>JAQPPZ010006097.1:0-671877 GCA_028583015.1 Wollemia nobilis | reverse complement strand
TGATTTTATTATACCCTAAAACCCATCCAAAAATGAATAGATCTCATGTTCTGCGACTTCTTCCAAGATGGAATCTGTGAAGGGAATGGGGAAGAGTTCCTTAATAATTACTACATTCAAACTCCTAAAGTCCATGCATAGTATGATCTTGTCTACTTCCTTATTCAAGGTGATCACTATAGGTGAGACCCATTCACTGGTTGTCACCCTAAAGATGATTCTTGATTCCAACATCTTTTCTATCTCTGCATTCACTAATGCATCATACTTTGGATTCATTCTATATGGCCTCCTCCCTATGGGTTGAGCTCTAGGAATTAGCGTAATATTGTGGACATATAATTCTAGTGGTACTCCCTTCAGATCCTTATATGTCTATGCAAAGCATCCTTATATTCTAATAATATCTTAAAAGCCATCACTTTTAGTACATGGTTCCAATCATCGCCACAGTGAATCATCCTAGGTTCCTCCTTTGTTCCTATATTGATGTCCATTATCTGAGGTCCTTCATATTTGATATTCTTCGATTTGATTTGAGAGAAGTTAGGAGCAAAAATTAGATAATCAATATTATATTCAACCTTCGAAAACCTCAGTTACATTGGAATATATACTCGTAGTATTAACCGAACTTAGGGAATATAGGGAAGTTAGGGAAATAGAAGAAATAGGGAGGAAAGGGAAAAAGGAAATTGAGTTGGTTCGCCTTGATGCCCTTGCCATCCAATCCTGCCCAGTCAGCTGCCATCCAAGCCAAACTTACCTGTCCAGTCAACTGTCGTCCAAGGAGGTAAAAGGGGTAAGATCCAAAGCTTATAGTTGAAACAAATTTTTACACCTTTTTTACTCCTTTTTGGTCTTTTTACTAGCTTTATTTCCAACATTCTCCCCCTTAAAGTTGAGAGGACTGACTATACAGTCTCTCAGCTTTATATATTGAGCTTTAGCTATACCTTTGGTGAAGATGTCTGCAATATTATCCAAAGTGTTACAATGTTGAAGCTCAACTATTTGTTGTTCCACCATATCTCGAATGAAGTGATACTTCATATCGAAATGCTTTGATCTGCTATGGTGGACTGGATTGTATGCCAACTGAATGGCACTTATGTTATCACAATACAGTCGAGTTGGACCACTTTGACTTTCTCCAATCTCTTCAAGAACTTTTCTCAACCATAGGGCTTGAGTACTAGCATGTGTGATGGCTATATACTCAGCCTCAGTTGATGACAATGCTACAACAGTTTGTTTCTTGGAACTCCATGTAATTAGTCCTGATCCTAGACTAAAACAATTCCCTGATGTAGATTTCCTGTCATCTATACTTCTGCCCCAATCACTATCACTGAAGCCAACTAATTTTATAGACTTACATTTTTGGTAATGGATTCCAAAATCCAATGTACCTTTTATATATCTCAATATTCTTTTAGTTGCTTGTAGATGCAGCTCAGAAGGACTAGCCATAAACCTTGAGACTAGAGAAACAACATATTGAATATCGGGCCTTGTGTTGGTGAGAAACATCAGACTCCCAACCATGCTTCTGTAAGTGGTCATGTCAACCTTTGATGCTCCGTCGTCCTTGCTCAATTGGATCCCATGTCCAGTTGGAGTTGCAACTGATTTGCACTTGCTCCATGGCAAATTTCTTGATCATGTCTCGAGCATACTTGTGTTGACATATGAAGATCCCTTTGTTTGATTGATGCACTTCCATGCCTAGGAAGTATCGCATTAGACCAAGATCTTTCATCTCGAACTGCTTCATCATGGAGTTTTTGAACTCCGTATTCATTTTATTGTTACTACCCATAAATATTAGATCATCCACATACAAACAAACTATGAGAATGTCTACTCCATGCTTTAGGTAGTACAGATTTGGTTCACTTTTGCTTCTTGTGAATCCATACTCGCTGAAATAGCCATCAATGCGTGAGTACCAAGCTCTTGGTGCTTGCTTGAGGCCATAAAGTGCTTTCTTCAATTTGTAAACAAGGTTCTCTTTTCCCTGTTCTTGGAAACCTTGAGGTTGTTGAACATACACCTCTTCTATCAAGTATCCATTCAGAAAAGCACTCTTTACATCCATGTGTTGAACATTCCATCCTTTATGGGCTGCTAAGGAAAGAACTGATCTGATTGTCTCTTGTCTTGCAATAGGAGCAAAGGTTTCCTCATAGTCAATGCCATATTTCTGAGTAAAACCTTTTGCTACTAGTCTCGCCTTATGCCTCTCAATGCTTCCATCAGCATTGTACTTGGTCTTGTAGACCCATTTACATCCAACACATTTTTTACCTTTGGGTAGCTTTACTAGCTCCCATGTATCATTATTTTTTATAGAGGTTATTTCCTCTTTCATGGCTTCTTGCCATATATTTTGAGTACATGCCTTCTCATAGCTAGCTGGCTCTAGTTGTGCATTAGTCAATAAAGCATAATTGACTTCATCTCCTCTAGGTTCTTGGGAGTCATCATCCCCATACAATTGCAAATTTTCAAGTTGTTGCAAAACTGTATTCATTTCACTAGCTTGGCTTCTAGTGAATCTTCTCTGGAAATTTTGATCCAACATCTGAAAGGATGGATGATGTTGTAAAGTTCTTCTGCCTCTTGATGGAGAGTCAATGTCCATTGGTGAAGAACTTACTGATCTCTGTGGAGAAGGACTTGGAGTGGCGGTTGAAGTACTTGAACTGCTTGATCTTGGAGGGGGTGGTGTGCCTTTCCTGTTCTTTGGAGACACCTGTTGTACCTGTGAAGAATTTACATCTTGGGACTCATCATCAACAAAAATTCTTTGATGACCCCATTCTCCCCCTTCATCAAAAATTACATCCCTGGAGAGTACAATTTTATGAGTCTTGGGATTGTAGAGCCTATATGCTTTTGTAGACTCACAATACCCGACAAATATACAAGCTTGACTTTTTGGATCAAGCTTCCTCCTTTTCTCATCAGGAATGTGGGCATATGCTAAAGAACCAAAAATTTTGAAGTGCTTTACATTTGGTTTCTTTGCATACCACGCCTCATAAGGAGTGATGCCATCTAAACTAGAAGTTGGACTTCTATTTAGAATATATACACTTGTTTTTACAACATCATCCCAGTACATATTAGTGAGATGCTTTGTCTGAAGCATCGATCTCGCCATCTCAACTAGGGTGCGGTTCTTTCTTTCGGCCACACCATTCTGTTGTGGGGTATAGGCTATGGTGAATTGCCTTTTGATCCCACTTGCTTTACAATAGTTTAAAAATTCTTTTGAGGAGTATTCACCTCCTCGATCTGTCCGAAGACATTTTACATAATTCCCACTTTGATTCTCTACATTGTTTCTGAAATCTATGAAGCAATCAAATGCTTCATCTTTGTGCTTTAAGAAATAAATCCAGCACATCCTAGAGAAGTCATCTATGAAAGTGAGAAAATAATAATTGTTTTCGAGACTCTGTGTTTGCATCGGACCACAGATGTCCGAATGTACTAACTGAAGTGGATAGCTGGCTCTCCACGCTTGTCCTCTCAAAAACTTTGATCTGGAGTGCTTTCCCAAAGCACATCCTTCACAGACCTCCTGTTGATCATTGATTTTTGGAAGTCCTGTCACCATAGCTTGAGAAGTGAGCAATTTCAAGCTAGCGGAATTAAGGTGACCATATCGCAAGTGCCACAACACACTTGGATTTGTTATTGCTACATTTGCAAGTTGATCTCCCCCTGGCTCACCAAATTTGAGAGGGAATAACCTGTTCTTGGTCATGGGGACTTGGGTGATGACACGATTACAATTATTTTTATCAAAAATAATACATTGTCCTTCATCAAAGACAAGCTTGTAATTGTTCTCCATCATTTGTCCAACGCTGAGCAAATTGTGTTGGAGCTTTGGAGTGTAATAGATGTCACTCACTTTCTTTAGTCCTTCTTTGGTTGGAACCGCCATGGCTCCAATGCCCTCTACTTGCAATGCTTTGTTATCCCCTAATTTGATTTGGGATTTATAAGTGGAATCTAGAGTAGCAAATAGTTTTTCTTTGCCACTCATATGGTTTGAGCAACCAGTATCTAGAATCCATGTGTCATTTAAATTCTGATCTGATTGTCCATATGATAGAAAAATATTAGAAGCATCATCTTCTTCTCCATAATTTCCATATTGACTATTGTTGTCTTGTGAAGATTTTGACCAGCAGTCACGAGCGAAGTGACCTGGCTTGCCACAGTTGAAACAAGCTGATTTGGACTTGTCACTTCCTCGCCCTTGATTGCCACTTTGTCCTTGATTTGCACCTCGATTCTGATTTCCACCTCTTTGTTGGTTGCCTCCTCTATATGAGTTGCCTCCTCTATTGGAATTGCCTCCTTTGTTCTGGTTGCCTCCTCTGTTGGAATTGCCTCCTCTGTAGGTGCCTCTGCCTCTACCTCTTTGCTTACCTCGACCTTGACCTCTTCCCCATCCTCTTCCATTATTTTCATTGGAAGTGAAGGCCTTATCATCGCCTCCATAGTTGGTTGAAGGAGTTTCAGGAAACCTCTCTTCATGTGACATTAACGATCCGATCAATGCATCGAATGTTAAAAGGGAAAGATCTTTGGATTCTTCTATTATTATGGCAATATGGTTCCATTTTTGTGTAAGTGTTCTCAACACTTTTGTTACAATTATCTCAGGCTTGATTTCTTCGCCTAGTGTAACCATTTTATCTACAATTGCTTTTACTCTAACACAATAATCATCGACTTTTTCATTATCTTTCATTCGGAGATTTTCAAAATCTCGCTTCAATGTTTGAAGCCTTACCTGCTTCACTTGATTACTACCCTGGAATCCATCACTCAATGCTTTCCATGCAGCTTGTGCAGTCGTACAGGCAGCAATTCTAGGAAATATGCTTTTCTCCAATGCAGCTTGGAGATGAGAAAGAGCAGAAGAGTTGCTCTTTTGTTCTTCTTTTCATGTTTTCTTGTCTACGACACTTAGTGTTGTCCAGTCTGAAGGTTCTGTGTAGCCCTCTTCTATGATGTCCCACAAACCTTTACCTATGAGCAAGGTCTTCATATTTATAGACCAATACTCATAGTCATAACCATTAAATTCTGGTATAGGTAAGCTATTGTGTGAGGCCATAGTTACCAAAAAACTCTCTTTATTTCATGGTTACAATAAAGTATTTTTGCTTGAAAGAAGGAAAGAAGAAGAAGGAAGAAGGAAGAGATTACAAATTTAAGTCAAATTTGACTTGTTCTAATCTATCATGGACTGCTTGGTCCTCTTGATGTGGGGATGCGATCTCTTGAGTTACAAAGTTATCTGCCACTTCTTCTTCGTCGTCACTTATCTGTATGATTTTCGGTGATTCTGGTTCTAGGATTTCTACTGAATTACTGTAGTGTGTATACTCTGATTCTTGTGCTTCAGCTTGTACTGATTTTGATTGTTCAAATTCACTCCTGAATGAGTTATCTTCAAAGTCTGCCTCGTACCCTGAGTCAGGATGCCTTTGATGTGCTATCACTGCATTTTGAAGTTGACTAAACACAATGTTGAGTCCATAACCTCTGACTTTGTTATCAAAACTCTCTGCACCTTCTCGTGCTAAAATTGCACATAAGGCATGATAACAACCATTTGGTCTTATCATCAATGCCTTGTTACAATTTTACAATTTGATCCTTTGTCTCTTTTACAAAAAAAAACTAAGCCTCTTAGGCTTATTACACACTCTTTATGATTCCCTAAATCAAAAAACTTTGCTTTTACAATGAATTGCCTCCTAGGCAATGTCCCCCTTTTTTTATAATAAAAAAAATTATATTTCTTATTTAATAAAAATAAAATAATTGCTTTAAAAAAAAAATTAAAAACAATTAAGTTTTAATTTATTAAATATAATATAAATATTTTTAATATAATAATTTTAAAAAAAGTTCAACTATAGAAATGAGGGCAAAGGGTTTCGAACCCTTGACATATGATGGCCTTGGGCCTTACAGCATGTGTGTTTGCCATGACAGTAGCTCACCTGCCGTGAGCTAAGGAAGTCCAACTTCCTTATAAAGCCTAATTCGAACCCTTTTTAGCTTTTTTTTTTTTTAACTAATAAAACTTGTCCTCACGGGATTCGAACCCGGGACATGCGATTCACAAACAATCCGCCTTCACCGATCGAGCTACGCCCATGGCTGGGTATGGAGGAGGAAGGTCATATATTTATTATGGAGTTTTGTGGCAATTTCAAACAAAAAAGAATTTCACTGTCGTTGGGTTTCGAACCCGCGACCTGCAGGGGGTCGGGCAACTTATGGCTGGCTCCTCGAGCCAGTCGAGCTGCATGGCCCGACGGGAATCCAAAGGAGGCTTGCCTCCTTTATCTCATCGACCGTGCAAACAACTTTAAAAATAATAATAATCCCACATCCGCTATGCGGAGGGGATTTTGTGCTTTAAAAGCACAGAGAAGCAGTATGCTTCTCGATTGCCTTTGGGCAATCGCTCGATCGCCCCTTTTGCCTTCTGTCCGCCCACCTTTGTCCACCACGTTGCTCCTCCCTTCGTGTGCCATGTGCCTATCCACGTCAGCTCCTTGTGCCTCGTTGTCTATCCGTGTCAGCTCCTGACTTGTCCTCCTATCACCACGTGTCGCTCTGTGATCGGTCCTTCTGCATCGCTCCTGTCTCCACTGGCTATTGTGTTGGCCTGCTCCGGTGTTCACCTCAATCCACGTGCCTTCGAGATTATATGGCCTTGAGCTTCAAGCTGCGGGCCCCACCTTGGTCTAGCTACAAGCTGTGCTCTATGGGTTTCTCTCGCTTCGATCCTCGGGCTTCCTTTGCCTCGATTCTCGTGTTGTCCTTGGCTTCGGCTCTCGGTCCTCGGGCCTCCCTCGCCTTCGGCTCTGATACCAGATGTGATTTGAGAGAAGTTAGGAGCAAAAATTAGATAATCAATATTATATTCAACCTTCGAAAACCTCAGTTACATTGGAATATATACTCGTAGTATTAACCGAACTTAGGGAATATAGGGAAGTTAGGGAAATAGAAGAAATAGGGAGGAAAGGGAAAAAGGAAATTGAGTTGGTTCGCCTTGATGCCCTTGTCATCCAATCCTGCCCAATCAGCTGTCGTCCAAGCCAAACTTACCTGTCCAGTCAACTGTCGTCCAAGGAGGTAAAAGGGGTAAGATCCAAAGCTTATAGTTGAAACAAATTTTTACACCTTTTTTATGGCTTTTCCAATTCCTTTCCTTCAGCTAACTTCACTTGTTTACCCTTTTATGCTTCATCCTATAATATTTTCTTTGCTACTTGATAGCATTGCTTTTTCTTTTCTAGATCTAGAAACTTATTCTTTTTAGCCTGATTCCTCATCATGGTTAATACTTCTTAGGTTTCCTCCTTAACTTGAGGAACCTCGATGTCTAAATAATTAACATTATGTGGGTTACTTGAACTTGCCTACTTTGGACAATTCACTTCTTTGTGGTTCCCCAGACCACACCATCTACACATATGTGTAGTACTTGCTTGTAGTGTTTCCTACCTCTGAGGTGAAGGATAATTTTTTGCAAAATACCCCCATTCTTGGTAATTGCGACACTATATGATCGACCTTCCTTTCAAGTCATACAGCAATCGAACCTGGCATCCTTATCGATTGTCCTGGTTTGACATTCCACCTCACCTACTATTCCTCTAACCACAACTTGGTGCTTGTTGCCCACTCCCTTAGACCTTTTGTTTCTCTTCTTGCTCTTAGATTAACAGGACTTGTGGACGTACTCTTGCATTATATGGGTATAGAATTACCTCATGTCCCATTGCATTACAGATGTAGCAATAATCATTACATGGATAATTTACATTTGTATAACCTTCTATCTTGCATTTCGTGCACCAAATATCATTCCTATCAAGTTTACTCCTTTGTTATTTCATTACCTTGTCGAACTCCTGATGAGATTATGCTACTGTCCTCTGTATAGTGTCATCTAAATTATTAGACTTGGGGTGATACAAAATTCCTATATACAGCTATTTTGATTCACTTTCGAAATTATTTGCATGCTTTAAAGCTTCTTCATATGTTTTTGATGGTACTACCTTCATATTTTTCTTATATTTTGGTAGTAATCCATCAACAAACCACCACTTTATCAGGACATCTACTAGAGTCATTTGCATCTTATCAACTAATTGCTTTAGTCCATGATTGTATGATTTCACATCTTCATTAGATTTTTTCTTTTTTACGTAAATTTTAGTAACAATGTCTTCGTCATCCTTCAAAGGTCAAAATTCTTCAATAAACTTCTCCTTTATTTGATTCCAAGTCTAGAAATCTATGGTAATTTCTCTCTTCAAATACCAATCAATTAGAAATCCTCTCAAAGTAGTAGGAAATAAAGTTACCTAGTCATCTGGTCTTTCTACATAATTTTCTCTCCAAATGGTTATACAAATTCCAATGTGTCTTGTGGGGTATTCCTTACCCTCACCTGAAAATGGTGGACATCTCTGTTTGGCTACCTTGTTAGCCATCTTCGTAGAATCGTCACTATCACTTGATTTTTCCTATGGGATTTTTGTCTGATTCCTCCTTGGGGGTATCTTTTTACCATCATTGTTAGAAGTTTCTTATTTGAGGTATCTTGTTCTATCCCACCACTCGTTGACCAAACTTTCATGTGTCTTCACTTTGAGACCTTTGCTGATGCGAGATAGATGTTCTTAGTATTTTGAGACCTTGCACCTTGTTGCTTTGGTGCCTGACTCCCATCCTCTGCACTCCCTTGCAACCCTTTCATCACTTTCTCAAGTGTTACCATCCACTCTTTGTCCTCTTGCACTATCTCTCTATCAACTCTCACCTCTATGCTAGGTGGTTCTATTTCCTTGTCTTCTATCTCTATTAATAATACCTCAAAGTCTTCTTCTTTAGATTTCCAAACTTGCTCTATTTTTGGTTCACATGTACTATGGTCTGAGTTACTTGCATTCTCTCTATGATCAATCCTTGTGCTCCTTCTTAAAATAATGTTCTATCATACTTCCCATATCCTACGCCTTTGTACACTAGTGTCTGTCATTCACCTCTAGAGGATTTTTGGACATATATATTAGTTTATCAATAAGGGTGTTTTGAAGAATATTAGAAATACCCTGAAGAACACAGGCTTATACTAAGAGGGGGTGAACAATATAAGATCAAATTTTAATTTTCTTTTCCAAACAATATTATCCAATATTATCATTGATAATATCAAAATAAGTAATCAAATCAATGCAAAAATTATCACACACAATAGAGACATCAATTCAACGTGGTTCATCCAATGTGGGCTACACGGAGAAAATATTTCTACTAAAATTTTCTCAATAAATCTCTTGGGAATCACTTCCCTATTACAATGTTTATGGACATCTATCCAAAGAAGACACCAATCCCCTAATGCTCTGATTTGTGGATCTTTATCCACAGGAGAACTCTTTCCCCTTTTCTTGGTTCATGGAACTTGACCTAGGAGAACTCTATATTCCTAGTTGATTCGTGGATCACACTCCATAAGAGAAATCTTTCCCCTTGCTCTAGTTCACGAAACTCTATCCATAAGAGAACTCTTTCCCCTCTGCTCTTGTTTATGGATCTTTATCTATAGGAGAACTCTTTCTTCTCTTCTCTAGCTGGTGATCCTCTAAAATACCTCTGCCCCCACTACACTGGCTTGTGGATCTCTATCCATAGAATACCTCTATCCTCACTACCTTGGCTAATGGATATTTATCCATTAAATACTGATGTCCTCTATTCTGTCACCTCCAAAGATTTCTCTCAAGTCTGCTCAATCTCTATTTCAAATATGCACTAAACACTATCCTCGATCTAGTACAAATATGCTTTAACTCTGTCTTAGGTCTAGCACAAATTTGCTCACAAATTTACACCAAAATTTGTCCTCAAATATGTCCTCAAGCCTTAACACAAAGCTTGATCAAATCACCAATCAACTCTACTCAGATTTTCCCCAAGCCTTAACACAAAGCTTGAAAAAATCACCAATCAACTCTGCTCAGATTTACCCTAAGCCTTAACACAAAGCTTGAACAAATCACCAAATTAACTCTGCATAGATCTACCTCTAAGCCTTCTCAAAGAATTTCTCAAATCTTCTTTCAAGTCCTCTAAAGAACTTACTCAGTTATTCTCTCAATCCTTCACAAAGACTTTCTTAAATCTACTCAAACACATGCTCAAAAATAGGTCACAATATATGCTCAATCATTCTCAAATCTTGCACACAATGCTATCAAATGCTTCGTCTAATCTTCAAAGTAATTCCTTTAACTTGAAGTAGTTTAGACATATTATATTCAAAATTCATTTAACCTTTGGAACATATAGATAATGATGTACTCTATCAAAAACTCAATATGTTCTACTCAATCATTAAGTCTGTTGCTTTCACAAATATGATTTCAAATGTTTGCACATTCACTTTCAATATCACTCAAAACCAATGCTCAATAATTTCACTCAATCATCCAACCAATGAAACACAACTTGCTTACAAACCCTAAAAAAGTGTTTTCATACTACTTCAAACAAAGAGCACAATGTGGGTCTCAAACCCTAACTCAAATAATCTTCAATATCTATCTCAAATGTTCTCTAAACATTCACCAATGAAGCATATAAAAACTCACTCAAATATTTCCAACAATTCTTATCAAACAATCCTTTTCACTCCACCTTATGTTTCATACTTTCATTCCAATCACTTATAAACAAAAGATAATGTGCCCATACCTTTTTTCTTTGATGGAGATATGTCTTTAAAACCTGTTTTGCTCACAACAAATTGCTTTTGTTCCAATTCCAAGGTTAGATAACAAAAGTCTATCTCAAAACCTCAAAATGAATATTTCACAATATCCACACAATATTCCTTCTAAAATGTGCTTAAAAAAACTCTAAAACCCTTCTTTTGATCTCAAGGAGAATGCATTAATATTTCATCATAATCTCACAAATACTCTTCTTCATCATGTAAAAGGTACAATAAAATTCAAACCAATTTTACACCTTATAAATCCTAGTCTTGCAAATTAAATCAACCCAACAAGATCACAAATCACACAATTAATTTTTCACTATTACACATTTTAACTCCTTTCTTAAAAATATTTTCAATCAAACTATTATACTCCAAATATCTTTTCAGATCTGTTGTTGATTTAGCTTAAGGGGAGGGATTTTGTTGAAGTGATCGCGGCTGAAAGGGACAAGTTTGCTTCGGTGCCCGTCGACGGAGGTGTCGCCATGGTGGCTTTCGGCGTCGGTGCCGTCGCTCCTGTAGAGCCTCAACCTAGGGAATAAGAGAAGGTTGAAGAGAAACCCGTGGACTGTAGCACCTACCACTATAGAAGCCTACGATCTGTAGCAGCCGCCACTGTAGCAGCCCGTGCACTGTAGCGGCCGCAAAAATTTTGGCCCTAGTAATAAAAAAAAAAATGGCAGATTTTGGAGGCAGCAAGTTGTGACGGATGGAGCAGCAAGGAGGAGGAGCGGGAGGTCTAGGGGCGACAAACCCTAGGTGTGGGGCTTCGGAGGGCAGATCAGCAGACGCGGCAGGTGGGGGCTACGGTGAGATAGCGAGCCCCCGAGGCGGAGGATGTGGACAAGGAAGTTCTATTGGAACCGGTCCAAGGGCGTTGGGCGGATGCGGTTGAAGATATCTCTGAGGGGGACCAGGACTCTGTGCGTTAGGATCAAAGGAAGACCCAGGAAGGAGACAAAGAGAAATCTGGCAACTGGAGACCTTCATATCTTAATGCTCTTCGCGGGAAGCAAAAATTATCCGACTCTTGTTTTAATCTAAAATCTGTCAATGGTAGGTTGCACGTCCCGGATACCTTAGCTCAGCATGTGGCTATGGAGGGCAGAACATCTCTGGTGGCAAAATTTATGGGGGTGAGGCCGGACTTGGAAGTCATAAGGAGATGGGCCGTCCAAAAATGGCGGCCAAGGGCCGGTATGATGATTAAGGCTTTACCCAAGAGTTTTCTTTTGGTGACATTTCAATGTGAACGGGACATGGAAAGGATTCTTCAAGGAGGTCCTTGGTTTTTTGGGAAAAGGGGCTTGTATCGAAGCGTTGGTCCCCCGATTTCCAACCCCCAGGACTCAGGTGTTGGATTTGGCTCCTATTTGGGTTAAGATGTCGGGATTACCTCTGCTTTTCTGGAATGAACAAATCTTGGTTGGGATAGCTACAGAGATTGGGGAACTAATAGCTATTGATCCTGCAACCTTGAGCAAAACAAGACTCCTTTCTGCTCGCATGTGTGTGTTGGCGGACCTGAGTAAAGAGCTCCCTAAATCCATTATATTGTCGTCTATGTTTGGCCTTCACACTCAGGTCTTTGAATATGAAAATATGTCTTTTAAGTGTAGTGTTTGCGGGAAGGTAGGGCACCAGGGTATCCATTGCATTTCCAAGAACCAGCCCCCACTCCAAAATTTTGCTCCTCAAACCCAGAATAATATCCCTCCCCCACAGATCTCCATTCCTACCCAACATGGGCCTCAAGGACGTGGAGCTCGAAATCCGAATATCAGAGACCCTGTTCGCCCTATTGTAAGCAAGAGGCAACGTTATAACCCTCCTCCAAAAAATACCTATGCCCCGAAACCCTCTCACGGGGGAGTTGGTCCCTTTGATGGGAACCCTCAAGCTCAACTTTGCTCCTAAGATGATACGGCAAGCCTCAGAGCCAAATCACAAAGGAAAGAACCCCATAGATCAACGCCCTAGGGCAAGTAAGTTTGATTGGGTAATACGGGAGACCTATGGAGGCTCGGTGGAAGTGGTCCCATGTACTATAGAGGAATTTATGGGAAGAAATTCCAAGGAGATCAACATCCCAGTGGAGAACAGTTTTGATGCATTAAATCATCTGAAGGGAGATCAGATGGATAGCCAAGAAGTGGAATATGAGGTAGAGGAGACTCAAGAGAAGGATTTAGAGGAGAAAAATCGAGAGGAAGGAGCGAGGAAACTAATAATACCAGGCAAGGATACTCAGGAGGAAGAGGTGAACCACCAAGATCAGTGTAACCCCAAAGCAGGGAAAAAAGAATCTACTAATCAAGAAGCTAAGAGCACGGAATCATCTCCATTGTCAGAAAGACCAGTTAACCTGGAAAGCCAGATTGTTACCCCAAAGACCAAGACTGACCTATCCAAGATGGTTACTAGAAGCCAAGTGAATCCCAAGGAACCCCAACCTAGAGCGGATGTATGGGGATATGGTTCGGTAGGAAGAGGGAAACCTAGCAATGTTGCCTTAAGGCAGAAAGAAGCAGAGCGAGGAGTGGTTGATGGCACTCAAGCAGTATTGCTCTTTGGGGCGAAGGCTCGAGGATCCAAAGCCCATAAATGAAGATTCTTTCATGGAATATACGTGGGAGTAATCCTGCAAAAATAAGAGCTTTGTATGCTCTTAGACAAGAACACAAACCGGATATGATTTTATTGCAAGAAACTAAAATGGAGGAGAGTAGAGTTATTCCTTTTAAGAATAGGACTTGGCGAGAAGCTGAAGTAGTAGGCCAAGAGGCCATTGGAACAACAGGAGGGTTGCTGGTTATGTGGAACAAGAATGTGATTGATAGTAGAGTGATTCTGATGTCTAGTTGGTTTATTTGTCTCTTATGTGTGGATAAAACCACGCGGGAAGAGTGGATCTTAACGAATGTATATGCTCCGGTTAGACGAGGGATGAGAAGGGTTCTTTGGAGTCGGCTAGCTGAATTGAGGGAGACGGTCCCCAACTACCCTTGGATTGTGGCGGGGGATTTCAATTGCTATCTTAATCCTGAGATAAATTGGGGGCTCTCAAAGAATAGCTGTTGATATCTACGAGTTTAGAGATTTTGTTGAGCAACATGAGTGATGGATGTGGACTGCGTAGATTCTCCTATACATGGTCTAACAAAATATGAAGGAAAACCAAATTCAGATCAGATTAGATAGGTTTCTTCTTTCTCAAGAATGCCTGGAGAGGTTTGGGGACTCTTCATTAACGGCACTCCCAAGAATCGGGTCCGATCACAACCCAATTCTGTGGGAAACAGGGGAGGACTCTAAGAAAAGATACATCAGACCCTTTCGATTCGAACTTATGTGGTTCCAACATTGGGATCTCAAGGATCTGGTTGCCCAATGGTGGGACAAAAAGTATAATGGTTCGAAACCGGCCCAAGTGGCATGTAAACTAAGGAATGTGAAGGCTAACATTAGAGAGTGGAACAAAACTTCCTTTGGCAATATTTTTGTTAAAAATGCGAGAACTAAAAGACAAGATCAATGAACTACGGGAGAAGCTGAAGTCGGAGCGACTTACGAGAGGATCGAGAAACCAGGAGAGGGAGCTGTTAGCCGAATACCACACGGTGCTAGGATTTGAAGAAACCTTTTGGAGGCAGAAATCCAGACTGCGTTGGTTAAAGGAGGGTGACAGAAATACAAAGTTCTTCCATGTCTCTACTCTTCGCCACAGGAGTTCTAACAAAATTAAGGAGATCAAGATGGCCGATGGGTCTAACACCAAAGATATGGAAGACATAAGGAGGGAAGCGGTTGAGTACTTTAAATCGTTGCTAGAAGATGTAAATCCAACTATTGAAGAAGAGGACTCTCTGTTGGCGGCCATTCCACCCCTCGTAACTGAGAATCTTAATGGATTCTTACTTAGTCCTTTCACAAAGGAGGAAATCAAGAAGGTGGTTTTTGACATGGATGGTAACAACTCCCCAGGACCGGATGGCTTCCCCTTGACTTTCTTCCAGAAGTTTTGGGATATCCTAGGCAATGATGTAGTGGAAGCTATAATTGAGGCTCAAAAGGACATGGAAATCCCAGGAGTTAATGCTACATTTTTAGTCCTCATCCCTAAAATAGTGGGAGCAATGGAATTTTCCAGTTTTGCCCTATCAGTTTATGTAACACTCCGATGAAGATTCTCACAAAAACAATCGCCAATAGGTTGAAGGTTATCCTTCCTTTCATCATTGATATGAACCAAGGAGGCTTTGTGAAAGGGCGACAAATCTCTGGATGGTATCATCACAATTCATGAGGTTATTCATTCAATGGTGGCTAGTAAGGAAGCAGGTATGTTACTAAAGCTTGATATGAATAAAGCCTACGACCGGGTCTCATGGCGGTTCCTCACCAAGATTTTGGGTAAGTTTGGTTTCTGTCCCCAATGGATTAAGTTGATTTTTAGTTGTATCTCTACTACAAGATTTTCTGTCATGGTGAATGGGTCACCCTCCGGTTACTTTAAGAGTGAAAGGGGGTTGCGACAAGGAGATCCTTTGTCTCCTTACTTGTTTATTATTTTAGCGGAAGCATTGGGTAGGAACATTTCAGCAGCGGTGGCAGATGGTCGATTGGAAGGTTTCAAACCTGCCTCAACAGCAGAGCCAGTGTCTCACCAACAGTTTGTGGATGATACGATCATTGTGTCCAAAGCCTCGGTGCCTCAGGCTAGGAAGCTGAAGAGAATTCTAACCAAGTATGATACAGAAGCAGGACAGTACATAAACTATAAGAAGAGTAGCATCTATTTCTTTAACACGCCTGGTGGGAGGGAGGAAAGAATTGCTAACCTCTTCGGTTGTGGAAAGGAGCTTCTACCAGCGACTTATCTAGGCATGCCTATGTTCGAAGGAAGAATGAAGGCTACATTGTGGAACTCAGTCATTGACAGGATCTCCAAAAAGTTAGCAGGGTGGAAGGGCGGCCTTCTCGGCTCCGTGGGAAAAGCCTTATTAGTTCAAACTACTTTACAGAGCATTCCAATTTCTTGCATGTCTCTATTTAGAATGCCTGCAAAGGTCCGAGCTACATTGGAGCAAATTCAACGCAACTTCTTGTGGTCGAGGTTCGGAGGAGAGAAAGAGAATTTCGTTGGTAGCATGGAATCAGGTGTGTGCAAGCAAGGATCAGGGGGCACTGGGGCTAAAGAGAATGAAAGAAATGAATCAAGCTACGATTGGCAAACAGGTATGGAGATTTATCAATAATGATCAATTGGGATGGGTAAAACTTCTTAAGGCAAAATATATCAGAAATAATCGGGACTTCTCGAAAGTGATAATCTCCCTAGAGGATCCTATTTACGGAATTGTTTGCTCGAATGTCGGGAGGTAGTCGGGAAAGGCATCGGATGGAGAATTGGTAATGGAAGACAAGTGGACTTTTGGCAAGACCCGTGGTTGGAAGAGGCCCCTACGAAAGATAACTTAGACCTTCAGGTCCTCCAACATAAACTTTCGGAGGAAATGGGAGGAAAAGTAGGGGATTTTATTGTTGTAGCACAGGAAACTTCCTCTTGGAAGAAAATCACAGTTCATAATCTGTCAGAGCAAGAGAAGGTGGCCCTAACCAAACTCAATGATGCTTTAAGGGTGTTCCCGATCATTCCTGGGGAAGGAAGAGACAAGGCGATTTGGGGCAAAACTACAAGTGGGATCTATTCAGTAAAAACTGCCTATAAGTTAATCCACTCAGGATTCAATGGCTGGACTCCGACTTCTATTATTTGGTTAAATAATTTAACCCCAAAAATTGCTTTCTTCTTTTGGTTGGCAGTTCAAAATAAGATTCTGACAAGAGATAATCTGCAAAGGAGAGGTTTCCAATTCATCAATCGATGTATCTTGTGTGAGAAAGCGATAGAATATGTAAGTCATATATTTCTTACTTGTGAATTTTCTTGTACAGTCTTCCAAATGATCTTGTCCAAATTTCATATAGATTGGGTCTGCCCAAATAGCATGTCTGACTTTTGCATACAGTGGGCTTCCCCCTTCGGGCGAAACTTTTGACTTGGCTCCGGAAGCTCGGCTTACCCCATTTTTTATGGGGGATATGGAATGAGAGAAATAAGAGAGTATTTAAAGGACGTAAGAAAGATCCCGGGTTATGTGGTAATAAAATAATCGAGCTTTGAAAGAAAGGCTGGAAAACTTTCTACTTCAAAAATGAGACCATGTCTCTAAGGGAAAGGAGGATTTTTGCGGAGCGGGGAGAGGAACTTCCAGACCTAGACATTACAACCAACCCACGGGATGGTGTCAAGTGGATACCCCCCACACAAAAGTGGGTTAAGTTTAATTTTGACGGGGCAGCCAAAGGAAATCCGGGGGCTGCAGGAGTAGGAGTTCTGAGAAATGAGGAAGGAAAAGTGGTCCTTGCCTTTGCAGAGCCTTTGGGAACTCAAACAAATCATTTTGCAGAAGCCCGAGCCTGCATGCAGGCAATGAGAATTGCCAGACTTGAGGGTTATAAGGAAGTTATCTTTGAAGGGGATTCACTTAATATAATCAAGGCAATTAAGGAGGATAAAGACCCCAGTTGGACCATCTTGGAGCTTATCCTAGAAGCAAAGATTCATAAATCTCATTTGGTTAATGCCCGAATCCAACACACCTTCAGAGAAGGGAACCAAGCGGCGGATCTAATGGCAAATATTGCAGTTTCTGTTGGGGAGATGCAAATTTGGAAGGATAACTTCCCTCAAGAACTATTGGTGTTGGCTTCTAGAGAAGAGCTAAGATCAAACATGTTAGAGCATCGGGGAGATCAGAGGGGTTGATGATGAGTAATCCGACGGGATGGAATTAGGCGAGAGGTACAAAAGGCATCCCATTTCTTGGGGCCTGGGAGGTGACAAGTGTACAGTACAACAGCCTAGTGGTATTAGTAAGTGCTAGGTGTTGTTTGGTTTTGTTTTATCCTGAATAGTCAAGCGACAAGTATAGGTCTGTGGACTCTAAGTATGGCTTAATGTGGGTCTTAGAAAGATCCATTTTGTATTTTGATTATACGGGCTTGATGCTAGAACCAGCCCATTTTGACTATGTAAAAGGTTTGTGGACCTTATAACCACCTCTACCTTATACCAAAAAAAAAAAATTTTCAAGATAACACCACATACTTTATTTCATGCATCCCTTTTATCAAAATTAAAAAGTTTACCTTATAACTCCCAAAGCAACATTAATATATACATACCTTAGAACATAGTATTTAAGCATTAATTAAAAAATTAATGTGTGCATTGCCTTTCACAGGAATCGAACCCTCGTTGCACTCTACTGCCTACGTATTAGTTGCGGCCTAACCACCATGTGAGCTAAGCGCTCACTTGAAACCTTAACTGTGCCCACTATGCTTTGTCCTGGTTGTTGGTTCCAAAAACTTAAAAAAAATGAAACCTCACTTCTCTGCTGCCGCTGCATCTCGAACCCGAGACCTCCCTTCTGTAATGATCTAGCACCAAGGAAAACGTCGTCTGGGCTATCCACCCAAATGGAACCAAAATTTGATGCCACTTATCCTTGTCCTTTTCCTACCTTGAAGACTGAACCAATCGAACTTCTTCTTTCTCTTCTGCGATTCAATCAACGATCAAGGCATATGATTTCTCGATTAATGCACAACCATCCACCTTTTTCTTTGCATTATTAATATGCCTTGTAAGGCATTTACCTCCTACGTTGGTGCATATTAAAAATAAAACTTTGGCTTTTATTTACATTATATTTTAATTATAATTAATTAAATTCAAATGAGTTTAAATATTAAACTTCTTTTTGGGCCTTTCATTAATTTAAAATATTAAAGCTCTTTTAGGCCTTTAAGGGAAAAATTTTGCCACCATCACCTTAGTAAAAATTCATCAAATAACCTTATTATTTTTCCTCAAACACCATGGAACGGAGTTATATTTTTCTTTGCTACCCCATTCTTCATGTGCCATATCAACCAATTTGGACATCAAACCTTTTGATACTAATCAAACCTCTTGACATTAATTCCATCAAATTTGGACATCAAACCTCTTGACATCAATGACAACAAAACTTGCTCAAATTTCCAATAATCTTCCCCTTTGTCATTGATGGCAACCCTTTTTCCTTTAAGCATTTCTTTTACCTTTTTCTAATTATACTCCCCTTGAGAAACTGCTCCCCCTGATTGAATTCTCTCCCCCTAACTCAAATCTCTCCCCCTTTGACATCAATGGCAAAGGGACTCCTTTGGGGCTAAATATAAGACTCTTAGCTCAGCTCGCTCCCCACCTCCTTTACTTGAGGTGATTAATTTTGGGGTGGGAGTATCTCTACTCCCAGTATACAATGCTATTTTTCTTTGTCCACCTTCTTTCTCAGTTGATTCTTTTTATTCTTTTGAATATCCTTGTTCTTGCTTGTCTCTGGAAATTCTGTTCTACGCCACTTGGCCATATGCCCAACATTATTGTACTTATAACACTTAATGTTGTGGTTCCTAGAAGGTGTAAATATCTTGAAGTTCCTCCTGGTTAAGTCATACCCATTCCTGTCATGAACCCTGCAATTAATTGCTTTATGACCAAAATGATTACAAGAGTAACAATACCCTTGAAAGAGATACCCATTTATGAAATTTCTCTTAGTGAAACCATATTCCTTCTTTTCATGTGCCCTGCATTGCATAGCCTTGTGACCAAACCTGTTACATGAGAAGCAACGTCCTTTGAAGAAATATTACCTTGAACCCATTCATCTCTTAGTCCTTTCTTTCCTGTGATGTTTCATGTTCCATATGTTCCTTATTTGTACATTATTTCCTTCCTTGGTGAGCCTTCTATTTTTTAACTTATCCTCATAAATATCACTTTATCCTTCACTTTCTTCTTCTAAAGCTTCTTCTTCTTTGGAGCTTGAGCTTGACTCCTCTCCTTGTTCTCTTTGTCCCTCTTCAAAACCAAGTCTTGTCTCGTTTAATGAAGATCTTTGTGCACTGATAATCTTATCCAAGGTCTTTGAGCTTCTCCCAAACCTGTGTAGCTTATCTTTAGACTCTTTTACTTCTTTCCTTAGTGAAACTACCTCATGCTCTAATCTTTCTCATTCTAATACTTTTACCTCTAACTTTTCTTTAAATATCCTTGTCTTAGCTATTGAGTTTGTCAGATATTGTATATGCTTTTTTTTTTCTTCATCGCATTCCTGAAATTGAATCTTGAGTTTTGAACTCTGCTTTATAACCTTTCTTAATTCCTTAAGAGTAGAAATAAGCTTAGCTTCTAGATATATAACTTCATCCTCTTCATTTTATGATTCTTTCTCTACTTCTTTGTCTTCAAGAGCATCTTCATACTTTTCATATTTATCTTCAATATGAGCACTTCCTTCTTCCTGTATTGCCAAGAAGAGGATTTCTTCTTCTTCATTATCTGAGGATCTTCCATAACTATCACTTGAACTATTGCCTATCTTATATGCATAGAAACTCTTCTTATATCTTTTGAAAAACTTAATTTTATTCTTGCTTTGTCCATCCCTATTTTTCTTTTGATAACTAGATTTTCCTTCTTCCCTATTCTTATGATCTTGTTTCTCTTCACCACTCCTTTCGACTTATATAAAGTTAGATGCATAATGACCATATTTACCACAATTGAAATATTTTACTATTTTCATACCTTTGTGCTTTCCTAAATTTCTCTTGTTCCTTCTGTCGTAGTTAGCTTCCTCATCACTGATTCACTCATCACTTGAAACATATTTCTTATCCTTTGCTTTCTTTACTGCTTTAAAATATGCCTCTTTCTTTGGGATAGGATCCTTTACAATTCTCATCTCATATGTTGTGAGTGTTCCTTTTAACTCATCCAAAGTCAATTTTTTAAGATCTCTTGTTTCTTCTATGGTTGAAATATTTCCATCAAACCTCATTGGAAGTGACCTTAGAACCTTTTGACAAACACTAGATTCTTCAACTTTAAACCCAAGTCCTCGCATGGAGTTAACATTAAAATGATTACAAGAGTACCCTTGAAAGAGATACCCATTTCTGAAATTTCTCTTAGTGAAACCATATTCCTTCTTTTTATGTGTCCTGCACTACATAGCCTTGTGACCAAACCTATTACATGAGAAGCAATGTCCTTTGAAGAAATCTTGCCTTGAACCCATTGATATCTTAGTCCTTTATTCCCTGTGATGTTTTATGTTCCATTTGTTCCTTATTTGTGCATTGTTTCCTTCCTTGGTGAGCCTTCTATTTTTTAACTTATCCTCATAAGTCTCACTTTCTCCTTCACTTTCTTCTTTTGAAGCTTCTTCTTATTTGGAGCTTGAGCTTGACTCCTCTCCTTGTTCTCTTTGTCCCTCTTCAAAACCAAGTCCTATCTTGTTTGATGAAGATCTTTGTGCATTGATAATCTTATCCAAGGTCTTTGAGCTTCTCCCAAACCTGTGTAGCTTATCTTTAGACTCTTTCACTTCTTTCCTTAGTGAAACTACCTCATGCTCTAATATATCACATTCTAAGACTTTTACCTCTATTTTTTCTTTAGATATCCTTGTCTTAGCTATTGAGTTTGTCAGATATTGTATAAGCTTTTCTTTTTCTTCATCACATTCCTAAAATTGAATCTTTAGTTTTGAATTCTACTTTCTAACCTTTCTTAATTCCTTAAGAGTAGAAATAAGCTCATTTCTAGATCTATAACTCATTACTCTTCATTTTTTGATTCTTTTTCTACTTTTTTGTCTTCAAGAGCATCTTCATACTTTTTAGATTTATCTTCAATATGAGCACTTCCTTCTTCCTCTATTGCCAATAAGAGGATTTATTCTTCTTCATTATCTGAGAATATTCCATCACTATCACTTGAACTCTTGCCTAACTTATCTGTATAGAAACTCTTCTTATGTCTTTGAAAAAACTTATTTTCATGCTTGCTTTGCCCATCCCTGTTTTTCTTTTGATAACTATATTTTCCTTCTTCCTTGTTCTTATAATCTTATTTCTCTTCACCACAGCTGCTTTTAGATTTTGTAAAGTTAGATGCATAATGACAATATTTACCACAATTGAAACATTTTACTATTTTCATACCTTTGTGCTTTCTTGAATCCCTCTTGTTGCTTTTATCATAGTTAGCTTTCCCATCACTGATTGAATCATCACTTGAAACAAGTTTCTTATCCTTTGCTTTATTTGTTGCTTTGAAAGTTACCTCTTTCTTTGGGATAGGATCCTTTACAATTCTCATCTCATATGTCGTGAGTGTTCCTTGTAACTCATAAAAAGTTAATTTTTCAAGATCTCTTATTTCTTCTATGGCTAAAATATTTCCATTAAACCTCATAGGAAGTGACCTTAGAACCTTTTGACATACATCAGATTTTTAAATTTTAAACCCAAGTCCTTGCATGGAGTTAACAACCTCATCCAAATGAAGTAAGTATGTAGCAATGTCTTTCTCATCCTTCATCTTCAAATCTTCAAATATGTTCTTGCGATTTTGCAACTTTACCATCTTGACCTTTTTATCTCCCTCATATGCATTCTTTAACTTTTTCCATATCTCTTTTGTTGATGTGCAATGCATAACTTTTATAAATTCTACTTCACGTAATCCACCTAAGATTGCATTCATTGCCTTTGCGTTATACAAATGTAAGAGCTTACCATATTTATCTATAGGAGGACTAGCTGGTGGTGTGTACCCATCCTCAACTGCTTGTCATATCTCAATTCCTTGTACCATCAGGTAAGTCTTCATTATTACACTCCAAAATATTATAATTGTTCCCATTGAACAATGGTGCCTTATTTGCTTAAGATCCACTTTAAGATGCCATATGTGTTTCTGTATACTCTTCCTTCAAGCTATTAAAATCTTCTAAAGGAATCCGCTCTAATACCAATTGAAGAACACACGCTTATACTGAGAGGGGGGTGAATAGTATAAGACCAACTTTTACTTTTCTTTCCCAAACAATATTATCCAATATTATCAATGGTAATATCAACAGTAGTAATCAAAGCAATGCATAAATCATCACACACAATAGAGACACCAATTTAGCGTGGTTCACCCAATGTGGGCTACTCCATGGATAAAATATTTCCACTAAAATTTTCTCAACAAAACTCTTGGGAATCACTTCCCTATTACAATGTTTATGGACCTTTTTCCAAAGGAGACACAAATCCCCTAATAATTTGATTTTTGGATCTCTATCCATAGGAGAACTCTTTCCACTTCTCTTGGTTCATGGAACTTGACCTAGGAGAACTCTTTCTCCTCAACTGGTTCATGGATCTCTCGCCACAGAAGAACTCTATCTCCCCATCTAGTTTGTGAATCACACTCCACAAGATAACTCTTTCCCCTTGCTCTAGTTTGTGGAACTCTATTCATAGGAGAACTCTTTCCCCTTTGCTCTGGTTCATGGATCTCTATCCACATGATAACTCTTCCTTCTCTGCTATGGTTGGTGATCCTCTAGAAGACCTTTTCCCCACTACACTGGCTTGTGGATCTCTCTTCATAGAAGACCTCTGTCATCACTTCCATGGATAATGGATCTCTATCCACTAGAGACTGTTATCCTATGCTCTATCACCTCCAAATCTTACTCTTAACTTTGGTCAATATTTATCTCAAATCTATACTAAACATTGTCCTCGGTCTAGTACAAATCTACTTCAACTCTATCTCATGTCTAAGCACAAATTTACTCATAAATATGTACCAAAATTTATCCTCAAATTTGTACTCAATCCTTAACACAAACCCTGATCAAATCACCAATAAACTCTACTTAGATTTACCCCAAGCCTTAACACAAAGCTTGAACAAGTCACCAATCAACTCTGATCAGATTTACCCCAAGCCTTAACACAAATCTTGAACAAATCACCAAATCAACTCTACATAGATCTGCCTACAAGCCTTCTCAAAGACTTGCTCAAATTTACTTTCAAGTCCTCTCAAGAACTTGCTCAATTCTTCTCTCAAACCTTCATAAAGACTTGCTCAAATATTCTCAAACACATGCTCAAAAATAGCTCACAAGATATGCTCAATCAATCTCAAATCTTGCACACAATGCTATCAAATGCTTTTTCTAATCTTCAAAGTAATTTCTTTAACTTGAAGTAGTTTAGACATATTCTATTTAGAATTCATTTAACCTCTGGAACATATAGAGAATGATGTACTCTATCAAAAACTTAATATGTTCTACTCAATCATTAAGTTTGTTGCTTTCACAAATATGATTTCAAATGTTTGCACATTCACTTTCAATATCACTCAAAACCAATGCTCAAGAATTTCACTCAATCATCCAACCAATGAAACACAACTCGCTTACAAACCCTAAAAAAGTATTTTCATACTACTTCAAGCAAAGAGCACAATGTGGGTCTCAAATCCTAACTCAAATAATCTTCAATCTCTATCTCAAATGTTCTCTAAATATTCACCAATGAAGCACATAGAAACTCACTCAAATATTTTTAACAATGCTTATCAAACAATCCTTTTCACTCCACCTTATGTTTCACACTTTCATTCCAATCACTTTTAAACAAAAGATAATGTGCCCATACATTTTTTCTTTGATGGAGATGTGTCTTCAAAACCTGTTTTGCTCACAACAAATTCCTTTTGTTCCACTTCCAAGGTTAGATAACAAAAATCTATCTCAAAACCTCAAAATAAATATTTCACAATATCCACAAAATATTCCTTCTGAAATGTGCTTAAAAACATACTCTAAAACCCTTCTTTTGATCTCAAGGAGAATGCATTAATGTTTCATCATAATCTCACAAATACTCTTCTTCATCATGAAAAGGGGACAATAAAATTCAAACCAATTTTACACCTTATAACTCCTAGTCTTGCAAATTAAATCAACCCAACAAGATCACAAATCACATAATTAATTTTTCACTACTACACCTTTTAACTCATTTCTTAAAAATATTTTCAATCAAACTATTATAATCTAAATCTCTTTTCAAGATAGCACCACATACTTTATTTCATGCATCCCTTTTATCAAAATTAAAAAGTTTACCTTATAACTCCCAAAGCAACATTAATATATGCGTACCTTAGAATATAGTACCTCAAGCATTAATTAAAAAATTTATGTGTGCACTGCCTCCTGTAGGAATCGAACCCCCACTATGCTCTGCTACCTACGCCTTAGCCGCATCCTAACCACCGTGTGAGCTAAGCGCTCACTTGAAATCTTAACTACACCCACTATGCTTTGTCCTAGTCGTTGGTGCCAAAAACCTTAAAAAATGAAACCTCACTTATTTGCCACTAATGCATCTCGAACCTGAGACCTCCCTTCTGCAATGACCTAGCGCCAAGGGAAACATCGTCTGGTCTATCAACCTAGATGGAACCAAACTTCGATGTCGCGTATCCTTGTCCTTTTCCTACCTCAAATACTGAACCAATCAAACTTCTTCTTTCTCTTTTGTGATTCGATCGATGATTAGGGCATATGATTTCTTGATTAAATGCGTAATTATCCACATTTTTCTTTGCATTATTAATATGCCTTTTAAAGCATTTACCTCCAACATTGGTGCATATTAAAAATCAAACTTTGGCTTTGATGTACATTATATTTTAATTATAATTAATTAAATTCAAATGAATTTAAATATTATAATTTAAATATTAAACTTATTTTCGGGCCTTTCATTAATTTAAAATATTAAACCTCTTTTAGGCATTTAAGGGAAGACTTTACCACCATCATATTAGCGCATATTATTTTTTAGAATATCCTAAGGCAATTCATAGCCTACAATTATATTATTTAAAATCATTTCATTCCTAATACAATGTTAATGTTTGTGCTTTGTTTCTCACATTGGTATCAGAGCAGCACTTACCTATTCCTGTGGGAGTGTTTTACAAGGCAGTGTTTTGCTGACAAGCTCAATGGGGCATAATTCTTGAGATTGGACCCCTTCCTATTGTAGTCTGCATTGACACATCCCAAGGTAATAATTCCTCAAGAATTTCTCAATGAACTTGTTGGGCACAAAATTTGAGGTATGGGGTCATCTAGTTGTACGATTCTTGAGGCACGAAATTACTCAACATCTAGAGCAAAAATCAAGGTGATCTTTTGTTGGTTCAAAATTCTACAATGAGATCTAGTTCAATTACAAAAAAAATTTTGACATTTTTTTATAGATCTAACATTTGCAACATGTTAGCCCATAAAACTAACAACATTGACAACAAGGCTATCAGTACTAACAACCTGTAGGGCGGATGCCTCCCTGCAGCTACTAGCACATTGTCCATGAAATCCAATTTGGCGAGCACGATCTTACACCATCTCTAAGTGTTGATAGCATCCACTCAAGAACCATGATCCAACAACTACTGACACTATCATCTGACACAGGCAACACTAAAACCAGAGTTGAACTTCACACTTCTCTATCGAAGTTTACATCATATTACCGAGGCACTAACAACTACGCAACTATTGGATACCATGATCTGATGAGCACAAATATCAAGGTAGCCATGTGGTGAATCTAGATGATCTGCTGACTGGGTAGATATGTAGCATGATATCTCAATCTACTAACTTGGTGGGCTCAAGTTTCAAGGTAGACAAATAGCACTGACATGGCACCACTTTGAGTCTGAAGTGGCATGACTGAAGAACACAAGCTTATACTGAGAGGGGCAGTGAACAGTATAAGACCACTTTTTACTTTCTTTCCAAACCAATATCAATTAATGTCCTTAATTGCAATAACCAAATATAGCAGTGTGCATTAATAACTCAGATAGCAGTAGTAAGCAAGAGCACAAGTCACCACACACAATTGAGACACAAGATTTAACGTGGTTCCCCCAATGTGAGGTACTCCACGGAGAAAATATTTTACTAAAACTTTCTCAATCAATCTCTTTGGGAATCACTCCCAATTACAATGTTTATGGATCTCTGTCCAAAGGAGATGTTGATCCCCTAATCTCAAGTTCATGGATCTCTTCCATAGGAGAACTCTTTCCCCTTCTGCTCTGGCTATGTGATCTTCTAGAAGACTTTGTCTCTCTACTGCACTAATTGGTGGACCTCTCTCCACTTGAAGACTCCTCACTCAGATCTGTCTTCAACTATGTTGGTTGTTGGATCTCTATCCACTGAGACTCTATCCTCTATACTCTATCACCTCCAAAGCTCTATCAATAGGCTCACTAAGAACCCGCTCAATAGGCTCACACAGAACACTGCTTAACAAGCTCACACAGAACTTGTCCAATGCTGAATAACAAGCTCACACAGAACTTGTCCAATGTTGAATAACAAGCTCACATAGAACTTGTCCAAATTATATAGCAAGCTCACCAAGAACTTGTCCAAATCTGCTCTAGCAAGCTCACCAAGAACTTGCCCAATATCTACTCTAGCAAGCTCACCAAGAACTTGCCCAAATATGCTCTAGCAAGCTCACCAAGAACTTGCCCAAATATGCTCTAGCAATCTCACCAAGAACTTGCCCAAATATGCTCTAAACTCTGTCCACAAATCTATCCATAAAACTATCCACAAATCTTTCTCAAAACTATCCACAAATGCCTTCTCAAAGGCTCAATCAATCATGCTCAAGTAGCACTCAAATATCATCCACAAATCTATCAAGGCAAAGCTCAAATATGAACTCAACAATGAATGACAATGTACTCTTCAATGGATGACAACAATGATCCACAATGATCTCAACTCAACTCAACTCATAGAAGCATAAAGAGAATTGTTAGAGACTCAATATGTTCTAATATCAATCTCAACTCAACTCAACTCAAATCAACTCATAGAAGCATAAAGAGAATTGTTAGAGACTCAATATGTTCTAATCTCAATCTCAACTCAACTCAACTCAAATCAATCTCAACTCAACTCAAGTCAATCTCATAGAAGCATAAAGAGAATTGTTAGAGACTCAATATGTTCTAATATTACTCTCAACTCAAATCAGAATAATGGAATAGTTTGTTTCATAGGACTTGAACAATCACTTCACACATCACTTGACTAGGCTCAATCAACTCAACTCAACCAATCACCACAAGGGACAACTCTCTCACACAACCCTAGTCCAAGTATGTATCAACCAACTCAAATGTTTCCAACAATGCTCAACCACAAATCTCACATAACAATGATACTCATGTTCTTTTCTAACTCAAGTTCTTTCACAACCAATGGGCTTCAACAACTATGCTTATAAAACAAGGTTTAGACACAACTCTCAATTCAGAAAACCTTGAAGCATTCAACCAACCACTTTCGAAAAGGAAACCACAAACAATCCTTTTCCCTCCAATGATATTTCAGAAATCAACCACCATAAACAATCAATAGGAGAATGTGCCCATACCTTTTATGAAGATGAAAAAACCTCTTTGTAAATCTGCCACAATCACAAAATTCTTTTGCCAATCTTCACAAGGGTTAGTAGATCACAAAATAATCAACATTACTCCACTTTTCAATAATCATCACCAAGGCCTTTAATTGCACAACTTCCTTATCTCTCCTAAAACCACTTGTACCATAAAATAAAATAAATCAAAACATTGCATAACCTTTTCACTCCCAAAACCACTTATACCATAAAATAAAATAAATCACAATATTGCATACCTTGTCACCTCATGAAAGAATTAATCCTCTTGAAAAAGAACAAGGCAAACTTCACTTTTGGAACCCCTTTGCAAAATCATAAATATCTCTTTACACACACCTTATTTCTCCTTCTAAATAAGTTAGTCAAATAGCCCTCGAAATAAGCTTTCCGACGATATATAATATGCCCCCTTTCCGAAATAAATTGAAACCTTTATATATATATATATATATATATATATATATATATATGCCAACCTCCATTAATTGCACATAGGTCGGCCCTCCATTAATTTAAACTTAAACTTTAAACTTTAATATCTTCATCACCGGAGGTCCTTTTTCGATGAAACAAAATTCCACCTTGGATTTTAATAAAATCCCTTTCCACATAAGCCCACCATGGTTTTAAATAAAACCTTTTATTTTGCCTGCCTTGGTTTTCATAAAAAACCCTGTATATATCCATGCTTTCCAAAATATCATAAATGCTTATTTATGAAATATTTTGGCCACCAAAACCAAATGTGATCCATGTGACATCAATGATCCATGTGACATCAATGACAACATAAAATACCTCAAATTAACTCAAATTTCCAACAATATCCCCCTTTGTCATTGATGGCAACACCTCTAATGCAAACACCACAATCACTGCAAAAACCATCTCTGAGAATCAAAGTTGCTCCCCCTGACTCAATACTCTCTATGGAGGCTGCTCTCCCTAACTCAATACTCTCTTTGGAGGCTGCTCCCCCTAACTCAAATCTCTCCCCCTTTGACATCAATGGCAAAAGGGACACCTATGGGGCTAAAAGATATGACTCTTAAGCTTAGCCCCCTCACCACCTTCTCTCTTGAGGTGATTAATTTTGGGGTGGGAGTACTTTTACTCCCATATCACTTTGTTTCTTTCCTCTATCAACTTCCTTCCATGTTTTTCTGATATCCTTCTCTTGATGAATTACTTGATCTTCTTGTCTTGAACCTTTTTGACCTTCTTGCCTTGAACCTTGTTTGGAATTGAGTCCTACACCATCTTGCAATATGCCCAAAGTTATTGCAATTAAAACACTTGATATTGTAGCCTTTGGTTGGTGCCCATGTCCTGAAATTATTCTTGAAATAATTTCCATATCCATTCCTTTCCTGAACCTTGTATTGTGAAGCTCTATTTTCATGACCATTATGACCATGACTTCTGAATTGTGTAGCTCTAAAACCAAAACCATGTTGCTCATTTCCTTTGCATTGAAAATCTTTATGACCAATCCTGTTACATGAGAAGCAATGTCCCTGAAAACCATACCTTCTTCCCTTGAAGTTTCTTCTAGCAAAATCAAACTTCTTTGATCCATGGATCCTACAATGTATAGCCCTGTGTCCAAATCCATTACAAGAAAAACAATATCCTTGAAAATCCCTTTGTTCATGCCTTGGTTCCTCATACCTTTCTTGACCATTATCCTTATGATCATCTTCAACTTGTGCATTGCATTCTTGAACCTTCTTTGTAGCATCTAAAACCTCTTCCTTGCCTTTCTCTTCAAGAATTTATTTTCCCTTTGATCTTGATTCACCTATCTCAAAACAAGAACCAAACTGAATATTTGGAGCCATAGGAACTTTGGAACTTTCCTCACAAATATTAGGTGCTTCTTTGCTTTCATATTTTAGAACTTCCTTTCCTTTTGAGTGTGATTCCCCAAACCTGAAATATGGGACCTTTGGTGCTTTGGAATCTTCCTCTTCTTTCTCTTCATTTGTGTCAAGTAGCAACTTGGCATCCATCTCTATAGCCTCTGAAATACATGTTTCCTTCTTAGTACAAATATCTTGACCTTTTGAGTCATGTGATGGATCAAACTTCTCATGTAGGGAACATCTCAATTCTTTTAGATTCTCCTTAACCTCTTGTAGTTGCTCATGGATAACATTGAAGTCTTCCTTTAGATCAAGTGAGACATTATCCTCTTGTTTAACTTCTTCTGTTTGGAGTGAATGTTCTTCTTCTACTTCTTTTATTCCATAGAAAAACCCTTCTTCATCTTCACTGTCACTAAGATCATTATAATCTTCTATAGCAAACAAACTCTCAAGATTTCTTTGACCATGCCTATTTCCTTGATGTGTCATCTCATCTTCACTATCATTGAAACCATTGCAATACCCTGATCTGTGATCTCTTTGACCACACACAAAACATTGTTCTCTTTCACCTTCTATTCCTAGGAATAAATGCTCTTCCTTTTCATCATCTGAATTGTCTCTATCATTATGATCTGAGCTATCACTTGCTTCTACAATGTAGTAAGATTTCTTTGCCTTACAAAAAATTTCTTCTTCTCATACCTGTTTTGCTTGAATCTATCATCTTTGTCATGCTTATGCTTTCCATCTTCTTTTCTTCTGTGACCCTATTTTTCATCATCATTGATTTCTTCATGTGGACACTTGTATGCATAGTGACCAAGATCACCACACTTGTAGCACTTGACTTTCCTTATATCTCTGAAATTCCTTGAGTCCTTATTCCTTTTGATGAAGTTAGCTTCCTCATCATTTTCTAAAACTCTATCTATTTCTAAAATTTTCCCTTTCTCTTTTTCTGAAGCCTTGAATGCAATCTCTTTTATTGGAGCTTGATGCTTACTTACCCTCATCTCATAAGTTGTGAGAGTACCTTGCAATTCTTCCATTGTTAACTTGTTGATATCCATTGTTTCTTCTATTGCTGAAACCTTTGCATCATATTTCATGGGAAGTGATCTCAAAACCTTTTGAGTAACTTCTGATTCTTTCATCTCAAAACCTAGGCCTCTCATAGTGTTAGTAATCTCATCAACTCAAAGTAAGAACTTTGCAATATCTTCAAAATCTTCCATTTTCAATTCCTCAAATATTTTTCTATGAGTTTGTAGTTTTGCCAACTTTACCTTGGAATCTCCTTCATAAGTATTCCTCAACTTGGTCCACATCTCATTAGCTGAAGTACATACCATGACCTTTGCAAAATCTATCTCACGTAGCCCACTCAAAATACAATTCATTGCTCTTGCATTGATCTCAACCAATTTCTTGGTAGTCTTATCTTCCTCGGGATCACCTTCAACCTTATACTCTTTTTCAACCATCTTCCATACCTCATATCCTTGTGATATCAAGTAGTTCTTCATTCTCATGCTCTAGAAAGCATAATTGTTACCATCAAACAATGGAGCCTTATTTGAAGATAATCCTTTCTATGAAGCCATCTGTGTTCTTTGTAGAATCTGCCCTCAAGTTGTTAGCCTTTTTGAAGGAACTCACTCTGATACCAATTGAAGAACACAAGCTTATATTGAGAGGGGGGTGAATAGTATAAGACCACTTTTTACTTTCTTTCCAAATCAATATCAATTAATGTCCTTAATTGCAATAACCAAATATAGTAGTATGCATTAATAACTTAGATAGCAGTAGTAAGCAAGAGCATAAGTCACCACACACAATTGAGACACAATATTTAACGTGGTTCCCCCAATGTGAGGTACTCCATGAAGAAAATATTTTACTAAAACTTTCTCAATCAATCTCTTTGGGAATCACTCCCAATTACAATGTTTATGGATCTCTATCCAAAGGAGATGTTGATCCCCTAATCTCAAGTTCATGGATCTCTTCCATAGGAGAACTCTTTCCCCTTCTGCTCTAGCTATGTGATCTTCTAGAAGACTCTATCTCTCTATTGCACTAACTGGTGGACCTCTCTCCACTTGAAGACTCCTCACTCAGATCTATCTTCAACTATGTTGGTTGTTGGATCTCTATCCACTGAGACTCTATCCTCTATACTCTATCACCTCCAAAGCTCTATCAATAGGCTCACTAAGAACCTGCTCAATAGGCTCACATAGAACCTACTTAACAAGCTCACATAGAACTTGTCAAATGTTGAATAACAAGCTCACATAAAACTTGTCCAATGCTTAATAACAAGCTCACATAGAACTTGTCCAAATATGAATAACAAGCTCACATAGAACTTGTCCAAATATGCTCTAGCAAGCTCACCAAGAACTTGCCCAAATCTTCTCTAGCAAGCTCACCAAGAACTTGCCCAAATCTGCTCTAGCAAGCTCACCAAGAACTTGCCCAAATCTACTCTAAACTCTATCCATAAAACTGTCCATAAAACTATCCACAAATCTTTCTCAAAATTATCCACAAATGCCTTCTCAAAGGCTCAATCAATCATGCTCAAGTAGCACTCAAATCTCATCCACAAATCTATCAAGGCAAAGCTCAAATATGAACTCAACAATGAATGGCAATGTACTCTTCAATGGATGACAACAATGATCCACAATGATCTCAACTCAACTCAACTCATAGAAGCATAAAGAGAATTGTTAGAGACTCAATATGTTCTAATATCAATCTCAACTCAACTCAACTCAAATCAACTCATAGAAGCATAAAGAGAATTGTTAGAGACTCAATATGTTCTAATCTCAATATCAACTCAACTCAACTCAAATCAATCTCAACTCAACTCAAGTCAATCTTATAGAAGCATAAAGAGAATTGTTAGAGACTCAATATGTTCTAATATTACTCTCAACTCAAATCAGAATAATGGAATAGTTTGTTTCATAGGACTTGAACAATCACTTCACACATCACTTGACTAGGCTCAATCAACTCAACTCAACCAATCACCACAAGGGACAACTCTCTCTCACACAACCCTAGTCCAAGTATGTATCAACCAACTCAAATGTTTCCAACAATGCTCAACCACAAATCTCACATAACAATGATACTCATGTTCTTTTCTAACTCAAGTTCTTTCACAACCAATGGGCTTCAACAACTATGCTTATAAAACAAGGTTTAGACACAACTCTCAATTCATAAAACCTTGAAGCATTCAACCAACCACTTTCGAAAAGGAAACCACAAACAATCCTTTTCCCTCCAATGATATTTCAGAAATCAACCACCATAAACAATCAATAGGAGAATGTGCCCATACATTTTTATGAAGATGAAAAAACCTCTTTGTAAATCTGCCACAATCACAAAATTCTTTTGCCAATCTTCACAAGGGTTAGTAGATCACAAAATAATCAACATTACTCCACTTTTCAATAATCATCACCAAGGCCTTTAATTGCACAACTTCCTTATCTCTCCTAAAACCACTTGTACCATAAAATAAAATAAATCAAAACATTGCATAACCTTTTCACTCCCAAAACCACTTATACCATAAAATAAAATAAATCACAATATTGCATACCTTGTCACCTCATGAAAGAATTAATCCTCTTGAAAAAGAACAAGGCAAACTTCACTTTTGGAACCCCTTTGCAAAATCAGAAATATCTCTTTACACACACCTTATTTCTCCTTCTAAATAAGTTATTCAAATAGCCCTCGAAATAAGCTTTCCGACGATATATAATATGCCCCCTTTCCAAAATAAATTGAAACCTTTATATATATATATGCCAACCTCCATTAATTGCACATAGGTCGGCCCTCCATTAATTTAAACTTAAACTTTAAACTTTAATATCTTCATCACCGGAGGTCCTTTTTCGATGAAACAAAATTCCACCTTGGCTTTTAAGAAAATCCCTTTCCACATAAGCCCACCATGGTTTTAAATAAAACCTTTTATTTTTCCTGCCTTGGTTTTCATAAAAACCTTGTATATATCCATGCTTTCCAAAATATCATAAATGCTTATTTATGAAATATTTTGGCCACCAAAACCAAATGTGATCCATGTGACATCAATGACAACATAAAATGCCTCAAATTAACTCAAATTTCCAACAATGACAACTGGTGAACGCATGGCATCCTACGTGGTGGCACTAACTGGGCAACGGGTGATAAGTGGTGACTCCTCAATGGTTGTTAACATCGACAAAAGAGGTTTGTAGTTGTCGTTGATTTACTGAAGGCAATAAAATTGAAAAATATGCATCATAGTTTTTAAACAAGATTTGTGTGCCCGTAGGACGCATGTGGGATTTTATATCCCAAGACTTTCAAAAGGTTTTTCATCTGTTCGTGAGGCACGCACTCAATATTTAAAAAAAAGGGTAAAGGTTTATTTTTTAATATTTGTTTTAGTTTGTTTTTTATAAATTAAAAATTTTTCATATTTTTTTTTATAATTTAAATATAAAATATTTTTTAAATATATTTTTTTTAAATTAAATTGATTTATTAACAAATATATTATTTTTATTATTAATTAAAATGTTTGATGAATTTTGTTTTAAAAATTTGCAAATTAAAATCAAAGAAAATAAGACCATTTTTTTTACAATTTCTAATAAAAGAGTGTTTTTGTTTTCTCCAAACTGGGGATGTAACACAAAGAATAGCACTATTTTTTTACAAAATTAGGGAGTTCTCAAAACTTTCTCAAACTTTTTCTAACCCACTAGTTTTGCAAGTAAGAGTTTTTGCTCCTAAAAATTCATGAAGGTGAAGAATAGACCTTGGATCTCCAAAACTCTTCGTCGTCTAAGGACCTTTCGAAAGAGGAACAAATTTCAATGATAGACCACAAGATCTCATTTTCATCGCATGCTTAGAGAGCATAGAAGAAGTTTACCTTGTTTTTATTCTTATATAGATCCTTGGAAGGGTTTGGATTACAACTATGGTCCCATGAGGATTAGAGAGCTTTTTAATCTTGATGTCCCTCCAATTTTTGAATATTGAAGAATTACAGGTCCACTAAAACCAAGTCGTGTGTCAACTTGTTCTGGATTGCCTTTCAAAAGCTTATTGTGTGTCGACTTCGCTTGAAAGGTTTTCTACCTTGTTAATTTTGCAAAGCAAAGGGGGATCAAGAAATTGTTTTTCTTTTTTGCAAAATTGTAAGGGGGGGAAATTGAATATCAAAATTTTTGCAAATAAAAAAAAAACTTTTGTTGCAAAAATTACTGTAGTAAGATGCATTTTCGATAGATTTTGACACCTTTTGTTAAAATTGGCATAGATAACTTAGGTGCATTTACGTAGAATCTGACACCTACAGTTCAAATTTGTGGGCACTTTTGAATATTTTATTGCACTTAAATTCCTATTTTCTGCAATTACATCTTAAGTTAAAAATAAAAAGCACTTAAGACCCCAAATTTCAAAACCTTTTTATGTAAATTCATTTGCATTGTAGTGTTCGGTATCAACGATACCTTTGGCCCACACGTACAGATAATATTATCGTGCCTTGTGGCTACTGTATTTACCACCTAAAATAGCTACAACAACAACGTCTGAGCTTGTTCTCTATAAATCATTGGGGAGAAATAAGGTAGATCCAATTTGTTTTAATATTCACTCCATAAAAACCCTAATTCACTCTTCTTGTTTGGCTCAATTTCCTCAAACTAATCATCCTTCTTCGGGAGGATTTTTAGGCAGGTGCAATTAAATATCAATTAGAGTGAATTCTCTTTCAATTCTTTTTGTTTGGCTTAAATTTCCTCAAACTGATCATCATTATTTAGGAGGGTTTTTAGGCAGGTGTCATTAAATATCAATTAGAGTGGAAGACCATTTTGGTGTCATAAGGAACCTTTACAATGGCTACAATAAACAAGTATCTCAATGATACCCAGTTGCTTAAAGGTTCTAATTATTCTGCATGGAAAACCAAAATGAAGGTCATTCTTACTATAGAGGAATTGTGGGATATAGTGACAAACACTATAAAAAGACCCACTACACTAGGAGCAAATCAAAATGCATGGGATAAAAAGGACAACAAACTTCTCATGCTGATTTTGCTAGCTACTATTGATGAAATTCAACCTCACATTTGTGATGCTCAACATGGTAAAGAAGCGTGGGATGCTTTATCTACCATTTTTGAAGGGAAAAATGAAGCCACAATTCTTAACCTTCAATTATAAATTCATACTCTCCATATGAAGTCGGGTGAAATAGTAGAGTTATTCCTTTCTAGAGTGGCAAATTTAAAATCAAAACTGAATGCTTTGGGAGAAAAATTTGAAGATAAGGTCTTGAATTCAGTTATTTTAAGGGCTCTTCTAGACTCCTACAAAAATATTAATAACATCCCTTCAAGTCTCTCAAATAAAAGTGACGTTTGTTGAGTTGGTAAATTTGCTTCAAATCGAGGAAGTAAATCAGCTACAAAGAGATGAAGTGTCCAACAGTGCATTTTATATAAACAAATAGGGTCAAAAGAAGAATGGGGATCATCTTCCAAAGATAAGGGCAAGCAACCTCAATCACAAAATAAGTTTTGTACAAATTGTAAAAAGGACAACCTTGACACCGATCGATGTTGGTTTAAGAATAGGCAAGACAAAAAGGGCAAAGGCAAACCACAAAGGAGAAATAGACAAAAACGAGGACATTTTGCTATTGAGAATTTTGATTCTAATTCAGAAAGAGAACACAAAGTGCTTATGATCCATACAACTTCTACTCAAAAGGATTTTGTATGGTACATTGATTTAGGGGCCAACAAACACATGACTAGTGATAAGAAGTAGTTTGACACTTATGATGCAAAGGAAGGCAAACCAGTAACTATTGTTGATGATAAGACCTATCATATCCAAGGTGAAGAGAATGTTTCAATTACCCTTCCAGATGGAAAGTGTCACATTCAAAATGTCCTTCATGTTCTAGGATTGGCAAATAACTACTTGTTAGTTCCCCAAATCTTGGGTAAAAATATGGTTGTTAACTTCATAATTGAGGGGGGAAAGAAACATTGCTATTTCACCAAGAAATAAAACACATAGCAACAGGTTCTTACAAACATGGCTTGTTCACCTTAGATGCAGTTTCTACACCTCATGTTGCCATGGCGGTCAACACTAAGAAGTCCACTTCTCTTTGGCATAAGAGATTTGGGTATCTAAGTTCTAGATATTTACTTGAGCTAAGTAAATATGAAATGGTAAAAGGACTTCCTAACCTTTCACCTACATTGCCTGTGTGGTCATATTGCTTAGCAAGAAAGCAACATAGACTAAAGCTAGCTCTTCATGAGCTAAGAATCCATTGGAGTTGGTTCATATCGATCTGTGTGGTCTTATACCACATAGTTTTGGAGGAAAGAGGCATTTCAAAATTTTTATTGATGATCACTCATGGAATATGTGGGTTTTCTTCCTACAATTAAATTCAGAGGTATTTGTGTACTTTCAACAGTTCAAGAAACTAGTTGAGAAAGAGTCAGGATGCTACATCAAAACCCTTTGATCAGATCAGGGGGGAATATACCTCAATTGAATTTTCTTCATTTCTAACTAAACAAGAGATTAGAAGGTAGCTGACCACAACCTATACTCCATAGAAAAATGGAGTTACTGAGAGGAGGAATCATTCCATCATGGAGATGGTTCGTTGTATGCTTAAAGGAGTAAATATTGAGCAATGAGATTGGGTTGAAGCTATCACAACATCATAATACCTTTTGAATAGAGCTCCCATAAAAGCTCTTGAAGGTATAAATCCACAGGAAGCATGGAGTGGTAGGAAACCCTCCATATCTCATCTAAGAATTTGTGGGTGTAAGGTATTTATGCATATACCAAAATAAAATAGAAATAAATTAGATGAGAAGACCTTGCAATGTATTTTTCTTGGATATGATGAATATTATAAAGGCTATTGATTGATAAAACCTATAACCAAGAAGATATACATAAGTAGATATGTGGTGTTTTATTAGGCTTTCACATCAAATAACACATCTACTGTATACCTAGATGAAGAGTAGCCAAAGCTAGTAACTCCTCCCCCACAAAAAAAGACTCAAAAATGGTATACAAGTATGATGAGAGATTCAAAGTTGACCACACCTCCAGATCTTATCTTAGATCATCCTCAAACTCACAACATGACTCAATAGAAGAGGGCACAAGTATCAACTTCAGAGGTTGACAAGCTATACCAACACTTTGATGAGCTTTTTGTAGATCCAGAGAAAGATAGTAGAGAAGAGATGGAAGTGGATGATGAAAGGGTTTACATATCTTCATATGATGAACAAGAACCCACCAAGGTCGAAGAAGCACTTAGTGAGCCATAGTGGAAGGCGACTATGGATGCTGAATATACATCTCTCATTAAGTACAAAATATGAAAGCTAGTTGATTTACCTTCAAGAAAGAAACCCATTGTCTGCAAATGGATTTACAAAGTGAAATACAAGGTAGATGGAACTATTGATAAGAATAAGGCTCGTCTTGTGGCAAAGGGCTATGCACAAAAAGAAGGTATCAACTATGAAGAGACTTTTGCACCTACTATTAGAATGACTATAATTCATGTTCTTTGTGCTATGCAAACACAATACGAGATGGCCCCCCCCCCCCCCCCCCCCCCCCCCCCCCCCCCCCCCCCCCCCCCCCCCCCCCCCGCGGGGGGGGGGGGGGGCCGGCCCCGGGGGCCGCGGCCCGGCCCCCCCCCCTTCCTCACGGGGGGGGGGGCGGGTTGGCCGGATTTACCATCTTTTTTTTTTTTTAGGGGAGGTGGGGGCGGAGAACCAAAAAAAAAAAAAAAAAAACACAAAGGGAAGAAAATTCATCAAATGGATGTCAAAAGCACCTTCTTTAATGGTGATTTGAAAGAGGAAGGATACATGACTCAACCACAAGGATTTGTTGAGGAAGGCCAAGAACAAAATAGTTTGTAAATTTGTCAAATTCTTTTATAGATTGAAATAAGCCCCACGAGCATGGTATATAAAGATAGGCAATCACCTCCTACATCATGGATTTAAGAGAAGTCCTTCTGATGCAAATATCTATTTTATGAATATTGGTTTAGAAATAGTGATCCTTGCACTCTATGTATATGATCTGATCATCACTAGCAGTTCAGATAAGTTGATTGACGCAATAAAGGGTGACTTGAAAGAGTCATTTGACATGAAAAATCTAGGACTTCTCCACTATTGTCTTGTTTTAGAAGTAAAGCATAAAAAGAATCACCTTAGGGTGACACAAATGAAGTACACCAAGATATTGATCGACAATTATCGTATTACTGATAGAAATCCTAAAGCAACACCTATGGAAACAAGGCTATAGATATCACAATATGATGATTATCCTCTGGTAGATCATACTCTCTATCGACATTTGATTGGGAGTCTTATATATCTGACCAAAACTAGGTCAGATATTTGTTTTGCTGTAAATTATCTTTCGTGGTTCATGCAAGAACCTAAAGTTAGTCATTAGAAAGCAGTAAAATGGGTTCTCCACTATATCCATGGTACCATTAAATATGGCCTAGAGTATAAGAGGAATGATAAATTCTTCTTGCAAGGATACATGGATTCTAACTATGTTGGATCTGTAGATGACAGAAAACCAACTTTAGGGTATATTTTTCATCTAGGATCTGGACTTGTCTCTTAGCATAGCACGAAGAAAAAAATGGTTACTTTATATTCAATAGAGGTATAATATTATGCAATACGAGGAGTAGTGTGTGAGATGATATGGTTGAGTCATATTTTAGCAAGTATGAGCCTTCCCAAGAAACTTCTAATTCACTTATTTTACAACAACAAAGGTGTTTTGAACTTAGTCAAGAATCCAACACATCACGAGTGCACCAAACATATTGACACACAATGTCATTTCATTTATGATGAAGTTCCAAAACACAACATCAAGCTCTAATACATTCCCACTAATGAACATGTTGCAGACATCTTCAAAAAGGTACTTGCATATGTCAAATTTGAGTTGTTTTGCAACACTCTTTGTATGTCAAAGTAATGTAATAAAGGGGGGATGTTAGGGTAAAATGTAGTTTACTACTAGATTATTACATTTACTTTTTTACATTGAAGATATTCACTATTTGGAATATCTTGTGGTAAGTAGTTATAGTCAATTTGACTAGGTTGTTAGAACCTAGATATTTCACTAGGTTTGTTAGTAGGTTAGCACTATCACTTTTTTAGCGTTAATTAAGGATATTATTTCATAGAATATCCTAAGGCTATTCATAGCCTACAATTGTATTATTTAAACTCATTTCATTCCTAATACAATGTTAATGTTCGTGCTCTATTTCTCATATAGCTAAGGTATTCCGTGCTTTAGTAGAGGTTGCTACTAAACTGATGTAAGGTTGCATATCATCTGTAATTGCAAAATTTTATAATCATAAGTGCTTTTGCTTCATCTTCTTCATATTTTTTAATTTCCCTATCATCTTCAATAGATATAAATTTTGCTCCCTTGATAATCTCTCAAAGCTTTTCTACTCTAAGTATTGATCTCACCTTGTTTTCCATGAGGTATAATTAAGACCTTTGAGTACTTGAGATTTTGAAAGAAATAACTTATTTGTTGTCATGAGTAGACTACCTTATATCTCCCTATTTTAATTGATATAGTCAAATTTTCTATTCTTTATTTCCTCCTTATTTTTGAATGATAAACTAAGGATAAATTTTCAATTGTTGATAACCTTTTATCTCCCTAGTGATAATATAATTATTCAACTTCTATAGCATTTTTTTTTATTGAAAAAATACATCATATTAATGAATAATAAATAAGGTACATCAATAGCAAGTAAGAGACAAGCCTTGCAAACTTACATCAACTTGTGAAAAAGCAGCAAGTAATCCGCTCTAAGCCCCTTGTCAATTCTAAGGCAATATTTCAAGATATCAGACCTGATAGACTCTTTGTTTTGTTCATCTTATGGAAGGATAGATGTAATTTGGTCTTCAATAATGAAGACTATGTTGTTGCTCTCACTGTAACTTCTATAGCAATTTTACTTTCCTCTTATCAATCAATGCAATTTTAAATATTGTAAAATATTTCAAATTTATATCTCTAATAATTTTGGATTAGAGATTAATGCAAATTTTCTTTATCAAGTACTTCTATGTTAAATTCCTTTTATCTCCCAAATATAAGATTATAAATTTTTACTTCTAAATCTCATAAAATCTATTGATGTTGGATTCCTTATAACTCCAACTCTAGAAATTTAGAAATTCTAAAAATAATATTTGCAAGTTTTGTGTATTCCTAATTTGACGTAGAATACCTTATTTCTTCAAACTTATCAAATTGCAAATATCTAATTTATTTGTAAATTCAAATGTGCAAATTATAAAACTCCAAAATCAATGCTTTCATTATCAAATTAGTCTTCAATATTTTAAAATTGCAAAAATTTGATTTCTAAGGTTTAAATAATACTTATCTCTCCAATAAAATACTTTTAATTTTAACCTTAGATAATATATTCCTTTACTCCTTATAATTCCTACTTATACACTTAAATTCCAAAAGTAATAAATATTACCTTTAATATTCTAGGCACTCCCACATTAATGCTATGTTTAGTCTTTCTTTGAAATTGGGTGCTCTTTCTCTGGTCAACTCCCTTCAAACTGGTCAAGGTGCTTCTTCTTTGGTGTAGTGGAGTCCTTGATGTGATTAATGAGACTATACCAAAGTAAATTCATCTCATGCACTAAATGGGCACTCAAAGATGTTTTTCCCTCCTTTGTAATATTTAATCTTTTGCAAGATGAGTGACAAGTATCACTAAAGTGCTTCCTCTACCCTTTTAACGTAGCTTGTTGTTTCTTTAAGACTTGTAGAGCTCCTCCTCTTACATAACAAGTAGAAAATGTATTTTGTGGCTCTTGGATTGCATGTAGCACTGCTTCTTCATCCTGATAAGTGGCACCAACTGGGTTATAATGTTCATTTTCCTTGTAAACAGACCTATAATGATCTTTGATGCTTTATCTTACTAGTTGTGTTACATTTTTCTCCTGGGCACTTGGTTGTGTATGTAGGGAATATGTTATGCAAGTTTCCCTTTTTGTTGGTTGCACAAACCTATCCTTTGTTCTTTCTCAATGCCTTTGTACTTCCTTCTTGTTGCTTTATGTTTTTATATTTGCATGTGGTGCTTCACTTTCTCCAATGGTGGCTCCTTTGCAAGTCCTTATTGTTTTATGTTTCTGTATTTGCAAGTGGTGCTTCACTTTCTTCAATGGTGACTCTGTATAATGTGGTGGCTCCTTTGCAAGTCCTTATTGTTTTACGTTTTTGTATTTGCAGGTGGCGCTTCACTTTCTTCAATGGTGACTCTGTCTAATGTGGTGGCTCCTCTCCTATCTAATGGCTACGCTTTTAGAAAACACTTGGATGCTTTTGGTGGTTGTGCTTCTATATAATTCTTGGAGGCTTTCCCCCTTGTGTTTTTATATCACTATTGCACTTATCTCTAGTGCTTAATCTATGCAAATCGATGGTGATTTGAGTGGCGGATTTACCACTTTTTTTGGTGATTTCCTTCGCCAATGTATTCTACTAGTTCAGTGCTCTTATTTGTGTTTTTTAACACCTTAAATTTACATTGGTTTTGAGGACTATTCAGCCTCACTATTACGTAGAATAAATCTACCTTTTCTATTATATAAATATAGCATATGCTACTTTCCTTATCACTCCTCTTTAATACTTTTTAAACTTTAATTCTTGATGTTTAATTTACAGATTCTATAATAAAAATGATGTGCAGATAAAATTACAATGGTGTATCTTTTCTAAGCTTAGAGAAACTTTAATAAAACTCTACTTTTCTAGCTCTTAGTATCTCTAAAAATGATGCTCCTTAAAAACGTACAATAAGTACTTTCAAAACTTGTAAAATAGTACTTTGTATGGCATCAATATAACACACCTTTTATAAATTCTTTTGTAGCTCTCCTTCTTAATGGATTTTTATCTTGAATTTGCAGCAATACTCCTTTTTCTTTTGTTGTTTGTATACTCTTTATTTTTGTAGTCGTAGTTGCTGCCCAAAATTAGCTCTCTTGCCTTCAGATATGTGCTGTCAATATCCGAAGTTTGCAGCGATAAATGCTACCCTTTTGTTATCCAAATCTGTATTTAATATCCTCCTTAGATGCTACTAAATCCTCTTGATCTTTTTTATTCAAATATTTTCTAAATATATTCTAAAACTCCTTCAAACTGCAACTTCCTTTACTGTTTCAATGCTTCTCAAATTTGTAACTTAAATTTTTTTCAATCGCTACTTATAAAAATATGATTTTTTGATGTCCATGAATCTTCAAATATGCTGCTCTCTTTTACTATCAAGCCTTTATTTAATTGGCTATACAAAATTACTAGAAAAGCTTTTCAAAGCTTCTCCAAATTACAACTATATGCTTTCTTTAATTTTCTATCAACTTTTCCTATGAAAATCAGCAAATTATTTATTTTATTTTTTTAAATCAACCTACAAAACTTTGTGGTTGTTCTCAAATATGTGGCATATTTAATACTTCTTCTTTCTTCAAGCTTCTTGTAAAATTTTTCTATTCTTTCTCGTTGTCTTCTTCCTCAAAAATCTTAATATCTTGAGATCTTCGAAACTTCTCAAAATTTGGTAAACTTATTGCCAAATCCTTCTTTCCTTTTTGGGATTGTTTTTGGATGGTGATAATTATCCCAAATTCCTTTTATTAGGATATTCTCCTACTTGCAATATTCTAACATTATTTTTTCTTCAAAACTCCTTCAATGACAATTGCTTCAAATCTGCAATGAAGTTTTCTCTAGCCTTCTTCTTTTCTAGAATCTTCCTAATATCTCTTCTCTTAGGTCTTCTAATTTTGCAATGAGGCTTTATATAACCTTCTTCTTCTATAAATATTCTTGAGACCTCTTTTGGGTCTTCAAATTTTTTAGCTACTCAAATATTCTTAATCAATTCTTTAATGAAACCTTACCGTGGTTTCTTCAATCTTCCAATTATGGAATTTTTGCAATGAGATCTCCTTTCTTGGATCTAAAAAATCTACTACTTCTCAACTCTGCAATAGGACCTTTTTGTAGTCCTCTTTATATTTAATCTTCAAACTTTAATCTTCAATCTTAAATCTTCCAAATCTAGAAGTTCTTCAATGTGACCTCTTTTCTAGGTCTCTTCAATCTTCAATTTGTAGTATACAATATTTAATGAGAAATTCCTTCTTGGTTCTCCCCAATATTTAATGGGGCCTTATTTCTTGGACCTCCTTAATATTCAATTAGGACTTCCTTCCTCAATATTCAATGAGGTCTTCTTTCTTGGACCTCCTTTAATATTCAATGTCTACTTTTCTGTAATAAATATTTAATCGATGCACGAGGAAAGCACATAGAATTTTACGCAATCAAAGGTAAAATTCTTCTCTATCCATTGTAAGAAGGTTCTCAACTTCTGAGAATTAATCTTCTGCAACAAAAAACTTAGATAATAATAATCAAATATATTCAAATTTCTAGAATTATAAAATCAAACACTAGCTATCTCAAAAACCAGTGAAAGCAAATCTTTGTTGAATCCTAGTCTTCATGAGATTTTATTTAACCTTGTGGAAATATTCTAGCCAAATACTAATCTATAATCTTCTCTCTCTCTATCAGGATTATCAATAGGACCTCCTTTAGGTGTCTCTTAATCTCTTCAATATCAAGATCTATCTTCAAGACCTATAAATATTCTATTCCAAATTTGCTATTGGAATAGGTAAATCCTTAATTATCACTGGTTTTTCTTCAACACAGTGAAATGCTATCTTCTCTAGTTTTCCTTTTCAGAGGTAATTCTTCTTTACAACTAAAAACCTATGCAAGACAAAACCTTGCTATAGCTCTAATATCATTGTTAGCTTTTGAAGATAAATACATAGAAAAAAGTAATCTCAAGATCTAAAATAAAGTTACAATGTGAAATATATTATAATGAAAATTTATTAAACATATAAAACTTCATAAATGAATCATATAAATACCACTAATAAATGCTCATGAAAATATGATCTTTATTGAATAAAGACCTCAAGTACATCATACTTCATCACTCTCCATTGTGATTGTCTATGACCTATCACTCTATATCTTTCTACATGTTGCTCTCTATCCATATACCCATTTATAGGATAGAATGTGACTCTTAATATGGAGGACTCTTAGCCTTCACTCTTCCTATGACTCTTCATATTCCTATTCTATGGACACATGTACATAGGGACAACTATGCACATGTGCATTGCCAAAATACTTTGCATACTTGTGCATTTATTACATTGCATAAAGTAAATACTTTCATCCTAATATATGATACTCTTTCCTAATATATAGATGTACCCATGGTGGTACATTGGTATGAACTAAATGATGTAATATATTCCAACAAAAAATAGGATGAAGTGGATTATAAAAATATTACATTTTGATATCGAATTGCTATGAGATTGGACACTAGGCAAGAGATTGCAAATGAAAAACAATGAAAAAGATATACAATTCTAATCATGAGATAAAATTCAAGATAAATCAAGGAAATCATATTGTAATAGAAGTTGGACTAGATCAAAGAGATTCCACTCTAAACAAATAGGCAAAGAAAGAAGAAACAAAGAAATATATAAAGGGGTGATAAAGTATATTGTACAAGTTCAAATTTAGAAGGAATTAAAGGTGCAGAGGAATATGTGGAGGAAATTTTTTAAAGTAAAGATGATAGTAGAGATAAAGTTTATTCCAGGTAAATTATCTTAATTTTCGTCTAGTATAGATTCCTCTCTTCTAAATAGAAATGGAAGTAGTGTAGATGTTATCCCTTGCACTTTAGGGTTATAAGAGCAACACAATAAGAAAATGAGGATGAAAAATATAATTATGATAAAGGAGTGTCCTTGCACTTTAGGGTTTCTAGGGAAACATAAAGAAGAAAGTATTTTTGAGGCTATTCCTTGCACTTTAAATCCTTCAAAGCAAGATAAACCCATAGATGATAAGTCTCACTATGAGCAATATACAAAAATTGAAGATATTGGTGAAGATGCAAGTGTTGGTGGGAATAGAAAAAGACAAGAAGGCCAAAGAAGCAAAAAAAAGAGAAAAAGAAACTCATAGGGATATTGATACAAGAAAACAAAAGCAAATATCGTAAGTGGTAACAAGAAGTGGGTCAAAACCACAAATAAGAAGTTATGATAAAAATGATATCTTGGAATATTAGGGGCATGAATTATGCGCATAAAAATTTAAGTATTAGGGAATTGACAACTTGTCATAGACAAAATATTTATAGAAATGGAAGTTGAGTTGAAAATATTTTAGCCATTTGCGGTGTTGATTTTCATCTTGGCAAAATTTAAATTTTAGAAAGCAATTGGATGAGTGAGATTTTATCTCTTAATATCATGGAGTTGATTGTGAAAATATAATAGTTTGAGGAAGATGAAAAATATCTTTGATAGAAAGGTAAATTAAGAATATCTTTAATTGAAAAACAAGTCCAATATGGTTTAATTAACCTGACAACAATATAATGAGAATAATATTTTTTTGGGTTAGTTTAACTGGAGTGGCCCCCAACAACAGCCACACATAACTTAATAATACTAATAATAATAATAATTTTTAAAATATATAAATATCATAAGTAATATAAAAAGGAGTCTATAGTAAGTAGAGGGAGCAAGTGCAAGCTAGAAGCAAGGTGGAAGTGTTAGTAAGAAGTAGAAAGCATGAGTAGGAAGTAGGAAGCAAAGTGTCATCAAGGAGAAAGTACCACTTCTCTTGTTCTAGATATTAGGAGAAATTCAAAAAGTAAAGGATTTATATGAAGAAAAACTAGGTAACATGGTAACAAAGTCATTTTTGAAAGTCCTTACTATAAGTAAAGATATCCTAGTTGGAAGTAAGAATGCCTTAGGTGGAAGTATGGATGCCCTAGTTAGCGATAATAAAAAGAGCAAGTCTATGAAAAATCCTATCCAAGTAGCAGATACTACATCAGAGGTGATTATTAGGGGTGAGATGATTAATCATGATTTAATGGTTCTTAAAACTAAATGGTTAATATGTAAGTTCCATAGATACTGGCCAAGTTTTTTTTGAGATTCAAAATTGGATCAAATGAAAGAGAGGATTTAATTTAAACTACTCCATGATTTTTCTTTTGAAAGGATTTTTTTCTCATTATCTTCTCTAGTTCAAAAATAAGGGATAAAATAATGGATGGAGGCCCTTGGTTTAGGGGTAAAGATGCATTATATTTAAGACCATGAAGTGAGAATTTTTATATGGAGATAAAGACTATTAAAAAGCTTATGGTGTGGATTAGGTTTTTTGGACTTTCTTATCAACTAATCAATAAGGAGGTTTTAAAGAATATTGTTAATACTCTAAGTGAGTTCATCCAAGAGGGACCAAATACTAAGGAGAGAAGGCATGTTGGATACACTTGAATATGTTTTGCCATGGATATTTTATAACCTTTACCATAGTCAATTAGGATTAAATCTAAGGCAATAGAATGATTACAAAAACATTTCATTATAACGTCACAAACATCATGAAATTGGACACATGGCAAGAGATTGTAAATTAAAAATGATGGAGAGAGATGGAAATTTGGGTACGAGGCAAACTTTAATGTATAACAAGGAGCTTGTATCATAGGAGAAGTGATATTAAAGCAAGTGTTTTCCACTCCTAAGAAAGTGACAAGAAAAATCCTTGTGTTTCATTAAATGACAAAGGCTATTATAGTTCCCTAAAATAAACCATTAGAAAAAAAATGACACAAGGCATGAGGAAGTACAATGTACAAATTTAAATATAGAAGGATTCAAAGGTGCGAAGGAATATGGAAAGGTAAATTTTAAAGCAAAGGAATATGGGGAGACAAATTTTAAAGCAAATAAGGTCAATGAGGTCAAGGTTAATATAGGGTTTCCAGAGCAACATAATAAAGAAAAGCATATGTAGGACATCCAAGGAAATTTAGGATTTCCAATAAAAGGATAAGAAAGTAATGACTATGGAGGATCATCCATGAAATTTTAAGGTTTTTAGGACAACATACAATAGAAAGTATTTATGATACTATTACTTGCATTTTACATTCTTTAGGGCAACATATATCTTTAGAAGATAAGTCTCATTATGGACAATATAAAAAAGTAGAAGAGATTGATGAAGATGAGAGTGTTAGTGGGAACATGAAAAGGAGAGGAAGGTCATCAAAGCATGAACAAAGAGAAAGAAACTCAAAGGGATATTGATTTATGAAGTCAAATAAAATATCATAGCTGTTAACAAGAAGTGGGGTTAAGCCCACTAAAATAAAAAAGTGTTGATGATGAAAATGATACCATAGAATATTAGGGGTATGAATAAGACCCCTAAAAAAGAGTTATTAAGGAATTAATAAGTTGTTATAGTCCTAATATTATTTAATAAAAAAAAAAAAAATAAGTAGTTAGGAATGCAAATATGATTTTAAAAAGATTTAGAATATGAGTGATTGTCTAGTAGTTTCTTCTATGGGAGCCTCATGCAATATTGTAACATAATAGGACAAATAAAAATGGGATGGGTAATTTTTAGAAGCAAAAAGTAAATGGTTCGCTAGACTATTTTGTAGAAAAAAAAAATCAAAGTTAGGTTTATAAATTTATATGATCCAACTATATTTACTTGTGAAAGATGTTAGAAGGACCTCAACATACTTTTATCAAACATAATGAATGATTCATTATAATCTATGGATTCTTGGGGGGTGATTTCAACATTGTTTTATCTCCTTTGGAAATGAAAGGTGGTAAACAAGATGGTCTAAATCAATGTGATATTTTGCTTCATTTTTCAATTCAAATAGACTTCAGGATGCCAGTCCTTCAAGTTTTCAATATGAATGGGATAATAGATGCATTGGGAAAACTCTAGAAATTGAATCCAAGCTCAAAAATTTACAATAGATAGTAGAAACCAATGAAATATATTATAATTCTTATATGAGAGGAAAACAACTACTTTTCAATTATCATAATGCATTGAAAAGGGAATCATATTGGTTCCAAAAATCTAATAAGAAATGGCTTAAGAAAGGAGATAGAAATGGTAAAAATAAATTTTTATTTTCATTACATCAAAAATATTTTATCTCTAGATGGAAGAAATATTGAGGAAGAAGATATAAGAAAGGAAGCAATTAATTATTTCAAAAATATTTATTAGATACTAGGCAAGATAAGGATCCATAAGATAAGCTTGTGCAAAATATTACATCAATTATCACACAAGGAAAAAATAAAAATTTGATGAAGATATCTATGGAGGAGACACATGAAGCAATTTTCTCTTTCCATCCTAACAAGTCACCTAGCCCTAATGGATTTCCTACAATTTTCTTTCAAAAAATTTAGGATTTTATTGAAGAGTGATATATTATTTGTAGTTGAAGAGGTTTGGAAAAGGAAGGGTATAATAAATGATGTCAATTTTATTACATTGGTTCCCAAGAAATGCAAGACAAAATATTTTGATAATTTTCATCCAATAAGCCTTTATAATATGATTTATAATATTATTTTAAAAATTATGACAAATAAGTTGAAAGGTATTCTAGATTTTGTTATCTCAAAGGAACAATGTGGTTTTGTTCATGGTAAAAAATTCTTGATGGTATAAATATTACACAGACGGCTATACATTCTCTTGATTCCATGAAAAAATCAAGTATGCTTACAAAATTAGATGTGAACAAAGCACACGATAGGGTTTCCTAGAGTTTTCATGTACATGATTTTCTCAAAAGGTTTGATTTTGATTATAGTTGGTATGAATTGACTAAATATTGTTATAGCATTGCAAAATATTCTATTTTGATCAATGGTTCTACTTCTCCTCTTGTTTACTTTAAGTCATTTTGTGGACTTTGTCGAGGTGATCCACTATCTCCTTGTCTATTCATTATTCTTGTGGAGGCATTAAGGAGATATTTCTCAAGGAAAAAATGGAAGGAAAAATCAAAGGTATTCAAGTTGCAAAACATGGTCTCTTTGAATCTCATCTCCAATTTGTTGATGACGCTTTTTTTTGGGCCATCTCTCAGTTGATAAGGCCATGGAGTTTAAATAAATATTATCATTATATGAGAAGGTTGGTGGACAATTGGTTAGTACTAAAAAGCCCTAGATTTTTCATTAAAAGTACCCTATTTTGATAATGAATTATTGTGAATATTTTAAGGTTTAAAATTGAAAAATTATATTAACCTACTTGAATATTCTTTTATCTCACAAGGAAATAAAAATGAGCTTTAGGTCTCTTATTTTGATAGAATGAAAGCTTGTTTGGTAGGTTGGAAAGGTGAGTTCTTAAACATGGTAGGAAGGCTAGAAATCATACAAACTACACTACAATCCATCCCTATTTATATGATTCCACTTTCAAGATTACTAGCAGGTATAATATCAAATATTGATAAAATTTAAAGACTCTATTTTGAAAACAATGCAAGGAAAAAATTTGGTTTCCTCTATGTAAGTGGGATAGGTTTTGTAAAGGAAAGAATGTTGGAGAAACAGGCTTTTCGGATTATAGACTTATGAGTTTGGGATTAGGGGCAAAGATTGGGTGGAGACTATTTAGAGATCAAAAAAAGAATTGGGCAAGAGAATTATTTCAAAAATATATAGGTTCTATTGATGTAATGAAGTTATTGAGGAAAATAACCCTACCCAAAGGATCATCAGTATGGAACTTCATATTAAATAGTTTATAATTGATAAAAAAAACATATTAGATGGTTAGTTAATGAAGGAAATTATGCAAATATTTATTTTGATGTTTGGCTAAAGCCTTATCTTCTTAACTTTGACTCAAAATGACATGCCTAGATTGTAAATATCCAAAGGTCAAAGACTATATTATTATGAGCAACAATAATAAGCAACAAATCCAGATCATGGGTTTCTATTAGTAATCTTGTTGAAGGAGAGGAACTCAAATAAATTATAGATGAACTTCAAAGTATGCTTCAAAAGTTTTATTTACGAATTTTTACAACAAAGGATGAGTTGGCTTGGAATCTATTAAAAGATGTTGGATGCTCAGTAAAGTTGAGATATGAGGATTTAGAGCAATCAAAATTTCTCTATCAAAGATTTTCCTTGAATAATAATTGGTCACTAGAAACTCTCCCTAAGGCCTCAACATTCCTTTGGTTAATTGTTCAAAGCAAGATTCTTACAGGAGAGAGTTTGCAAAGAAGATGTATCATGAACCTTTTAGATGTGCCTTGTGTGAGAAGAATTTATCAAAATTAGATCATTTACTTCTTCATTGTCCCTTTGCTCACATCGTTTGAGATTATTTTTAAAAATATGAAAATATATTAGATAGTTCCATCAACATTAAATGAGTTGAAATGTTGGATGAATTATTACAAAGCTAAAGCACTAACTATCCTCACACTATTTGGGATTATTTTTAAAAATATGAAACTATATTAGATAGCTCCATCAACATCAAAAGAGTTGATGAAAAGTTGGATTAATTATAACAAAGCTAAAACATTAAGTATTCTGTGGAGAATTACAACTAGCCTTGTCATTATTTGTAAGAATCTATGGTTTTGAAAGAAATAATAGAATTTTTAAAAATAAATCTTAGTGCTCAAGTTTGAAACTGTAATATTGCCTTTATTGTAGAATGCTTATAGATATGGTGCTCATCATGGAAAGTTTCAAGTGCAAAAAAGAGGTAGTAACAAATTGGTTATAGGATTTGAACATACATGGAAGAGTCATATGTGATAATGTCATTAAAACAAAGGATCTACTTTGAACTAGGGTAAAGTGAAAGTGTTGGAAAATTAGGTTTATCAAAATTAATTTTCATGGTGCTTTTAAAATATAATATTCTTCGTATTGGTGAAATTCAAACTTTAGAAGGCAACTTGACAAGTAAGACTTTATCTCTTAATCAAAATGATGTCAAGGAGTTGATTATGAAAACATAGCACTTCAAACAAGTTAAAGAATATACTTATAGAAAAAAATTGTGATAAAAAAACATACTCCATATAGTTTAATCTATGTAACAACATATAGTTTTTTGATATTTTTATGGGAATGCTTCCTAATAAAAACCACATATAACTTATTAAAAAATATATATTCTATAAAGTTTTATTTGTTTAGTTGTTATAATAAGATAAGAAAATGTATAGGGGGACAACGTAACGGTTCAAGCTTTGGCTCTGTTTTTGGAAGGTCCAAGGTTCAAACTACGACGTGTGGGATGGGTGTGTGTTAAATTTGATAAGCTCATCACTCCCCCTTATAAGAGGTCATGGTGGGATGGGGATGCCCAACCATGAGTGTGGGTTTCTCACACTAACCAAATCTTAAAAAAAATATTAAGATAAGAAAATCATAAATAAATTTTTTTTAGAGGAGTTTAATAATTTTATTTACATGGTTATTATGATAAAATATAATATAATATTTGATATAATATCTATTATACTTTTATTTTATTTTTTATTTTTTAGATTTGGTTATTGTGAGAAACCCTCCACCCAACCATAACCCCTTGTAAAGCCGAGAGCTATACTTATAAACCCACACATCCACCTCCTCACACACTTGCCCACGCCACAATTTGAACCTTGGACCTCCCGAAGAAGAGCCAAAAACCGTACCATTGCATTGCACCCCCAGGTGTTTATTATACTTTTATTTTATTGATTAAAAATAAATACATTTAAAATATATATTTAAAAAAACATAAATATTTTTATATAGAAAAAGCTTTAGTGATTAAATTTTTATTTTTTATTTTCAATGGTTAAATTATTTAACATGAAAAATTTAAATTTTTTCAAACAATCCTTACACATAATTATCAAATTATTATAATATTACTATAAAATCACAATGTTAAACCCATTTAAATATCATATAATCAATTAAAAAGAAAAAGTTATGGAGTCGTTTTCTACGCGTAAATATTATCCTTATCCTTCCTATGGAGAACGTCTAATCATAATTATAGTAATACTGACATACTAAACTCGGAGAGACACCGATATTTATTTTCTGCTAGCTTGTGGAAGAGCCATTTTTTTATATGTTTTTTTTGAAGTTAAGAAAGAAACGGGGTGAAATAAAATAAAAACAAAAAATTAAATAATTTATGTGGTATTTTGGGTAACTTTAATTAGTTATATAAGAGTTGGTTATAATAAAAAAATAAAGGTAGAGTTCAAAGTATAAGGATGTTTTTATCAAATTTATTTCAGCTCGAAAACAACTTGCATTTATAGGGTTTAGATCATACTACTACATTACAAACAGGTTACCTTCGAAGTTTTTTAGTAATACTTTTTATAGGCATCCGACGTGAGGATTGAATCTTCGAAGTTTTTTTTAGTAATACTTCTTATAGACATCCGACATGAAGATTGAATCCGAAAAGTGGTCACACGAACCTAATGTCTTCTTGATAAATAAACTACCTAACCTTAATTTTTAGTAAGACTAAAATTTATATAATCTTAATTATTAATTATAAAAATAATTACCTCCAACAACATCGATATCCTAGGCCTAAGATGTCAGGAGGGATCATAGGTGATCACGTAAACAATACATATTATTATTTTTAATTTAAATTTATTAAACTACAAATCAAATTTAATTTAAATCTATTAATCTAAAGGATTAGCGATGAATAATTAGAGATTCTAGTGACTTCAACTGTATTTTTATTTTTTTAAATCCGCATTTCGAAAAAGAAGTAATTTTTTAATTAAACTTGATCGTTTAGAGGAAATGACTTGTGTCTTACGCAACCTGTCCACAGAGGTTTAATCTGTTGGCCACTCGAACTTTTAAATCGCACCCTCGGATTCGCAGGACACGCTTTTCGATAACATGGGGGATGGGGAGGCATTTCTTCTGGCGCTGCCACATCCGGGACTCCATCGATTTCGAGACACTGACGTCATTGGAGACACTGCAAGGGTTTAACAAGTTTGGAGCACGCGCAGGGCAGGGACTGAGGAGAGTAGGAGGGCTGTTGAACCTTTGCATAAACACATTACAGGTAACAAATGTTTATTTTAATATCAAACTCACTCTTATTATTACTGTCATTGTTTCTTGTTTGTGATTATTATTACTGTCATCGTCTCCACGGATAAGATTGGCTTGCTCTTGGGCTTTAGCACAAATGATTTTTCCTTACTGAATTTATATCGATTTCTTCAGGTAATAGATTTTTGTAGGGTTTAGCAGGTCTCAGAAAAAATCGAAAGAAAATAATTGACGGTAAAATTTTCTCTTCGATTTTTGAATTCAGAGGAGATTTTTGGCTCGGGATTAATTGTTGATGGTTTTGGCGGACCCACACTCCCTTCCTTCTAAATTTGAAAGATAAGTACCTTTTATGCGTCTTCTGTTATAATTTTTTTTACTATGAATAAATGAATTAAATATTTTTTTAATATATATTTTAAATTTTAGTTATAAATTTAAAAAGATAATTATAAAAATCCTAATTAATATAAAATTATATATTTATATAAGATTTTAGATGTGTTTTAAGTAATTTCAGATGTGTTTTACAGTATTATTTTCAAGTTTTAAGAGATTTTTAAATTCGTTTTTCTTCTTAAAAATTAAACTTTAAATCAACATTTCTTATACATAATTTATAAATCAAATTTTAAATAATTTATAGATAAACAAGACTAGTAACCCACAAAAATAATCTTTAGATATTTGTTAGTTAAACTGTGGTTTAGTTACTGAACATTGGTAAGGTCAAATATTACAGATGGAATTTCAGTTGGCAATTATACCTTTGGTAGACAGAGAGAGGCAACCTACACTAGAGCTGGTTTCTAGCCTTCTTGACCAGTCAACAACAGAATTGGATCGTGCTGTAGAAGAGAAGTGTCTACTTTTTTCCAAGGTCTAGTTCGTTACATTTTCTATGATTTATTGGTCGATGGTTTTGATTGTAAGGCTTTCAAATTTCATTTCTCCATTTTCACTAAGATCTTGGGTTTTGTAGATTCAAGATGTAAATGAGCTTTCAAGACATGAGGTTGATGAAATCATCGAAGTTTATGGCCGTCAGGATTATTTGTTAGCATCTGATAGTATTCGTAAACGGTAAGATGAAACAAATAATTTAGCATTGACTTCTGTATTTATATCTGTATTTAGAAAACTTGAAAGAGATCTTGATATCATTTAATTGCAATTGGACTAAACTGAAGTTAAAATATATGACTATCCATTGTTAAAAAATGGTAAAGGAAACTGACATACACAGTTCATTTTACTATTAACTGAGAAGTTTCAGAAAAAACAATGAAAGTTCATCCTCATTTATGGTGATGCATGATTTATTATGGTGTATCTATGTTCAACCATGGGGAAGGGATGGAGGATGGTACCTATGGGTATCCAGTGTAAGGGATGCATCCTGTGGGACATAGAATAAGGAATATAAAGGTTTATAACAGCCAGTCAATTATCATCGTGACTACTCTCATTCAAAAGACATATTTTCAATGTACTAGAGGCGCGAGTCATTTGCTGCTGACAGAATTTGGCCATATGTTTCAATCTTCCATCATTTACCAAATTGCTTCTTCAATGTGGATCCATTGCATTAGTGTTACAACAAGGCCCAAAGATAGTTTCTCCATGGTAACATGAAAGATGGCATCATTTAGCATTAGATGCAAATGACCTTACCAATGTTCAGTGCTGTTACCACCTAACTGATGATGGTCGTGTTTGCAGTTGCCAACACTTGATATTAGTCATAACTTCATTTTGACTTTGAAGCACCACATTAGTAGTCAAAACGGCAGACCTTCATGATATCAAAGGCATGTCAACAACGTGTTGCATTGATGTGTTTTAGAAGCAATCCTAAAGACATCATATAATGATTTCATGCTTGTCTTTCGCGACTCTGGTTGAGTAGAATTGTATCATGAAAGAGTAGCCTTCTCTCCTTTTTCTTCCATGAGTTCTTTTTAGTATTCTGTATAGTGGAAAACGTCAACATCTCTTGCCTGCCTTGTGAACTGCAGCCATAGTCAATGTCAGTCAAAGACTGCTCTTCTATAATCATGAACTTAGATACATTTTAATCATATATAACTTTATTTCCACAAACCTTCTATTTAAAACTCATTTAAACATCTAAAAAATCTTATTTAAAATTTTAAAATATTTTCTTTAATATACTTTAATTATATTTAAAAACCCTGAACCTTGTTCGGTCACATCATACAAAAAAGACCACTCAAATTTTACTAAAAAAAACAAACAAAGTTTTTGACAAAGAGGTCCACTCAGGTTGTCTTAAAGAGGCAAGTTTGAGCTTTTTTTTTTTAAACTAAGAAGTCCATTAAGGTAAATTTTTTTTTTTCTAAATTGAAGTTAGTGTAAGAAACCTTATGCCCAACATTTAGGGTTGGGCATCCTCATCCTAACCATGACCTCTGATAAAGGATACTTGTCCACATCGCTGTTTGAATCTTGGTTTAAACCGGACTACGAGGGGTCTTAATCTTCTCATACTGAGTGAGGTTTGAATTTTGGACTTCTTGAAGAGAGGTCAAAACCCTTACCATTGGAATAAGCTTGCAGTTCAAAACTTTTAGGTTAGAAAAAAACCTTTAGAGCTGCTCTTAAATGGTCGGCACTACCATCCCATCATAAGTGACTAGCAATGTTGTCTTGCAAAGTTGTCCAACATGCTAGAAGAATATATATTTTTTAAAGCTAGATTAAATTATATCATTCATGAGAACATTACAATGTTTTGGTGTTAACCCTGATAAATATACATGAGTTAAACGCGTAAAAGAGTTTAAGGATTTTTGCATGGACTAGTAGTGTCCAACATGCTAGAAGAATATATTTTTTAAAGCTAGATTAAATTATATCATTGATGAGAACATTACAATGTTTTGGTGTTAACACTGATAAATATACATGAGTTAAACGCGTAAAAGAGCTTAAGGTTTTTTGCATGGACTACTAGTGTTGTCTGTCGACAAGGAGACCACATTGTCAATTGTGTATAAGAAATATTGATTTAAGGTTTTAGGTTTTCTTATTTTAGGGTTTGATTTATATAAACATCGGATTTTGCTTCTTAGTAACATTCCATTAGAAAGAAGCTCAACTTAAATTGCGTGTTTTTCTTTGTATTTACACTATAAATACACTACTACTTTACTGCGTAAATATTATAGATATTATAACTCGTATAATTTATAAATTCAAAGAATTGTTTTTTCAATTATGATTGGTATTTAGATAGTAACCAAAAAATTCAGTGATAAATTGCTCCAACATAATGATTACATTATTTGCGATGAATTGTTAGTCATTGTCCTCAAAATTGCTTCTGTTGAAATGTTTGCACCATACTTTTAATTTAAAAGGATAAAAGGTAAATAGTTTTTATATATTTTTTTATATATAGAATTGTCAACTTTTTATACGTAGAATTCTCAACGTCTCCATCATTTTATCTTGTTGGCTTGGTTTCAAATTTGAAAAGTTGCCTCATTTTATCTTGTTGGCTTGGATTCAAATTTGAGAAGTTATCACTATACCACATCCCACCAACCTCAAGTTGGCAAATACTTAGCCAAAACAACCAAGTATTAGAACCGACCAACCTGACAAACACTTAGGGGAAACAGGTCTATCTACTACCTTTGTCAAACTTTTAAGATTTATGAGTTATAGGTTATGTAAGATGGATTAGAGTAAAATAGTTTATATAATAGATAGTTATTTCCATTGTATAATCTATTTTTTAAAGATTTAAATGAAAACTTTATTCGTATTTTTAAAGTTTTCAGTTTTAAAAGCAAAATATTATGTAAGTTAAAAAATTTATGTATAGAAGGATATGGTCATCTAGTATATAGTATACCAAACTATTTAAAATTTTAAAATCTAAATTTAAAACATGCAATTTACCATTTAAATACTCTCAAATTGGTGATCAAAAAGTGGTGAATTATTTAGGGTTATTTTTGCTTTAGATTATAAAAAATAAAATATATAAAATAAAATATTTTCCTCTTATTTTTAGTTTTGTAGGATTCTATTTTCGGTGCTTCATAAGCGTCTGCATTAGGCTAATAACCTATTGCAGAATCGGGTGTAAGTCCCAACCGCTGAACTAGGGGAAGTAATTGGGCCAACATTTGCCCTAAAACTCATTGTGAGGAGTACCCTAGGAAGTTTTTTTTTTAATATTCATTTTTTTTTAATATTATTTATTAAATTATTTACATAAATATTTATTGTATTATGATATTATTTTTTAAAATTTGTTATGTAGGATTGATATTGACCCTAATTGTATTATCTTATAACCACACAATGATATTACAACTTTACATGTAATTATTAGAACCTTTATCCTAACATTCTATTAATTTGTAATGATATCACATGTTGATGTTGATGGGAAGTCTGGGAAAGCGTGGTATACGGTTCCCATAGGATGACCTTTGGGGATTTTTACCCAAGGTTGAATCCTTGCTTTGGATGTGATTTTTGGTGCTTGTCTTTCCTTTATTGTGCTAACCTATTCTAATCAACTTCTTTAGGAAAAAAGAAAAATGAAAGAAAACATGAAATAATGTAGAAATTAAATTATAGAAAGAGAAATCTACCTAGTCTATCTAAGGGTGGCAATGCGTCAAAGACCTATTAAGACCCTCTCGTGTCATGATAGGTTGAGTGAACACATGTGTAGTGGTTGACAGTGCACGAGGAACATAGGCCCCCCAAGATCGTGTGATAAAATAGAACACCTGCACTAGAACCAGGAGAAGGATTTCATAATTATTCACAAATTCTTATTACTGCGAACTCTGAGTTACATACATGCAAAGAAAAGAGGTTTGGAAACTCCTCGACCGACTACACAAGGCTTGAGCTTGGCCAATACATAGGAGAGAATAAAAGAAAGCACCCCTTAGGAGAACAAGTGGTTTGTCAATAAATTACAATCAGAAGAATAATACATATTTATAGATTATACATGAGGCCCTTTTCCCTCAAATATTCAAAATGCCCCCTTTCAAAATTTGTGCTTACAATACTTTTGCATTAATGATGTATAATCTCAAGGTTTTAAAATATGTAATTGCTGGAGATTTCTTGCTTACAATACTTTTGCATTAATGATGTATAATCTCGAGGCTTCAGAATATAGAGCTGCTTGAGATGGTCTTCGCCTATGATAGAGATTTGCTACAGGGATCTACCATTAATGAGCTTGAATTTGTAACCACCTCTTTGGAGAACTCGTGATAGTGTCTTAGATGTTATGCCTTCTCATGGAGAAAATACCACCCATCTAGGGAACTGTACACCCCCACAAATTTTGTTGGGCTTGCGTTGTTTGTGCATTCCTCGACCTCATTGGCACTCTTCATGATAGTTTCTCCTTTCTGCTTCATCTCGTTATTTTGGTTACTACCACTAGCTGGATGATCGGTTATTTGATTTGGTCGGGCATCCCCGGGCCAAACTTCTCTTTTGGGCTTGACCACACGCTATGCTATGGTGCCCTAGAACTTTATTGAAACTCTGATTATGCTTTCTTGATGTAACCCTTCATCATGTGGGTTTGATTATTGGGCTTTTGTGCTTGCATTCGCTTGCACTCTTCTTTAAGGGGGGTTCGTTCAATTTCACTTGAACTTCACCCTAACCTAGGATATTTTGAGTTTCTACCGGAACCAACCTTCAAAAAGGGGCCAATTGGCCTTACTCCACCCAAGTGTAGTGAGAACTCATTTGGTAACTCATGGAGGATCCTCAACTCAATGAGGACAAGAAACCCAAGAAGCCATCGCCTTATCCTTTGGGTATAGAGTCAAAAATTGAGGAAATCCTTGTTTTTGTGAAACTGGAAATTTCTTTAAGGCCCACTTATTCTCGAAAGATGTGAGTAGACCGGGTTGCACCCTTTTTGTTGATCCCTCTTCCTAGCACAATTCTGCCTTTCTGGCTGCTCTTCCCTTCTTATTTTTGGTGTTGCATTGATGCTTCTATGTTGTACCTATGGGTCGCTTTCTCGCTTGGGTTGGTGGATTAGCTTGTCTCTGTGTTGCAAGGATCTTTAGGATGTGCCTTTCGAAACCTTCCCTTATCAGTATTTTAAGCATATTTGAGTCATTGACTACTTGGAACATAAAAGGGGCTCTTGGTCTTCTCATTTTGTCTTGCCCCAAAGCTTTCTTCCTTTTGTGGTATGGAGGTGCAACCAGATAGGAAGGCAAATATTTTGCTAGAAAGGTCACTCTACTAGAAAGCGAATGGGATGCCTAGAGAAGGTCATCCTTATATAGGCTCACCCAAATTAGGTAAGTCATTTATCATTTTCTGCTCTAGTTTGTGTGGTGGTCTTTTGCTACAAGTGAATCCATGATGACAAGATTTTATGTGTTCCTAGTTATTTTGTTGATGTCCATCTTTTGTGGTCCATGTAGCCTTCTCTCATGTGAACTCCTCGGCACACCCTCCTATACCTTTCATGCGTGGGTTGGCCTTGTCTATTTATCCTCTTTACATGTCGCTACTTGGTTTCACCAATGTAGAATGACGCTTGGTGACACTAGCTTTATTTGTAATGGCCGAGTATTTATACTATGGTATGCAAAACTTGATGCCTTATCTTATGTCATATTTGTCATGTGTCATTCCTTCATTAGAATTTACAATGTCTAGACCAAAGTGATCTAAACTTCTACTTTTCCCTCATGTTCATCTTCTTGAATACGTGACTTGCTTTTTTCCAAGGCCCTTTATCTTTTGGCCACATCAGAGAATGAGCCCATAGGTTCGTGCAAAATATTGCATCTGGATTTGGTATGGGCAAGTCATACACTTGGAGACTTGGGTCCCTCATGTTGTTGCTAGACATGTGCAGGTTTTGCTCCTTGGACCATAAACTTTCAACAATAATCTCTCCTTTTGGATTGATTGGTTGGATCATTTTTTCCTGAGCAATAAAGGCGTCCGATTGGAACTGAAATGCTTCCCCGGAGTGGATGTGAGCAATGGGTTTAGGTTCTCCTAGGGATGGGTTTGATTGGACATCTACCTTTTGATTGTTCATATTTTGCACTAGAGTGATCTCCTTGTGGGAAGTAGTGGGCTCTTGCTAAGGAGGCATTGGTGTTGGCACCTCCTATTTGTGCCAATCCTTTTTGGTAGTTGTCTTCATCTTGAACCCGTCCATGAGGAGAGTAGCCTGTTGATCCCAATTAGTGATAGGATGGAGAGGGAGGAAGTCAAAAACCTAATGAACATGCCCTTAGAGAGAGGCTACCAATAACTTTGTAGACAATGGTGAGGCCTTCTTGATATGAGGGAATGATAGTTTTAGTGGGAGGGGATTGGTAATACATGCTAAGGAGCATGTCAATGTCAGCTTGATATTCCTTGTATTAATGTTGTTTAGACAACAAACCCCTGATGACAGATCAACTTGTGATGGATTGCTTCAAGACGAAACTGTTCCTGATGGAATGACTATTGTAGCATGTGCTATGATGGATGTTGGTACCTCAAGACGACATGATGGTACATGCATGACGACAAGATGGATATTGGCACTTCAACAAGATGGATGTCGACACTTCATGTCAGCATAGCCCCATGTCAGCTCAAGCTATGATGGCTAGCTGCATGTTGACAATAGAGTGACGACTTGTCTATGTTGGTTGGCTTGTGTTGGCAAGTTTATATCGGCTCCTTGGATAGTTAGATGGTGTCATCCCTACAACTGCTATGTTCCATCTGAGCACTCCTTGTAATACTGTAACACAACATCGATTCTAACATATACAAGTATTAAAAGAGACATAATTGGCACAAAATAGCACATATAGCACTATCCTAGTTATGTGACTGCACATCTCACATATAGCACTATCTCTTTACAATGGTTGCTCTCCTCTACAATGGATATATCTAGATGGATTCCTTTACAAAATGAAAGGGGTCTATATATAGTATGGCTCTAGTAATTACCATAATCAACCAGACCTTAACTACTAAAACTACTTTTTATTCAGCTTTAACAACGCAGCTAACAAATCAGTTAACCATTTACAAATGACGTCTGATTACATACATTTGATTACATTGCAATTTTTATTGCTAATTACTAAATGATATTACATTTGACCACTTTGACTATTTTGCATGCCATTCCTATGTAAAAGCAATGTACAATGCTTTGATGCATAGACATTTTGTCAAACACTTCATTTTTTTTAGAATTGTTGTCTACTTCTATCCTCCCCTTTACATTGTTCGATGTCCTCAACAACTTCCTACATTGTTTTGTTGGGGACTCGACCTCCTTTGGCTCTGATGCTTTAAGTCCTTTGAATTCTTGAACGTGAAGTTTGAAGGTTTCTCGTTCATATTGGAGCTTCTTTGCATAATTGTAGTATTTGGCCCATTCTACATCATATACATTGGCCTTATCTTCCTTTTCCTACAATTGTTTTAAAATTTCTTCCTCACATCTAATAAATATGTCCTTCATTCACTGTTGTGTTAGAATAGAGGAAGTTGGTTTCCTATGTTCCAATTTAATTTTGAGAGCTGCTTCATGTAGTTGTCTGAGCCAAATCTCTAAGCAATGTCTACTTTTGTTTGGTATGTTCCATCTCCTTCAACAAGGCATTCTCATGTTGGTTTTTCTAGAGTCAATAACATTGCTTGTTGTTGCAGCAATAGTGCCTTCGTCGATTGTTGTTGCAACATTTTATCATCCATTTCCATATAATTTGTTTCCTATTTTTGCTCTGAGCATGAAGATCTTGTAATTCCTTTTGCTTTACCTAAATTTGGTCCATGGTCTCTTGCAGTTGAATTACATCATTATCCAACTTTTATTCTATTTATTACAGGTTTTTCCTTTGTGACATGCAGTTGTCCTTCCATACCTTGCAATTATTCGACCAGAGTCCTTTTAGTCTTGTGAATCTACTTGATTGCCTCAGCTAGCCAATATAGCTAATGTGATCTACAAAGTTGATCTGGCTTTACATTGGGATTAATTCGGGTACCAATTCCACCTGTGACCTACTTCTTGTCATGCTTCGGGAAGATGTATGAGTACTATGTCCCACCACATACACTTGAGTTGGTTCAAGATAAAGTGTTAGTATCCCCTCGAGCAGTTTCTTCATTCCCTCCATTGTCTTGAGATGTTCAGTGGGCAGATCCCATGACTGTTCTTAGTAAATATTAGAAATATTTTCTTGCTAGTTGCCTTTTCCAGCCTATTGTACCAATTTATCTAATTCCTCTTTTGCCATCAACTGCCATTGTTTCCATTGTCTAACACAATTCACTTCAAACTCTAGCCTCATTCTATCCATCACATGGGTTAACTTGGTAAAACAAGCAACCGCTTGTTGATTAATGTGTACCCCTAATTTCAATGGATCTTGAAAATTAAGTACTTCTATCATTATGTGGTTAGACGGGTCCTCATCTTCTACATCAAATTCATCTTCTTTAGAATTTACCTCTAGCTCTTTTCATTTTCCTGAGAGGTCAATTGGCTTCTTAGTTTCTTTCCCTTATGTAATCATCTTTTGCTCTGAAGGTAAATATGACTAGCTACTTTCTCCAGTAGTTGGTACTGTTTCCCTTTCAAGTATGCTCTATCGTGGATTCTCTTCTTGTGTTGTTGTCACTTCCTACTGCACATTGGTCAATTATTCCTCCACTATAGTAGTATTCAACTGAGTTCCTACTAGGCCATCTTGCCTTTTTAAGTGGTGTTGCTTCTTCACTCTTCTCTTGTTCGACCTCCTTTGTTGTGTTTGGCTCTACAATTTGTTCTATTTCCTATGCTATAGTAGCTGCAAACATTTCTTTAAATGAATAAGCTCGTAATATTTACGTGACAAAGGTTCTTTCATACCAAAATTTTGAGGGTACATTAGATGATGCCAAGGATTCCCAAACTTGGGCTTCTGCCAAAAATGCTATAGGCCCAACATGAACAACACTACTTGTTCCCTCTACTGGTACTACTTTAAGAAGCTATGGGATCTCAAAGTCTTCCTCATGTATTTCCATCACTTCTCGCAATGGCATAGTTTGTACCTGTTGCAATGATTGCTTAATGTTATGCACCACCGCTTGACTTTTAATGATTTTCTCCATTGTCATCCTTTAAATAGACTTTGGCGACTATGATGGCGATGGTACGGGTGGCAAAAACTTCCTCCTCTACCTTGTTGGTGGTGCAACTTCATTTTCTATTGGTGCAGTTTCCTCCCCTTCGAAGTCCTTGACAAGTCCTTCAAGTGAAGCTTTTTTAAGTTGTTTTACTACTTGCTTTTTACTTGGAGTAGGCTTCTTCACTTGTGGTTTAGCATCCATCCACCTCAAAATTGATGGTGCTAACTCTGGTAAGTCATTGGGAGGGTCCAATCCTGGAATCAACACACATACCTTGTATACATCATCCAAAAATAGACTAATCATATGGAAGACCATTGAGAAGTTCTTGGTGGTACACATCAAAAAGTTCTAGATACATATTGCCAATTAAGCTGCCCAGTCATAAGCTACCCCCTTCTCGATGTCTTGTAAGTAGGGTATCAACCAAATCAATAATTTTGAAGATCGTTGCTCCCTAAATAGTCTGGCCATCAGTACATTCATAATGCATTAAAGTCCCTTATGCAACAATTGAGTCGGTTTGACCCCATGACTTCCATGTGAAAATATATTGTCAAGTTCACCTTCAGAGTCGTGACACTCTAGATCAATTGTTGATATTTCTTAGGGTTGACTCGTTCATTTACCATAGGTTGTCTCCCTTTCAACAATCCAAATGTTCTTTTGAACACCTCAGCTAAATACACAACTCGTATCTCCTTATCTCCCACTTGTACTATACTAGTATGCTTGATCGGATCATACGTTACCAACATTTGCAACAAACACTCCTTATAAAATTTCTTATCAAAATTAGGGACTTGCAAGATAAAATTTGCTTTGGCCTCCTCTAACTTTTGCTTGAGTGCATCCTTGGGTGGTGTTTGCTCCCACCATTGTCTGCAATAGTCCCTAGTGGTATGGATCCACATAATCTCCTTAAGGGGTAGATGGTCTTTATTAGATTGTTGTATCTTCTTTTCTTTATTTCTGACACCACTATTTACAAGCGCATTTGCTTTTCTTGATTTTGCTCCTTCTCAAGATTTGGTACTTGTTTGTGTGCCTCCCCTTCAGTGCGGGTGTGTTCTTGGTGGTGTCGGTGTCGTTTTCTAGACACTGACTTCGGTTGTACTTATTGTAGATTTACATGTGCTCTTTCACTTCCAGAGTGCTCTAAATCAGTCACTTCGATTTGAATCGATCAACTTTGACTCATCCTTCCTGATGATGATAATTATTTCTCCCTAAATTTGTGATGGTTGTAGCATTGGTGGCTCTCCTTGGTTGACTACTACAGACCTATGACGACTTCATTTGTTTTTGTTTTCATTAGATGATGATAATGCTTTGATTATAACCTCTCAATTGACGCTTTTGATTGTTCCCTCCTTACCGACCTACTTAATGACAACTATCGATGCATATGATGACTCCTTCCTTGTCAATGTGTTTGATGATAATTGTCGATGTGTCTAACGACTCCTTCCTTATCGACCTGCCTGACGACAACCTGCCAATGTGTCTAATGACTTCTTCCTTGTCGACCTACCTAACGACAACTATTGACGCATCTAACGACTCCCTCCTTGTCGACCTTCTTGACAACTATTGGCATGTATGATGGCTAGGTCGCTTGTTTTGGAAGAAAAATTATGATAGAAGATGTGACTCCTTGCAATCACAAATAAATTGCTTGTTCTTCCATCTCCTTGTGTTTCGGTTGTAATTCTTTGATAAGGTTTTTCGATTGTGAATGTCGTAGCAGAAATATATTGCAAATGCATAGTAAATTTAGAAATCTCAACGGAGACTTATTATCTGCCACTTATCTACAACTTAGGGCATCCTTCATTTTGGTTGAAAATTTTTGATGCACAGATTTCCTGCTAGCGAATCTCCAGCCCTAGCTTCACTCGTGCAAATGCTTCAATCTGTAAACAATGAGCATTCCTTTCCTTGGTCATCCTATTTATAACTTGTGCCCATTATTGTTGTTGCCCATGCAAATGTTTAGCAATTGCCACTTCTTGCTTCAACTATTGCATTTGCCACTTTTGCATGTAATTGTTATCCTTTTCTAATTGTCTTTTCCTTATTTCATATTTTTCCTTATTTTATATTTTTTTACTTGCAACTTCTTCCCTTAAGTAACTGGCGTTGCGTGAAGTGCATGATAATGCCTATGTGAACTTCCAACATTTTTATGGACACTCCTTCCTATCGTTGACTGCCATTTTTCTCATTTATTGAGTCCTCTTTGTCATAATTTGATTCTATCTGCTACCTACTACGACGGTTCCCTTGACTTCAGGGTATCTTTGATTATTGATCTTACCTTTGATCATGTCTAGTCCTCACAATACGCCAATCCATCCTATCCTCCTCTCCTTATTAGCATCTTCTGTCCATCGATAGACAACGAGAAGATTGAGGATCTATTCTATCATCGTCATCATAATGGATCTCCTATCTATCGTTATCAAGACAAAACGTTTTCTTATTGTCATTATGATAAATCTATTGCTTGTCGTCATCATGATAGATCTACTACCTTTCGTCATCATGACAATACTATTTCATTGACATAACAAAATTCTACCCTGTATTATCCTTTGATAATGGTTGCCCTATCTGCCATCATTTTGATGGATTACTATTGTCCTATTTACAGGTTGTCTCCTACCTCTAAGTCTGTTGTGATGTTTTATCCATTCTACTTCCTCTTAGTGTATCGAATTTTAAAATAGATTTCTTAGAGGTTTTTGATCCCTATTTTGAAATCCTTATCTTCCTTGAAATCGTTCGGAGTGTTATCTTCTTCTTTTTGATATAATATCCCTTGCATTGGATTGTTGAACTCCTAGCTATTTGGGATTCATCTGGTTCCTCAATTTTTCTTGATGATATCTTTGATTCCCATAGGATCGATGAGGTAGACCTAGTAGCCCATCCTCATGTACTTGTGTTTGCTTGTTTTGTACTGTATCTGTGAATAATCCTGGCGGCCTATTCTACTGAGCATTCGATCTATGGGTAGCAAGAGGGTAATTTATTCTCCTCGAGCTACTAGGAAGGAGACCAACCGAACTCCCCCCTTGGTTAGGTACACTTGGGTTACCCAAAAGTCTTGTCGAACTCCTTGGATTACTCATGTTACCATGTTCCCTGCTTGATTAATTGATTCTCCTATTGTATGTTGTCCTTTGTGATTTTGGGTTTCGGGTGACATTTGCCTTAGGAGTCTCAACCTCCTATCCGCTCACAACAATATTCTTTGCCACCTTGCCTCTTCAAAGTATCTTTATGGTTCACATTATGCTAATGCATCCCTATACTGATTTGAGAAGGTAGAGTCAGTGCTTGAATCATTCCCTTTGCCTATTGTGTGCATAGGCCACCTAGACATTTCCTGCACTCTCTTTTGTAATATCCTAATTTCTCCCTTATGGTCCTCTTATTGATTCATTATCACCATTTGAATCCTTTTCCATTCTTTCTTCCTCCTCCTGAGGCATTAATGGTTCATTATTTTCAATCACTTGAACCATTTCGAGAAATCGTATCTTGACTTGTTGACTTCAAGCTTCGTCTCTTTGTCTTCTCTGCTCAATATTGGGACTTGGGTATGGAGTGTTAGGAACCCTAGGAAAGTTTTTATTGCTGTTTGAATCTTCTATCTATCCTCCATTGCTAGGTTGTTCACTTCTATAACATCTCTCCATAAAATGGCAGTAGCTTGTTCTTTGCTTACTCGATGTTCTATACAATCAACAAGACCTTGTTGAGATTTATTCTTGATTCTTCCTTGAATTTCAATTGTCTCCTCTTGCTCTGGTGGCATCATGTTCCTTTATCTCCTAGAACATCTTGTCAATGGGGAGGTAGTACTAGAATTTTTTTTTGCATTCAATTGAATTCTCAACGTCTTTGAAGAGGAACTACTAGAGTCTAAGGAAAATAGGCTACTTTCCGAAGGTGCTTTCTCATTGCTATTTGCACTTTCCCTTAACTCCATCGTTTGTCTCTCCAACTATTGATCAAATTTGTTCAACTCTACTCTTCGTAATTCTTCTCTTTTGTTCATTCTCTGCATTTGTTTCATCTAGCTTTTGAATCACATATTCTCTCATTCGTGCATTATGTATTCTTAGGATTTTCATATTCTTCCTGTAACTTATGCATCTCCTTAATCATTTGTTGCAGAATCCTTAATTCTTCATTCTGAATCTTATCCCCTTCATTATCAGAGACTAGGGTCTTTTTCATGTAATGTGACATCCGTGAGGGTTTGATGTCTTTCTTCTCTTTCATTATTCAGAAACCTTGTGAACTTGTAATCGTCTACATTCCCTGTCTCAAGGTTCCAACTTCCTCAGTTCGATTACAGGTTCCCCTTTTGCTCCAAATAGTCATTCTAGGTTCATTTGATCTTCTTCTCTAGTGATTCTACTCGACTCTCCATGTTCGTAAAATCACATCCCTGGTTGTAGCTCTTATGTCATTCTTCCAAAAGTTTCTCTTGATGATTCCAAGTTGATTACATTCACCTGTGATTGTGCCTTATACACCTTCAAATTAGAACCATTTACATTTTTGAGGTAAACTATACCATCCAATTTCCTTATTTGAACAACCCCATTGTCCAATGCTTCTTCCACTTTGAAGGATCCAAGCCAGAAGGTCTTCCATTTTCTTGGCTCGACTTCTTGTTTCCCATTATATTTGAGCACTAAATCACCAGCTTTCAAGTCCTTTTTTCATAATGTTTGTCATGCCAAAATTTATGTCGTCGTTGGGCAAATATTTGTCGCCCATTGTACCATAACCCTCTTTTCTCCTAGTTGTATAAGTGTCGCGAGCCTCTCTTCCATGCTCTCCTCATAACTCAGGTGATTCTCAACTGTTACTCTCAAACTCAGTACTAAGAATTCAACTGGTACAATCACGTTTTGTCCATATATCAATTGAAAGGGTGTATGATTTGTTGTTGGCTTGAAATTTATCCTGTACGCCTACAAGACTGATGGTAATCATTCTTCCCAATTGGCGCCCTCCGCACTGCATGTCTTGTACATGATGGAAACCAAGAGCTTTTTCATTGCCTCTGCTTGCCCATTCGGCCTAGGGCAGTATGGGCTAGATAACGAGTGGAAAATCCTGAATTTTGTGGTTAGGTTTTGTATAATCTCATTGACGAAACAACCTCTCCTATCACTCGTCAATTGTAGGAGAATTCCAAACCTGGTAATAACCTGTTCATACAAGAAATGAGCAGTACTTCTTGCAGAATTATCTGGTAAAGCCCTTACTTCTACCCATTTCATCAAGTATCCTGTCACCACTACAATATATTGACATCTCCCTTTTTGACTTGTTCAAAGTGGGTCCCACAAAATCCAATCCCCACCTTTCAAAAAGTTCTTGGGGCCGAAAAGGATGTAATGGCATAAAATCTATATTTAATGGCTTCCGCATTCTCTGGCACATATCACATGCCTTCACATACTCTTTGACATCGTGATAAAGTGTGGGCCACCACAGTCTTGCCAACAACACTTTCTTTGTTGTTACATCTGGTCCCATATGACCTCCAACCAATCCCTCATGTGCCTCCTTTAATATTTGTTGTACTTCATCCTCCATCACGCACCTTCTCAAGATGTGGTCTTTGCCCATCTTATATAACAAGTCTACAATCAACGTAAATGATGTCAATTTTGTAATGATCTTCTATCGATAGATATTCCCTAATATGTTTATACCATGTTGGTATCACACTTATCATAAATAGTTGTGCATTGGGGAATTCATCTTATATTCCTCCTTTTGCAGGTTCTCATGAGCAAGTCCTCAGTAGTTGGTCCGCTATTACATGCTTCTTTCCTAGCCTTATTACCACTCAAAACATGAACTCTTGCAGTGTGAGGAGCCACCTACTCACTTGTTCATATATCATTGACTTGTTAATCAAGTATAACAACACCTAATATTCTATGTAAAAAACAAATAGGTTGGCTACTAGGTAATACCTAAACTTTTATATTGCATAAACCATCTCCAATGCTTCTTGTTTCATTGTGCTATAATTCTTTTTCACTCTTTTCAACAACTGACTTACGAAATAAATAGGTTGGTCCAATCTAAACTACCCTTCTCTCAAGGCATAGCCAATCGCAAAGTTTGAGGGATCTATGTGAACAAGGAAATCCTCCCAATTTGGATAAACTAGGATAGGTGCTTTCGCAAAATATACCTTCAATCCTTGAAAAGCCTCTTGGTGCTCCACCCACTTGAAAGACACACTCTTATGCATGAGAGCATCTAGTGGATGGGCAATTTGTGCATAGTTCTTGATAAACCTCCAGTAATAGCCAACCATTCCTAAGAAGGTTTTCATGGAACTTACAACATATGGTTCTTCCATCAACAATATTACCCGAATCTTATCTGGATATGGCTTCAAGCGTTCTTGACATACAATATGTCCCAATAGTTTCTCATATGGCATCATTAAGACATTTTCTGGATTCAGTGTGATCCATGCTCCCCACAAACTCGTGCATTCTTCCAATGCCTTCAAGTGTTACAATCATCGACCATACAAGGACCAATCATCCAAAAGGCTTTGAAATTTCCTATGAACATTTTATCAAAAATATACAAGATGATTCTTTAAAAGGTAGTCGATGCATTACATAATCCAAAAGGCATGCGATTATATGCATTTATACCATTTTCACTAAGAAAGTAGTCTTCAATTTATCTTCTGCAATGCTGATTTGGTTATAGATAAAAAATCCATCCAAAAATAAATAGATCTCGTGTTCGGCTACTTCCTCTAATATGGAATCTATGAAAGGAATCGAGCAGGGATCTTTTATAGTTACGACATTCAGATTATGAAAATCCACACAAATTCGAATCTTATTTGCTTCTCTTTTCAAGGTAATCACTATAGGTAACGCCCATTCAATTTTCATAACTTTGAAGATAATGTCCGTGTCTAGCATCTTTTCTATCTCGACATTCACCAAAGCTACATAGTTTGGATTCATTCTGTATGGTCTTCTTCATACTAGTTGTGCACCTTCGATCAAAGGAATCTTGTGTACACATAGTTCTGGTGGTATTTCTTTCAAATATTTGTAGGTCCATGCAACCACATCTTTATACTTCATAAAGATCTTAAATGTTGCTACTTTGAGCACAAGATCTCAATCATCTCCACACTTGATCACCTTCTCCTTGCCTTCCTCGCTAAGGTTAATTTGCACCATCATTGGTCCTTTGTATTTGATATATTTAGGCTCTTATACCGCCTTTAGAACATAAATGGGATGAGTTGGTTTGTCTTCAATTACCGCATCACCCATTGTATATTCTAAAAGTTTTTGGAAATGTCCACTTTTCATTTTTCTGGTCCTTCTCTATTGTTGATCTATTTTTGCTACTCTGACCTTCTTCTGGTTCCTTTTCTTCTTGGATTTTGTTAGGACCCTCCTAACGTAACTCTTAATCATATTATATATTATATTGTATTATAAAGGGACACATCCCTTCACCATTCACACCTTTTAGATAAGATGTAAATAGGACAAGGAGGATGCTCCAAAGATCATCCAAGAACATTAATTTATTATATTGTGGGTTTCTGCCTTTCAATACAAACTGCGATTCTATTCAAACAACGATTCTTTTCTGCATTCAATTCATATTTCAAGTTGCAGGTTCATAACAACTGGATCAGAGCTAAAAAGACCTGAAATTTTTTTCCCCACCCCGCTCTAGTTACTGACAGGCCATTACTCGGCAACGTTTTCTTTTCAGCACACATTCTAACCATTACTGACGGAACTATTACACAGTAGGCCATAGTCGCCAGCAAAGGTAGCATACAAAATTTTTTGGACAGCATCACGCATTACCGGAGTTAGAAAACCCCAACAGCGAGTACAAGCGAGGAAAATATCATTCGGTGTGAACAAAGAGCAGCAAGTACGCAAAATTAAACGCGGCGGAGACAGACAATTTTTTTCGACAAAACTAATTTCTGCATATTCAACTCACTTATAAACCAACCACACCCTAAATGGCCGAGGGAAGACGATCTCAAGACACAACGAAGGAGATTGCGAAGGAGGTTTCAAAAGAAATTACGAAAGAACTCTCGCAGTTTTCCAAGGAAATGAGAGACATGATGCAAGGAATGGCGTTTTGGAAGGACAATTTAGAAGATAAAATCGCTACCAAAATAGCAGACCTAACCATAAACATCACCAACTCGAATACAGATATATCCACTAAATTGGATGCTACAACCCATTCCATGGACTTAGTACAACAAAATTTGTTGCTCATGCAAAATGGACAATAGAACACTACGAGAACACTACGCCACCACAACAAACATTAATAGGGGGACCACATACATCAATCCTTCCCCGTACCACAAAACTAGATTTTCCAAAATTTGATGGAGGCGACCCCACAAATTGGATATATAGGGCAGACCAATATTTTGCCTTATATCAAATTCCGGAGATTCAGAAAGTCCGTATCGCATCATTTCACTTGGAACAAATTGCTACCCAGTGGTATCAATGGTATGAGAAAACAAAAGGTCCGCCCACATGGATCGAATTCACAAAAAACTTAATGTTGCGATTTGGCCCCACTAAATTTGAAGACTTCACAGGAGCCCTCACTAAACTGCGGCAAACCTCCACCGTAAGGGAATACCAAGCACAATTTGAGAAATTGGCGAACCTTACAACAGGACTAGATGCATCATTCTTCCAAAGTTGTTTCATTAGTGGCCTAAAAGAAGACATTAGAATGGAGGTACAAATACAAAATCCTATCGATATGATGCATGCAGTGGCATTAGCACAAATGATAGAAGAGAAGAACAATAACCAAAGGCGAATAGGAAGAGTTTTTTCAGGAAAAACACCAAATACCTACACCAGCCAAAAACTGAATAAGGTCATGCCAATTAAACGAATTAGCCAAGAAGAGCTAAAAGAAAGACGAGAAAAGGGCCTATGTTTCCACTGCGACGAAAAGTTTACCCCCAACCACAAATGCATCTCACCGAAATTATATATTTTGGACACAGTTGATTGCACTCCCAAAGAGGAGGATGACATAGAAGTGGAAGTAATAACTGAGGTTGCAGAAGAAAACCAAGAAGATAAAACAGAAATATCCTTTAACGCATTAGCAGGATACTCGATTCCACAAACAATGAAGGTAAAAGGGTATTTTAAGAAACAAAACCCTATTGTGCTCTTAGACTGGTAGCACTCACAATTTTATAGACCCCATTTTGGCCAAACAAGCTAATTGCTTTATATATCCCTGCAATAACTTCGAAGTCATGATTGGCAATGGAGGAAAAATTGCATGTAAAGGCAAATGCAGGAATATCAAACTCACGATGGGGGAATATAACATGAAAGCAGATATGTATGTACTACCATTAGGAGGATGTGATATTGTTTTGGGAGTACAATGGCTACGAACGCTAGGCAAAATTCAATGGGACTTTGAAGAGTTATGGATGCAATTTATACAAAACAACCAAACATACACAATTCAAGGTTTAAAAACAGGTCCCACACAAATCGTAAGTTCCCATAGAATGGAAAAGATTCTTCGAAAAGGAGGAAGAGGCATGGTTGCCCAACTATTTTCCTTGCAAAACACCACCGAAGAGCAACCAGAGGCACCCGAATTAATAGAACTCCTAGAGAAACATGATAAAATATTCAAAGAACCAGAGGGATTACCTCCACAACGAAGCCATGATCATGCTATTCAATTACTTCCGGGACACCAACCTCCAAATATTAGACCTTACCGATATCCATACTTACAAAAGACGGAAATAGAAAAATTAGTACAAGACCTACTAAGGGCAGGGGTCATTCGACCTAGTAGAAGTCCCTACTCTTCGCCAGTCATACTAGTAAGAAAAAAGGATGGATCATGGCGCCTATGCGTGGATTTTCGCGCTCTCAACAAAATAACGATTAAAGACAAATTTCCTATTCCAATCATTGATGAACTACTCGATGAACTAAATGGAGCCGCATATTTTTCTAAACTCGATTTACGATCAGGTTACCACCAAATTCGAGTTAAGGAAAGCGATATACCCAAAACTGCTTTTCGCACCCACGAGGGACATTATGAATTCTTGGTGATGCCTTTTGGCCTCACCAACGCTCCATCCACATTTCAAAGTCTTATGAATAAGGTATTTTCTCCCTTCCTTCGAAAATTTATTTTAGTTTTCTTTGACGATATTTTGATTTACAACAAGACATGGGAAGAGCACTTAACACATATAGCGCAAGCACTCAAAATCTTGGAAGAAAATCAATTATACGCAAAGCGATCAAAGTGTTCCTTTGGGAAGCAGGAAATTGAATATCTTGGACATATTGTCTCCAAGGAAGGAGTTAAAGTAGACCCCCGAAAAATTGAAGATGTGGAAAATTGGCAAATTCCAAAAACTCTAAAAGGGTTGCGTGGGTTCTTAGGATTAACGGGCTATTATCGCAAATTTGTTAAAGATTATGGGAAAATAGCAGCACCCTTAACAGCCCTACTTAAAAAGAATGCCTTCATATGGTCTCCAAAAGCGAATGAAGCTTTCATGACTTTGAAAAACGCCATGTGTACCACCCCCGTCCTAGCTATGCCAGATTTTTCCCAACCATTCATTATTGAAAGCGACGCTTCCGGATTGGGAATGGGAGCGGTGCTCATGCAAAATGAGAAGCCCTTAGCCTTTACTAGTAAAGCATTTTCCAAAAAGAATTTAGCACGTTCCACTTATGAAAAAGAAATGTTAGCTATGGTCCATGCTATCCAACATTGGAGACCATACCTTATTGGAAAACATTTCATTATCCGCACCGACCACCATAGCCTAAAATACCTTCTTGAACAACGGATAACCACTCCAGAACAACAAAAGTGGGTAACAAAACTATTAGGCTATGATTATGAAATCATCTACAAAAAAGGGAAAGATAACATGGTTGCGGATGCACTTTCCAGAAAGTTCGAAGAAACTTCACAATTACATGCTTTTTCCTGCCCCATCCCTACATGGATCGAACAAGTCAAGGATGAATGGTATGCGGACCCTACTATACACACCATAATTCAACAGCTACAACAAAATCCCATGAGTAAACCCCACTACTCTTGGCAAGGTAACATGCTTCGTTACAAAGAACGTCCGGTCCTCTCACCTACATCGGTTTATCGTCCAAAGCTTCTACATGAGCTACACGCTACACCTATCGCAGGCCACTCTGGATTCCTAAAAACCTACAAAAGAGTGACTAAATCATTTTATTGGCGAGGGATGAAAAATGATATCAAGAAGTTCGTCAATGAATGTGAAACATGCCAAAGAAATAAAGGTGAAACAAGTAGCAACACCGGGCCTTCTTCAACCTCTACCCATACCAACCAGGACATGGGAGGATATTTCAATGGATTTCATTGAAGGTCTTCCAAAATCCGCAGGAAAAACGATGATCCTAGTGGTGGTAGATCGTTTATCTAAATACGCCCATTTTTTTCCAGTAGCTCACCCCTATACCGCTAGTACTATTGCTCAAATCTTCCTTGACAATATTTTTAAATTACATGGCATGCCTTCTACTATCGTTAGTGATCGTGATCCCACTTTCACTAGTAATTTTTGGAAGGAATTATTTAAACTCCAAGGTACGCAACTTCGGATGAGCTCCGCTTACCACCCACAAACGGATGGTCAAACTGAAATTGTCAATAAGTGCTTAGAAACCTATCTCTGATGCTTTATTTCCACCAAACCCCTTCATTGGGTTAAATGGCTTCCACTAGCTGAATGGTGGTATAATACCACATATCACACAACCATAAAAATGACCCCTTTCGAAGCATTATATGGCCAATCACCCCCATCTCTAACCTCTTATCTTCCAGGAAGTACAAAAGTACCAGCTGTAGAGATGGAGCTGGTCACTCGAGATAATATCATTCGCGCTCTGAAGGACAATCTACATATCGCTCAACACCGCATGAAGCAACAAGCGGACCAACATCGGATTGAAAGGGTTTTTCAAGAAGGGGATATGGTATTTCTCCGCCTCCAACCATATCGTCAAACTTCATTGAAAATAAAAGGGTCGCAAAAATTAGCACCAAAATTTTATGGCCCTTATAAAATTCTACAACGTATTGGACTTGTTGCATATAAACTTGAATTACCAGAATCTTCCAAAATCCATCCGGTATTTCATGTTTCTTGTCTTAAAGCCGTAATAGGCACTAACATCGTTACGCAAACTCAACTTCCAGAATTTTCAGATAATGGAGCTCTTGTGGTTGAACCAGAAGCTATCCTAGACCGACGTATGCGCCGCCTCCGTAACCGCACCATCACCGAGGTATTGATTCAATGGAAAGGTCTACCTCCAGAGGATGCTACATGGGAGACGCTCCACCAGATTCAACAACAATTTTTGCAATTCCAGCTTTGAGGACAAAGCTTTTTCAAAGGAGGGTGGCATGTTAGGACCCTCCTAACGTAACTCTTAATCATATTATATATTATATTGTATTATAAAGGGACACATCCCTTCACCATTCACACCTTTTAGATAAGATGTAAATAGGACAAGGAGGATGCTCCAAAGATCATCCAAGAACATTAATTTATTATATTGTGGGTTTCTGCCTTTCAATACAAACTGCGATTCTATTCAAACAACGATTCTTTTCTGCATTCAATTCATATTTCAAGTTGCAGGTTCATAACAGATTTCATCTTCTGTGTGGATGCATAAGCATTGAGTTCTGAATACGTCATACTCATACTCTTCCATTTGCCAATGAAGTAGACCTCTGTCGTCATCCCTCTCGTCTTCCATGTACTCCAATTGCAACACTCCATTAGGTTCATATGTTGTTTCACCATTTGATGATGAACTTCCTGATTCGTTTGAGGTTGCATGGTCTTGGATGAAAGACTAATTCTTCAAGTTAATCACATACTTAAACTAGCCTTTCTTAAAAGTGAGATGTTTCTCCTAGTTATGGTTTACCCTCACCATTCTTAACCATCCATGTCCAAGCAATATGTCATAATTAGGTTTTTGCATGACCATCACTACGAAATCCAAGGTGAAATATTGCTCCGCTATCTGCACTCTTTGATTCATCAGTACGCCTCTCATCTCTATTCCATACTAGTCTACTCCATACAATTTGAAATTTGAAGATCACAATGTGGGTTGTCCAATGCTTTTCCATGTCTTCTTCGGCATCATGGTGACACTTGATCCTCCATCTACGATAATTTGAGTTAGCTTGTGGTCCAATATCTCCATGTGAACCAAGGATGGCTTTTATTTGGCTTCGATCATTAGGATTGTGGGATTAATGAATTGCTCTTGTATGATGTTGGCTACTTTCTGAACTTCTTTTATCCTTGTCTATTATCATTTCACCAACCATGGTGTATAATTCGGGCACTGCACTAAGTAGACTTGATACAACTTCCATGGTTGTTCTCAGTACTTGTATCGCCAAGTGTTCCACTGATGCTTGCTTACTTGTCACTATCTCCAACCTTTACAAGGCTTTCTCTTAGAGTAATATTTCATGTTTCTCCTTCTCCAACTCTTCCTTTACCACTTCGTGGGCTTCTTGTCATCGCTCTTTTTCCTTAGCAAGATTTGGATACTGCTCCATTTTTCTAGCGTGAACTCTTGTCATTGCTAGTACTTGCTTTTCTTTTTCTTTTTATTGGGTATCACTAACTTCGCCAATGACAATTATATTGACATTCTGTGTGTTACCGGTACTTGCTTTGTTTAGGTAATTTACTACCTTATGATTACCCGATCCATACCATCGATACATATGAGTGGCATTGTTTGTGTTTCCTCCAGCCTACAGCTTAGAGCAACTTTTTGTAAAGTGTCCCCACTCTTAGCAGTTTCGACATTGTATGATAGGTCTTCCATCTGAATCATATTGTAGTCGACTTTGTCTTCCCTATCTTCCACCTCGGCGGTTGTTCCTATATTCACCACTAATTGCGCCTTATCCATTTCTTGAGGTATTTGTTTATTCCACCTGTTGCACCATCATGGTTTGGTGCCTTGCTCCCTTCAAATTGAATGGACAATTGGAGACTGGATGGCCTACCACATCGTATATATTGTAATACGCATTCTTATGACAATTGATATTTGTGTGACCTTATTTGCAATCCAAACACCAAATGTCTTTTCGTTCATTTTGTACTTCTTTGACTTCTTTCATGTTCTTGTCAAACTCTTTTCTAAAAGAGTAGATAGCACTTTGCACCTTGTCCTCTGTATCATTATCTGAATCGACATTCCTTCGGATGCCCCACGACTCTAGTTGTCGTTTGTTTTGCTTGGCTCTTAAAATTATTTGCATTTTTAGAGCTTCAGCATATGTGTAGGACGACACAACCTTCATCTTCTTCTTGTATTTAGGTAGAAGTTCATCTATAAACCAACATTTTACTAGTCCATCTCCAACTAGCATCTGCATTTTATTGACCAATTGCTTTAGTCTTCTATTATAATTGTTAACATCTTTTGACTTTTTTTTCGTGGCATAAATCCTTGTTTTAATTTCAATTTCATCATAGAGTGGTCATAATTAATTGATGAATTCATCCTGCATTGTCTCCCATCACCTGAATGGTTGTGTACTTTCCCTCTTCAAGTACCAATCAATTGTCATGCCTCGTAGGGTAGCGGTAAATAATTATAACCATTCAGCAGGTTGCGTTACTCCATTTGCCTTCAAAATTGTGGTACAAGTACCAATATGGCATGTTCGATATTCTTTCCCTTCCCCAGTGAAGGGTGGGTATTTTTGTTTACCCGCTCTATTAGCAATGTGTATTATTGGGTCTCTCTCAACCTCCATAGTTTGTATTTGATTCCTCCATCGTTGGCCATGAAACCTTGAATTTTGTCATTCACTTCATCTTATCATGGTCACTTCTCTCAACCCAAACTTGATCTAGGAAACGATGCCAAATGTACACAACGGTGAGGACTTTTTGAGATGAGGAAATGATAGTTTTAGTTGAAGGAAAATTGGCAATACATGCTAAGGAGCATGTCAATATCAGTTTAATATTGTGTTAATGTTGTTCAAATGAAAAACTCTTGATGATGGATTAACTTGTGATAGATTGCTTCAAGATGAAACTGTTTTTGATAGAATGATTGCTGTCAGATGGGCTATGACAGATGTCGACACTTCAAGGCGACATGACGATACAGGCATGATGACAAGATGGATGTTGGAGCTTTAGCAAGATGATTATCGACACTTCATGTCGGTATATCCCATGCTAGCTCTAGCTATGACGACTAGCTGCATGTTGGCAACAGAGTGAGGGCTTGTCTATGTTGGTTGACTTGTGTCAGCAAATCTGTGTCGGCTTCCTTGGACAGTTAGACAATGTCATCCTTGCAATTGATACGTTCCATTTCAGCATTCCTCCCTACAATATTGAAACACAACATAGATTCTAACATATACAAGCATTCAAAGAGATATAGTTGGCACAAAATAACATCCTTGCATTATCATGAGAACAATTACATCCCAGTTATGTGATTGTAACAATCTCGCGTACAACACTATCTTCTTACAGTGGTTGCTCTCCTTTGTAATGGATATGGATCTGGATGAATTCCTTTACAAAATAAAAGGGGTTTATATATACTTATAGTGTGGCTTTGGTAGTTACCATAACCAACCAAGACTCAACTACCAAAACATCTTTTCATTTTATCCTTAACTACACAATTAACAATTTAGTTAACCGTTTGTAAATGACGGTTGATTACATTACAATTATTATTTCTAATTACTAAATGGTATTACATTTGATCACTTTGACTATTTGCATGCCATTCCTACGTAAAAGTAATGTACAATGTTTTGAAGACCATCTCCTGCAGGTGCTCCAATAGAGTGTTTAGTCCTTGTCATATTTTGACAGGACTTCCAGTGCTAATGTTGTTAGCTTTCCCCATTCAACTAGTGGCTCAAGCATCTTGGTTGGAAGTCGTTGATGGAACAACCATGTTGGGTGTCCTTTTGGTTGCAACAAAGGTCAATGTATTTTTTGCTCTTGAAAGTAGGTGGAGCCTTCATCATAATATTGATCTTGTGCTCTTCTCGATGGATTATTTGGGTTCTTCTTTACAATAGAGTCGCCAAGTAATGTCTTGAGAGCTTAAAAAAGATGATGACCGTAGCCTTCATCTGAACCACGACGTGACTTCTAAATCAGAAGATTGATTTTTTCTTATTCATGTCCCATCGAGCATGTTAGCTTGAATTATTGGGGCTAGATGCGACCCCTATGCTCTGCAGGCATCGTGACCACCGAGGTTGCGGTTTGACCCTTCGTCTTCCCAAGTGGGTGCGTTCCATGCCCTGCAAAGTTCAGGAAAGCGTGGGACACAACTCCTGCCAGACAACCTTTAGGGGTTTTTACACAAGGCTGGCTCCTTGATTTGGGTGTGATCTTTGACACTCATATTTCCTTTGCTACACTAACCTATTTTAATCATCTTCTTTAGGGAAAAGAGAAAATCAAAGAAAATATGAAATAATGTGAAAAGTAAATTGCAAAAAGTGAAATCTAACTAGCCTAAGAATGGCAATTCACCAAAGACCTAATAAGACCCTTCTGTGTCATGGTGGGTTGAGTGGACACATGCACATTGACTGATTATGCACAAGGAACACAAGTCCCCTCAAGACCATGCAATAAAATAGAACACCCGCATTAGAACTAGGACATGGATTTCTTAAGTAGTCACAAATTCTTATAGTTACATACATACAGAGGAAAGAGATTTAAAAACTCTTGGTTGGCTATGCAAGGCTTGAGCTAGGTTGAGATAAGAGAAAATAAAAGAAAGCACCCCTTAGGAGAATGGGTGGCTTTTCAATAAATTAAAATGAGAAGAATGATACATATTAATAGACTAAGATAATACATGAGGTCTTTTTCCCTCAAATATTCAACATACCCCCCTTTCAAAATTCCTACTTACAATACTTTGCATTGATGATGTATAATATTGAGGCCTCAAAATTTGGAGTTGCTTGAGATGGTCTTATCACCCATGCTAGAGATCTGTTGCAGGGATCTTTTGTCATTAATGAGCTCGAGTCGGTAATTGTTTTTTTAGAGAACTCATGATAATGTCTTAGATGTTGTACCTTATCATAGAGGAAAGACCACCCATTTAGGGACCGTACACCCCCGCATAATATGTGGGGCCTAGGTTGCTTGTGCATTCCTCGACCCGATTAGCACTCTTTATGGTAGTTTCACCTTTCTGCTTCATCTCATTATTCCAATCACTACCGCTAGTTGGATGACCATTTATTTGATTTGGTCGGACATCCTTGGGCCAAACTTCTTTTTTGTGCTCAAACACTCAGTGTGTTGTGGTGCCTTGGGATTTTATTGGAACTCTAATTATAGCAGGACTTCACAACCTTCCCCAATGTAGATTGCAGTGAGGACTTCCTGAGACGAGGGAATGACAGTTTAGTGGGAGGGGAATTGGTAATACATGGTGAAGAACATATCAATGTCATCTCAATACTCCTTATGCTAGTATCACTTAGATGACAAGTATCTGACGACTAGCTTATGATGGCTTGCTTCAAGATGACACTGGTCATGATGACAATTGCCGATGTCGGATGGCTAATGACATATCAACTTCCTATGACGATATTGCGATGATGGCAAGATGGTATATCAGAACCTCAACAAGATGGCATGACAACATGTTCCATGTCTTCACCAATTATTGTTGCAATATTTTGTCTTCCATTTCCATAATGATATGCTCCCTATCCTTGAGATATTCATGCAAATCTTTCAGTTTATGTGTTGCCTAAATTCGTACCATGGTTGCATTTAGTTCTGCCATATCAGTACACAACTTCTATTTTATTTCATGTAGCTTTTCCTCCAAACTTCCCTAATGACTACTTCTAGTCGATTGGCCTAGTGGAAGAAAAAATATGACAACTGGTGATTCCTCACAGTCACGAACAATTAGTTTTCAGTGGCCTACTCCTTCGTCTGTATCTTCTTGTTTCTGTCTACAATCATTACTAGGTGACTACGAATATGTTAACAGAATTACCCTTCAAAAATATGAATAGCCGTTGAAAATCTCCATGAAGCCTTACTGTTCTTCAATTGTCTGTGGCTTATGGCTTCCTTTGTTTTGTGTGAAAATCATTGATGCATAGGTAATTTTTTGCTAGCGAATCTCTAGCTATGGCTTCATACTCATGCAAATATTTCAATTTGCTCTACAAACAACGAGCGTTCCTTCCCTTGGTTGTCTTATTTTTAACATTCGCCCGTTTTCGTTGCCTCCCATGCAACCGTCTAGCAACTACCATTGCATGCTCAAACTGTTGCATGTGAATCACCTTGCATGCAATTGTCGTCCTCTTCTAATTTTGTCATATTTTTTATTTTTGTAATTTTTTTCAATTTTTTCTTTTCCTTTTTCCATGTCATCGACGTGTCTGAAGCACATAACCTATGTGGACCTCCAACGTCTTTGTCAACGCTTCCTCCTATCGATGACTACGGTTTTCCTCACTTGCTGAGTCCTCATCATCATAGATTGATTTCATTTGCTATCAATCACAACGATTTCCTCGGCTTTGGGGTGTCGTTGGATGTTCTTACCATTGATTATTTCCAGTCCTCACAATACACCAATGCATCTTGTTCTCTTTCTGTTGGTATCTATTTTTATCGGCAGACGACAAAAAAACCGATGATTTGCTCCATTACGGTCACCATGATGGGTGCCTTGTCTGCCATCATCATGATGGGTACCTTGCTTGCTGTTATCATGATGGATTTCCAGTCTGTCGTTATCATGATGAATCTCTACCCTACCGTTTGCATAATGGATTTCTACTTTATCATCTGCATAACAGATCTCTGTTATGATATTGTGATGACGATGATCTGGTTTGCCATCATTTTAATAAAAAATTGTCATCATGTTTGCAAGTTGTCTCCTTCCTCTAAAATTGCTGACTTGCCTTCTAAAATTTTGCTTCTTCTTGGCATATTGGACTTGGAATTAGAGTTCTTGGAGGTGCTTGGTTTCTATTTTGGAATCCTTGTCTTCCCTAAAATATTTTGAAATATCCTCCCCTGATCTTCGAGTGAATCTCCCTTGTGTTACGCTGCTAAACTCCCAATTGTTCGGAATTCATCTGGTTTCTCAGTTGTTCAAGATGATATCTTCGGTTTCCATGGGCTCGACGAGGTAGGTCTAGTGGCCCATCCCCATGAAATTGTGGTTGCTATTTATTTTGTATTACATTTGCAAATAGTCCTTGTGGCCTATTTTGTTGATTAATTGACCTATGGATAGTAGAAAGGATATTTCTCTCCCTTGAGCTATCTAGAAGGAGATCAATCGGACTCCCCCCTTGGTTAGGTATGCTCGGGTTACCCATAAGTCTTGTCGAACTCCTTGGATTACTCAAGTTACCTTTGTTTCTTGATCCATTGATTCTGCTCTCATAGGTTGTCCTTTACGATTTTGGATTCTTGGTGAAAATACCTTAGGATTCTCAACCTCCGATTTACCTGCAACAATTGTCTATGCCATCTTGCCTCTTCAAAATACCTCTATGGTTCACACTGTGCTAGTGCACTCCTGTACTAATCTGAGAAGGCAGATTCAATGCTTGAATCATTCCCTTCACCTGTTGTGTGCATAGGCCACCTGGATGTTTTCTGCACTCTCCTTTGCAACCTCCTAACTTCTTTTATCTATATTCTCAATTATCTTGTAGCGATTCAATATTTTTGTACCTTTGGTCTCCCTTGTGGTCCTTTTATCGATTCATTATCACCACTTGAATTATCTTCCATTCTTTCTTCCTCCTCTTGAGGTATTAGTGGTTCATTATTTTCAATTACTTGAATCGTTTTGAGGAATTATACCCTGACTTGCTAACTTCAAGCTTTGTCCCTTTGTCTTCTCCACTCAAGGTTGGGACTTGGGTATGGAGTGTTAGGGTCCCTAGGAAGGTTTTCATCATTGCTTAAATCTTCTATCCATCCTCTGTTCCTAGGTTGTTTTGGCACTTCCCTAACATCTCTCCATAAGACTGCAGTAGTTTGTTCTTTGCTCACCCAATGTTCTATACAATCAATAAGACCTTGTTGTGGTCCATCCTTGCTTCTTTTAAGTTTAACTATCTCTTCTTGCATTGGTGGCATCAAGTTCCTTTATCTTCTAAAACACCTTGTCAATTGGGAAGTAGTATTAGAAGAATTTTTAGTATTCAATTGGATTTTGAACATCTCTAAAGAGGAACTACTAAAGTCTAAGGAGAAGAGGCTACTTTGCGAAGGTGCTTCCTCATTGCCATTAGTACTACCCCTTAACTCTTCCCTTTGTCTCTCTAGTTGATCTAATTCATCCAATTCTGCTCTTCATAACTCCTCTTTCGTTTATCCACTGCATTGTTTCATCCAATTCGTGAACCACTTGTTCTCTCAATTGCGTATTATACATTCTCAAGGTCTTGTATTCTTCCTGCAACTGATGTCTCCTTGATAATATGTTGCAGAATCCTTGATTCTTCATTTTGAGTCTCATCCCCCTCTTCTCCTACACCAAGTTCTTTTTCCTGTATTGCGACATTCGTGAGGGTTCAAAGTTGTTCTTCTCCTTCATTATTCAAAAACTTGACATGAACTTGTAATCGTCTATGTTCCTTGTGTTGAGGTTCCAACTCCCTTTGTTCAATTACAAGTACCCCTTCTATTTTGAATAGCCATTCTAGGTTCATTCGCTCTTCTCTAGTGATTCTATTAGGTTCTCCGTGTTCGTGAAATCAAATCCCTAGTTGTGGTTCTTTTGTCCTTCTAGAAGTTTATCTTGATGATTCTAAGTTAATGACATTCATCTACACCTTTGCCTTATTATATACCTTCAACTTAGAACCATTTACAATTTTGAGGTAAATAGTACCATCCAATTTCTTTAGTCGAGTAACCCCATTGTCCAGTATTTCTTCCACTTGGAAGGGCCCAAGCCATAAGGTCTTCAATTTGACTGGCTTGATTTCTCGTTTTCCATCAAATTTCAATGTTAGATAGCCAACTTTCAAGTCCATCTTCTATAAATGTTTATCATGCCAAAATTTACGTCATAGTTGGGCAATCTTCGTTTCCCATTGTGCAATCATCCTATTTTCTCCTAGTTGCACTAGTGTTGGACAAGCCTTTCCTCCATGCTCTCCTCATCACTCAGGCGATTCTTCACTGCTTCCTACAAGATGGGTACCAAGAACTCAATTGGTACGACTGCCTCCTATCCATACATTAACTAAAAGGGTGTATGATTCGTTGTTGGCTTGAAAGTTGTCTTGCATGCCATAGGACTGCTAGCAATCATTCTTCCTAATCGATACCTTCCACGCCGTATGTCTTGTACATGATGGAAACCAGGACCATATTCATTGCCTCCACTTGCCCATTTGGTACCGTACTTAACATAGATAGTTATTCCTCCTACAGGTTCTCCAGAGTGAATCTTCGGCAATTGGTCTGTTATTACATGCTTCTTTCTTGGTCTCACAACCACTTAAAACACAAAATCTTGCAATGTGACAATCCACCTGCTCATTCGTCTACATATCATCAGTTTGTTAATCAGGTATAGCAATGCTTGATGGTGTACGTAAAAAGCAAATGAGTTGTCTAATAGGTAGTATCTAAAATTTGTATTGCATAAACCATCCCCAATGCTTCTTGTTCCGTCATGCTATAATTCTTCTTCGCTTTAGATAATAACTGACTTGCAAAATAAATGGGTTGGTCCAATCCAAATCGTTCTTCTTGAGCTATGGCACATTCGATCATAAAATTCGAGGTATCTACATGAACATGAAACTCCTCCCAATTTGGATAAACCAGGATATGTGCTTTCACAAAATGCACATTCAATCCTTGGAAAGCCTCTTGGTGTTCCTTCGTCCACATGAAAGAAACATTATTACATGTGAGAGCATCTAGCAGATAGGCAATTTTTGCATAGTTCCTGATAAACCTCCTGTAATAGTCCATTTTTAAGAAGGTTTTAATAGAACTTACGTCATGTGGTTCTTCCATCAACAATATCACCCGTATCTTATATGGGTTTGGTTTCAAGTCTTCTTGACATACAATGTGTCCCAGTAGTTTCCCATATGACACCAACAACACACTTCCTTGGATTCAGTGTAATTTGAACTCTTCTACACAAACTCATGCATTCGTCCAATGCCTTCAAATGTTCTAGTGCTTGGTCATATAGGGACCAATCATTCAAAAAGGCTTTGAAATTTCTTGTGGATATTTTATCAAAAATATACAAGATGATCCTTTGAAAGGTAGCCAACATGTTACGTAATCCGAATGGCATACGGTTGTATGTATATATGTTATTCTCCACTATGAAGGTAGTCTTCAATTTATCTTCCTCCACAATACAGATTTGATTATAGCTCAAAAATCCATCCAAAAATGAATATATTTTGTGCCCGACTACTTCCTCTAGTATAGAGTCTGTGAATGGGATTGACAAGGGATATTTTATAGTTATGACATTCAGACTCTGGAAATCCACACAAATCCGGATCTTGTTTGCTTCTCTTTTCAAGGTAATCACTATAGGTGACACCCATTCACTTGTCGTAACTTTGAAGATAATACTTGTGTCCAACATCTTCTCTATATCGGCATTCACCAAAGCTGCATACTTTGGATTCATTTTGTATGGTTGTCTCCTCATTGGTTGCGCACCTTAAATCAAAGGAATCTTGTGTATACACAGTTTTGGTGGTATTTCCTTCAAATCCTTGTAGGTCCATGGAAACACTATTTTATACTCCATAAAGATCTTGAAGGTTGTTGCTTTGAGCACAGGATCCCAATCGTCTCCACATTTGATCATCTTCTCCTCACCTTCCTCGCCAAGGTTAACTTACACCATCCTTGGTCCTTCGTATTTGATGGATTCGGGTTCTTCTACCGCATTTGGAACATCAATGAGATGAGCTAGTTTATCTTCAATTACCACATCACCCATAGTATATTTTGCAAAAAAATTCAAAAATGTCCACTTTTCATTTTCTTGGTCCTTCTCTATTGCAGATTTCTTTTGGCTACTCTAACCTTTCTCTAGTTCCTTCTTTTCTTCATCTCGAGTTTTGTCTTCTATGTGGATGCATAAGCATTGAGGTGTGAATACCTCAGAGTGTTCCATTTGCCAATGAAGTAGACCTTTATTGTCATCCTTCTCATCTTCCATGCACTCCTCCAATTGCAACACTCCATCAAGTTCATATCTCATTTTGCCATTTGATGATGAACTTCTTGATTCATCTGAGGTTGCGAGGTCTTGGCTAACAGATTGATTTTTCAGGTTAATCATGTTCTTATGCTGGTCTTTCTTGAAAGTAAGATGTTCTTTCTCCTAGTTATGGTTTACTTTACCAATTCTCATCCATCCATGTCCAAGCAATGAGTCATAAGTTGGTTTTTGCATGGCAATTAGTACGAAATCCAAGGTGAAATCTTGCTCTTCTATCCACAACTTTTGATTCATTAGTACGCATCTTGTCTCTATTTCGTATTGGTTTACTCCATACAATATGAAATGTGAAGATCACAATGCAAGTTGTTTGATGCTTTTCCATGTCATTTCAGGCATCACATTCACACTTGATCCTCCATCTACACTTGATAGTTCCAACAAGTAACAGAAAGGCTACTATTACCTATTGGGACCCAAGAACACCTTCATTTTAAAAGCCAATAATGCGACCACCATGAAGGAGAGTCACGAATCATAATATTTTTGGTCACAAATAGTTGCCCACTTGTCCTTTTGAGTAGCTATCACTTGCACACATGCTTTTTATGTTTCCTCCATCTGAAGATGTGTGAGGTCCTCATCCAAGTAATTTTTGTGGACAAAGTAAAAAGTTTCTTCTTGTCTCTTAAAGCCCTCAAACGTTCTTCAAATGAGTGGAATCGGATAAGAAGAGTTCCATCAGGGACTACCCAAGCTAGATCAAAGATAACATCCTTCATATACAATGTGTTATGCAAAAAATCATGGCCTACCTTTAAGGGATCAATGGGCTTTGGAAGGTCTCAAACTCGAAGGTTGCGTTTTTTGGCTTGATGTGCCCTTTCCTCATCAAATTTGGCTTGCATTGAAGTCTTTTTCCCCTTAAACACTTGAATCCAAGAATTATGTTCTTCAACCTATTTTTTAAGGGACAGTTGATGAGTATTTATCTCATTTTTGAGATTCTGATGTTGGACAAGGATCTCTATTTGCTTATGTTGTATATCACAAACAACCTCCTGAAGATGGTGATGATCATTAGTTGGAGATGCATGAGTTTATTTAGATTTTTCTATTTTGACAATCTCTTCACCTTGTTCTTGAATTTGATGTTGTAGGGCCTCAATGGTAGCGTCCTTCAACTGAAGTTGGTTTTGGAGTTATGATATTTGTCGTTGAAGCTTAATGCAAAAATTCTTGACTTCTACAATCCATTTGGTGGGGTGATTGTACTTGAGTTTTGGACTTAACATTCTCTGAAGAGCATGGGAAGGTGGAGTTTTCATGTTGGATTAGAAACCCCAACTCTAGTTAAACCCAAGCTCCAGTTTTCATTGGAAAAGCAAACCCAAAAAACCCTAGCTCTGGTGTCCATAGGAGAAGCAAACCCAGGAAATCCTGGCTCCAATTTTTGCTAGAAAAGCAAACCCAAAAAACCCTAGCTCTAGTTTTTGCTATAGAAGAAAACCCATGAAACCTTGGCTCCATTTTTTGTTGGAGACTCAAGGTGAAAATCCCTTTGGCTCTTATTCTCATTGGAGTAGCAAACCCAAAAATTCCTAGCTCAGTTCCTATTGGAGAAGCAAACCTATAAAACCTTGGCTTTGATTCCAAGCCCTAGCTTTAGATCCTATGGAGAAGCAAACCTAGAAAACCCTAGATCTAGTTCCCGCTGGAGAAGCAAATCTAGAAAAACCCTACCCAACTCTCAATGGAGAAGCAAACCCAAAAAATCGTGTCTCCGGTTCCAATTGGAGAAGCAAACCCAGAAAATTTTCTCTTTGGTTCTGGCTACAGAAGTAAACCAAGAAAATCTTATCTCTGGTTTCAACTGGAGAAGCAAACCTAGAAAATTCTAGCTCTGGTTCTCGAAGAAGCAAACCAACAAGACCCTAGCTCAGGTTTCAATTAGAGAAGCAAACCCAAAAGAACCTTGGCTTTGGTTTCGGCTAGAGAAGCAAACCTAGAAAACCCTCGTTTTGGTTCCTATTGGAGAAGTAGACCTAGAAATCCTACTCGCTTCCCATTGGAGAAGCAAACTTAGAAAACCTTACCTCTAGTTCTAATTGAAGAAGCAAACCCAAAAAATCCTGATTCCAATTCGCATTTGGGAATCAAACCTAGAAAACCATACCTAGTTCTTGGTAGAGAAGCAAGCCCAAAAAACCTTGCTCTTGTTTCGATTGGAGAAGCAAACCTAGAAAACCCTAGCTTCGTTTTGACTAGAGAAGAAAATCCAAAAAAACCTTGGCTCTAGTTTTCTATTGGAGAAGCAAACCCAAAAAACCTTGGCTTTGGTTTTGGCTAGAGAAGCAAACCCAAAAATCCTTGGCTTGGATTACCATTGGAGAAGCAAACTCATAAAACCCTACCGAGTTCCCATTGGAGAAGCAAACCTAGAAAACCTTGGCTCCAATTCTATAGAAAAGAGAAAAAAGTAAAGTATGATCATCCTTACTCTCATAATGGCCTCTTAGCAAGGATCAACTTTTGTTAGAGGTTCTTAGCAAGGATCAAATTTTGTTAGAGGTTCCCCTCCATATTTTAGGGACTTTTGATACCTCAAGCTGAGCTAAGGTATTTAGGTAGTATGCAACCAAAAGTGGGGTTTAGAAGAGCACCATTTTGTCATCACTTTTGATTTTTAAGATGTAAACAGGAAAAAACAAAGGAAAAAACTTATTAAGAAATTAAAATAAAAACTGTAGATGGAATTTACTAGAGAATATGAAAAATGCATGAAAAACATTTAGAATTATAATGCTTTACGTAGAAAGTCAGCCTTTGTATACAAAACTATACGGATCATGTCAAAAAGCACTACATAGAATGTATCATAAACTTATCTTTGAGTATTTGAGGTAGTTAAACAATAGCAACAGAACCATACAACCCAGCTCCAATAGAAGGTGCATGAGGATGTTCATCCTCCTTAATAGCACTTGCAGCCAAGTAAAGGTCTATGTTGAGGTTCATAATCCAATATTTTGATTCTATATTGTGATTCCTGAACTCTTCTTTCTTGGAGGACTTGAGACAAATATTAAAATGTGAATAACTAGATTCTTTGGCTGCTTTGATCCCAACTTGTTCCATCTTCATGTTATATAATAAAAGTCAAAAGGTCTGACCCCTCTTTTGGAATTTCTGCTTTGTATGGTTAATTGTATTAATATAATAAAATATCTTTTTTCCTACCATAGAAAAGGCACAAATTGCTTTTTGTTGTTGTTCAAACCTTAGTAGGAGCTTTAATTGCATCTGTCAATGTTGCTTACTTCATGTAACTTTTGATAATGCATTGGGATACAATTTTTTTGCTTGAAGTTGCTTTATTGTTGCATTGAATAATGAATGCCATTTTTGAAACTTTGCCCTTAAAATGATTTTGTTTGTTTATTTGGAATCCATATGGAGTCCTTTGTGATTTAAATGTTGGGTTTTTATATATGAAGTTTTGTAATTTGTTGTGAAGTTGTAACATGGAATTTATTGAATGTTAATGATACCAAAAAGTGTCAATTGGACCTCAATATGAAGCTTGAAACCTAATTAATGAATATTGAATTGAATTCTTAGGTATTGTGATTACATTCATCCCTCATAACCTCTCAATTTATATATGATATCTGCATCGTTTCAATAGTGAGATTTAACTAAGGCTTTGTCCACTTTACATTAAATTATATTTTTGAGGATTATTATTGCATTCATTCTTCATTACCTCTCAATTTATATGGGATACCTACATTTGTTGTACCTCTAGGCCAAGCGGAGTATTTTCTTGTATGAAACATTGTGGAGAAATTTTATTACATTCATATTAATGCTCACATTGTAACCAAAATAAATCTCTTATTAGCATTACCTGACAACCATTAGCATGATGATGGAGATCAAGTTCCATTTGAGTCTAGGATATGCATATATGACCATATGATGTTAATAAACAAGGCATTTATATAAAAATATGTAGTTTGAAATGTTGTGATTGGACAGACCAATCTTATCTTTAGGAAGGATAATATCAACAATAAGATCTTATGCTATAGGATATAGAAAAGAAAGTATACATACATATTTCAAAGAAAGTGCTTTAGGGACAATTGCGCAATAATCATGTTTTACCTTCAAAATTGTGATGTTTCATCCCTGAAAAATAACCCCCCCCCTTTTTTTTTTTTTTTTTGGTTTTTTTTTTTTTTTTTTCTTTTTTGGAACTATAGTATATATGAGTTTATTTCCTAGATTTGAAATTGTTTCTATGATCAAAATATGATGACAGATAAAATTATGTATTTTGGTAATTAGCTTTAGGAGAACACTTGGACACATTTATGTTTTGAAAAAGAATATGCTATTGATCAAGAATAATGTTTTTATAACATAGTTTCTCTTTACATAATAACATGATGAAGGAATATTTATAGGAAATTGATAATACTAAATGGAAGTAAATATGATTCAACCATATTTTTTTTATGTTTGAAGATCATGAAGGTTAGATTGGTGAGCTATAGAAGGACCATGATGCAGATATATTTCAAGAAACTTTTTAATATACATGACATTTTTGTGATCCAACAAAAATATGTTGTTACTTGTGAAATTTAGATAACTTTGTAAACTATTGTTGATATTCCATGGGAAATTGGTAGTATTGCATGGAACCAGATATGAACCAACCATGTTTTTTATATTTGAGAAGCATGAAGGTGAGATTTGTGAACTAGAATAATCGTAATGGATTTTCCTTATAGAATTTTTTTTAATGCCCATGAAGCTCTTGTGATCGAATAACAATATGATTTATTTGTGAATCCGAAATAACTTTATAAAGTATTGTTGATATTCTAGGGTCTAGAGAAAACATGTTTGTTTATAATTTTAATTTTCTTTAAATCATGCAAGGTACATGTGGATGGTGGCTTCCCATAGTTCTATGTTAATTCTTAGGTAAGCATAAGAAATTTATGAGAATAGATTTTGGGCTAGATTGAACCTTTGAATTTTGCATAATATATCATACTAAGAATAATTTTTATAGATTTAATTCAATGCTTAAATATTTGGGATGGGTTGTGCTCATTTCAAATTATTTGCCCTTTTTTGTATAGCCTTCCAAAAGCTATAGAATTTATTGGTATGTAATTCTAATTACTTGAAAATTTTCCGACTTCTTTTCTTTAGTATAATGGATATCAAATTGACATTTATAACAATTACTTGTCAAGGTAGATTTATGAGCATTCTAAACTCCAAAGTTTTACCAATTGGAAGTAAGCAATGGGGTGGAAGTCCTTAGGTTGTCATATTATGCTTCTATAAGAAATATCCCTTTCTCTAGTATGAATGATTCTTAGTGACATTTGTCCATATTTTCTATTGGGGGTGGTTGTCTTATATATTTGTATCTTAATCACAAGCTATTAGCATGTTGTGTGGCACATACAGGTTCCATACTTCTATTTTATGATGGTTGTTTTGGTGATGTAATTTTAATTTTAGTTTATTTACTTTCCATGTGGTCTATCTCTTTTCTGTATTTTACTCTATGTATATCATCCTTCCATGTGTTGGATGTGTGAGTAGAAATTGCATATTAATAATAATAATGGAGTAAATTTTTGATTATCTATTTGGTGCAAAGTCCAATTTATACTTGAGATTAAGCAATTACCATGTGATGCCCCAAAATATTGTGATACTATGGAATAAGACCCATATAGATAACAATTGTGAATCAAAATTATAATGGGGCACTTCATGAACCAAAAGTTTTACCAATCTAGAAGTAACCATTGAAGTGCAAGTCCTTGGTTGTTGTGTTAGGCTTTGTTGAGAAACCTTCTCTTGTATGATAGTAACAATACTTTGTAATGCCCATCCATACATATTGAGAACTATTTAATTTATTAAAGTTGTTACAAAAAATGTTCATATGACTATTATATGAAAAGAACAAAAAGAGAGAAGTTTACCTGTATGATGTTAGATCTTGTGGAAGAAAAGAAATTTAGATTCTATGAAGATCACTAACAATATGGTATTAGTAAATGATAACTAATATTGGAAGAGATATTATTTCAAATTTTATGTGAACTGGCCATTTTATGTCTTGTTATTGCTAAATAGTTTTCTATGTTTTGCTTCTACCATGCAAAGTAGACTTTTCCCATAAGAAAATATATCTCAACCAAGGCATATATTAATATCATCTTGGATAGGATCATGTACTTCGATTTCTATATCATTGATTTATGGTCAGTGTCTTCTCTTTGAAATTATCATGTTCTAAAATTTGAAAAATATTAGTTGTTTTGATTTTGCAGTTCATTAAGAAAGTCATTACAAAGAATTGTTTGACAGATGTTAAAGAACTAGAAAATAATATCAAGCAAATGATAATCCTTGAAAATGAACATATTCGAGAATTAGTGGTGTCATTATTTGTTAACCTATGGAAAGCAGAGGAAGAAGCTGCAAAAAAAACTTCTGAGGAAGATGCTAAAGAATAATCTAATGAAGTGGATTCTGACCAAAATTTTAAGATCATATCAAAGGAAGAAATAAAGGAATGAATGAGCATTGTTAAACCATCAATATTGGTGTGCATGGGTAGCTTACGTGTTATTTTTGGCCATGTAGTCAATGGAATTGTAGAAATACATATTAAAATTGTAAAGGAAGAGATATTCAAGGATATTTATCTAGTATTTGCCTTTAGTTTTTTATTCTTGTATAGTGTTCTTTTATAGTAAGGGCTATGGAGAGCTATTTTTTTACCTATTGCAATTGACCATTATATTCCACTATTTTTTCTTGTTCTTATTATGTTTATATTGCTTAAACATATCTCCAAGTATCGAGGTGTTCAAGGAATTGTAATAAATATAATATTTGTAGAAATCATTTTTATGAAATAAATATAAAATATGATATAGTGTTTTGCATCGCTCTTGTTGAATGTTTTAATTCTGAAAAAAAAGCATACTTGTAGCTAAATAGTAGACAATACATAAATTATTTTGGATAGCTCCAATATGTTTTACAGGAAACCAGATTTTAGTGCATCAAATTTTTGTATGATAGCCAAAACCCAAGAAAGGAGCCTTATTATTGGTAGTACTAGTTTTTTGACCATAAAATTAATTCATATATTTTTATAGACAACTTATGTCAAACTTGCATGTTTTTGCTAGTATGTTGTTTATCTAATCACTATTTTTTACGAGTAGTAGAAAGAGTTCTATTGGATTGAGGGAAATTTAATTATAATGTTTCTCATTTTTTAACTCTTTTGGAACTAGCTATAGCTTGAGAAATTTCAAAATAAGACCAATGAGGTGACTCCCAGGCAATGGATTCGATATCGCAATCTACAGTTGAGCAAAATTTTCACTAAGCTGTTTGGAACAAAAGATTGGATTCTTTAGACTGGATGACTAGCGGAGATTCCAAAGGTGAAACACGTTTCTTTACTAGGATTTTTTCATTCAGTTATATTAAATGTTTACACTTTATTCTTACGGTTTTCTTATTTCCGTTTCATGTATCTATTCAAGTACAAAGCCTCTCTTGATCTCTGCACTGAATGTTGACAATTCATTTTTTTGCAGTTTGCTAACAACAAAGAGCTCCATAAAGAATGAAGGGCTGCAAAAAGAGCCAACAAACCCAAGCTTGTTTCATATATTAAAGAGAAAACTAGATATTTAATCAATCCAGATGCTATGTTTGACATACAGGTACATTATTGAAATCTAGGAAGTCCTCTTGTTCAAGAAGGCTTAATGAAGTTAGGAGAGAGATTATAAGATATTCTTGTGGTATTGATATTTATGTTTCTCTGCAGGTTAAACGTATCAATGAGGACAAGAGACAACTAATGAACATTTTGGGAGTTGTATACCCATACAAGAAGATGAAGGAAATGACTCCAAGACAAGGGAAATCAAAATTTATCCCTTGTGTATGCATATTTGGAGGTAATACATTTAAAACATATGCACAAACAAAAAGGATTGTAAAACTGATAACCAATGTTGGAGTTACCATAAATCATGACACTGTTATAGGAGATTTGCTAAAAGTCTCCTCTTTTCTGATGTACCTGCATTGTTTATGTCTTAGTTGCAGAGATACAAATAGTGTCAATCTTTGTTCTCCCTTTATATTAAAAGTTGTTTACCAAAAATGATGTGATGTGGATATGTTGGTTGGTTTTTGCCCTCAGAGATACAAATGCTCTCTCTACTTGAGAGTACGACTAACTGAGTTCATTTATCAATATTTTAACCAGTGTATCCAGTTTTCTTTTTATATACATAACAAATCCAGTTTCAACAGTCTGAAACCAACACAAGAAAATAATATCGTCTTTACACACATGGTTAGGCAGGATTTCATCTAAATGTGTTAATTGTTGCATTTTTTCACTCTATTTATCATGCTATCATATATTAGGATCTGTGTAGTCATCAAAATCAAGTATATTCGAATGTTTTCAAGTATCCTCTATGCTTGAAAACATGCTTAAATAAGACAAAATTTAGATCAAATTTTGAGTTTCTGATCTGTGAGGCTGAAATGAATGCCCTACCTTTTTCTATTGGTCTAAATTCTAAAGTCATTTTTAGGGAAGACACCTTGACCTAATAGGATCCTTCTGTAACAAGGAATTTTTCAGTGGTAAAGATAACCCCCTTAGTCACATGTTTTGATGACTGCTAAGAACATGTGAATACCATCTCTAACTTAAAGGAATCTAGTCCTATCCTAATGAGAAATGCCTAATTTTACTGGTTATCTGTATTGTGTGAGATAAGAGGGTATCTATGCATGGACATCTGCTGTTCAGGTGGTACTTTGATATTATTGATATTGTATGGTTTATGATGTGTTTTGCCTCCATTCATAACGTAACAACAATTTTTATGCATTTTAAGAAGAAGAAAAAGAGGTAATAATGTGGAATAAAATTTCATCTAGGTATTAAGGGAGAGGATAGGAAAGTAAATTCTATTTTTATATTTCAGTTAATTTTTGTTCCAGATTATATTGTCAATGTTGCAGAAATGCTTATTCTTGCCAGTATACTTTCTCAACATATCAGGTACATTCTGTTTAAATTAATTTGTTCTTTCTTTTTTTCCTTTATAATTAAGCTTTCCATAACCATGCATGTCCATTCACCAATTCAAGTTCTTAATAACATCATTGGAAATCTCTTTGTAGCACAGCTGGAATGGAAGTCAGTGGAACCAGCAACATAAAGTTATCTATGAATGGATGCATTTTGATTGGGACATTGGATGGTGCCAATGTTGAAATACATGAAGAAGAAAAGTTTTTTTTTTGGTGCTAGGGTTAATGAAATTGCTGGATTAAGAAAAGACAGAGCAGAAGGCAAGGTATATGTTCTTCCAACTTCTCAATCCTCTCAAGTTCTGCAACTCAAGGCATTGAATTCTGTTTCTTCTATGCGCTGTTTTATATTTCTCAATACAATAACAATACCAGTAATCATCAATGAATGTGAAATACACTTGAGGAGTTTACAAGCATACATAACCAATGTTATGGCCATAATGAGATTATTCAATTGTGGGTTCATATCTAGCCCTTCCTTTCATCCAATTGTTGTTGTAAGATTTCAAGATGGGTATAAAAAAACCTAACTACACTTCTAGGATCTTTTTTTTTGTTATACTATCACCTAGACTATGCTCGTACTAATGTAATTTCTAGAAACAAGTTACTAGGATTCCCTATAAAATTTGCGGATATCTCTTAGAGGATGATGCTTAAGTTTTGCATGGCTTTAAAAATACCTCCATTCGTCCCAAATTAGACCTATGAGAGGTTTATTTTCTGCATACTTTTCATTTGACATATCTTATTTGTCAATGTGAAAGAGGAATGGTTGAGTACTTGTTTCTCATTGGTGAGCGCTTGTTAATTCTCACATGTATGAATGACAACTTTCGGTTATTTTACTACCTAAACTAGTTATGATACAAGGTTAAAATTATATAATTTATTTAGATGTATTTGGCATCTAAGATCACATTTTATTGAGAGATAATAATCTACATCTAGACACCAACATTTTGTTTCATGACAAAACATTGCTAAACTTATAAAAGAAGTTGTCAATAAGAAGGTTTATCAATAATAAAAAACTTGGATTGATGGATAAGGATGACCATCAAATTCCAAGGTTTCTTGAATATGGAATGGTTGGAACATGGCCTTTGCAACCCTCCAATAGAGGCATTTGGAAAGACTTTTGGATTAAACAAGGACCATTGTTGGTAGCCTCTAGTGATTGCAAATATGGTTGGTGTTTATATGTAGATTTATAAATTCATTTAAAAGTTGTTTTCTACTTGGAAGCATTCCTAGGGATCAAGGATATCAAAGGGCATGGTTGGGGATATGCTCATTGTGTTCCTCATTATCCTTTTTTGTGCAAGATATAGAAGGGATGCCTAGGCATCCCCTTGAGGGAGGGGGTAGGTTTAGGTATCCCTTGTATCTGTCCCCATAAATCTAAAAGCTATGTAATTAAACTCAAATATTTTCCAAAAAAACAAATAATAATAGTAGAGACAACGCAAGTTTATGTGTAGATAATTACTTTTTTAGAGAGTGCCAATTAGGAGTGACTTGATCCTCAAGAGCAAGCCTCACCTTTTCTTATTTTAGATCTTTGAAGAAGAGTGGGGAATGATTGTTGAGGTAAAAGCAAGAAGTGAGTGTAAGGAGTGAGCCTCTACTTTTTGGTTCTAGATCTTTGGGGAAATTTGAAAAATGAAGTATTCTTATGAGGAAAAGCTAGGTAGCATGAGAGAAAAGTCATTTTTGAAATTCCTAACTAGAAATAAAAATTTCCTAATTGGAAGTATGGATATCTTATTTAGAGAAAGGAGGAAGAGTGAGTATACAACAAACCTTATCAAGGTAGTAGACATCATCATAAGTGATTATTAAGGATAAGATGGTCGAGCATGACATAATGATTCTTATAAAGTAAATGGTTAATCTCGAAGTTCCATGGATACTAGCCACATTTTTTAGAAATTTAAAACTTAATCAAGTGGAAGCAGGGATTGAATTCAAATTACTCCATATTTTTATTTTCAAATGATTTTTATCTCATCATCTTGCTTGGAAACTAGGAATAAAATAATGGGTGTTGGACCATGGTTAGAACTTATATTTTAATCTTTGGGGTTTCATGAGCAACATAATAAGGAAGTTGGTATGGAGGATATCCATGGAAATTTAGGGTTTTTAGGGCAACATAAGCAAATAATTATAATGAAGATTTTTTTTAGCTCAGGAAAGGTACTTATTATTCAATAAAGATTAGAAGATATATAAGCTATAATTTAGTCTCTACAAGAAGATAAAGAACAAAGGGCTAAAGAAGGTAGATAACATAGATCTAAAGGTATAACATAGAGAAATGTGAAAAGAAAAATATGTATGGTCATCTCCAGAGAAGAGATATCTAGTTGTCATTAAGAAAACAAAGATACATAGCCATTAGACGGTGCAAGTTGCTTAGCCATTTGGCCACCATTATAAGGTAAAAGTTGCCTAGTCATTCAAACACCATTAAAAGGTGCAAGAGTAACTGACCATTTAGTCACCATTAGAAGAAGCAAGTTGCTTGGTTATTCGGTCACCATCAAAATATTAGGAAGACATTTGACCTCCAGTGAAGAAAATATCGAGAGACATTTGGTCTCTTCTAGTAAAGAGAAGACCATGAATAAATTTGGCCTCTAGTAAAGAAAAACCAAGAGATATTTGGCCTCCTCCAACAAAGAGAAGACCAAGATCTCTAGTGAAGAAAAGATTGGAAGATGTTCAGCCTCCTCCAACAAAGAGAAGACTAGGAAACATCTAGCATCTAGCAAATATAAGACCAAGAGATGTTTGTCCTCTAGCAAAGAGAAGATTGGGAGATGTTCAACCTCTAGTAAAGAGAAGACTAGGAAATATTTGGCCTCCAACAAAGCTTAACGAAGAGAAGTTTGGGAGATGTTTAACCTCCAATGAAGAGGAAGACATTCAAAGCTCTCACAACAAGTAACAATCTACTTTTATCAAGATAAAGGCATTCAAGACCCGTACAACAAGTAATGATTGGCCTTCAAGGAGAGCTAAACATTTGAGGCGAGTAGTGGAAAGAGCATTCAAGGAGAGACAAGTATTTGAGATGAGTAGTGGAAAAAACATCCAAGGAAAGACAAGCATTCAAGGTGAGGTAGTGGAAAGAGCATTCGAGGTAGGACAGTGGAAAGAGTGAGCAACATTCAAGGTGAGATAGTCAAAGTCATTGAGAAGAAGCATGTAGTGGTAACGCTTCTTTCACAATAGCAGAATAAAAGTTGAGAGGCTTAGGTAACATTATTTAATGGTACATTCTATTTCCATATCATAGTGGATATTTGAAGGGAAATAGATGTGAATTTGACTTTTTGAAAACCTAGATAGAGTAATAAGGGTTAAGTATTATTAAGGTTTTAAAAAATAATAATTTTAATTTGAATTTATGATTTTTAGGGGGTGATAAGGTTTGAAGAGTTTAATTTTTTCAAAGGTTGAAGACTAGGAAAAATTAAAATATTGATTGAAGTTAAAAGGGTTTTTAAGGTTTTTGAAATTTTTAGAGAATGGAGTTATTTTTAAGCTTTTGAAGATTGTTTACGATGTTTGAATGAAGTTTTTAGCTTGAAGTAATTTAAGAATTTTTAAGTTTTTTTTTTTTTGAAAATTTTGAAATTTGAAATTTAGCAAATTTTATATACTTGGAGAGTTAAAAGGTTTTCAACATTAAAGGATTAGAAATTTTAAAATTTGCAAATTTTATATTTGAGTTACTAATTTTTTAATTAAGGAGATAAAAGGATTACTGCTTCAAAGGAAATTAAAATTATCAATTTGAATAATTATGGAAGAAATTATTAGAAATGCATTAAGTGAGGACAATGAAGAAATGGTGAACAAGCTTAAGTTTTATTCTCAAAACTTAAATTAATGATTTTGATAGAAAGAAGAAAATGACAAATGGTTAATTAGAAAATTATTATTATTTCTTAAAGATGCAAAAGATGAAAAATTCACAACTCTTATAAGCTATCATCATGAAATATTTTTAGAACATGGTAGAATTCATAAAGGTGAGATTGGTGAGCTATATAAGCTATCGTCAACCATATTTTTTATGTTTGAATATCATGAAGGTGAGATTGGTGAGCTATATAAGGACCATGATGGAATTTCCTTTCAGGAATTTTTTTAATGGCCATGACATTCTTGTGATCCAACAACAATACATTGTTACTTGTGAAATTTAGATAACTTTATTAAGTATTGTTGATCTTCCATGGGAAATTGGTGGTACTGCACGGAAGCAGATATGAACCAACCATGTTTTTTATGTTTGAAGACTATGAAGGTGATATTAGTGAGCTATAAAAGGACAGTGATGGAGTTTCCTTTTAGGAAATTTTATAATGCCCATGTAACTCTTGTGATCGAACAACAATATGTTGGTACTTGTGAAATTGAGATAGCTTCGTAAAGTATTATTGATCTTCCAGGGTTTAGAGAAATCATGTTTATTTATAATTTTAATTTTCTCTAAATCATGCAAGGTACATGTGGATGGTGGCTTCCCACAGTTCCATGTCAATTTTTAGGTAAGCATAAGAAATTGATGAGAATAGATTTTGGGCTAGATTGACCCTTTGAATTTTGCATAATATATCTTACTAAGAATAATTTCTATAGATTTAAGTCACTTTTTGAAGGCTTGGGGTTTGTTTTTGTCATTTCAAATAATTTTCCCTGTTTTACGTAGCCTTCAAAAAGCCATAGAATTTATTGGCTTGCAACTTTAATTGTTTGAAAAATTTCCAACTCATTTCCTTTAGTTTCATGGATAGCAACTTGATATTTATAATAATTTTCAGTCAAGGTAGGTTTATGAGCATTCTAAACACCAAAGTTTTTCCAATCTGGAAGTAAGCAATAAGGTGAAAGCCCTTAGGTTGTCATGTTAGACTTTTTTGAGAAATATCCCTTTCTCTAGTATGAATGATTCTTAGTGACATTTGTCCATCCCCTTCTATTGGGGTGGTTGTCTTAAATCTTTGTATCTTAATTACAAGCTATTGAATTATTGTGTGGCATATACAAATTCCATGCTTCTCTTGCCTTATGATGGTTGTTTTAGTGATGTAATTTTAATTTCAGTCTATTGATTTACCATGTGGTCTATCCCTTTTCTGGATTTTACTCCATGTATGTCAACCTTCCACATGTTGGACGTGTGGGTAGCAATTGCACATTAATAATAATAATGGAGTAAATTTTCGATCATTTGCATGGTGCAAAGTCCAATCTGTACTTGAGAATAAGTACATTACTATGTGATGCCCCAAAATTTTGTGATACTATAGAAGAAGACCCACATAGATAACATTTGTGAACCAAAATGCTAATGAGGCACTTCATGAACCAAAATTTTTACCGATTTAGAAGCAACCATTGAAGTGCAAGTCCTTGGTTGTTGCGTTAAGCTTTGTTAAGAAACCTTCCCTTCTATGATAGTAACATTACTTTGCAGTGCCTATCCGTGCATACTGGGAACTATATAATTTATTAAAGTTGCTACAAAAATATTCAGATGACTATTATATGAAAAGGACAAGAAGAGACAAGTTTACATGTATGATGTTTTTTAACTTGCTTTAAATTTGTTGGAACATGTACTAGGAAAAATTTATGTTGGTAGAAACAGTTCAGTGGGACCTTAAGTCTTGGCATACCTAGTAGACAAAGATATTGTTCATTTTGAATTCATTTTATAATATTAATTTCAAGATGGGGTGGGGGGTGTTCAGTGAACTGTCACCCACATAACTGCATAACAACTCATTTCAACCTGTACATTGAATTATGTATAAGTATATGCTTCAATATCGATATGGCAAATGACTAGACACTGACAAAACAATCTTCTTGTTAGACCTATCTACTATTGCTTTACCTCAATTGAAAATAAACCATGTAATTGGAAGCCCTTTGTTTCTTGTGACGCATACATTAGATGTTAAATACAGATATGAGATGAAAACAAGTTTTAAACTACGTAGATTGATAAGTTTACTGCATATGCAGTTTCCACATTATCTTCATGAACCAGATTGCAACATTGTAGAGGAAACTGTAAATTCCAAAGAACACTAGAAAATGAACAAATAAATTAGATCCTGTCAAAGAAAAGAAATTTAGATTCTGTGAAGATCATTAACAATGCAGGATTAGTAAATGATAACTAATATTGGAAGAGAGATTATTTTAACTTTTATGTGAACTGGCCAGTTTATGTCTTGTCATTGCTAAACCGTTTCCTATGTTTCACTTCTACCATGTAAAGCAGGCTTTTCTTATTAGAAAATATATCTCAACCGAGGCATATATTACTATCATATTGGATAGGATCGTGTACTTTGGTTAATATATGATTGATTTATGGTCAGTGTCTTCTCATTCAAATTGTCAAATTTCCAAAATTTGAAAAACATTAGTTGTTTTGATTTTGCAGTTCATTAAGGAAGTCATTGCAAAGAATAGTTTAACAGATCTTAAAGAACTAGAAAAAAGATCAGGGAAATGAGAATTCTTGAAAATGAAGACTTTCCAGAATCAGTGGTGTCATTATTTGTTGAACTGTGGAAAGTAGAGGAAGAAACTGCAAAAATAACTTTCAAGGAAGATGCTAAAGAAGAATCTGAGGAAGTGGATTCTGAACAAAATTCTAAGATCAAATCAGAGGAAGAAATAAAGGAACCAATGAGCATTGTTAAACCACCAATATTGGTGTGCATGGCTAGCTTACGTGTTATTGTTGGCCATGTAGTCAACATAATTGTTGAAATACATAGTGAAATTGTAAAGGAAGAGGTCTTCAAAGATTTTTATCAGGTATTTGCTTACTAGCCATATTTTTTAGAAATTTAAAACTTAATCAAGTGGAAGCAGGGGTTGAATTCAAATTACTCCATATTTTTATTTTCAAATGATTTTTATCTCATCATCTTGCTTGGAAACTAGGAATAAAATAATGGGTGTTGGACCATGGTTAGAACTTATATTTTAAGCTTTGGGGTTTCATGAGCAACATAATAAGGAAGTTAGTATGGAGGATATCCATGGAAATTTAGGGTTTTTAGGGCAACATAAGCAAATAATTATAATGAAGATATTTTTTAGCTCAGGAAAGGTACTTATTATTCAATAAAGATTAGAAGATATATAAGCTATAATTTAGTCTCTACAAGAAGATAAAGAACAAAGGGCTAAAGAAGGTAGAGAACATAGATCTAAAGGTATAACATAGAGAAATGTGAAAAGAAAAATATGTATGGTCATCTCCAGAGAAGAGATATCTAGTTGTCATTAAGAAAACAAAGATACTTAGCCATTAGAAGGTGCAAGTTGCTTAGCCATTTGGCCACCATTATAGGGTACAAGTTGCCTAGTCATTCAAACACCATTAAAAGGTGCAAGAGTATTTGACCATTTAGCCACCATTAGAAGAAGCAAGTTGCTTGGTTATTCGCTCATCATCAAAAGATTAGGAAGACATTTGACCTCCAGTGAAGAAAATATCGAGAGACATTTGGTCTCTTCCAGCAAAGAGAAGACCATGAATACATTTGGCCTCTAGTGAAGAAAAACCAAGAGACATTTGGCCTCCTCCAACAAAGAGAAGACCAAGAAGACATTTGATCTCTAGTGAAGAAAATATTGGAAGATGTTCAGCCTCCTCCAACAAAGAGAAGACTAGGAAACATCTAGCATCTAGCAAAGAGAAGACCAAGAGATGTTTGTCCTCTAGCAAAGAGAATATTGGGAGATGTTCAACCTCTAGCAAAGAGAAGACTAGGAGATATTTGGCCTCCAACAAAGCCTAACGAAGAGAAGTTTGGGAGATGTTTAACCTCCAATGAAGAGAAAGACATTCAAAGCTCTCACAACAAGTAATAATCTACTTTCATCAAGATAAAGGTATTCAAGACCCTTACAACAAGTAATGATTGGCCTTCAAGGAGAGCTAAACATTTGAGGCGAGTAGTGGAAAGAGCATTCAAGGAGAGACAAGTATTTGAGATGAGTAGTGGAAAAAACATCCAAGGAAAGACAAGCATTCAAGGTGAGGTAGTGGAAAGAGCATTCGAGGTAGGACAGTGGAAAGAGTGAGCAACATTCAAGGTGAGATAGTCAAAGTCATTGAGAAGAAGCATGTAGTGGTAACGCTTCTTTCACAATAGCAGAATCAAAGTTGAGAGGCTTAGGTAACATTATTTAATGGTACATTCTATTTCCATATCATAGTGGAGATTTGAAGGGAAATAGATGTGAATTTGACTTTTTGAAAACCTAGATAGAGTAATAAGGGTCAAGTATTATTAAGTTTAAAAAATAATAATAATAATAATTTGAATTTATGATTTTTATGGAGTGATAAGGTTTGAAGAGTTTAATTTTTTCAAAGGTTGAAGACTAGGAAAAATTAAAATATTGATTGAAGTTAAAAGGGTTTTTAAGGTTTTTGAAATTTTTAGAGAGTGGAGTTATTTTTAAGCTTTTGAAGATTGTTTACGTTTTTTGAATGAAGTTTTTAGCTTGAAGTAATTTAAGAATTTTAAAGTTTTTTTTTTTTTGAAAATTTTGAAATTTGAAATTTAGCAAATTTTATATATTTGGGAGTTAAAAGGTTTTCAACATCAAAGGATTAGAAATTTTAAAATTTGCAAATTTTATATTTGAGTTACTAATTTTTTAATTAGGGAGATAAAAGGATTACTGCTTCAAAGGAAATTAAAATTATCAATTTGAATAATTATGGAAGAAATTATTAGAAATGCATTAAGTGAGGACAATGAAGAAATGGTGAACAAGCTTAAGTTTTATTCTCAAAACTTAATAAATGATTTTGATAGAAAGAAGAAAATGACAAATGGTTAAATAGAAAATTATTATTATTTCTTAAAGATGCAAAAGATGAAAAATTCACAACTCTTATAAGCTATCTTCATGAAATATTTTTAGAACATGGTAGAATTCATAAAGCACCATTATAAATTTCCTCAGAAGAATGCTTAATGATGTATTTGCCATTACTCACCTTTGAGATATTTTAATAAAAAGGTCAAAAAGAAGAAAAATGGTAATGATGACTCATATAACTTGAATAAACTGTATGTCAACTTCAACAAGGAATCATTGAAATCAAGATTGTATTATTATGATGATCTACTAACTCAATTTTTAGAAGACATATCATCAGGTACATCAAAATTTAAGATGAAGAAGAGAAGAAGCAAGAAGAAGAAGAGAGGAAAGCACACAAGGAAGGCTAATGGAAAACCTGGATCCAAAGCCAAAGAAGAATCATATACTGAAGATTTAGATAAATAATTGAAAGAGGTAGATTAAAGTTGAATATGAATCTTAGATAGAGGTTCATGAACAATGCAAGATCACTTGAAGATTGAAGATAAATATGAATACTAAAGTATTCAATAAGCAAATAATATAATACAAGGGGGTGTTGAGGAATATTACATTATTTAGTACATGCTAATGTAGCCCCATGGTACCTTTATGGTACAATTGTAAATATGTAATAGATTAGTTTTGAGTCTATAATTTAGAAGTTTGATTTATATTTTCCCTTTTATGTAAGTGTCAATATGCAAGAAATGCATGTGCCATGTAAGAGTGCAATGTGTATAAATGCACAAGTATCATGTAAGAGTGCAATGTGTAAAAATATACAAGTATCATGTAAGTTAGAGTGCAAGTGTAGATTGAGAGAATGTGCACAAGTATCATGTATGTAAAATTACAAATATGTAATGTGAGGATGTGCACAAGTGTCTTAGGTTAGGAGTGCATTGTAACGACCCTACTTGGTAGGACTCATTATTGACAATGAATTATGTATTGGTGTGGACATCTAATGCATAACTTTATTTTATATGTCAATATGATTGGGTAATTGCACTTTATGCTTTGATTCTACTCTTGTAATATGGTATTGCTAATGCGTTTGTGGTTGTAGGACCAGATGATCTCATTGATTGAATAACAAGGATAACCACCTAAGTTGAGATAAACTTTGGGAAATGATGGTGATGACTTGCTCATCGACATATTAGGGTAGAAAAATACCCTTCATATAGATGCATTACATTATGCTTATTTCATGTTTACACCATTGGATTGGGAAGTTTCTTGTGCAATGAGTCTCCTTAATAGGTTGGTAATAGAAATAGACACTTAAAAGGACCACCTACTTAAGGATAAAATAATGGTGTGTAATAATATTAGTGTAAATGACATGTATGCTTGTGTGTGGTATGCATAGATTTATGGATGAGAACTATTAAAGTATTAATTTGTTGGTAACCTTAATACTTGAGAATATTAGTATCAATAATATTAATTTTAATATTAGCAATTGAAACTACTAAATTAAATTATCAAATTAATTCTTGAGGATGCTTTAATAATTGCTATATTTTTCCTAATATTAAAACATTAAGGAATATTGCATTATGGGTTTGAAAAGCATTAAAGAAAATTAATAATCCATGCTTTATTAATCCCCATAAGTGTTTCAATATTGGCAACATTCTAGAAATAATGTTATGAGTTGAAGGTGGACAACTCGAGTGAAGCTCATGGGAAGAACATTAGGTTCTTGGAGAACCACCTCAAGGTATTTATAGGGAGCCTTAGATGAGTTTTGGGGCATCTTTTGGAGGTAAAAAGAAGGAATTAGGAGTTAGAAGGGAAGCACATGCATTAGAGGAATTAACTAGGACAAGCATAGAGATGTAAGCACCATAGGTGTTGAAGCTTTCCTCTATTGAGGGATGCTATCATATGTGTTGTTTCACCTTGCTCTTTGGTTATATGTTGGTTGTGTTTTAGCACTTCCTCCTTTGATTTATTGAATCCTTTTTAAAAGCTTGCTTTTGAGATTACTTGGTGAGATTGTCTTGGTTTGCATTTAGCCTTACTATTGTTGGTGCAACCTCATGTTTACTCGGTATGCTTGATGTGTTGCTATCTAAAGCAATGAATACCATCTTAATGCCAAGCTTTTAGGGTACTTTCGAGTGCAAGAATTTGTCTAGATTCATGTATAGTATCTCAGGCACCTTCTAGTAGGTTCTTCTTGCTTCTTGAGACTTTACGTTGAGGTGGGGGTTATTAAAACCCAATAATTATGTGTATTTATTTGTTGAGCATTCTTTTCTTTAGCCATGAATGGAGATACTGCATGTAATGTTGGTCCCAGTTGCCCAAAAATATTATTTTGCTTTTACTAAGATCTGGTTTGGTTTTACTGCATGTAATGTTAAGCTATGTTTAGCTTTTGCATGTTGGTTTCTATTTGAGTATGTTTCCTTGTAAGTCATACTTGGGAGGAATGCATGGAAGGTCATGGATGCATATTTTATGGTTTGATTACTCATTAGAACCCAAGAATACCTTTTATCTAGAAAATGAAATACATAGGCATGAATGCATTAAGCAATGAAATACGTAGGCATGAATGCATTAAGCAATGAAATGTAGGCATGAATGCATTAAGCAATGGAATATGTAGGCATGAATGCTTTAAGTATATGGAGGGTGTAGGCATGGATGTAAATGGAATGAGTAAGCTTGAATGCTCTAAATGAAAAACATAGATTGTTATAGGGAAAGAAGCCTTATTTTAAAAATTACATTAGGGTAGTAAGGAGTGTTCTTTTTGGTAATAATGTTGGTTTCCAAAAGTAAGAGATAAAGCTATTAAGTTGTTCTTCTTCATGTTGATGTTTCTTAATAAAATGCTAGTAGAGAAAAGTTGGTTTTTCTATTTGATAGTGTTTCTCTTATGGAAAAGCTAGTAGAGAAGAGCTATGATTTTTCTACTTGTTGCTCGAATTTGGTAAAAGGATTTTGGTAGAAGGAATAATAATTATAATGGACTCTTGAGACTTGAGTATGTAAGGGGGCCATTATAGAGAGAAGTATGGGATTCTCTCCTTGTTGCTAAAGTTTGTTTGCTTGCATCTTATTTTGGAAGCATGTTACAATTTTGGTTTGAAATTATAATGGACTCCTGATACTTGAGTAGGTAAGGGGGCCATTATAGAGAGAAGTATGGGATTTTCTCTTTGTTGCTATAGTTTGTTTGCTTGCATCTTATTTTGGAAGCATGTTATAATTTTAGTTTGAAATTATAATGGATTCTTGAGACTTGAGTAGGTAAGGGGGCCATTATACAAAGAAGTATAGGATTCTCTCCTTGTTGCTATAGGTTATTTGCTTGCATCTTATTTTGAAAGCATGTTATAATTTTGGTTTGAAATTATAATGAACTACTGAGACTTGAGTAGGTAAGGGGGACATTATAGAGAGAAGTATGAGATTCTCTCATCGGATGTTTTCTTTATTTTAAAAATATGTATTGTGCATGTTTTCTTGTAAATATATAGAGCATGTTAAGTTGCATTACATCATGAGTTGTCCTAATCCCTAAGTGTTCCTCAAGATCATGGGAAATTCCTAGCATGACGAGGATCATGGAAAGAAGATGGTGTAAATACCACTTAGATAGAATGGCTTTGATGCACTTTGGAATGAAAAATAGATATGTAAATGAGTATTTGCTTTGTATGGTTTAAAAGAAATATTCCAATGACATTTAGAAAATGGTAATTTTTGTAAAAGAAGATAGTTTGAAGGAGGTTATGGAATATGATAGTTATCATGCCAATGTGTTCTTATTGCTATTAGAAAACAAATGTTCTTGTGATCTATATTTAATGGGATAATTTTATATGATCTCTAAGTGGAAATTTATAGCATTTATGAATATTGGATTGGTGTTCTATTGAGATGCCTTCTTTTACATAGATTTATATTAGCACTTAGATCAATTTAACTTTGGATTTGATAGCTTTATATTGAAGCTTATGTTCATTGATAATGTGATGTATCAATCTATCCTTCCAAGTTTGAGATTGTCACAGCCCGCCCATTGGGACTTCCTAGAAGATATTAATTGATCTAAAGGATCAATTAATACTTGAATTTTAACAATAACCAAACCTTACTTATGTTGCCAAGCATTAATAAAAAGGGATCTAAGTGATAATATCTAGGGATTGGTAAACCCTAATTATTCTATAAAATATCTAATTAAAAACTAATTACACTCTACCAGGTTAACTGGGAGAGAATTGGAAAACAATAGGGATTTTGTAAGGTTTGAAGAAATTAAAAATAAGGCTTTTTTGAAAAGATTAATTTGGGAAAATTATCTTTTACAAAAAGTGACTTAGTTAGGATAAACCTAATTCATTACAATTAGGTGTCCACAAAGATTTATCTAATTTTAAATTGGGCCCAAAAAGAGCAAGGTCATGATTTAATAATAAAAATATACATGTTTGACTAGTGGATGAACTATTCTCCATTCCACATGACTACTTCCAAATAGTGGTAAAGTTGACCTTGTAAGTGGCCCTAGGAAAAAGGAAAGGCAAAAAATGAGTAAGGTACTCCACCCTTATCCTCTCTTGCCCCTTCCCCTAATTTTAAAATAATAAAAAGGAATATCACTATTTGGGGTGACTCCAAAATGGCTCCTTTTAAGTATTTTAATAATAAATCCACCTTCTTGCTCATGAAGGAAGAGGAGCTGGAAAAATTATAAAAGGGGAGACAAGCAATGGAATGGAGGAGGAAATCTTGGGGGCTTAAGGAGTATGCTCTCTACCTTGGTAGATCAGAAACCAAAAATCCCTAAGAAAGTACTAAGTCTTTAGCTAAAGGTATTTGGGCCAATATGAGTAAAATTAGAAGGCAAATTGGAGAAAAATGTTGGAGAATTTGAGGAAGAGATAGAGATCGAAGGCAGGATATTTTTAGGTTGGCTCTTTCATACATTTACTTTGTCTGGTTTACCTTTCTCATAATATTTCATTGACTATACTTAAAGAGTACTATAGGTATTTTATTGATGAAAGGGGGCAGATTGGATTAATTTGTTTAAATTTAAGTAACGATCGGTCACAAATTTGTTTTACGAATTTGTTAAACCTTTGATTACAAAATTGTTATCTTTATTCCTGCGAAGGCAGGTGTATGCTTTAGATTTTTGAAAATAGGTGTGTATGTAATCGACCTATGATTGGTCCTCTTTTCATCCTTTGACTTGAGACAAGTAATCCAAAATACTGTAGTCTCACCTGGAAGCTGCTAGTCACCCAACCCATTTAAATGGAACAACGAAAGCAGAGAGCCCTGTAACACCATTTTAACCACCGATGGTGGCCACCGCTTGGTGGTTACCACCTCATATACATATTAGCACCTTTATTTTATACATTACCCACAATGCAAGGAATGTGGAATTTGAGTTTAAAATTTCCTCGGAATCACAACACCTACTCTTATGTTGTGAATCCCTGATTGGGATATTCCCGTGTACCTCCATGGAAGAATGTGTTAATTCGCTTATGATGATTAGAAATTTAAACATTCACTATTTCCCATGGGATGGGGTCAACATATCACGTAGAATTTAGAAAGAATTAGAGTGAGGACCAATGGAATTCATCTTCGTGTATTTGACCTCGTTTTGATAGCTTTCAAACGTAGTTGAAACCCGTTGTAACCTCAAATAACTAGATCAAAACCACAAGATAATTAAGTTTAGTCGTAGATGATAAGAATCATTTGTGTTCAACCATAGTTGCATCTCGACCATCCTCGCAATCGGTTTTACGACACCATACAAGGGAAAGGATCTTCGAATACTCATTTTTGGGTGTTGATGAGGGCACTCTATGCTATAAAAGAACCCTAGGTACCGTAGACACGCTTAACAGAGGATTTAAACCCCAATCATAACCAAATTATTTGTGATTTTAATATTATATTTAGTTTCATAGGAGGAGACATGGCAAAATCTAGATCCATGGTCTATTCTTAACGTCAGTCATACCCTCTGGTGATTTCACAAATAAAATTTTACCATGTGGTCCCACATGGGGTATATCGGGATGATAAACCAGTGTAAGTTAAATAGGCGCCCATATTATAGAATAGCTAAGCATGATGCTTGGTCGTCTCACGTTGACTTCTTTCTAGGGCCCCGTAATAGTCGCACTACCCTTGTGATCTACTTGCTATAGTCGGGATGTGATAAAATGATTGGTAAACATTTTTTTATAGCCATCCCACATGTTCTTCGCTGGAGCATGTAGTAGTATTTTTATGGAAAAAGTGATCCTATCGTAACGACCACGATATGGTGGTCAATCTAGCCAAGAAGGGCTAGGGCATGAGATACTAGGTGCTTAAAGGAATTTTTGTTGAGGTTTCAGATCCTTGACGTGTTTATAGGGAGCAGACCTCCATAAAATCTCAACCACGTGGTTGGCTTAGTGCCAGGTGGAGGCACTTTACAAGACACATGTTGAAGCACCCTTCGATCTTATGTTACCCTTGGTTAGCCCCTATATGGCATGTATGGAGTGGTTAGTCGTCGATATTTATGGTTTATCGATGCTCGATTGCAAACTAGGCCTTTTAAAACTAATAATAGGATTTATCCCATATTGCTCCTCCGGGAGCACATGAGGGAATTTAAATAGGGAAAGGCTTCCCTATTTGAATGACCACATGATGGTGATCATGCTAGAGTCTAGTGAGAAGATTATGGCATGGTTGATAGGCGCTGGTTGACTTGCTATTGATTGAATTGAGGATTGTTTGCTTTGTTGTCTTGTCTTTTATTAAGGTGATTGATCCTCTAAAAACTATTTTGATCAAGCAATATGTAAACCTCGAGAATGGAAGGTATTTTGACATGCATATTTATAGCCAATTTAAACAGAACCATAGTACAATCAGAAGGAGAAATTGTAGGTTATTATAGTATAAAAAAAAATTATAAATTCGAAATGGAAATATTATGGAAAATTTATGAAGGGGTTCATTGATAGGAAACTTGGATTGCTATTAATGATGTTACTGAAATCCTCGTTAATTAATAAATTCTATATGGATGGACTTATGATTTGAGGAAAGAATGAAATCCTCTTTTATTTATACTAGTATGTGCTCATGGCATGATTTGATCAAAGGAATATTATTGGGAAAAAAGAATAGGAATAAATGGGGGATTTATTCTTAGAAATTTATGGAGTTTCCTTCCCTTGGGGGATAAAATTGAATCAAATTTTGGAGGCATATTTGGTATCATTTGAAGGTTGATTGGGTATAATCTTGGATCATATTTTAAATAAGTTTGATAAATTAGCGAAATAATAGAATGCATCTATGGATCACATTTTGAAAACAAATTGGATTACAATTTGAGAATCAATTGAATGAATTGAATTTTAAAACTATAGAGTAATCTTGTGTGATAGATTATGAGACAGATTTGTGACAAAATTTGTGGGACAAATTTGTGTCAGAATTTGTAGAAACTATAGTATAATCTTGTTTGATAGATTATTTGGGGGCCAAATTTGTAAATACTATAGTTTAATCCTGTTGTAAGATTATATTGCAATTTAAGGTAAAATTTGTGGAGGTTGTAATATAATCTTATGGATTGATCATGAAATAAATTGACGATCAAACTGCGAAAGGTGAGCTTTGGCTAAATATCCTATTAGGTATATCAACTACTTGAGTGTCATCTGCAGTGACCAATTCTCAAGTAAGGAATATCTTGGATGATAAGAAGGGATATTTTGGGATATATCTGAGTCAAAGCCCAATGAGTTTAATGAAAGAAAACCTTACTCTAAGACTTAAAAATTAACTTAAATAAGCAAGGTTAGACATGAAAATTCTAGATAATATTGGAACACTCTTAGGAGATATAAGAAGAGTGTATGATCCTCTCTTACAATAGAAGAAATCATGTTCTAATGACTGGTATGACACCTTACATGGAGTAAGTGTGGTCATAGGTACTATGGGTGAATGATAGTATGATTGGTATGACACCTTACATGGAGTAAGTGTGGTCATAGGTACTATAGATGAATGATAGTATGATTGGTATGACACCTTACATGGAGTAAGTGTGGTCATAGGTACTATCGGTAAATGATAGTATGACTAGTGTGACACCTTGCATGGAATAAGTGTGGTCATAGGTACTGTCAGTGAATGAAGTATGATTGGTATACATGGAAAGAAAGATGAAAACTTTTGCATGGTAGTTGGTACCTTACAAGGGGTAAGTGTGACAATGAGTATCAATATGGCATCGTAAGCATAGTAAAGATGATTATTGCTATTGGATTTTTTTACTTAGAGACTACACATGTTCAAGTTCTTCTCCTCCCACTATTGAACCACTAGTAAATCAAAGTGGAAGAGCTAAGCGAGCCCTCCAAATTTTGTGGGTCCTAAGCGGTGTACCTAAGGCTCTTTTGAGGATTGCACTTGACATTTGTGTCTCTTGAGATACGAATCTTGAGAAATGATCATGAGTAAGATTTTATTTCATTGAACTCATTGGGCTTTCACTCAGATGTATCCCAAAGTACCCCATATTATCATCCAAGATATTCCAACTTGAGAATTGATCGTTGCAGATGACACTCAAGTAGTTGATATACCTGATAGGATATTTAGCCCAAGCTCCCAATATGATTGGTATGACACCTTACATGGAGTAAGTGTGGTCATAGGTACTATCGGTGAATGATAGTATGACTAGTGTGACACCTTACATGGAATAAGTGTGGTCATAAGCACTATCAATGAATGATAGTATGAATGGTATACATGGAAAAAAAGATGAAAACTTTTGCATGAGGTGCTTAAAGGAAGTTTTGCTATGAGGTTTCAGACCCTCAACGTGTTTATAGGGAGTAGACCTCCATAAACCCTCAACCACGTGGTTGGATCAGTGCTAGGTGGAGGCACTTTACAAGACACATGTTGATGCACCCTTCGATCTTATGTTGCCCTTGGTTAACCGCCATATGGTGTGTATGGAGTGGTCGTTAGTCATTGATATTTATGGTTTGTTAGTGCTCGATTGCAAACTAGGCCTTTTAAAACTAAATGGAATTTATCCCACATTGCTCCTGCGAAAGCACATGAGGGAATATATATAGGGAAATGCTTCCCTATTTGAATGACCACATGATGGTGGTCATGCTAGAGTTTAGTGAGAAGATTATGGTGCTATTGATAGGCACTGGTTGACTTGCTATTGATTGACTTGAGGATTGTTTGCTTCGTTGCCTTGTCTTTGATTAAGGTGATTGACCCTCTGAAAAATATTTTGACCAAGCAATATGTAAACCTCAGGAATGGAAGGTATTTTGGTATACATATTTATAGCCAATTTAAATGGAACCATAGTACAATTAGAAGGAGAAATTATAAGGTGTTATAATGGAAGAAAAGTTATAAATTCGAAATGAAAATATTATGAAAATTTTATGAAGGGGTTCATTGATAGGAAACTTGGATTGCTATTAATGATGTTACTAAAATCATCATTAATTACTAAATTCTATATGGATGGGCTTATGATTTGAGGAAAGATTGAAATACTCTTTTATTTATACTAGTATGTGCTCATGGCATGATTTGATCAAAGGAATATTCTTGGGGAAAAGAATAGGAATAAATGGGGGATTTATTCTTGGAAATTTATGGGGTTTCCTTCCCTTGGGGGATAAAATTGAATCAAATTTTGGAGGTAAATTTGGTATCATTTGAAGGTTGATTGGGTATAATATTGGATCAAATTTTGAATAAGTTTGATGAATTGGCGAAATAATAGAATGCATCTATGAATCAAATTTTGAAAACAAATTGGATTACAATTTGAGAATCAATTGAATGAAATGAATTTTAAAACTATAGTGTAATTGTAGTCCTAAAATTTTTGCACTCCTTTCCTTCAGGCTAATGGATCCACGCCTCGAAGGGGAATGGTAAAATAATGGGTCTACACCTCGAAGGAGAAGCACTTGATGTCGTGCCCTCTTTGGTGATTGTTGATGAATTGGGTGGGTTCACCAGGAAACATTTGTATGGTAGTTTCCACGCCTAGGTTGGGAGTTGTTTGATGGATTTGTTTTAATTCACTCACATTCACCTAGTTTGGCCAAATGCAACTAAACCTATACTATATGTAATTTTGATTTAAATGAATACAACACACAGTAGAATACAAAAGATAAAATAGATGCAATACTTAGTATTAAAGAAATTTCAAAAGCTTACTCAATTTGAATGGTTGATTTAAAGTCTTTTGCTTGATATAGGCAATATCAGACATTGCAGGGTGATATCGGATGTTCGATATGGTATCGGGTGATCCGATTTGATATTGGGAGACCCGATACAATCAGAAACCTACAATTTCATAGATTGACATCGAAATACAGATTTACAACATAATATGCATTCAATTAAACATGAATTGAACTAAATGACATACATTATTTGTAACACTTGCATGAAATTGATATGAATCTATATTTTGATTGCAATTAATGATGTAAATAAGATGTTTAAATGAGATGATAAGTAGCAGATATGATCTTGTAAGTGCAAAATGGAGGGATAGAAATACAAACATTAGTCAGAAGGTACCCCCAAGCAGCCTGCAGATGATATCGAACATTACAGGGTGATATCGAACGTTGCAGAGCGATATCGGATGTCCGATATCGTATCGTACCAACCGATACGCAGCTCTAGACCTGCAAACTTGCAACAAACATAGAGATAACTAAAATGTAATGGAAAACAAGGGGACAAGAAATGCTTAAGGATCCAGGGGAATCTAGGGAGAGTGTCTGGATTAAATAGGCAAAGGTAAGTTAGGGGGTTTGGGCTAAAAAAAAAAGGGAGTTATGATTTCTCCCATTTTGGATGATATTGGTTGATCCGATATCGTAACATCTGCACCATTGGCCAGGTACGGATAAGGGGTGTTAGAACAAATTTTGTCATTTTGCTATTCTAGGCACTTTTTAGTTTTGGATGAAATCGAACATCCGATTTCGTACAAAAAAGTCTGATATTGTATCGAACGACCTATATCGTTCAAATAGAGCCGATATTGTCAGGCGATTAGAAAAAAACTTGATACGAGCGTAAACATCGACGTAGGAGGTTAGAAAGCAGTTTTAATTAAATTTTTAAATTTTTTTGACTTAGGGTAAATTGACATGGGTCAATTTTAGCCTATTACATTTTGTCCCCTCTTTAACGCATTTTTGAAAAAAAATGCTTTAAAGAAAAGATAGAATATTTTACGAGAAAATAAGATTTTATTGTAAAAATTGTTGAAGTTTCAAGTTTTAATATAAACTGCATTAGGTGTGAATACCCCCTTCGATTTTTTGCACCAAATTCTATAGTTGGTGGAAAACTCTATTTTTTTTAAATTTAGAGTAATATAGGGGTGATATACTGAGATTGATTTTGTGGTATATACCTTAGTGACTAAGTATACCGATTTTAGAGATTGTGGCATACCAGTTGGCTTCATTTTGTACTTATATTTTGAGATATATATTGATCCTTTTTTTTATGCAACATTGTATGATTTAATTGGATGATTTATTGCATTTTCTTATGATGGTTATGTTACATAATATTTTGTAATTATGCTTTGATTTTTTTGAACATTTTTTATCATGCTTAACTTGAAAGGAAATGATTTTGCAAAGTGTTAAAAGATGTTTTTGTGAAGTGATAAAATTAATGGATTAGCAATGAACCTCAAAAGGATATTGTGTTGTTATATGACCATTCATGGAGATCAATGCTCGCTAGGTCATGAAGTGTATCCTGTTGTGAGGAAGTTTTGTATTGCTAATACCAAAAAATATTGTGGGCTCAAGAGTAACCTTGAGGCTTATGATGATGCAAGGGGATGTCGATTCTATAAGAGAAATTGATTTTGAGAAAATGGCTTGATAAATATTGTGTTTGTGAGGAATATAGAGTGATTTAAGCATTAAAAATTGGGAAGGATGACTTACGCTAGGCATAGAATTCCTAGTATGAATTTTGAAGGGAGAGTTATTACTAGGAATTATACCATCATTGCGAAGTCAAAAATGCAATGCATGATAAAATGATTATGTGTGATTTGAAATGCAATTTTTATTGGAAATAAATCATTATGTTGCATGTTGAAAATTTTTTAGAAACAATATATATGTAGTTTCTAAAATTAATGCAAATAAATTATAGAAACCGATGTTTTCTAGCAAAATTTCAAAGAAATATTTTAGATCATTTTAAGGATAAAGTTAAATTTATCAAGAACCAGTGTGTGATGTGTGAGTTCATTATCCATATTGATTCACATAATGATACAAAATCTCTCAAGGATCAAATGCATGTGCTTTGTGAGGTTAATTTACCAATTTTTGAGTGAGGTAATGATACAAGTCAGTTTTTATGAACCAATGTGTGTGCAAGTGAAAGATTCGTTAACCATGATTTTGTGCATGCAATTATACTAAACTATTATGTAAGTCAAGTCACCAAAAGCTAGATGATCCACAAGCTGACATTGGTCTATAAAAAATAAGGTCACTAATATGACAGACATATCACCACGCGTAAGTATACCGCCATTGCCAAGCTGACTTGATGCCACCTAACCTGTAATCAGGATCACCTAATGGTGTTCGAATAACTGAGGAATTCCAGGGATTCAAGCTCATTACCCCCTTCTTTTCTTTTGATTTATTTGAGTAGGGATTCTTGTTCATTTTGTTTGTGAACAAGGGGATTTTATTGCTTTTGTAGTAAAACTACTTTTCTCTTTTTCTTTGTGCTTTTCTTTTTCGGGGTACTTGCTTAGATTAGACGAGGAGCAAGGTATTTTATTCGAGTAGGGGGGAGCTTGTCCTTTTTCCAATTCCCAGTATTCTAGACCATGTGCATAATAGGATAGCAAGGGAAACTTTTCTCTTAAAGAGCTAAGACTACTATGTAGTATCATCTTTCAAATTTGCAAAAATCATTTTAAGATGTGAAATGTGTTCTTGGTTCATAAAGGTAGCAAGACCAGTTCCCAAAATTCAAAATTTTGTTTAGTGAAGTAATAGTAATTTTGGTTCAAGAGAGATTTATAATCAAAATAACAAAATCAAGATTTAGTAGAAATGTGAATTAGTTAAGTGACTCAAGATAACTTTTGAGTTTATCCGAAAGAAAATGAAATATAACTTGAATTTTGAGAAACAATAATTAATGATGCAAAATGATGATTTAACATTAATTTAACATATTTTTTTATTTTTTGATTCTTTTTTATTGTTTTGATGAAATTGATAATATATACAAAAATGTTGTATATACACTATACAAAGTAATTTATGCATAACATTTCTAAGGTGGTTTCAAAATCAAAGGAGGTTTTGAAGGATAACTTGGTTGTGGTGAAGGTGATTGAAGTTGATTTGTTGATGTTTGATATTGTTGTGATGAAGGATGATGATCATATGAAGAAATGCGATGAATAGAAAGTGATGAAGAGGAAAATAAGAGAGAACACGATGTGATAATGATAAATAAAGAGAGAATGAAGAACAAAAGGTGTCAATGATGATAAAGAGGGAAATAATGAATAACTTAATGTAGTGATGATAAAGAAAGAGAGAATGAGGAACAAAGATTCCCTATGAATGGGTTAGGTTCGTAAATTTTTAAAAATGATATCTTAGTTGGAATATTGACCCACTGTTGTTGAATATTGAAGGATACTTTAGGTTGAGACTTCAACGCTAAATATGTGTTTTCTATGCTTGTATCTTCTTTTTTATTATTCTTTAGAGCCAAGAGAGATCTTGAAGGTTGGTTGGATGAAGAATTTATCTCCTGCTTGTCAAGATGATTTAGTTGGGCAAGAACTTGCTTTGTTGTTGTCTCTACTACTAAACTAATAATATCATTGTGATGAGGCACATTATGATATGACAATTGATTATTTTCCTATTGTTGATGATTGGGTAAGGGATTTTGTAAGATCCCCATATCTTGATTAGTTGTTTGAGTTTGTGATTGAGAATTTTGATTTTGAGCTTGTTGCCTGGTGATGGTTCCTATAGTACCTACAATGTTGTTATTTTATGAGTAACTAAAGTGGGGTCTAGCATTCACTGTTTGTTCAATTGGAAGTATTTGTTGAGATGAAGGGTGTGTAGTCATTCTTTTAGGAAATGACTCTTCTGGAACTAATGTCTATGATAGGAAGGATTGGGTATAACTCATCTTCAAAACTATTTGAATCATTAGAAATAATGTCCATTTCGCTTTTTGTTTCACTTTCTGAATTACTTCTTGTATCTTCTGAAGATTAAAATTGAAAATATTGAATTGGCCTAATTGTGATTGCAGATTGAGTAGGCACATAAGAAGTTTGCAAATTTTGATATGGTAAGAAATTACTGATGGTTCCCACATATCGAGTTGGGGGAGGGACATTCTTATGATCTAGTTGATTCATAACTTCTTTACCATGATTGGGTAAAGGATGTTGGAAGATGTCTAAGTTTTGATTAGCATTTTGTGTTTGTTTCTTTTGAGCATTGTTTGGAGGATTACTGTTTGGAGGGAATTTTTTTACTTCCATGGCACCTTTACCAATTAGATCTTGTATCAAATATTTTAATCTTTTGCAAGATTTGGTTGAATGTCCATCCACTCGATGAAAATTGCAATGTAAATCAGCTCTATATCCAGGTAAAGTGGTGTTTGGTTGTCGTATTTTTGGCAATCGTATCAAACCTTCTTCTAATAATTGGGGTAGAATCAAGGTTAAAGGCTGGTTTGATCTTGTGAATTCTCATGGAGGTTTATCAAGAACCTTTAATATAAATTTCTTTATGGCTTCGATAGTATTGATATTTGGAGTGTTTCTACTGTCAGTAACTCCGTCACCAACCACTTGTTCTTATATTGGTTTTTGGAAGATTTATCTTCATCCTTCTTCTTGAATTATCTTCTTATAATAAGGGATTCTTCTACCCTTCTTGCTAGGTCTATAGCTTGATCAAAATAAGTTACTATAGCAGTGGCTAGTTCATAATATAACTGCTCTTATAAGTTATCGATGAAGATTTCTAATATTTCTCGATGAGGTAAAGCAAAGTGTAGTTTCCCTAGAAGTTGTATCCATTTAGCTAGGAATTCTGCAAAACTTTCATCTTTTCCTTGTTTTAAATTATATAAGTCTTTAATGGTAGCATGCCTTTCTATGTAAGCACCAAATTGATGAACAAACATTTTTGCAGTTTCTTCAAAATTTCTCAAGGAATTGGTTGGTAATTGATAATACCATTCTAAAGCCATGCCTCTGAGGACTTTTAGGAAAAATATTTAGTAACAGTAAATCATCATATGAAATATCATGATGAGTTGTCCTAAACATACGAAGATGTTCAATAGGATCTTTGGTCCCTTTATATATCGAAAGAATTGACATGGGGAAATGTTTAGGATAAGGTTGGGCAACAACAATGGAATCCAATGATTGACTACACATCTCCCTATAACTATATGTGGGATGATAAGGATCTATTTGATCTAAGCATGAAGCTAATTGTTTGACTATAGCTTCAAGTCCTTGTGTCTGCCCACTAAATTGATTTTGTGTTATCATACTATTATGCATTTGATGATATGGTTGTATCGCTATATGAGGATTTCCAGTAGAAACACTATTATGTAGAGTATTTGTAGGAAGAGTATCGTGAAGTTTATATGAAATTGCATTTTTTTGAATTTTTTGTTGATTTTGTATTTTTTAACCTTTTGTGATGTGGATGCTTGTTGATTAAGAGCTTGAGAGAAAAGTGAAGAAAAAGAGTTGTTTTTGTTTGGTGTGCACAATAGTAGATTGTGTTGCCATATTTTGATTGATATTTTAAGATGGATCATCTTGATCGACATCTTGATCTGTTCTATTCATGTATGTCAATAGATTTACATGCATTCAAAAAGTAGATTCTAGAGTTACCTCCATTGAATAATCTCCTTTTGGGAGTAAATATTTTATTTTTAACACTTGATTGATATCATCTATATTACTTTTTAGAAATTTAGTAAAATATTGGACGGATTTGAAACATACATTGCCTTGAGGGTCTATTGTAGGCTTCATAGGATCTTCTTCTTGTACTTCTTTATTGTCATCCTCATCTTGCTCCGTGAGCTTATCATCTTCAATATGTATCCTATGATCGAGATTTCCTTGATCTGGCTCTTCATTTGAGCCAGATTCTATTTATTTACCATTTCTCAGGATTCTAGGCATTTTGCCTTTGGGTGTTTTGTCTTTCAGTGGTATATATATATATATATATATATATATTTTTTTTTTTTTTGTGTGTGTGTGTGTGTGTGTGTGTTTTGAAATTTTGGGTATATATGTTATATATACCTATATGAAATATTGTAGATATTTAGATTTTTGTTTTTGTTTTTGTTTTGAGCAGAAAGTAAAAACAATAATTATAATATTCTAGATAATAAGCTTAGTCATCCGGGAATAGTTTATGAATGTCATTGATAGGTTCAAGTTCTTTAGGAGTCATATAATGCTCTTCTTCAAATTGAAAGTTTGCTTTTAGGAATTTGACAAAGTGAGCTATAGTAATGCTATCAATTTCAGAATCTTGAGAATAAAAATATATTTTGTGATAATATTCATGAAAATGGACAACTCTAGGAGTTCTTCAAAATCTTTTTTTTGTTTTCCAAAACTATCTCTTGATCTTCTATGTATGCAAGAAATCGGTGTACAGTTATGGCATTTTCAATGTAATCATCAAAAGTGTAGATAGATGAAGAGATGCTTGCTCTCTTATCAGCTAACCACCTCTCACATGATCTTTGAATATTAAAGTATGGAGAATACTGATCGGGTCCCAGAATTCTAGCTATGTTGAATCTCTTGATTTGACTAAGTTTTTATGTGTTGGCTTTAATGATGTCAAGTCTTTTCCAAAGTTCAACCCATTGTTCTTGAGATGGGCTACTAGAGCGTTCAACTACTAGAGATATTTCTTGTGTAGATAATAGTGTTCTAATGACTATAATTACAACTTTTTTTATATTGGTATCTACCATTTAAGAGGTGAATCTAAAACATGCAAGTTTAACTGATGATTTTTTTTTTATGTTTTATGTTTTATAAATCAGAATGATAATTATATGGTTCACATCGGGTTCACCAAAGAATGTAGTCCTAAAGTTTTGTACTCCTTTCCTTTATGCTAATGGATCCGCATATCGAAGGGGAATGGTAAAATAATGGGTCTATATGTCAAAGGAGAAGCACTTGATGTCGTACCCTCTTTGGTGATTGTCGACGAATTGGGTGGGTTCACCAAAAAACATTTGTATGGAAGTTTTCATGCCCAGGTTGGGAGTTGTTTGATGGATTCGTTTTAATTCACTCACATTCACCTAGTTTGGTCAAATGCAACTAAACCTATACTATATGCAATTTTGATTTAAATGAATACAACACACAACAAAATACAGAAGATAAAATAGATGCAATGCTTAGTATTAAAGAAATTTCAAAAGCTTACTCAATCCGGATGGTTGATTTATAGTCTTTTGCTTGATGTAGGTGATATCAAACGTTGTAGGGTGATATCGGATGTCCGATCTGGTATCACACGATCTGATCTAATATCGGGAGACCTGATACAGTAAAAAACCTGCAATTTCATAGATTAACACCGAAATATAGATTTGCAACATAATATACATTCAAGTAAACATACATTGAACTAAATGACATACATTATTTGTAACACTTGCATGAAATCGATATGAATCTATATTTTGATTGCAATTAATGATGTAAATAAGATGTTAGATTGATAGAAGTGTGATATAACTACAAAAGCTATGTTTAAATGAAATGATAAGTAGCAGATATGATCTTATAAGTGCAAAATGGAGGGATAGAAATGCAAACAACAATCTGAAGGTACCCCCAAGCAACTTGCAGATGATATTAGATGTTGCAGGGTGATATCAGACGTTACAGAGAGATATCAAATGTTCGATATCATATCGTACCAACCGATATGCAGCTTTGGACCTGCAAACCTGTAATAAACACAAAGATAACTAGAATTCAATGAGAAACGGGAGGGCGAGAAATGCTTAAGGATCCAAGAGGAATCCAAGGAGAGTGCCTGGATTAAATAGGCAAAGGTAAGTTAGGGGGGTTGGGCTAAAAAACAAGGGGAGTTATGATTTCTCCCATTCTAGATGATATTGGTTGATCCGATACCATAACGTCCATGATGTTGGCCGAGTACGGATAAGGGACGTTAGAACAAATTTTGTCCTTTTGCTGTTCTGGGTACTTTTTGATTTTAGACGAAATTGAACATCCGATTTCACACAATAAAGTTTGATATTGTTCAAATAGAGCTGATATCATTAGGCGGGTAGAAATAAACTTGATACAAGCATGAAAATCGAGGCAAGAGGTTAGAAATTAGTTTTAATTAATTTTTAAAATATTTTTGACTTAGGGTAAATAGACATAGGTCAATTTTAGCCTATTACAGTAATATTGTGTGATAGATTATGAGAAAAATTTGTGACAAAATCTGTGGGACAAATTAGTGTCAGAATTTGTAGAAACTATAGTATTATCTTGTTTGATAGATTAATTGGGGGGCCAAATTTGTAAAGATTATATTTTAATCATGCTATAAGATTATATTGCAAATTAAGGTAAAATTTGTGGAGGCTCTAATATAATATTATGGATTGATCATGAAATAAATTGATGATCAAACTACAAAAACCATAGGATGATCCTGTTGATGGATTATGAGAACTATAGTATGATTTTGATCAAATGACAATATGGTGGGAATTACCTAAATTGTGAGATATGAGAGGACTAGATAGGGAGTCTAATCTTGGAGAGAGAATGGGATATCTCCATATGTTATGAAACCTTAGATAATTACTATATCACATTGATTTAAATAGAATTTGGCATCTAAGTTGGAGAATGAACGTGGGATTCATTCTCGAGGGAATTATGGGGTTCCCTCTCTATAATTGATGAAATTTTTGCTTAATATGAAATCGATGATTCATAAACATGTAGATATAAGAATTTGTGAGATTATTATGTATTGTATTGATGGCTTAGATAAAGGAAATGTAGCATTTTCTTATTTGCATCATGATTTGAACAAGGAATAAATTGGTCCCTTTAATTGCATAATTGATTTAAAAAAGGATACGTGGGATGCCTTTCTATACTTGTATTTATGAAAATCTAAGTTTATGAAATAAGAGGAGAAACATATTCTGGAGGCTAGGTTTGTTTCCCATGAGAGTTCCTAGGTTATATGTTGTGTACCTCTGCTTGTGGTTTGCAATTATTGTTATGCATGGATGTCATACTTTCTTTCTATTATGATTAGTTAGATTATGGATATTGAATATGATGGAAAATAAATTTTATTTGCTTTCCAATATTCACATTCTTATAAGATGATCACTAGAATGTTATATGATGAAATATTTTTTTAGCAAGCAATGTTCCATGAATGAAAATGAATTATGATTGATCTTGAGGTTATAATAATTGATGCCTTTGTATTTTTCAATGGATGGATATTTTATTATGTTGTAATAGCTTATACTTTGAATCAAGTAAAAGTCTTATGCGAGTAGGAAAAGCCCCCCCCCCGCCCGGGGGGGTGGGAGGGATAAATGGGGGTAGGAGGAGATAAAGGAGAGAACTTAGAGTGGGAGGGAGTGAAAGAGGTGAGGAGATGGGAGAGGGAGAGCGCTGGAGGGGGGGGGGGGGGCGAGGGGAGGGGGGGGCGGGTGGGGGGGGGGGGGGGCCGCCCCCCCCGCGGCGGGCGCCGCCGCCCCCGCCCCGCCCCCCCCCCCCCCCCCCCCCCCCCGCCCGCCCGCCCCCCCGCCCCCCCCGCCCGCCCCGGCGGCCGCGTGCCACGTCCGGCGCGGGCTGGGCGGGGGGGGGGGTGGGCGGGGGGGGGGGGCGGGGTGGTGGGCCGGGCCGGTGGGATGCTTCGCCCCCGGCGTGGGGGCCCGCCCGCAGGCGGGCCGCCCCCCCCCCTCTCCCCCCCCCCCCCCCGCGCGCCCGCGCGCCGAGGCGAGGGGGGGGGGGCGGGGAGGGGCGCCGCGTCCCCCCCCCCGCCCCCTTCCCCCCCCCGCCGCGGGGGCGCGGGGGGGGGGGCGGGCGCGCCGCGGGGGCCCCCCCCGCCCGCCCGGGGGGCCCGGGGGGGCGCCGCGGCGGACCTGGGCGCTCCCCGAGCCCCCCCCCGCCCCCCCCCCCCGTGGGGGGTGGGGGGGGGGGGGGGGCGGGGGGGGGGGGGGGGGGGAGGGTGTGTGGTGTGGGGGGAGAGAGGGGGAGGATAGGAGAGAAAGAGAGTGGAGAGAGGAGGGGGGGGGGGGGAGTGTGAGAGTGAGTGCGCCACCGCCCCCCCCCCCGCGCGCGGGGGTGGGGGGGGGATGTGTGGCGTGGTGGATGTGTGGGGTGGAGGGTGGGAGGGTGGGCGGGTGGGCCCCCCGCGGGGCTCCCGGCGGGGAGGGGGGAGGGGACGGCGGAGGGGGGGTGGCGGGAGAGGGGGGGGAGGGAGCGGCTCGAGGGAGGGGGGAGGGGGGGCGGGCGGGGGGCGGGGGGGGGGGGGGGGGGGCCGGGGGGCCCGGGGCCCCCCCGCCCCCGGCCCCGGCGCCGGCCGGCGCGGGGCGCCGCCGCCGCCGCGCGCGCCCCCCCGCCGGCCTGCCCCGGGTGCGCCGCCGACGTGGCCCCCCCCGCCCCGCCCCCCCCCCCCCCCCCCCCCGCCCGCCCCCGCCGCCCTCCCCGAGTATCGCCCGCCAGCTGGGGAGAGTGGAGAGGACGGAGCGGGGGGGAGGCGGCGGAGGGGGCTCCCCACTCAGCTCGCCACACGGGACAGCCGCCCGCCGAGGGGGGAGGAGGAGGGGGGCGGGGGTGGGGCGAGGGCAGTGTGTTTACTATGTTTATTTTTTTTATTTAATGTTTGACGAACGCCGCCGCGGCGGGGGGGGAGAGGGGAGCGCCGGCCCGCGGCCGCGGGGGGGGGGGGGGGGGGGGGGCGGCGGGGGGCCGGGGCGGGGGGGGGCCGGCGCCCCCCCCCCCCCCCCCCCCCCCCCCCCCCCGCGGGCCGGCGGCGGCGGCGTGGCGCCGCGCCCCCGGGCGCCCCGCCCGCCCCCCCCCCCGCCCCCCCGGCCGGCGGCCGGCCGCCCGCGCCCCCCCCCCCCCTCTCCGATGGAGGGGGGGGCCGCCCCCCCGGCGGGGGGGGAGGGTTTTATATTAACATTTTATTTTTTCCCCCTCCCGAGGGAGAAGGAAAACCACAAAAAAAAAAAACCAAAAATAGGGGGGCCCCCCCCCCGGGCTGGTGGGGGGGGCGGGGGGAGGGGGGGGAAGTTCGGGCGTGGGAGACGGCCACCCCCCCAAAAAAAAAAAAGAAGGGGGTCACCGGGGGGAGCCCAGAGAGGGGGGGGACTCTGAGAAGGAGGCAAAAAGAGGCCACGTGGAGAATATGAGGGGGGCGCGGGGGGGGGAAAGGGGGGGGGGGGGCGAAAAGGGAAAAAAAACCCCCCAAGAGTGTGGGTCCCCCCGGGGTGGGATTGTAGAAATGTGTATTGGGGGGGTAGAAAAAATCGGTGCGGACGTGGTGTAAAATTTTAGAAAAACAAGTAAGTCTAGAATACTATTACAACAAGGAGAATCGTCTTATAGAATTCAAAGTAGTTATATTAATTAGGAATTTTGCTCAGAAAAAACCTCATAGTGTGTTGGACATTTTGAGTCCCTAAGCTAAAATGTTGTCATTGATGTCAAAAGGTCATTTGATGTCAAAAGGATCTATGATGGCATGCACTATGTTTTGTGAAAAGTGCAAGGAAAGTATTTTTGTGAAAACCAAGGTAGGCAAAATAAAAGGTTTTATTTAAAAATATGGATGGTAGATCTGAAATGGGTTTTCCTTAAAACCCAAGTTGGATTTTTGTTTCATCCAAAAAGGTGCCCCGGTGATGGAGATATTTAATTTTAAATATTTAGTTTAAATTTTAAATTATTTAAAATTTAAATTTAAATTTTAAAATTAAAATAAAAGTAATCCATCAACGTCGTCGAATATGAGGGAGAAGACTATAAAAGGATGACTAAGGTTTATTATTCCTCATCCTTGCTCTTGTGGTTAATGCGATTATTAGAAAGCGAAAAGAGCTCATGTGAAAAACGTTTAAAGGTAGAGGCAACGAATAAGTTGAGGTGTGATCGATTCCAAGATATCGTGGGTAGTGTGTCCTGTTGGCAACTCGAGCAACACAAAGGCATTGGGAGGCAAGTGGTTGAGTGTTTGAATTACGTGCACTTTGTTTTGTTTGAGAAAGGAAAAATATGTTTGCGTTGGTTGTTACATGGAGGATAAAGGAGAGTGAGGTGCTTTTAGTCTTGTGTGGAGTGCTAGCTCACATGGTGTGCAAGCGTCTGTTAGGACACAGGAGCCGCAGGACTCAGATTCAAATCCTATGAACTCCCTTTTGTTGTGTAAAATGGAAATAGTGTGTTGGTTGTGGTTTTTTGTGCGCATGCTGCCAAGATTTATATGCTATGTTTGATATTCCAAAATTTGTGCCAAGGTATGCATTAAAGTTGTAAAAGAAAATTAAAACAATTTTTTGTTTTATTGGGTGCTAAAAGTTAGTTTAAAATTTGTGCATAAATTTTATAGTAAAAGTGGTTTTTGGAGAGATAAGTAAGTAGGCATAGATTTTAATTTCTTTTAGGGTATAAGTGGTTTGAGGAGTAATAAGGATTATTACTTATTTGGCACATTGTTGAGATGTTATTTGGAGAGTGCTTTTAATTATTGAAACATTCTTGAGAAAAATATTTTGCTTGAGGGTTATTGAATATATCTTTGGTGGATGTGATTATTGAGTTGGAGTAAAAAGGTGTAAATTGGGTTATGCTTTATTTTATGATTATTATTTGAAGTCCACTAACCCTCATTGAGATTGGAAAGGAAAGTTGTGTTGAGTGTGGTAGATTTTGTGGACAACTTCTTGGCATCAATAAGGTATGGGTAATATTCTCTATTGATTGTTTATGGTGGTTTATTTCTGAAATATCATTGGAGAGAAAATGATTGATTGTGGTTTCCTTTTCGAAAGTGTTGGTTTAATTTTTCAAGGTTTTTTGGTTTGAGAGTTGTGATTAAACTTTGTTTTATAAGCATTGTTGTTGAAGCCCATTGGTTGTGCAAAGAACTTGAACTTGAGTTAGAAAAGAACATGAGTATCATTGTTATGTGAAATTTGTGGTTGAGCATTGTTGGAAACATTTTGAGTTGAGTGATACATGCTTGGACTAGGGTTTGTGAGAAAGAGTTGTTCCTTGTGGTGATTGGTTGAGTAGAGTTGTTTGAGCCTATTCAAGTGAATGTGTGAAGTGGTTGTTCAAGTTCCATAAAACAAACTATTCTATATTCTGATTTGAGTTGAGATTGAGTTGAGAAAGAAATTGAGTTTGTGAATAGAACATATTGAGTATCTAACAATTCTCTTTATGCTTCTATAAGATTGAGCTGAGTTGAGATTGATTTGAGTTGATATTGGGATTTGAGTATAGAACATATTGAGTCTCTAACAATTCTCTTTATGCTTCTATGAGGTTGAATTGATATATTGATTGAGCATTGAGTTTAGAACATATTGAGTCTCTAACAATTCTCTTTATGATTCTATGTGATTGGACAAGTTTTGTGTGATCTTGTTAAGTTGATTTGAGGTAAGTCTTTGAGAAGGCTTGTAGACTGATTTTGAGTAAGATTTTGTGAAATATTGCTATGCAGATTTGAGCAAGTCCTAGAGAGGACTTATTGAGTAGATTTGAGCAGGTTAAGAGTGAACCTATTGAACATATTTGAGTAGGTTTTGAGTGAGCCTATTGAGCAGGGTTGAGCAGGTTCTAAGTGAACCTATTGAGCAGATTTGAGCAAGTTCTGAGTGAGCCTATTGAGCAGAGTTGAGCAGGTTATGAGTGAACCTATTGAGAAGATTTGAGTAGGTTCTGAGTGAGTCTATTGAGCATATTTGAGTAGGTTTTGAGTGAGCCTATTGAGCATATTTGAGCAGGTTCTGAGTGAACCTATTGAGCAGATTTGAGAAGGTTATGAGTGAGCCTATTGAGTAGATTTGAGCAAGTTTTGAGTGAGCCTATTGAGCATATTTGAGCAGGTTCTGAGTGAACCTATTGAGAAGATTTGAGGAGGTTCTAAGTGAACCTATTGACAGAGATTTAGAGGTGATAGAGTATAGAGGATAAAATCTCAATGGATAGAGATCTAGCAGCTAGGACAATTGAAGACATATCTGAGTGAGGAGTCTTCAAGTGGAGAGAGATCCACAAGTCAGAGCAGTAGAGAGACAAAGTCTTCTAGAAGATCACTAGCCAGAGCATAAGGAGAAAGAGTTCTCCTATGGAAGATATCCATGAACTTGAGATTAGGGTATCATCATCTCCTTTGGACAGAGGTCCATAAACATTGTAATTGGGAAGGATTCTCAAAGAGATTGATTGAGAAAGTTTTAGTAAAATATTTTCTTTGTGGAGTAGCCCACATTGGGTGAACCACGTAAATTATGGTGTCTCTATTGTGTATGGTGTCTTATACATTGCTTTGAATACTGCTATTGATACTACTATCTATATAATGCATAATATTGAATTGAAAGTTGAATTGAAGGAAAAAGGAAAAAGTGGTCTTATACTGTTCACCCCCCTCTTAGTATAATCTTGTGTTATTCATAGTGTGCTCTTGCTTCTACTAGCACACACTCTATAAGAAGATGACCTCTAGCAGCATCATAAAGAGCCATGAAGCTGAAATAAAACCACTGAAGGTTATTAAAGCTCGCGCTACCATGAGACCAATTTTTTAGGGAGCTAGGAGTATGTAGGATATTAGTGATTGAAACTAGTTAAGCGAGATAGGTTTAGCAGGAGTCGCTTGCTTAGAACTAGTATTGATTTATAGGGGATACCTATCAGCACTAATGGAAAGGTGGGAACATGATTGTGGGACTTTCTAGTTACCTACTAGAGATATGACTATTACCCTAGAGGATATGTACCAGATCTACCAATTAATATTAGAAGGGTGTATAGTAATAGCCGCAATAAAAGCAAAAAAAAAATGGTTTTAGATAGAATATTCAAATCTGGGTGGAAAGATGTCAATACCAATAAGGGTGATATATTGTATGAACTGCTTTTCACTTTGGGTAGGATAAAACCTAGAAAAGCTTTGGTAATGATGCTCATAGCAAACATCATTCTACCTGAAGCATTAGGTGCATGATTCCCTTGGAACATGTTAGGAGTTGTGTAGGACCTAGTAGAGTTTTCAATTGTGTTTGCCTGGTCACCTTCTTTATTGTCCCAAGCCTATAGAGAGTTGTCCAAGTTTTGAACAAAAAGTGGGTAAGAATGAAATGTGGCCTTTTGTTAAAAATATTGGCCTAGGAACATGTAGCTATAAGGATACCCAAAGGGCTACCTTATGATGTACACAACTTGGTAAACCTAGAAGCCCCTTATGCATTAAGATGGCAATAGGTGAAGGAACCTCAGCTAAAGTGACCACAAGAGGATAATTGGGAGGTCTATCGCTCCATAGGGAAAAAATTAAAACCCCTTGATGTTATTTGGAGATCATGGAGGATAGGTCCAATATGGTTAGAATATAATTACCATCTATCTCGTGAGCAAAGATCTAGATGGATGATTGGGTGAGTCAACATGCATTATGAGTATTTTTAATATACTCAAGTATTGCGGTAGTTTGGTATTAGATAAAGGATACTGGACCCTCCTATGGTCTACACGAGAAAAGGAAGGAAAGAAGTTATACCCCCACAAATGGAACCATTATCATTAGCAATAGATGACGATATATGGGTTCTAGGTGTGGATGATGTCGGTACAACCCCAGAATACGATTAATGGTGGTCTACCCAACAAGGACAAGATAAGGAAATTCCAAGGGAAGTAGAAGAACTTCCTAGGGTTCAAATGAAACTAGAGGTTGACGTAGGTCCTTCCAAATATCAAGGAAATGATAATGAAAATTTTGAGATAGTTGGACCACGGGAGATAGAGTCCCTATAACAAAAATTTCAATAATTGGAGTCAAAAAGATATGTTGCTAGATTCAAATGATATATACTCCAATAGGAGCTAACTCAAAGGAATAGTGAAGGATCAACGATGGCCATTCAGGTTGAGAATTCATAACTTCAATAAGCAAGGGATGAGTATAGATCTACCTACTTGGAATCCTACCTCAATGCATTAATTAGTCATTGACTGCTCATAACCAATGTTCCACATGTGCATAAAAGTATTACTCAGTGAGTTAGACCTCAAAATACCTCCTTGCAAGAATTGGATCTAACCCAAAATGATGAAAGAAAAAAAAATGATAGCCATAAAATCTGATAGGTTTATCAAGCCCAAGGTATATCATAAGTTAAACTTGTCCTAAATATCCTATCGGGTATATCAAGTACTTGAGTGTCATCTACAACGACCAGTTCTCAAGTAAGGAATATATTGGATGATCAAAAGGGGTATTTTGGGATACATCCGAGTGAAAGATCAATGAGTTTAATGAAATAAAATCTTACTCTAAGACTTAAAAATTAACTTAAATAAGTAAGGTTAGACATGAAAATTCTAGATAATATTGGAACACTCTTAGGAGATATAAGAAGAGTGTATGATCCTCTATTACAATAGAATAAATCATGTTCTAATGACTGGTATGAAACCTTAAATGCAGTAAGTGTGGTCATAGGTACTATCGGTGAATGATAGTATTATTGGTATGACACCTTACATGGAGTAAGTGTGGTCATAGGTACTATCGGTGAATGATAGTATGATTGGTATGACACCTTACATGGAGTAAGTGTGGTCATAGGTACTATCAGTAAATTATAGTATAACTAGTGTGACATCTTACATGGAATAAGTGTGGTCATAGGTACTATTAGTGAATGATAGTATGATTGGCATACATGGAAAGAAAGATGAAAACTATTGCATGGTACCTGACAAGGGGTAAGTGTGACCATGAGTATCAATATGAGATCGTAAGCATAGTAAAGATGATCATTGCTATTGGATTTTGTTACTCAAATACTACACATGTTCAAGTTCTCCTCCCATTATTGAACCACTGGTGAATCAAAGTGGAAGAGCTAAGTGAGCCCTCCACATTTTGTGGGTCTTAAGTGATGTACCTTAGGCTCTTTTAAGGATTGCACTTGACATTTGTATCTCGAGATATGAATCTTGCAATAGACTAATTGGATATGAGTACTAAGAGACATCAAGAGTGATGCACTGGTGGTGGCAATGGGTTTGCCAAGATGGTTTCAAGATATATGGAAATATTGAAGGAAGAAGTATGAAATTATGTGTTTATCTCTGATGGCACCTAAGTAAATTAGGTTAACTCATAAAAATGAGCTATCAAGGCATAGTGTAATACTACTTTAAGAGAGTTTTGATACATTTAATTAGACAAATTGTGTCTAGTTTATTATAAACTCATGGATTCATGTCACCTCTATGGAAATATTTTGTAGTTCGTTTATTTCAGTACTATATTATCATTGACTATGCAATGATAGATGCTTTGATGTTTTGTTTTCATGAAGAAAATTGTGTATTGATGATGTTTTCAATACTTATTATTGATGCAATATGGATATTTTATTGTTTCAATAACATGATACTACTGATAGGTTGCACTTTTTCAGGTCCAAGTACTCTCGTAGGTGGAGGTTATTGCTTACCATTAGGATAGAGATACTGGAAATAAGGAAAAAGGATGATGATTCTATCTAATTTGTAAAGAAATAATGTTGATTTTGTTGATTTTATGCATTAACTAGGCTAGGAAATAATGAGAAACATAGAGTATTTTGTTTAATCCAAGGGGGGAGTATGTCACAACCCGCATGTTGGGACTTTATAGAAGATATTAATTGATCCAAAGGATAAATTAATACTTGAATTTTAATAATAACCAAACCTTACTTATGCTACCAAGAATTAATAAAAGGGGTCTAATTGATAAAATCTAGGGGATGGTAAACCCTAATTATTCTATAAAATCCCTAATTAAAAACTAATTACACTCTACCAGGTTAATTGGGAAATATTTGGAAAACAATTAGGATTTTGTAAGGTTTGGAGAAATTAAAAATAAGGCTTTTATTAAATAATTAATTTGGAAAATTATCTTTTACAAAAAGTGAATTAGTTAGGATAAACTTAATTCATTACAATTAGGTATCCACAAATATTTATCCAATTTTAAATTGGGCCCAAAAAGAGCAAGGTCACGATTTAATAATAAAAATGTACATGTTTCACTAGTGGATGAACTATTCTCCATTCCACATGACTACTTTCAAATAGTGGTAAAACTGACCTTGTAAGTGGCCCTAGGAAAAAGCAAAGGCAAAAAATGAGCAAGGTACAACAACCTTATCCTCTTTTGCCCCTTCCTCTAATTTTAAAATAATAAAAATGAAGAGGAGCTGGGAAAAATAAAAAAATGGGAGACAAGAAATGGAATGGGACATGAAATCTTGGTGGCTTAGGGAGTATTCTCTCTACCTTGGTAGATCAAAAACCAAAAAGCCCTAATGAAGTACTAAGTATTTAGATAAATGTATTTGGGCCAATATGAGTAAAATTAGAAGGAAAATTAGAGAAATATCTTGGAGAATTTGAGTAAGATATAGATATCGAAGGTAGGATGTTTTCAGGTTGGCTGTTTCATACATTTACTCTACCTAGTTTGCCTAAGTTTCTCGTACTAATTCATTGACTATACTTAATGAGTACTTTAGGAATTTCATTTATGAAAGGGGGTACATTGGATTAATTTATTTAAAGTTAAGTAACTATCGATAACAACTTTGTTTTGTAAATTTGTTAAACTTTGTTTTGCAAATTTGTTAAACCTTTGATTACAAAATTGTTATCTTTATTCCTGCGAAGGTGGGTGTATGCTTTAGATTTTTTAAAATAGGTGTGTATGTAATTGACCTATGATTGGTACCCTTTTCATTCTCTAAATTTAGATAAGTAATCCAAAATACTTTAGTCTCACCCAAGATCTGCTAGCCGCCCGACCCATTTAAATGGAACAATAGAAGCAGAGAAGCCTGTAACACTATTTCAACCATCGATAGCAGCCATAACTTGGTGGTTACCACCTCATATGTGCATTATCACATTTATTTCATACATTATACATAATGCAAGGAATGTGGGATTTGAGTTTAAATTTTTTTCAAACTCACGACACCTACTCTTACATTGTGAATCCTTGACTAGGTTATTCTCGTGTACCTCCACGAAAGAATGTGTTAATTCACTTATTATGATTAGACATTTAAACATTCATCATTTCCCATGGTATGGGATCGACATCTCATGCAAAACCTAGAAATAATTAGAGTGATGACCAATGGAATTCGTCTTCATGTATTTGACCTCGTTTTGATAGATTTTGAATGTAGTTGAAACCCGCTGTAACCTGAGATAACCTAATCAAAACCAAATGATGGTTAAGTTTAGTTGTAGATTATAAGAATCCTCTATGTTCAACCACAACTACATCTCTACCATCCTCGCAAATATGTTTATGACACCATACAAGCAAAAGGATCTTCGAATACTCATTTTTGGGTGTTGATGAGGGCACTCTATGCTATAAAATAACCCTAGGTGTCGTAGACATGCTTAATAGAGGAGTTAAATCCTAAGAATAACCATTTTTTTTGTGATTCAAACCTTAGATTTAGTTTCATAGGAGGAGACATGGTGAAATCTAGATCCATGGTCGATTTTTGGCATCAGTCATACTCTCTGGTGATTTCACAAATAGAATTTTACCGTGTTTGGTCCGACATGGGATATATTGAGATGATAAATCGGTGTATGTTAAATAAGCGCCCGTGTTATAGAATAGCTAAGTATTTTCTTGGTCGTCTCGCATTGAATTCCTGTTAGGGCCCCATAACAATCGCACTACCCTTGTGAGTTAGTTGTTATATTTAGGATGTGATAAAATGATTCGTAAACATTTTTTTCTAGCCATCCCACATGTGCTACGCTGGAGCATGTAGTAGTATTGTTATGGAAAATGTGATACTATCATAACAACCATGAGATGATGGTCAATATAACTAATAAGGGCTAGGGCATGGGATACTAGGTTCTTAAAGGAAGTTTTGCTATGAGGTTTCAGATCCTCGACGTGTTTATAAGGAGTAGACCTCCATAAACCCTCGACCACATGGTTGGTTCAGTGCCAAGTGGAGGTACTTTACAAGACACATTTTGACATGCCCTTCAATTTTATGTTGCCCTCGATTAACCACCATATGGCATGTATGGAGTGGTGGTTATTTGTCGATATTTATGGTTTGTCGATGCTCGATTGCAAACTAGGCATTTTAAAACTAATAATGGGATTTATCCCACATTGCTCCTATGAAAGCACATAAGGGAATTTATATAGGTAAAGACTTCCCTATTTTAATGACCATATGATGGTGGTCATGCTAGATTCTAGTGAGAATATTATGATGTGGTTGATAGGCGATGGTTGAATTGCTATTGATTGGCTTGAGGATTGTTTGCTTCGTTGTGTTTTATTTGATTAAGGTGATTGACCCTCTAAAAACTATTTTGACCAAGCAATATATAAACCTCAAAAATGGAAGGCATTTTGGCATGCATCTTTATATCCAATTTAAATAGAACCATAGTACAATCAGAAGGAAAAATTATAGGGGGTTATAATGGAATAAAAAGTTATAAACCCAAAATGAAAAGTTTATGAAGGGGTTCATTGATAGGAAACTTGGATTGCTATTAATGATGTTACTAAAATCCTCTTTAATTACTAAATTCTATATGGATGGCCTTATGATTTGACGAAAGACTAAAATTCTCTTTTATTTATACTAGTATGTGCTCATGGCATGATTTGATCAAAGGAATATTCTTGGGGAAAAGAATATAAATAAATGGGGATTTATTCTTGGAAATTTATGGTAGTTCCCTTGGGGGATAAAATTGAAACAAATTTTGGAGGTAAATTTGGTATCATTTGAAGGTTTATTGGGTATAATATTGGATAAAATTTTGAAGAAGTTTGATGAATTGGAAAAATAATAGAATGCATCTATGGATCAAATTTTGGAAACAAATTGGATTACAATTTGAGAATCAATTGAATAAATTGAATTTTAAAACTATAGTGTAATATTGTGTGATAGATTATGAGAAAAATTTGTGACAAAATCTGTAGGACAAATTAGTGTCAGAATTTGTAGAAACTATAGTATAATATTGCTTGATAGATTACTTGGGGGGTCAAATTTGTAAAGATTACAGTTTAATCATGTTGTACGATTATATTGAAAATTGAGGTAAAATTTGTGGAGGCTGTAATATAATATTATGGATTGATCATGAAATAAATTGATGATCAAACCATGAAAACCATAGGATGATCTGATTGATGGATTATGAGAACTATTGTATGTTTTTGATCAAATGACAATATGGTGGGAATTACCTAAACTGTGAAATATGGGAGGATTAGATAGGGAGTCTAATCTTGGAGAGAGTATGGGATCTCTCCATATGTTATGAAACCTTAGATAATTACTATATCATATTGATTTAAATGGAATAATGGCATCTAGGTTGGAGAATGAATGTGGGATTAATTCTAGAGGGAATTATGGGGTTCCCTCTCAAAAATTGATGAAATTTCTACTTAATATGAAATCTATGATTCATAAACATATAGATATAAGAATTTGTGAGATTCTTATGTTTTGTATTGATGGCTTAGAGAAAATAAATGTGGATTTTCCTTATTTGCATCCTTATTTGCACAAGGAACAAGTTGATCCCTTTAATTGCATAATTAATTTTAAAAAGGATCCGTGGGATGCCTTTATATACTTGTATTTATGACAAATTAAGTTTATGAAATGAGAGGAGAAACCTATTTAAGAGGTTGGTTTTATTCCCCTTGAGGGTCCCACGATATATGATGTGTACCTCTGTTTGTGGTTTGCAATTATTATTGTGTATGGATTTCATACTTGCTTTCTATTATGATTAGTTAGATTATGGATATTGAATATTATGGAAACTAAATGTTATTTGCTTTCCAACATTTACATTCTTATAATATGATCACTAGAATGTTATATGATGAAATATTTTATTAGCAAGCAATGTTCCATGAATGAGAAATAATTATGATTGATCTTGAGGTTATAATAATTGATGTCTTTTTATTTTCTAATGGATAGCTCTTTTATTATGTTGTAATGGTTTGTACTTTGAATCAAGTTAAAGTATTTATGTGAGTAGAGAAATATTTATGTGTTGTTTAAATAATACATGCATGATATTCCACTACCAATAATAAAAATTATGAAGTAATTTTGAAATGACATTCAATTAACTAATTAACTAAACTTCCTAATGAAAGAATAAATTGAAACAATTAAACCAAGGAGACCATACCTATCATGAAGGGATGTGAGGTTAGATAGGAGTTGGTCACTCCTATCAAGAGAGTTAAAACTAACCATGTCGTAATCCTCTCGGTCACCTACTACCCTGTTGATGGTAATCCAAATATACTTGGTTAAAAACATGGCATGTTAGATATGTACAAAAAATATTCTATCTCTAGTTGGTTGGTAATTTGGGGTTGTTACAATTGCTATCAAATCCCAAGATAGTTAGTGGAATCTAATGCTTGGTTTAGTCTAGAAAAGAGATGGGATTTGTTTGTAAACCTATAAATTCTCTTGATGAACTCTAAATTGATAAATGCATAGTAAGGGAATGATAAGTACTTAGAATCTACTAATGTGGAAATATTTTCTCCTATACATGTATTCACTAGTGAAGTAGAATGGAAGAGTGAGGGACCCTCCCACAACTTGTGGATTACCTAAGAGATCATTGAGAAAAGACATTAGACATTTGTGATATGAAGCTAAGCCCCCTCCTTACTAAAGAATTATGTGGAAAACAAATTCAGGAATGATCAAGTGGGAGAAAGCTTAGATTTTATCTCATATCATGGAGACTAAAAGTGAATAAAATAAAGTAAAATGGTAGACATTAAAGTGTCTATGAGGGTTTGTGTGATAACCCCCTTAACTTCCATTGTGTGATATGGGAATAAAGTTCAGCATTACAAATTATTGATGTTCTATTTGCATTATAGTACGTTTAGACTTCAAGGCATACACCTAATGTATGAGTCGAAACCTTATAGTGTGCTCTTTCCTCTTCTAGCACACACTCTATAAGAAGATGACCTCTAGCAACGTCAAAAAGAGCCATGAAGCTGAAACAAAGCCACTAAAGGTTATTAAAGCTTGTGCTGCCATGAGACCAATTTTTATGGAGTTAGGAGTGTGTTGGATATTAGTGATTGGAACTGGTTAAGCGAGATAGGTTTAGTAGGATTTGCCTACTTAGAAACAGTACTGATTGATAGGGGATACCTATCAGCACTAATTGAAATGTGGGATCCTAATCGAGGGAATTTCTAGTTACCTACTAGAGAGATGACTATTACTCTACAGGATGTGTACCAGATATATCGATTACCAGTAGAAGGGTGTATAGTAATATCCATAAGAAAAGTAGAAAAAAGGACTGGTTTTGGAGAGAATGTTCAAATCTAGGTGGAAATATGTCAATACCGATAAGGGTGGTATATTGTATGAATTGCTTTTCACTTTGGGTAGGTTGTCACTTATACAAGCTTTGGTAATGATGCTCATAGCAAACATCATTCTACCTAACGCATTAGAGACACAATTTACGTGGAATATGTTAGGAGTTGTGCAGGACCTAGTAGAGTTTTCAATTATGTTTTCTTAGGCACCCACTTTACTGGCCCAAGACTATAGATATTTGTTAGAGTTTTGGACAACAAAGTGGGTAAGAATAGAATGTGGTCTTTTATTATAGATATGGACCTAGAAACATGTATCTATAAGGATACCCAAAGGGTTACCTTATGACATACACAACTTGGTAAACATAGAAGCCCCTTATGCACTAAGATGGTAAAGGGTGAAGGAACCTCAGCTGAAGAGACCACGAGAGAATAATTGGAAGCTCTATCGCTCCATATGGTAAAATTTGAAATCCCAAGATGTGATATGGAGACTATGGAGGATAGGTCTAAGATGGTCATAAGATTGTTACCATCTATCTCATGTGCAAAGAGCCAGAAGGATGATTGGGTAAGTCAGCACACATTATGAGTATTTTTAATATACTTGAGTATTACAATAATTCTATATTAGACAAAGGATATCGGACCCTCCTTGGTCTACATGAGAAAATAAAGAAAATAAGTTATACACCCACAAATGGAACCATTATCCTTAGCAATAGATGAGGACATATGGGTTTTGGGTTTTGATGATGTAGATACAACCCCAAAATATGATCAATGGTGGTCTACCTAGTAAGGAAAATATAAGGAAAGCCAAAGGGAAGTAGAAGAACTTCCTAGGGTTCAAGTGCAACTAGAGGTCAAGGCAGGGTCCTTCCAACTATCAAGGAAATTATAACAGGTATTCTGATATAGATGGACCATGGGAGATAGAGTCCTTGAAGAAATAATTTCAATAATTGGATTCAGAAAGAGATGTTTCTAGAACCGAATGAGATATAAACCAACAAGATATAACTCAAAGGAATAGTGAAGGATCAACGTTGGCCATCCAGACCGATAATTCTCAACTTCAGTAAGCAAGGGATGAGTACAAATCTACCTACTTGGAATCCTACCTTGATGCATTAGTTAGTCATGGAATACTCACAAATAATGTTCCATATAGGCTTAGAAGTATTAATCGACGAGTTAGACCTAAAAACACCTCATTTCGAGAATTGGGTCTAACCTATAATAATGTAAGGATAGAAAACCGATAGCCATAGAATCTTTCAGATTGTAATATAAGGTTACCTATGTAAAGTAATATTTATCTAATGAGTAATTTAGATTATTATTTCATTAAGATTTGGACTAGATGATCCCTAATACTTGAGTCTTCTTATTTTATTGTTTTGAGTAGTGGCTCAAAAGGGTCCAAATAGCATTTAGCTTTTGGGAGGCCCTAAGCAGGTGATTTTGGGTTAAATATCCTATCAGGTATATCAACTACTTGAGTGTCATTTACAGTGACCAGTTATCAAGTAAGGAATATCTTGGATGATAAGAAGGGGTATTTTGGGAAACATCTGAGTGAAATATAAATGAGTTTAATGAAATAAAATATTACTCTAAGACTTAAAAATTAACTTAAATAAGCAAGGTTAGACATGAAAATTCTAGATAATATTGGAACACTCTTAGGAGATATAAGAAGAGTGTATGATCCTCTCTTACAATAGAAGAAATCATGTTCTAATGACTGGTATGAAACCTTAAATGCAGTAAGTGTGGTCATAGGTACTATCTTTGAATGATAGTATTATTGGTATGACACCTTACATGGAGTAATTCTAGTCATAGGTACTATCGATGAATGATAGTATGATTGGTATGACACCTTACATGGAGTAAGTGTGGTCATAGGTACTATCAGTAAATTATAGTATGACTAGTGTGACATATTACATGGAATAAGTGTGGTCATAGGTACTATCAATGAATGATAGTATGATTGGTATACATGGAAAGAAAGATGAAAATTTTGCATGGTACCTTACAAGGGGTAAGTGTGACCATGAATATCAATATGGCATCGTAAGCATAGTAAAGACGATCATTGCTATTGGATTTTGTTACTCAAAGACTACACATGTTCAAGTTCTTCTCCTCCCATTATTGAACTGTTGGTGAATCAAAGTGGAAGAGCTAAGCGAACCCTCCATATTTTGTGGGTCTTAAGAGATGTACCTTAGGCTATTTTGAGGATTGCACTTGAAATTTGTATCTCTTAAGATACAAATCTTGCAATAGACTGATTGAATATGAGTACTAGGGGACATCAAGAGTGATGCACTAGTGGTGGTAATGGGTTTGCCAAGATGGTTTCAAGATATATAGGTATATTAAAGGAATAAGTATGAAATTATGTGTTTATCTCTAATGGCACCTAAGTATATCAGGTTAACTCATAAAAAGGAGCTATCAAGGCATAGTGTGATACTCCTTTAAGAGAGTTTTGATGCATGACATATTGTTTCTATTTTATTATAAATTGATGGATTCATGTCACCTCTATGGAAATATTCTACAGTTCTTTTGTTTCAATACTCTGTTATCATTGAATATGCAGTGATAGATGCTTTAATTCTTTGTTTTGATGAAGAAAATTATGTATTGATGATGTTTTAAATACTTATTATTAATGCAATATGGATGTTTTATTGCTTTAAGAACATGATACTGCTAATAGGTTACACTTTTGCAGGTCAAGGTACTCTTGTGGGTTGAGGTTATTGCTTACCATCAGGATTGAGACACTGGAAATAAGGAAAATAGATGATGATTCTATCTGATTTGTAAAGAACTAATGTTGATTTTGTTGATTTTTTACATTAACTAAGCTAGGAACTAATGAGAAACACAAAGGATTGTGTTTAATCCAAGGGGGTGTATGTCACAACCCACACATTGGGACTTCCTAGAAGATATTAATTGATCCAAAGAATTAATTAATACTTGAATTTTAACAATAACCAAACCTTTCCCTTTCCTGGTGCTTTCAGCGACGTAAAAGGTTTAAATGATTGTGGTGGTGGTTTAGGGGCGCCGAGATCTTGGGTGGCTTCTAGGTGGACAACGCGACGTGGTGGCTAAAGCTAGATAGCCTGCCCGAATTTGTGGTGGCTACCGATTCCACCATGTAAATTAAAAAAAAAAACAATAACCGAACCTTACTTATGGTGCCAAGCATTAATAAAAAGGGGTCTAAGTGATAAAATATAGGGGATGTTAAACCCTAATTATTCTATAAAATCCCTAATTAAAAACTAATTACTCTCTACCAACTTAATTGGGAGAGATTTGGAAAACAATTGGGATTTTGTAAGATTTGGAGAAATTAAAAATAAGGCTTTTGTGAAAATATTAATTTGGGGAAATTATATTTTGAAAATTTTGACTTTGTTAGGATAAACCTAATTCAATACAATTAGGTGTCCACAAATATTTATTCAATTTTTAAATGGACCCAAAAAGAGCAAGGTCATGATTTAATAATACAAATGTACATGTTTGACTAGTGGATGAACTAATCTCCATTCCACATGACTACTTCCAAATAGTGGTAAATTTGACCTTGTAAGTGGCCCTAGGAAAAATGAAAGGCCAAAAATGAGCAAGGTACTCCAAATTTATCCTATTTTTTCCCTTTCCCTAATTTTAAAATAATAAAAAGGAAGAGGAGCCGGGAACAATTATAAAAGGGGATACAAGCAATGGAATGGGAGAGGAAATCTTAGTGGCTTAGGGAGTATGCTCTATACCTTGGTAGATAAAAAACCAAAAGGCCCTAAGAAAGTACTAAGTCTTTAGATAAAGGTATTTGGGCCAATATGAGCAAACTTAGAAGGAAAATTGGAGAAAAATCTTGGAGAATTTGAGGAAGAGATAGAGATCGAAGGTAGGATGTTTTCAGGTTGGCTCTTTCATAAATTTACTCTATCTGGTTTACCTAAGTTTCTCATAATAATTCATTGAATATAATTAATGAGTACTATAGGCCTCTCATTTATGAAAGGGGGTAGATTGAATTAATTTATTTAAAGTTAAGTAAAAATCGGTCACAACTTTTTTTTGCAAATTTTTTAAACTTTGTTTTGTGAATTTGTTAAACCTTTGATTACAAAATTTGTTATATTTATTCCTGTGAAGGTAGGTGTATGCTTTAGATTTTTGAAAATAGGTGTGTATGTAATCAACCTATGGTTGGTACCCTTTTCATCCTCTGACTTGATACAAGTAATAAAAAATACTTTAGTCTCACCCGGGAGATGCTAGCCGCCCGACCCATTTAAATGGAACAATAAAAGTAGAGAACCCTATAACAACATTTCAACCATCGACAATAGCCACCACTTGGTTGTAACCACCTCATATGTGCATTAGCACATTTATTTCATACATTATCTACAATGAAAGGAATGTGGGATTTGAGTTTAAAATTTTCTCGAACTCATGACACCTACTCTTACATTGTGAATCCCTAAGTAGGCTATTCTCGCATATCTCCATGGAAGAATGTGTTAATTCACTTATTATGATTAGAAATTTAAACATTCACTATTTCCCATGGTATGGGGCCAACATATCATGCAAAATCTAGAAATAATTTGAGTGAGGACCAATGGAATTCATCTTTGCACATTTGATCTCGTTTTGATAGATTTTGAATGCAGTTGAAACCCACTATAACCTCTAAGAACCGGATCAAAAGCACAAGACGGTTAAGTTTAGTTGCAGATGATAAAAATCCTTAGTTTTCAACAATAGTTACATCTCGACCATCCTCGTAAATATTTTTATGACACCATACAAGGTAAAGTATCTTCGAATACTCATTTTTGGGTGTCGATGAGGGTACTTCATGCTGTAAAAGAACCCTAGGTGTCGTAGATATGCTTAACAGAGGAGTTAAATCCCAAGCATAACTAAATTATTTGTGATTCAAACCTTAGATTTAGTTTCATAGGAGAAGACATGGTGAAATCTAGATCCATGGTCGGTTTGTGGCATCAGTCATACCCTCTAGTGATTTCACAAACAAAATTTTATCATGTTTGGTCTCACATGGGATATATCAGGATGATAAACCGGTGTAAGTTAAACAAGTGTTTGTGTATCTAAGCATAATTCTTGGTCATATCACGTTGACTTTCTGTTAGGGCCCCGTAATAAGTGAACTACCCTTGCAAGCTACTTGTTATAGTCGAGATGTGATAAAATGATTGGTAAACATTTTTTTTAGCCATCCCACATGTGCTCCGCTGGAGCATGTAGTAGTCTTGTTATGGAAAAGGTGATCCTATCATAACGACCATGATATGATGGTCAATATAGCCAAGAAGGTCTAGGGCCCATGATACTAAGTGCTTAAAGGAAATTTTGCTATGAGGTTTTGAATACTCGATGTGTTTATAGGGGGTAAACCTCCATAAGCCCTCGATCACATGGTTGGCTCAGTGCCAGGTGGAGGCACTTTACAAGACATATGTTGACGTGCATTTCGATATTATGTTGCCCTTGATTAACTGCCATATGGCATGTATGGAGTGGTTTTTAGTCATCGATATTTATGGTTTGTCGATGCTTGATTGCAAACTAGGCCTTTTAAAACTAATTATGGTATTTATCCCACATTGCTCCTGCAGGAGTACATGAGGGAATTTATATAGGGAAAGGCTTCCCTATTTGAATTACCACATGATGGTGGTCATGCTAGAGTCTAGTGAGAAGATTAAGGTTGAATTTCTATTGGTTGACTTGAGGACTGTTGCTTCATTGCTTTGTATTTGATTAAGGTGATTGACCCTCTAAAAACTATTTTGACCAAGCAATATGTAAACCTTAGAAATGGAAGGCATTTTGGCATGCATCTTTATATCCAATTTAAATGAAACCATAGTACAATCAGAAGTAAAAATTGTAGGGGGTTAAAATGGAATAAAAAGTTATAAATCTGAAATGGAAATATTATGGAAAGTTTATGAAGGGGTTCATTGATAGGAAACTTGGATTGCTATTAATGATGTTACTAAAATCCTTGTTAATTACTAAATTATATATGTATGGGCTTATGATTAGAGGAAAGACTAAAATCCTATTTTATTTATACTAGTATGTGCTCATGGCATGATTTGATAAAAGTAATATTCTTGGGGAAAAGAATAGAAATAAATGAGGGATTTATTCTTGGAAATTTATGGGGTTTCCTTCCATTGGGGGATAGAATTGAATTAAATTTTGGAGGCAGAATTGGTATCATTTGAAGGTTGATTGGGTATAATATTGGATCAATTTTTGAAGAAGTTTTATGAATTGGTGAAATAATAGAATTCATCTATGAACCAAATTTTGAAAACAAATTGGATTACAATTTGAGAATCAATTGAATAAATTTAATTTTAAAACTATAGTGTAATATTGTGTTACAGATTATGAGACGGATTTGTGACAAAAACTGTGGGACAAATTAGTGTCAGAATTTGTAGAAACTATAGTATAATCTTGTTTGATAGATTACTTGGGGGGCCAAATTTGTAAAGACTATAAATTAACCATGTAGTAATATTATATTGCAAATTAAGGCAAAATTTTTGGAGGATGTAAAATAATATTATGGATTGATCATGAAATAAATTCACGATCAAACTACAAAAACCATAGGATGATCCGGTTGATGGATTATGAGAACTATAGTATGTTTTTGATGAAATGACAATATGGTAGGAATTGCCTAAATTGTGAAATATGGGAGGATTAGATAGTAATCTTGGAGAGAGTATGGGATATCTCCATATGTTATGAAACCTTAGATAATTATTAAATCACATTGATTTAAATGGAATAATGGCATCTAGGTTGGAGAATGAATGTGGGATTCATTCTCAAGGGAATTATGGGGTTACCTCTTGATAATTGATGAAATTTCTCCTTAATATGAAATCGATGATCATTCATAAACATGTAGATATAAGAATTTGTGAGATTATTATGTATTGTATTGATGGCTTAGAGAAATAAAATGTGGTGTTTCCTTATTTGCATCATGATTTGAACAAGGAACAAATTGGTCCCTTTTGTTGCATAATTGATTTAAAAAAGGATCCATGGGATGCCTTTCTATAATTGTAATTATGACAATTTAAGTTTATGAAATGAGAGGAGAAACATATTTTGGAGGCTGGGTTTATTCCCTGTGAGGGTTCCCAAGGTATATGTTGTGTACCTTTTCTTGTGGTTTACAATTATTATTATGTATGGATGTCATACTTGCTTTATATTATGGATATTGAATATGATGGAAACTAAATATTATTTGCTTTCCAATATTTACATTCTTATAAGGTGATCACTAGAATGTTATATGATGAAATATTTTGTTAGCATGCAATGTTCCATGAATGAGAATAAATTATGATTGATCTTGAGGTTATAATAACTGATGTCTTTGTATTTTTCAATCTTTTATTATGTTGTAATGGTTTATACTTTGAATCAAGTGAAAGTCTTGATGTGAGTAGGGCAATATTTATGTTTTGTTTAAATAATATATGCATGGTATTCCACTGCCAATAATAAGAATTAGGAAGTAATATTGAAATGAAATTCAATTAACTAAGTAACTAAAATTCCTAATGAAAGAAGATATAGAAACAGTTAAACCAAGGAGACCATACCTATCATGAAGGAATTTGAGATTAGATAGGATTTGGTCACTCCTATCATGAGAGTTGTCAATGACCATGTTGAAATCCTCTCGATCACTTACTACCCTGTTGATGGTAATCAAAATATACTTGGTTGAAAGCTTGGCATGTTAGATTTATACAAAAAAAAATTCTATCTCCATTTTGTTGGTAATTTGGGGTTGTTACAGAGATGGTGCTATAATATGAACTTGCTAATATTTAATTGAAGCATTTGATCTTTGATAGAGTTATTACTATTTTGTAATTCCTATCTTGGGTTTTATCAAGGGGATTCTTGAAAAATATTTATAACTTCTCTTACGATCTAAGTTTAAGAAATAACCCAATCCTAGGATGAGTTGCAATGATGCAATAACTAGGTAGAAGTAAGTCCTATAAGGAGTTGTGAGAATTAAATAGCTAGGCACTAACAAATTTGGAAGGATTTGTGATGATGCAAAATCTAGATTCTTGTGATTTTTATGCACCTTGAATGGTGAGGATTGGGTGTTCCATAACTGGGAACTTATCAGAATTATTCATAATACAATAGAGGTGGTCCCTTGAATGTTTAGGTTTGGGTGATTATGTTCATTTCTATATGAGTGGTAATGACCTTAGTTAGCCCATGGAGGTGTGGTAACTAAGCACCAAGGCTTTATTCCTAATTAACCTACCTAGATATACTTAGGGTAAGGTTAGGGAATAGGCATTCCCCTTTAAGTATTATGGACCTTTAAGATAATACCTACACTATTGTCATTTTATCCTATGTCAACGATGGTATATAAAATGCGGGAGGACCCCTTTGAAATCCTTATAAATGATGAGGTTGATTAAGGTGAACCCTAGAAAATATAGGACGTTAGATACCCTTATCCATCAAGTGTCATCTATAGTGACATTAAACTCAAATGTAATGAAGCCTTGAGAATATTAAAAAGAAATATATTGGGACTTCTTTGTGAACCTTACTTGAGAAAAAATGTATCTCTCTCTTGAGTTTGTTTTGGTGGGTTGTTACATGCATGTAGAAGTGTAAGATTCATGTATATGTGTGCAAGTGTCTTAGAGTCAAGTGTCCATGAAGAGTCTTGTATGCAAGTGGCAATATGATAAGCCAAGAGTCATGAGACTTGTCATATGGAGAGCAATAGTCAAGTACTTAAATAATAGCATTAATATGGCTATTATGGAGATAATACTCCATGAGAAAGCAATCTAAGAAGGAGAATTAAGAGTGTAATCTATTTAGAAGATCCAATTTGGAATAAAGCTTGCATACAAATTTGAGCAATTAATATTTTATGTGTTTTTCATGCATAGTTCATGAATGACATAGGCCATTTAAATTTATTTTTTATTATATATAAATGAATGTTATTTTTAGTATTATATAGGCCTTGATATACATATTAATTTGATCATATATTATTCTACTCATTATATTATTATTTTGACCTTTAATATTATGGCTATTTTATATTGGGACCGATGATATTTTCTGGTAGTAAGTATTAAAAACCAATAATAATGAATTAGAGATAATTTATTTTGTATAATTAGATACATAACCTATTTCTAATATCTATAAGGAAACCAAATTCTCCTCTTATAAAAGTTTAAATAATATTACAAATCAACTCTCTTTTATACAAAATAAAGTTATGTCTTGCTTAGACATCTATAATAACAACCATACTCTTAAAAGATATTAGGTCTAAGAATGAGATCATATTAAAATAGTTATTCATTATAAAAATAAAAATCAGAAAGTATCAAGACATGTATGTTATTGACATAAAGGAATCTAATCATTACTCTATAGATTTATCCTTTCTTACAAAGTAAAATTTTAAATTCTTTAAAATAAAATCCCTAAATAATCATTTAAAAATTAGCAAGCAGTTTCATTCTTATATTTTTTTGAAGATATGAAAAGTAACAATATTCAAACTATTTATATATTGGATCCATTTTCTAAGTTCACATTAACTTTAGATTTTTTAATAGTCCTGTTGGTCCAAAATCTGCCACAGGAAAGGATTTTACAAGTGCACCCTAGACCTGGCCAACATTGAAAGGTTGGAAGCAAGAAATGGCTCCCAGACCAATCTCCAGAGTGGGCTGGTTCCCTTCACTATTCTAAACTTGGTGTAAGATAAGGGTTACTGGAAAGAAATTAAAAAAGGTTACAGAAAGAAATGGGAAATATGGCCACAGGCCGAAGTTATGGGATCAGAAAATAGCAGCAGGAAACTTCAAGTGCAGCAACAGCAAGCAATAAAAGTTACTAACTTAACTTCCGCACGATGCATACAGAAAAACCCTCCAAAATCACATTCCAGGAATTTATACTCTTACGGCAATATTCAAATCAAGTATGCAGAATTTAAATGTAACGACCATGAAGACATACAAATGCTATTAGAAATGCAACATGAACAGAAAGGAAATCACCAATGCAAACGCTTGAAAAATAGAAGCCAATCCTTTATTCCTGCAAATGAACTTCCAGTCTCTAGCAGAGAATTTTCCAACCACACTTTCAAATGAAGCTTACATTGGTTTTTATAGAGGGCCGTCCTCTTTGCGGCATTAAATATTTGAAACCGACTTCCTTGTGATCTACAATTATGCATTGGAAATTATGCACACGATCCCCTTAATTGCAGCCTTGGAGACCCACAAAATTGAATGCAATTTACATGTCAGCTTCGAAGAACCACCTTCATTAAATTGTTTTTTTTAAATATGCATGAAACCATTGACTCAATCCACGAACAGCGACTTCGAACCAATAAATCCTTCAATTTTGGTGGCCTAGGCGCTTCTTTGACCTTGAATGCATTGGAAATCCTCAAAGTATTTAATTTTGGACTGCATTTAATTCTCGGAACTCACAAAACTGCATTGGGCCACAACTTAAGCATGCATAATTAATAATAACAATAAATGTGGCAAAAATGCCAACATTCTTGGCGGCTCGCGGGGTATACAGCTCGCTGTATGCAAGAATCCAGGCCTGAATCCATTGGGCACAGAGTCATATCAGAACAGAAAGCTGGCTGCGGTGATACATCTTAGTGAACTGCTGCAATACTCTTCTGCTAAAAAGCTGAAACTGCAAGAACCTGCACATAACTGGTCATGAAACAAATGGAGTGGGAGGATGGAGTGAGATCTTGCGATTGCGCAAGCGGTGACTGCAAATGGAATGGTAATATAATAGAGTGATGAAATGGGTGAAAGTGATACGGTGAACATAGTAGCAGAATGCGGCTGTACTACCGGCTGCAATGGAAATGGAATGAAAGTAAATGAACTAATGGAATGGAAATGGAAATATGAAGGCTGTGGAATTAAAATGAACTGAACTGTAAATAAATGCGTAAAATGACATAACTTAGAAGAAAGGGATAAGAAGGGACGGGAATAATAGAAATGGGGAAAAGAAACAACAGCCGTGGCTTGTTTTTTTTTTTACTACAAAAGAAAAAGAAGAAGAAGGAGGAAGATGAAGAAAGGAAGGAAAGAAAAAGGGAAGGGAAAGGAAGAATTTTCTAGAAAGCCACCAACTGTTGGGAGAAGAAAAACAAAAGAAAAACAAGCACCTACGGCTCGCATGCAAAAAGAGCCGAGATGAACAAATAAAAACAATACCTCTTTTTTTTTTTTTTCTTCTCTTTTCTATTTTTTTTGTTTTTTTTTTATACTATATACAATAGTTCACGACATGATTGGCATGTCGCCACCAGAAACCCGGTCTCAGAGAGTTATCCGGTAAATCTGCAGTGTCCCGACCAGATTTGATCATACTTAAGTCGGTCCTTGAAATTGGGCTGGCTTCTTCCTGAAGTTCTCCATATTTCAGACACTGGCAAGTTATCATACATGCCAGGACCTACACAACTGACAAATAATGCAGAAAAGAAACCCCACCATCTTGAAAAGTTCTCTGACTGTGGACTGAGAACAGGTTCCTCCAACTCCTGGATCCGATCACAGGAATTGTCCAGCAACAGTTCCTTCTTCAGGATCTCTTCAGACTCTACCTGTTGATCTGACATATTTAACAGGTTCTGACTACATGCTTGCATGACTTGCACAGCTATGCCTTCTTGATGCTCAGGTTCTACCACTTGAGTCTGTTCTTCTTCTTTGCTTATATCCTCTGAATCCATATCCTTATGAAAACTGCAAGCAACCATCTTGTTCATTGCCAATCCTTGGCTTTGGATGAGATCTGTCCCTTGAGCTCCACACAATGGCATCTCAGGTTTCTGTACAGTATAAGGGATCTGGCATGAAACATATTGCGCGGGATGGACAGGAGCAGCAACTACCGAGGAAAGTGATGGAGTTTCTCCCCACGGTAATTTTCCTGATAAGAGCAAAAGTTTTTTCGCTCGCACTGCTTCCTCAAATATTTGCGGGAACCTTTGTTCACCTGATTGCAGCAGCAGGAGGCCTATGTCAGGATGGAAAGCTCGAACATAGAAGAGGTGGGCCTGGGTGGGTGATGGTTGGATCTTCTCTGGAATTCTCTTCCAGCTTCTCAAGAATCGGACATTGAAATCCGTGATGCTCTCTTGAGGTGCTCTCTTGATGTACATGAAAAATTGGTAGAGATCCAAAGAACTGTAGAAAGGATCTTCATCAAATATTTGGATCAGTGCCCCCGCTAGATCATCCCATGAGCTGATGCTTTGACGTTTGAGCAATCTGTACCACTGCAATGCCCTTCCTTCCAAAGACAAGACCAGAAGTCTGATCATGACATCTTCATGATTTATGACATGGATCATTGACAAAGTAGCAATATCTTCAACATGCGCCAGAGCCATGCCTTTGGTACCATCATATTTTTCCAGGGCCTTCAGGGCACCTTCGGGAATTTCATGTCGGATTTGGAGATTCAGAGGGCCAGGATCATCCCATCTAGAAAAAACCCTCGCCTTTGTGGCAGTGGTCTGCGGGATCACGGCTATCGCCATTAAGTCAGAGTCGCCAGATGAACATTCTTTGAACTTAAAAAAAAAATAGGCGTCCACGATCAAGAAATTCGGATCTTCAACTCAGCAAAGTCGCCAGATGAACTTACAAATCTCCGCTGTGAGGCCAAGACAGCTCATCAAAAATCTTGAGACCTCCGGGTGTTAAAAAAAAACTTATGGATCTTTTGAGACAGAAGAAGTCTGTCCCACCGGGCGTGCCAAAAACTGTTGGCACCGGTGGGTTTATCACTTTGGAAAATTATGCTTATCCCACCGATTATGAATTCTTGGAGACAAAACTTGTCTGTCCCACCGGGCGTGCCAAAAACTGTTGGTCACGAATCTGCCACAGGAAAGGATTTTACAAGTGCACCCTAGACCCGGCCAACATTGAAAGGCTGGAAGCAAGAAATGGCTCCCAGACCAATCTCCAGAGTGGGCTGGTTCCCTTCACTATTCTAAACTTGGTGTAAGATAAGGGTTACTGGAAAGAAATTAAAAAAGGTTACAGAAAGAAATGGGAAATATGGCCACAGGCCGAAGTTATGGGATCAGAAAATAGCAGCATGAAACTTCAAGTGCAGCAACGACAAGCAATAAAAGTTACTAACTTAACTTCCGCACGATGCATACAGAAAAACCCTCCAAAATCACATTCCAAGAATTTATACTCTTACGGCAATATTCAAATCCAGTATGCAGAATTTAAATGTAACAGCCATGAAGACATACAAATGCTATTAGAAATGCAACATGAACAGAAAGGAAATCACCAATGCAAACGCTTGAAAAATAGAAGCCAATCCTTTATTCCTGCAGTGAACTTCCAGTCTCTAGCAGAGAATTTTCCAACCACACTTTCAAATGAAGCTTACATTGGTTTTTATAGAGGGCCGTCCTCTTTGCAGCATTAAATATTTGAAACCGACTTCCTTGTGATCTACAATTATGCATTGGAAATTATGCACACGATCCCCTTAATTGCAGCCTTGGAGACCCACAAAATTGAATGCAATTTACATGTCAGCTTCGAAGAACCACCTTCATTAAATTGTTTTTTTTAAATATGCATGAAACCATTGACTCAATCCACGAACAGCAGCTTCAAACTAATAAATCCTTCAATTTTGGTGGCCTGGGCGCTTCTTTGACCTTGAATGCATTGGAAATCCTCAAAGTATTTAATTTTGGACTGCATTTAATTCTCGGAACTCACAAAACTGCATTGGGCCACAGCTTAAGCATGCATAATTAATAATAACAATAAATGTGGCAAAAATGCCAACAAGTCCTCAACAATTGGATTTGAAACAAGGTTTATTACTATATTTTAAAAATCAAATTACAAATCAAATAGTACATAGAATTCATCAATTTCATGATGAAGCTAGTTACAATAGTGTTATACTCATACCCATTCATGGAAATCACAAAGAAGTTTATAAATCCATACTAACATGTTTGGATTTGCTTATAAGCATAGATGTTATAGACCTTAATGTCATATAGATAGAGAGTTTTAAACACATATTTTATTTCCTCAACATTGTTGTGAATAAATTTATATAAAATTTTAATTCAAATAACTTACAAAGGTATTCTTAAAAAATATACATCATATAACTAAAGAAAAAAATTCTAGGTCTTCTACTAATCAAAAGGGCTTTCAAAAAGTAAGATTGCTTTGAGTTCATCATTATCAAATTGCATCGTTACAATTGGTCTAATTGATATATTTAGGAGTGTATATAGAAGGTCCATGCATAAGTGCATATAAACAAGTGCAATGTAATGTAATTTCACAAGGTACACAAAAGTACATTCTTGAAAAACACCAATTCCAACATCAATTACTTTCATTCTATAATTATTTAGTGTTGACAATCATATTCAATAGTAAACATTCTCCATGTTTTTTTTTTTTGACCATTACACGTAAGTATATCACCCCGTGTGGTTGCTCTCAATTGAGGTGGTCAAAGGATGCAAACACTCACTTTTCAACTATTATAAATGAGGAAGAGCATCATAGGGAAATTTTGCCACCCACTATGGAATTATTATGAGGAATTTCGTCAACACCTTTTCCTAACTTAAAGAACTAACCTTTCTATGAGGAAATAAAATATAGAGAACTGACATGAAAATAAGAGTAAATTGAGGAAGTGTTAATCTATCTACATGAAGTAAAATATATCATACAATGTATGTATCCTATTTGCATGAATTCAACCAAATCATGCAACTTAACACATAATGAATACATCGTATTTACATGAAGTAAAGAAAATCATGCAACTTAACATACAATTAATGCATCCTATTCACATGGTACATCAAATGCTAATGTGATTCTTCCATCAAAGAAAATGTTTGAAAGGAATCTAGGGTTTTGAAGGCAACTATGTGAGTATTTTGGTTGTGGGTTGAGCACAAGCAGTGGTAGAGGCTGTATTTTGGGGCCTTCAGGCCCCAACAACCAATTGTTTTTGTTGTTTTACCCTCGATAAATATGGGATATGTTGTAGAAGACCCATGATGGGTTAATAATATTTCATTCAACAAATATTCATACTATGAACTTGATTAAAAATTACTTTCAATTTAATGCTCAAGAAAAAAGTAAAAATCACACATTTCCTTGGCGACCAAGGCATGGATTAAAAAGATCTAGAAACAAGTTTCAAGCTATAGACCAAATAAGAGAAGCCTGCTTAGGAAAATAAAAAATGGTTGAGAACTCAAGAATTATTGATGCTAAGGAACACCCCAAAAATAGATCCACTATGGAAACCCCTTTCAAGGGTAAGTATTTTGGGGATTTAGCCCCCAAAATTTTTTTAGGGATGTCCTCAATGGTGGAAAGTCACATACTAATGCTAACATTAATCTTAAGGCTTCTCTTAGACCTATAAGAATGCCTAAGATTGATCCTAGGAAAACTAAAATAGGATGTCTAAGAGTAGCTGATGGAACCCCAATAGTTTAGCTAAAAATGGGTGATATTCAAGATGGCATAGAATATTTGGAGAGAAGACTAATTTTTTGTTTCTTAGGTTTTTATCTGAGCTTATCTACATTCAAATAGTGGGCTAAAAAATACTAGAATAAAAAATGTGAGGCACAAATATTTTTTTATCCCAATGGTTATTTTCTTGTTATTTTTTTTAATGATGAGGACAGAGAAAAAATATTTCAAGGGGAGCCTTGGTTCTTTGAAAGGGTAAGGATTTTCATGAAGCCTTAGCACATCAATTTTAAATATATAGAGTATATGCCTTCTACAAGACCTGTGTGGGTTAGAATCTTTGGCCTTCTTGTTGAATTTTGGAATCTAATTATATTTTTTACAATTTTTACAATTGGAAACTCCCTTGGAACTTTCATAATGATTGTTGACTGTACACAAATTTGAACATATTATTTATGCTCAAATTTGTGTCTTAATGAATTTTGACAAACCCTTCTAGAAAATATCTCAATACAACTTGGGGAGGACACTTGGGATTAGGTGGTGGACTATGAGAACATTCCTTGCCATTGAAAAATATGCCATGAATATGTCATTTGGCTAGTGTATGTCTGAATAAGATTCCAAATAAAAAAACAGGACAAAAACTTAGCATGTTTCCAAATGCCTAAAAATAAAAACACTAAAAAAGACTAGTTATGAAGGATCAATCGATGTTGTCAAATAATATGTCTGGAATTCTTTCCACAAATAGCCTCCTAGGTGAGGAAGAGGACATAATGGAGATAAAAATCTTAGAAACATAGTTTAAAGTTGCAAGGAAGGACTCAAAGATAAACTAGGAAATTAAATATTTTCAACAAAGAAATAAGGGAAAAACATAGACAAGAAGAACAATATTTTAAATGATAGAACTTAAAATAATTCAAACCCCAAGATAAACTTTATTAAACCTTCCAATAATGCTTTGGTTTCGTATATGCATACTTTACGGGTAGAATTTATCCTAGATTCACTTGGGGTAAGACAAGAAACATACAAAAAAATGAAGATGGACGCTAATAAAAAGGTAGGTCACAAGACTAATCAACATAATATGGTAAAATAAGGTGAAATATTGTAGAGGAAGGCAATATTAATGCCCTTACCAACATCTTTAGCCTCATTATTAATGAATATCATCACTTGGAATATTAGAGGACTCAAAGGGAGTCTATTAGAACAAGATTGTTGATGCTTTAGCTAATTGGGCATTGGACTAAGTTGATCTTACTTGCTATGGTCACCCTCCCAAATGGTGGTATTCACAAATAAGGGATCATTTTCTTTTAATCCTTTCTCTAGATGGCTCCAATACTAGAGGTACCCAATTCAATTTTTATTTGTATTAGCTTCTCTTTGGTTTAGTTAGGGTATTTCAATTCCCCAACTCATAAAGATCGTTCTTATATTTCCTTTGTTGAATTTTAGATAAAAGGTCTATTAGAATGGTTTGGCTAAATATGTAATATGTTTTTTCCTTCATTTAATTTTTTGGTGTGTGTTTTTGTGTTGTTTTTTTTTGTTTTTTAATGTTTCGTATTTTTTATTTTTGTGTTGTTTTTGTGTTTTGTTGTTGTTTGTGTTTTATATGACTCCTTCACCGTCTATAGCTCTACCAATAGTAGGTGGTATCTATTGATCTATTGGATATCTACAATTACAACCATCCCATCTACCCAGGCCTATTGTTGCTCTTACTCCAACTAGCTCATATCCCCTCTAAGTCATTCTACCTCATCCCTCGTTGTGTCTCACTCTGCTTGGATCTGGTTCAACATTGTGTATATGGTGTCCATATCTACCTGTATAGCTATCATCATGGCCCTTAATACCTCCATATCCTTCACCTGATCCCCTAGACCTATAGCCTTATTGGGTCCTACCTACACCACTAATGGGGTAATCCTATGGTTCCCCCTCCTCCTGAGTCAAATATAATGATAGTTGTCCTCATGGCTATCACTATCTCCATTAAAACCTATTCTTGAGCTAGTTTCGGTGGGACTATACCTCTTTTTTATTTATCTATGGTACATTGAGTGTCCTATTGTAGTACTAGCTACACTTATAGGCTGATAACCTAGCATCTCTACACTAGCACTAGTGGGGAGATCCTTAGAGGCATAATGCTCCTATACCATCTCTTGTACCTAAGGGCCACCCTGATGTCATCCACCCCTAGATCCACATATAGTGGATCATCCAAGTCCTCCATTATCCATTTACCCACATCAGGAGTGTCTTTGAATCTTTTATGGGTCCCATCACACCCGTTGAAACCAATATTCCCCAAGGTCTAAAATCTCTTATAGAATGTTGCACTAGTGCTATACTTGATCAAATTAGTATAGATCCTGCTTACCCTTCTTTATGACAACCCATTGAATAATTATTACCTAAGCCAACTCCTTTGTATCCTCTTCCCAATCAGGATGTAGACACCATGATCACCATATGATCTAGTGCTCTCATAGCTCCTCTACTACCTACCTTCCTAGTGGTAAGATACCAGTGCATGGCCTATGTCGATTCTCATAATGTTAGCCCCACCTATATGCTATTGGTTGTTCTATGTTGTACAATAGCCCTAGTAGTGCATTTTGTCTTCAGACCGCTATGTGCTCCCAAGACCACACCTAGAGAAAATTTGTACAAACTAGTCTTGTCAGCCACTTATATACGATGTCATGCAACATCCTATACAAGCAGGATAGAACATATGGTATCCATGCAAATCCAACACCTTGATCTCACATGTATACCACTACTACTACTGCTCATGGTAGGCATCACCTACTGGTATGGCACACCAACATCCCCACCACCCCACATAGTATAGATGTTAGTGCCCCAAATCCATATCAACATGGCATCTCATCAACATGTAATCCACTCTTTTGGATAACATTTTTTGGGTCCCCAAATATCATTTTATATGCCACCATTAGAAATCGTACCATGAAAATAGTCCTCTCCCTTATGGGGATCCTCAAGATGCACCACATGTCCTCCAATGTGATTATCATCTTCTCTATTGATATCCAAAATGTGAATAATTTTGGATACCATTTCTTTTCTAGAACCATCAATAGTGCCCCATATACCTCAACGTGGGGCATCTCTACCAGATGTAATAGCCCCATATTCCTAGTGTCTCCCTCTCTACCATTGTGAGCTCTCTCATAGCCTACCCAAGTGTGCTTGATTGCTACTCTCTACTCTCAAGTACATCTAGCTATATAATCAACATTAAAATATTCATCATTTTAATTCATCTCATTATGCTCATTAATAAAAAAATCATTTTCTTTTGTAATACCAAATTTGCATCTTGAGATGACTGGGTGCAATTTTGGCATGGCTACTTGACCAAATTCATACTCCACGGTGAATTTTTGCAAAAAAATTACTAAAAATTTAAAAAATTGCTATAACTTTTACATTTTTGCAAGTAAAGCCTAATTCTAGCCTAAACTAGAAATGGGTATCGATTTGTACATTTGCTCGATCTACAACAGTGCCAAGATTACCTCTCACCATGGTAGCATGATGAGTTGGGAGTTTCATTCTCCTCTTTCTTCTTGATGTAGGAGCATCCGGTGGCAGAAAAGCAATCTTGCATCGACAAAAAAAAAAATTCTAAGTATTTGCCTTGATGTCACGATATCATGACAAAGAAAAGTGTTGTGATATCGCGACATGTCGTGTTTTCGTGACTCAGGAAGGAGAGAGAAGGCGTGGAGCAAAAATGTCACAGTTTCGCGACATGTCACGAAATCGTGACCGAAAGAAGGCAGGAAAGGCGCAGAGGAGAACATGTCGTGAAATCATGACTGAAGAAGCAAAAAAGAAGCAAGGGAGGAAACTATCGTGATATCGTGACATGTCGCGATTTCATGACCCAAGAGGCGAGGTGGAGCCAGAAAGGAAAGATGTCGCGATATCGTGACATGTCGCATTTTCGCGACAAGAAGACGATGGGAGGCACAAGAGAGAGAAGTGTCACGATATCGCGACATGTCGTGATTTCGCGACCAAAAAGAGAAAGAAGGGCCGGAAGGAAAATATGTCACGATATCATGACATGTCGCATTTTCGCGACAAGAAGACGATGGGAGGCACAAGAGAGAGAAGTGTCACGATATCGCGACATGTCACATTTTCGCGACAAGAAGACGATGGGAGGCACAAGAGAGAGAAGTGTCGCGATATCGCAACATGTCGCATTTTCGTGACTCGAGAAAGGCAGGAAGGCCGAAAGGCAAAAGTGTCGCGATATCGCGACATGTCGCATTTTCACGACTCGAACGGGACAAGAAGGCAGAGAAGCCAAAAGTGTCGCGACATCGTGACATGTCGCATTTTCATGACTTGAAGAGGACAGGAAGGCGGAGAAGCCAAAATTGTCACGATATCGCAACATGTCACATTTTCACGACTCGAGAAAGGCAGGAAGACCAAAGGGCAAAAGTGTCGCGATATCACGACATGTCACATTTTCGCAACTCAAACGGGACAGGAATGCAGAGAAGCCAAAAGTGTCCTGATATCGCGACATGTCGCATTTTTGCGACTCAAAGAGGACAGGAAGGCGAAGAAGCCAAAATTGTCATGATATCGCGACATGTCGCATTTTCGTGACTCAAAGAGGACACGAGGTGGAGAAGCCAAAATTGTCACGATATCGCGACATGTCACATTTTCATGACTCGAAGAGGGCAGGAAAGCAGGGAAGTCGAAGTGTCGTGATATCGCGACATGTCGCATTTTTGTGACCAAACAAAAGAAGAGAAAGCGTCGATGGTTACAGGAGTCGTTACAGAGGAAACGGTCGAGCGGTGGTATACCGAATGTCATCCATGATTGACAGGTGGTCGGGCTTACAGAGGCAACACTGAATAACACGTGGCACTGAGGGCAGTGAAGGCAGATAAAGATCAAGGGTCGAAAAGGAAGGCGCTCGAAAGCGCAGACAATGAAGAGGCACGGGAACTGAAATGAGGAGTCATGCGAGAGATGTTAAAAGGGGAAGCAGAGGCATGCACAAGGGTCGGAGAACTACTGAGCCATAGTTGCAGATGTGAATGCAAGAGGGCGATTCTGGACCAGTTTAGACTATTATTCTTCCTGGGTGGAAGAGGTTGTAACAGGAAAGAAAATAACTACCTTCCAGAGTGAAGGAGTTGTAAATGGCAGACTGCTACCATTGTTGTAAATCAATTCTAACTATAATGAATGAGATTTAAGAATCTGTTGTGAGCTATTTGTGGATCTTCATCACTTCTCCAAAACTCTTTTCTCCTCCTTTTTCATATTTTCTTCCCTCCTTCATTTTCCCTTTATTTTTTCTCTCTCTTCCATTTTCTTCTCTCTCCTCCCCTTCTTTTTTCTCTCTCCTTGTTTTTTCTCTTTTCCTTCTTTGCTTTTATTGCTTTTGATATATTTGTTCACCCTTTTTGAGTTTTTTAGGAATTTTGTATTCCTTATAAAACTTGAGAGGGCACACTAGCCTTAGAGGTATTAATGGTAGTAATATATCGATTTGTGTATATTTACAATGTTCAGGATGACCTCTTCTTTGTACTGCCCTTTTGTACAAACATGACCACCCCTTTTTTGTGTTCATCATTTGTTCCCATAGGCATCTACTTATTTGATGTATTTATCTAGCCATAAATACATCAAAGAGGGGGAAAAATATAGACATAAAAAATTGACCCTTCAAAATGAGTCAATCTTTCCTTAGATCCTTAGGAAGCCACCCAACTTGCTAAGTACTAATTTGGGGCCCTTTTCCTCTCTTCCTTTGTCCTTTTTCTCTATCCTTACCAAATTCATGTTGATACATATAGGTCATGAATTTGTCTTGCCAAATTTTCACCCTATAATAACGAGGTACACATTTGGCATTTTAGGGTTTTTTCTCTCAAAAACCCCTCTCTTCATCAACCCCTTTTGGTCTCAATACTTGCCCACAATAAACTTTTGTTTTCTTATATTTTAGCCCTTCAATACTCTTATAAATAGAGGATTGGATTACCTAGTTTACCCCAAACAATCTTCTTGAGAATCCTAATCATGAATTATTCATTGTTTATGCTAATAAGTGCTCATATGTTTTGGGATTATTATTTTTTTGTTTTCTACTTTGGTGTTAGCTACTCTTGGTGAATAAGTGAATTCTTGATGATTTAAGAGATCTACCAACTTCCATATTATCATTGCTCCTTTCTTACTCCATTAGCTAACTAGGTTCTTCTTTATTTTTCGTTGTTTTGCATCATATTTTTTGATGTTTTGGGACCCAAAAAGTGCTCCAAATCAAATTAGTGTCCTTTTTTATACAAGGTGTAAATTTTATGAAATAGATTCATGTCCACCCCTTAAAGGGCATACATTTGGTCAATTAGGGCTTAGGAGCAACTTCTTGCTTCCCAAAACCCTAATTTACATCTTGCATGTTAGATTTATGTTATATCCATTATGTCAGCATCTTATTTCATTGTTGCATATTTATTTCATATTATTTTTGCTTGTTCCAAAGGTCAAATATCATTTAATTTTCAAATGGTTAGCTAAAAGGACCAAGGGGGCTTGATTGCTATGCCTCCAAGCTCAGTCATATAGTGACCTAATAAGGCTCCCAAATATTCATCAATTTTTCTAGGGTTTTGTGAAGTTGTTTTGTAGGTTTGAAGTTGTTTGGATATTATAGATGCAATTTCAAGTTAGGCTCAACCATTAGATCAATAAGTGCCCTTAATAAGTTTTTTGGTTGTTTGTTTGCTTTTTGTCCACTAATTTTCAAAACCTATATTATAAACAAAATAAAAATATTTTAGTTCCATTTCTAAGCATTTGAAAGGAAAATTCATATAGTTTGCATTCTAGAGATAGTTTTGTTTATGCATTATTTTAAACCCTTGATACAAATAAAATGATTTATTTTATTGCAAGTTATATTTTAGTCATAATTTAAGATCAAGAATCATTATAGGATTAGTCTTTTTTTGCTTGCATTTCTATTTGTCTTGCATTGCTCTTTTATTTTTCATAGATTAGATTTTAGAAAGGCCAAACATAGGTGTTTGTTCAATATAGACATCAAACATTCCATCTCCATACTTGGAATGAGACCTTAAATAGTTCCTAGTGAACCCTTCAATCACTATGCCCTCGAGTGTAGAGAATATAACACACCCCTACGATCACCTCAACTCCTAGTGGATCCATCCAAGAGTCATACGTGACAGGGAAATTTTCTCCCTCTATATAAGGAATGCCTTGGTATTTATTAGTACCATTCCAAGGTAGGGACATTAAGGATCTTAGGAAATATATGAGTAGCAATGATTTACATTAAGAATTATCACTACAATTAATTATAAACAACCTAAGGGGGTTGAGGAGATCTTCCTTCTCTTTTTACCTTTAAAACTTAGGAGTTTCAAAATTGGGAGGCAAAGGGTTCCTAGCTACAAAAGAATCTAAGGTTTGGTTACACAAGTCATCGTAAGAGTACTTTTAACTAGAATAAGACCCTTAGATGAGAACCATTTATTTTTTTAATAAATCTAGTTGAGAAGTTAGAGTTTAAATTTCAAAATAAATAGAATTTAATGGCATAAAGGGTATGTGCTAAAATATAGAAATAATTTGATAATTGACATAAGGAGGTTGATACACATGGGTGTAAGATATTGATATGGGAATCATATGATTTGTTCCCAAGGTATTTGAGATGAAAGAATTAGAATATGAAGGATGAAATATTATATGATTAGGATTTAGAGGAAAACCCATACTCATGCTTGTGAGGTTAGAATAAAGGTTTTTGACATAAAGATTAAAAATTGGAACACTTGATGGTAGCTCTTAACTAGGAATGTAGCTTGTACCTACATTTTGTGATATAGTACAACTTACATTACCTTGTAATAATTCTATAAGAGTAGAAAAATATGAGTAACACTTCACAAATGGTGGAGTTTTTACCTTTGGCCTCCACAAAAGTAGCGATGATAGGAATATTTTAATAAAAAAATTAAAGTTGATGCATTAAGATTTGTATTTAAACATCCAAAGGATGGATCCAATTGGTTTAGAGGTAAAGGGGTTGATCTAGGTTGTTGAGGATGATCCTTGAGTGAACCTTCCTCTAAAAAGATACCTAGGATATCATGAACTTTCATAATAAAATATTCCACAACCTCCCTATGCTTCTATAAAATGAAAGTTATGTAAATAGTAGATTAGAAATCCACTCTTCCTTACTCATCATGGATAGGGCTTAGAGAACTCAAAAGTATAGAAACCTCCTCCTCGTCCTCAAAATTTAAGTTTTCAATGGTGGGTTGGTCATCATGAACTTCTATTGGAGGTTTTTTTTTAATAGCCAATTGATGAGTGGTGTTATGGATTAGGTAGCATCTTTTGTCCATAGGTCTGAAGTAAAGAATTCAATTGGTTAAATTTTTAAATTTTATAGAGTTGAATTAAAAATAAAGAGAATATTTTTTAGAAACTTTATATCCTCTTTGCTGATATACTAAATTTGATCTATATACCTCAATGGCATCCCTATATAAAAAATATCCTTATACCCGATTCCTCTATATATATCAGTCAATATGTGAGAGAAAGCCAATACATGGGTTAAAAATGATACATTGAAGTGATTGCTTGGAAATATGGCCAAGATGGTATATGAGGGATAATAGCATTCCTCCCCATGACTCCCACTAGCCCACTACAATATAGTCCTTACTAGGCATAAGTACCTATGAGATCTTATGTGGGAAATTGGTATCCTAGGCTTACTTTATATCCAATATAGCCTAGTAGCTCATACAAAAAATACTCAAAGTATCATGAAGACACTTAGTAGGACTAACAATTGATTATGTTAATGTTATCTAATATAAATAAACAAGATTAAATTATCTTGATTAAAGTTTGATAAATTTTAGTTTTATTAAGGTTTAACTTGGACAAAGTAGATCTTGGTGCCCAAAATTGTGCTCACATTAGGTTCACCAAAATGTGAGAAGGATAGAAGATCATAAAGGGCCTATTAAGGATCTACCACGACTCTCCATATCCTCTCCTCAAGATTAGGGATAGTTTGTAAGATTAGATATTTGTGTTTGATGTATTTGTTTGAAGAACACCTATGTTTCTCCTAACATACTTGTTTAACTGATATTAATAATAATATAGCCCTCATGAAATATACAAATGCAACAATCAATACCTAAAGCTAAAATAATTTGGCTTTTTGATAGGGAAGCAAATGAAAATTTTTCATTTAAGAGGAAAATTTGCAAGAGAGATGTAGCAATCAAGTCCTAAATCCAACTATGTGTGATTTTAATTTGATGTTAAATCTTAAATATTTAGTTGATACCCTATATGATTAAGACTAAACTAGTTTTTTCTTTCCCATTTTGCTTATTTGTTAAATTAATATAAATAGAAACTAATTTAATAAAACAAAAGGTAATATTTTAGTCTTAAATACTGAAACAGAAAGAGTTATGGAGCAAAGAAACCAATTTTTTTATTGATACAAAAGCACTGTGCACAAAAGCATTGCCAATTATTTTGCTATCAATGGTACTTTCACTTTCCTACAAGATAGATAAAAATATATATTATTAGTGGCAAAGGGTATTTTTTGAGTTGGTATATAATGTTAGACTCCATTGAACAACAATTAGGCCCTATTTAGACAAATAAAAAATATAACAAATAATGAATGCATGAAATTAATGCTAAGTGGAAAAAGTTTTATAGGTTGATGATAACATTGTTGGTGTTTTTACTCTATGTAAACCAAATAATGATGGGGCCACTAGAACTATAATCTAACAACACTTTCACATATGAGATCAGTGAAACAGAATTAGATAAAAGAAAAGTTGATTTAATAATTGAAGTGATGAAAGTATTTGATTTAGCAATACATATACTTTGTCAAATAACAAGAAAATGTTAGCTTTTGATATTCTAATATATAAATTCATAAAAAAATAATTACAAGATCTAATATAATGAAGTTGCAATATAATGGATCCAATAGTAATATTGTAACAAATATAAATGAACCAACTAATATGTAATATCAAGGCTTAATAATATACCAAATAACATTCAATAATATGTTGAAATATGAATGTAAAATCCTGAATCATACACAATAATAAGACTTACAATACTAGTTAATTTTTTTTTTTTTTTTGGTAAATAAGGTACAAAATCATTACTACCGAGTTTTACAGGTTGACCCAAAACCTATTACAAAATCAGCACAAAGCTTAAGCGGAACAGAAAAGAGTCACACAGTCTGTTCTTAGCCCCCTACTAGGGCCACACAGCCAACAAAGAGTAGCAAGCATACAAAGGATTACACACACCTTAAAACACAGGCAGTTGACAATTTTGCCTCCTAACACTTTCTCTTCTCTTTTGGTCGCAAAATTGTGACATGTCGCGATATCGCGACACTTTTCCTTCCTCCTCTTTCTTTTCTCTTTTGGTTGCGAAAATGTGACATGTCGCGATATCGTGACACTTTTCCTTCCCGCTCTTTCTCTTCTCTTTTGGTCGCGAAAATACGACATGTCATGAAATCGTGACACTTTTTCCCTCTTGCTTGTTCTTTTCACTTTTGGTCACGAAACAACGACATGTCGCGAAATCGCGACACTTTTCCTTCCTCCTGTTTCTTTTCTCTTTTGTTCACAAAAAAGTGACATGTCGCAAAATCGTGACACTTTTCCATCCCGCTCTATCTCTTCTCTTTTGGTCGTGAAAATTCGACATGTTGCAATATCGCGACACATTTCCCTCTTGCTTGTTCTCTTCACATTTGGTCGCGAAAAAGCGGCATGTCGCAATATCGCTACACCCTTTCTTTCATTCTGAACATGTCACGAAATTGCGACACTTTTTCTTTCCTCCTATTTCTCTTCTCTTTTGGTCGCGAAAATGCGACATGTAGCGATATCGTGACACTTTTCCTTCTCACTCTTTCTCTTCTCTTTTGGTCGTAAAAATATGACATGTCACGAAATCGTGACACTTTTTCCATCTTGCTCTATCTCTTCTCTTTTGGTCGCGATAAACCGACATGTCGCAATATCGCGACACTTTTTCCTTCTTGCTCTTTCTCTTCTTTTTTGGACGCAAAAATCCGACATGTCACGAAATCGTGACCCTTTTTTATTCAAGCTCAACATATCGCCGGACAGCGACACCAAATCCTTCTTGCTCACCATGTCGCGAAATCGTGACACTCTTTCTTTTAACATGTCGCGATATCGTGACACTTTTCCTTTCTTGCTCTTTCTCTTTTCTTTTGGTCACAAAAATGCGACATGTCGTGATATCGTGACACTTTTCCATGTCGTGAAATCGCGACACTTTTTCCATGTCACGAAATCGTGACACTTTTTCCATGTCGCGATATCGCGACACTTTTTCTAACATGTCGCGATATCGCGACACTTTTTCCTTCCTTCTCTATCACTTCTTTTTTGGTCGCGAAAATGCGACGTGTCGCGATATCGCGCCACTTTTCCTTCTTGCTCTTATTCTTCTCTTTTGGTCACGAAAAGATGACATGTCGCAAAATTGCGAAACTTTTTCTTTCTTCCTTTTTCTCTTCTCTTTTAGTTGCGAAACCAAGACATGTCGTGATATCGCGAAACTTTTTCCCACTTGCTCTTTCTCTTCTTTTTGGTTGCGAAAATGCGACATGTCACGATATCGCGACACTTCTTCCTTCAAACTCAACATATTGCCAAAAAGAGATATATTTTCCTTCTTTCTCAATATGTCGCGATATCGCGACACTCTTTCATTCTTGCTCATCATGTCGCGATATCGCGATACTTTTTCCTTTTTGCTTTTTCTCTTCTCTTTTGATCGTGACACCACGACATGTTGCGATATCACGAAACTTTTTCTTTCTTGCTCTTCCTCTTCTCTTTTAGTCATGAAAACACGACATGTCACAAAATCGTGACACATTTTCCCACTTGCTCTTTCTCTTCTTTTTTGGTCACAAAAATACGACATGTCGCGATATCACGACACTTCTTCCTTCATGCTCAACACATCGCCAAAAAGCATCACTTTTTCCTTCTTGCTCAGCATGGATCGACAGCGTGACACTCTTTCATTCCTGTCACGATATCGTGACACTTTTTCCCTCTTGGTTTTTCTCTTCTCTTTTAATCGCAACAACGCGACATGTCGTGAAATCACTACACTTTTCCTTTCTTGCTCTACATGTCGCAAAATCGTGACACTCTTCCTTTCTTGCTCAACATGTCATGACATCGTGACCTTTTTTCCTTCTCACTCGTCATGTCGCGATATCGCGACACTTTTCCTTTCTTGCTCAACCTATCGTGAAATCGCTCCACTTTTCCTTTCTTGTTGAAAATTGCTTTTCCTAAAACTCGAACATGTCCCCATAACATGAAGCCACCAAGCCACCTGGATCCTTCCCCTATTGCAGAGAAAGCTAAAGTCGTCACAATAAGGACCGAAGCAATCCTAAAAAAACCGCATTGAAACTGCTCTCCCTTTTTTCGATCCCCACAACTTCACCATCATTGGCGATCATTTTGAATTATTTTATCCACTTCACTTAGGACTCCATGTTCCCAAGTGACCAACCCAACAGCTTCCACCCCTAAATTGGCTAAGATATCAGCAATTTTATTTACTTCCCTAAAAACGTGCTGGGCCTTTCGATCGTTCCTGGAATGGTAAAGGATCCTAGCCTCTTCGATGATAGTCTTAAACCACCATGGAGGATTTTTCCCATTGCTAAGAAGGTTTATGACCTGCATCGAATCTCCTTCGATAATTAGTTTACCTTCAATTACCTGAGCCAACTGAAGACCCCTCCATAACGCTCTTGCTTCCGCCTCGTTGTTAGTCCTAGTTCCTAGATGTTCAGAGAAGGCCATCACCAACTTGCCTTGATGATCTCTCACTGCTCCTCCAGCCCCTGCATTGCCAGGGTTACAATACTAGTTGTTAAAATGTATGCAAACTTGTATTACTCCACCATCTGTTACAAATATCTCAAAGTGATGACTCTCTAAAAATGTAGATCACTATATTGATGATATAGATCACTATATTGTTTCTTCATCCTATGAGTAATAAATAGCCTTTCTATGATGACTCTTTGGTTACCATGACTCTTCCTTTCCTTATGCCAAGCCTTATAATTATTGGTTTCTATACTTGACACTTGCATACACATGACACTATCTTGTAAGCACACTTGGATATGAATCTTCATATAACTCTTTTTAATCTAAGAACACATGTGCACACTTACATATTAGACACTTGCGTACATCTACACTCATAAAAATTGCACACATATTTACATGACACTTGTGCATTTCCTACACATTAGTACATCACATAAAATATTAACTCACTTACTAATCTATGACACAACCCTAATCTAATATCTACAATAATGTACCAAGGTGGTACATTGGCATGTACGAAATAATGTAATATTTTCTAACACCCTCTTGTATTACGTTATTTTGTTATTGAAGACTTTAGTCTTCAATATGGTCTTCATCTTTATGTGACTTTGCAATGGATTTGAGCTTGACCTGGTTCTGCTTTCTCTTGATTGTTTTCATATTTTTCTTCTTTAATTTGTAGATGGATTTGTAGTGCAACCTATTGTTGTCCTCTCATTTTCATCATCTTGAATTTTGGTTTTACCCAATATCTTTGATATGATCTTAGTCCTTGAGCCTTCTCTAAGTAGCCTTGTTGAACAAGAGATCTCATTATCTTACAAGTCAAAATTGGATCATAATTAATCCATTTTCTTTTCCTTGGTTCTCTGTATGACTTTCCTTCTCGTTCTTTAGAAATTCCATCCTTAAAAATCATGTTTAATAAATGCTTCAAAAATAAGAAATTAAAAAAGATAATCTAATCTGAATATTAATGACTTTTCAAATATTTTAGTACTTGTCTTTGTGATAATAAAAAATAGATGAGGGATATTTTCCTCTACAATAATTACATGGATGAAGATTCCAATAGTTTGCTTTTACATGACCAGTCCTATTGCAATAAGCTTATTTTGAAATTATGTTCACTTCCTTGTTAATCTCTTTTCCAATTTCAAGTTCTATTTCCTTGATAAAATAATATAACCATTTGTGTACAGCCAAAATGTTGGACATTTTGAGTCAAAGTTGTCATTGATGTCAAGGAATAAGCTATTGTTGATGCAAAAATGTCAAAAGGAAAAATGCAAAGGTTAATGGTAAAATAGCTTCATAATATTTTTAATATTATGTGGAAGCATAAGTAGGAGGGTTTTTATTAAAACCATGGATGAGAAAATAAAATGTTTTTCATAAAAACCCAAGGAAGTTTTAATATATATTTTATAAAATATTTAAATTCAAATTGAATTTAAATTTTACAAATAAATATTATTTATACAAAGTGGTAAACTCAAAGAAGGCTTTAATAAAGCCAAAAGGATTTAAAATTTAATTTATAATATTTAAAATTCTAAAGAATTTAAATAATTTATAAATTAATTATTCAAATTTCGAAGGTACCGACGTTCAAGTTTAAAGGAGGTAATTAGTATATAAACAATATGCCTTAGTGGCATTTAAATCATCCTTCGTTCGAACAAATAAAAGAGGCAAGTGTTGTGTTGTGAGAATTCGTGCAAAGAAGAAGACAAGTTTCTTGTCTTAAGCACCAGCGAAAAAGGGATAAAGTTATCGAGGGCCAAAATTCAATAACCAACTAGGCAGCGTGGCCTAGTGGCAAGTGGTCACGAGTTAAGGTGCTTGGGTGCAGAGTGGTCCGCGTTCGATTCACGAAAAGAGCATTTTGGAAGTGTTAAGGTTGAAGCATCAAGGAAGGACACGTGTTTTATTTTGATTGGGTGCCAACAAAGAGGATATAGAGCACATGGTGCTCTTTGGTTTTCAAACGAGCACCTAGCGCTCACGATATCCAAGGTTGTGGCTAGGATGCACGAGGAGGCAGCATTGAAGGTTCGAGTCTCACCTAGGAAAAGGTAATAAATTTTACCTTAAATCTTCATTGCCTAAGGTGTAAACATAAGGTTTAGGGAGCTATAAGGGGTTATGAAAAGGTGCTTATTTTAATTATTAATTTTTGACTAAATGAAGGTATAAGGTGTTAAAATTTATTTTAAATAAATTTATTGTGACATTTTTTATTTATCAAAAGGTGAATTGAAGAGTGATTAAATTTGAGAGGACTTCTTATTTGAAGGTGACATTGTTGACATTATTTTTAGTGGTAAATATTATTTTTAATTGGGATATCATAAGGTGTAAATGGTCAATTGATTTTTGTATATGTTGATGGATGCCTTCTTCAATATGGAGTAATAAGGTGTATGTATGTTTTGATATTTGCATTGTAATCTTGAGAGAGAGTTTTATCATCTTCTAACCTTCCTTTGATTTTGGAAATGAAGTGTTTGTGGTTGTGGCAGATGTTTGAGGTTCCTTAATCATCAAGAAAAAGGTATTAGCACATTCTTCCATAGTTGAGTTGATTGGTTGGTTTTTTGGAAAATAAGTTTGGAGTGAAAAGGACTTGATTAGGGTTTCCTTATTAAGTGTGTTGAGTTAATGCTTCAAAGTTTTTTGGAATAAAGGTTGTTAAAACCTTTTTTTATAAGCATTTTTGTTGAAGCCATTGGTTGAGTGAAGAACTTGAACTAGGGTTTGAAAAGAACATGAGTATCATTGTTATGCGAAGATTGTCTTATAAGCATTGTTGTTGAAGTGAGTTGTTGAGTGAAGAACTTGTACTAGGGTTTGAAATGAACATGAGTATCATTGTTATACGAAATTGGTTGATAAGAATTATTGGAAATATTTTGAGTGAAGTATCATATTCTTGGACTAGGGTTTGTAAGTAAGGATTGTTTTATTGAGTGATTGGTTGAGTAGAGTTAGTTGAGCCTAGTCAAGTGGATGTGTGAAGTGGTTATTCAAGTTTCATAAAACAAACTATTCTATATTCTGAATTGATTTGAGAAAGTGATTGAGTATTGAGTTGAATTTGAATTATATTGAGTCTCTAACAATTCTCTGTATGTTTATGAAAGGGTGATTGGAAGTGATTGAGTATTGAGGTGAATGTGAAGCATATTGAGTCTGTAACAATTCTTTGTATGTTTCTAAAAGAGTGATTAAGCATTGTAATGAGTATAGAGCATATTGAGTCTCTAACAATTCTCTTTATGTTTCTATGATACTGGACAAGTTCTAGTGTGAACTTGTTGAGCATATTTGAGGTAAGTGTTTGAGAAGACTTGTGGACGAATTTGGGTAAGCTTTTGTGGAATCTTACAATATAGATTGAGATCATATTTGGATAAGTTCTTGTGATAATTTATTGAGCATATTGGACAAGCTCTAGAGAGGACTTGAGGATATATTGGTGTGAGATTTTGTAGAATCTTACAAAGCATATTTGAGATAAGTATTTGAGAAGACTTGAGAGCAGAGTTGATTGATTGATTTGTTCAAAACTTGAGTTAAGATTTGGGATAAATCTAGCAAATTTGATTTGAGATTGATTCAAGATTTGAGTTAAGTCTTGAGGACAAATATTGATGACATATTTGTACTAGACTAAAGGACTATGTTTAGTACATATTCGAGGAGAGAGTTTGGTGCAACTTTCAAGACAGGTTTGTGCCAGACCTAAGATAGAGATTGAGGATAGATTTTTGCTAGACCGAAGGACTGTGTTTAGTATATATTTGAGATAAATATTTGGAGGTGATAAAGTTGAGGACAAATATCTCCATACATAGTAGGTAGGACAGGTGTCTTCTATCGATAGAGTTCCATTTGCTAATGGCAATGGAGGCAGAGGTCTTCTAGAGGATCACCAGCTAGAGCAGAGATAGGAGAATGGTGTCTCCTATGGATAGAGATCCACTAACTTGATTAGAGTATTGGTGTCTCCTTTAGATAGAGGTCCATAAACATTGTAATAGGGAAATGATTCCCAAGAGATTGATTGAGAAAGTTTTAGTAAAATATTTTCTCCATGGAGTAGCCCACATTGGGTGAACCACGTAAATTTGGTGCCTCTATTGTGTGTGTTGATTTATGCATTTCTTTGATTACTGCTATTGATATTGCTATCTTTACATTGCATAATATTTATTAGAAAAGAAAAGTAAAAAGTGGTCATATACAGTTCACCCTCCCCTCTTAGTATAAACTTGTGTTCTTCAATTGGTATCAGAGTGGGTTCCTTCGGAAGAGTTTAACAGCTTGAAGGAAAAGCTAACAAGAACACAATGGATTCTGAGAATGGATCATCAGATAATTCAACATCAATATTTTATGGAAGTGATTACATATATTATAGTATGAGAATGAATATTTACCTTATGGTACTTGGCAATGAAATTTGGGAAGCACTTGAAAATGGATACATACCACCAGTAAATCACCCTACAATTAAGGAAGGTAAGCTTCTACAACATTACAATTATAAAGTAATGAATGCAATTTTGAGAGGTTTGCATAGAACAAAGTCCATAAAAGTTATGCATTATCAAGATGTAAAATGAATGTGGGATAAATTGTAAAATATATATGAAGGATGTCAAAAAGGCAAAGATATGAAATCTCAAAGGACAATTTGAAGAATTAAGAATGAAGAATGAGGAATACATTAGTTCTTATCTACTTCAAGTAGATGAGGTTGTTAATGCTATGCAAAGACTTGGATTTTATGTGGATGAATCATAAATTTGTGATAATATCTTAAGGTCTCTTCCAACAAGGTTTAGTGAAAATATTTTAGCTATAGAAGAAGCAAAGGATGATGATTCTTTGACAAGAGATATGTTGCTTGGTGTTCTTATAGCTTTTGAGTTAATAATAAAAGAACCTAATCTCTAGAAGGAAGCAACCTTTAAAGAAATTAAGAAGACAAAGGGTAAGAATTCATAATCAAGCAATGAGTCATCTAGTGATGAAGAAGCTAATTATGGCAAAAGAAATAAGGATTCAAGAATATCTAGAGATGTAAAATCGGTTAGATGTTTCAATTGTGGAAAGTATGGTCATTATGCAACTGATTGTCAAGAAACTAAGAATAACAATGATGAAGATAAATAGGATTATAGAAATAGGGAATCAAAAATATACATGCACCAAAAGAAAAGCAAGGATGGACAAAGTAGACAAGGAAGGAAGTTCTTTCAAAGGCAAAAGAGGAGCTACTATGCAGACAATGCATGTAAGCACTCAAGTGATAGTGATAAAAAATTTTCAAATAATGATAAAGATGAAGTCCTATTTATGATTGAAGAAAAAAAAGTCAAGAAAAGATCACCAATAATTCTCAAGTGTTTTAGATGTGGTAACTTTGGACATCTTGAATATAGTTGTACAAAAAATGGTTTTTAGTTTTAGTGATGATAAATATGAAGATACACTTGAAGGACTAGAAGAGAATATTCTAATGGCTCTAGAGAAAGAATAAAGTGATCCTATAGAAGACAAGTCAAAAGAAAATGAAGATGTGGACAAAGGCAAAAAAATAGAGGAAGAATCAGATAAAGAAGGATATGATCTCAAGGGAGAACTTATTTATGCTCTTGACACAATAAAGAAGGTAAGAAAGCAAAACTCTAAACTTGAGTTTTAGTTTCAAGAATGTGATGAAGAGAGAAAAATGCTTATAGAGGATCTAGACAAATCAAAGGCTAAGACAAAGAAGTTCAAGGATAAGTTAGAAGAAAAGGTCTTAGAATGTGAAAGGCTAGAACAAGAGGTAGATTCATTAAATATGGAAGTCAAAAACTCCAAATTCAAGCTACAAGGGTTCAAAAACATCTTGAAGAACTTAGATAAGTTCATCAGGATAAAAAAGCCTACATCAAGCAAGATAGGTCTTGGATTTGAACAGGAATAAAATAAATGGGAAGAGAAGTCAACCTCAAGCTCTGAAGGGGAAGAAACTTCAAAAGAAGAAACTTTAGAAGAAGATAGTTTAAGATAAAGTGAGACATATAAGGATGAGTTGGACAATGGAAAGTTCAACAAGGACAGGAATAATGCATAGAGAAGAAATAGATGGAACAACAATCAAAATAGGTCAAGAGAGACTAAGATACCAATGAGTTCAATACAAGGGAACTTCGATGGAAGATGTTTCTCATGTCACAGGTTTGGACACATGGATTCATAGTGCAGGACACATGAAAGACAGGGAATATCGAAACAAACAGCTTTTCCATGGGTATTGCTACTCATGTAATCAGTTTGGTCACAAGGCAATGAATTGCAGGATTCATGAAAGAAAAGGATATGGCTTCACTAGGATAAATATTAAGACATTTACACCTCCAAGGAATAATAAAATTAAGTGTTACAAGTGAAATAATTATGGTCACACAACAAAGTGGTGTAGATCAGACATTCCAAAATCAAGTATGAACAGGAACAAGAACAGGAAAAGGGATATGGATATGAATAGGAACAGGAACAGAAACATTGATATGAACATGAAAAATAATAGGAACAGGAATAGGAACAAGAATATGGACATGAACAGGAACATGGACATGGAAAGGAATAGTTAGAGGAATCAGAAGGATTAGATAAGAAGAAAAGAGGATAAAGGTAAAGACCAGTGCTTACTGGGAGTAGAAATACTCCCACCCCATAATTAAACACCTCAAAAAGAGGTGGGGTAGGGACTAAGCTAAGAGAATCATTCTTAGCCCTGAGCCCCAAAGGTGACCCTTTGCCATTGATGTCAAAGGGGGAGATATTTGAGTAAGTGGGCGATATTTGGTATTTGAGTAAAAAGGAAAGATTTGAAAAAAGCATTGAGCCAAGGGAGCAATGTCCCAAGGGGACTAGAATAAAGAAAATGTTAAGTTTTTGGTAAACAAAATTTGGGTTACCATCAATGACAAAGGGGGAGATTGTTGGACATTTTGAGTCAAAGTTGTCATTGATGTCAAGGAACAAATTTGTCATTGATGTCAAGGAATAAGTTACCGTTGATGCAAAAATATCAAAAGGAACAATGCAAAGGTTAATGGCAAAAGAGCTTCATAATATTTTTAATATTATGTGGAAGCATAGGTAGGAGGGTTTTTATTAAAACCATGGATGAGAAAAATAAAAGGATTTTCATAAAAGCCCAAGGAAGTTTTAATATTTATTTTATAAAATATTTAAATTCAAATTGAATTTAAATTTTATAAATAAATATTATTTATACAAAGTGGTAAAATCAAAGAAGGCTTTAATAAAGCCAAAAGGATTTAAAATTTAATTTATAATATTTAAATTCTAAAGAATTTAAATAATTTATAAATTAATTATTCAATTTTGAAGGTGCCAATGTTCAAGTTTAAAGGAGGTAATTAGTATATAAACTATATGCCTTAGTGGCATTTCAATCGTCCTTCATTCGAACAAATAAAAGAGGTAAGTGTTGTGTTGTGAGAATTCGTGAGAAGAAGAAGACAAGTTTCTTGTCTTAAGCACCAGCAAAAAAGGAATAAATTTATCGAGGGCAAAAATTCAATAACCAAAGAGGTAGCGTGGCCTAGTGGCAAGTGGTCATGAGTTAAGGTGCTTGGGTGCAGAGTGGTCTGCGTTTGATTCACGATAAGAGCATTTTGGTAGTGTTAATATTGAAGCGTCAAGGAAGGACGCGTGTTTTATTTTGATTGGGCACCAACAAAGAGGATATAAAGTATGTTGTGCTCTTTGGTTTTCAAACGAGCACCTAGTGCTCACGGTAGCCAATGCCACAACTAGGATGCACGAGGAGACAGCGTCAAGGGTTCGAGGCGAAGGTAATAAATTTTGCATTAATTTTAATTGCCTAAGGTTTAAACATAAGGTTTAGGGAGCTATAAGGAATTATGAAAATGTGCTTATTTTAATTATTAATTTTTGACTAAATGAAGGTATAAGGTGTTAAAATTTATTTTAAATAAATTTATTTTGACATTTTTTATTTATCAACAGGTGAATTGAAGAGTGATTAAATTTGAGAGAACTTATTTTGAAGATGACATTATTGACATTATTTGGTAAATATTATTTTTAATTGGGATATCAGAAGGTGTAAATGGTCAATTAATTTTTGTATATGTTGATGGATGCCTTCTTCAAGATGGAGTAATAGGGTGTATGTATGTTTATATATTTGCATTGTAATATTGAGAGAGAGTTTTATCATCTTCTAACGTTCCTTTGAGCTTGGCAAAGAAGTGTTTGTGGTTGTGGCAGATGTTTGAGGTTCCTTCATAATCAAGAAAAGGTATGAGCACATTCTTCCATAGTTGAGTTGATTGGTTGGTTTTCTAAAAAATAATTTTGGAGTGAAAAGGACTTGATTAGGGTTTCCTTATTGAGTGTGTTGAGTTAATGCTTCAAGGTTTTCTGGAATAAAAAGTTGTTAAAACCTTGTTTTATAGGCTTAGTTGTTGAAGCCATTGGTTGAGTGAAGAACTTGAACTAGGATTTGAAAAGAACATGAGTATCATTGTTATGTGAAGATTGTCTTATAAGCATTGTTGTTGAAGTGAGTTGTTGAGTGAAGAACTTGAACTAGGGTTTGAAAAGAATATGAGTATCATTGTTATGTAAAATTGGTTGATAAGCATTGTTGGAAACATTTTGAGTGAAGGATCATATGCTTGGACTAGGGTTTGTAAGCAAGGATTGTTTCATTGAGTGATTGGTTGAGTAGAGTTGGTTAAGCTGATGCAGGAGCATCCAGCAGAAAGCCAAAGAAGAGAAACTGTAATGATATCGTGACAGGTTGGCCAAGGAGAAAAATGTCATGACATCGCGACATGTCACGTTTTTGCGACTCAGGAAGGAGAGAGAAAGAATGGACAAAAAATGTCGCGATATCACGACATGTCGCGTTATCGCGACCAAGGGATGAGAAGAGGTGCCAGTAAGAAATATGTCACGATATCGCGACATGTCATGTTATCGCGATCGACAGACGAGGAAAGGCGCAAGGAGGAAAAGATGTCACGATTTCACAACATGTCGCAGTTTCGCGACCCGTAGAGGAGAGAGAATGCACAGAGGAAAGGATGTCACGATTTCGTGACATGTCATAGTTTCGCGACCCGCCAAGGAGAGAGAAAGCCAAGAGGAAGAAATGTCATGATTTTGTGACATGTCGCATTTTCGCGACCAGAAGGCAGGATGAAGAGCAGAAGAGAAGAATGTCGCGATTTCGTGACATGACGCATTTTCGTGACCTGCAAACAAGACGAAGCGCAAGGGAGAAGAATGTCACGATTTCACGACATGTCGCATTTTCACGACCAGAAGGCAAGCAAAGGAGCCCGAGGAGGAAAATGTCACGATTTCACGACATGTCGCATTTTCACGACCAGAAGGCAAGCGAAGAAGCCAGAGGAGGAGAATGTCGTGATTTCGCAACATGTCACATTTTCATGACCAGAAGGCAAGTGAAGGAGCCCGAGGAGGAAAATGTCACGATTTCACGACATGTCGCATTTTTGCGACCAGAAGGCAAGCACAGGAGCTCGAGGAGGAAAATGTCGTGATTTCATGACATGTCACATTTTCGTGACCAGAAGGCGAGAGAGGAGCCAGGAAGCTGAAATGTCACGATTTTGTGACATGTCACATTTTCGCGACTCGAAGAGGAAAGCAAAGGCAAGGATGAAAGAATGTCACGATTTCGTGACATGTCGCATTTTTGCGACCCGAAGAGAAAAGAGGAGTCGAGGAAGAAAAATGTCGTGATAGCGCGACATGTCGCATTTTCGCGACAAGAAGGCCAGAGAGGGAGCCAGAAAGAAGTGTCACGATTTCGTGACACGTCGCATTTTCGTGACGAAAAGGTGAGGGAAGGAGGCAGCGAGAAGAAATGTCATGATTTCATGACATGTCACGTTTTCGCGACCCGAAGAGGAGAAAGATGGCCAGTGAGCAGAAATGTTATGATTTCGCAACATGTCACGTTTTCACGATCGAAAGAGAAGAGGAAGAGGAAGAAGGAGAAGATGTCATGATTTTGCGACATGCTACATTTTCGAGGGACTATTACAAAATGAGGTCATTGAGCGACACATGGCATCCAAGAGCAGTGAAAGCAGGTGAAGACGAAGAGTCGAAAAGGCAGACGTTTCGAATACCTAGGCAACGAAGTGGCACGAGAAGATGAATTAAAGGGCCACCAGATGGAAAGTAGATCGTCATGCCAGAAAATTATAAAAAGGGAAAGTAGAGTCGTGCACAAGGGTCGAGTCCGGCCCCAGGTAGGGTAGATCAGATTCAAGGGCCGAGGTCCATTCTGATCCTGCTTGGCTGTGTGTGTCTTCCAAGAAGAACTTCGAATACTAGAAGGTGTAGACAGATCGTCGAACGTGAGGCAGTTTACACGGATCCGTGGAGATGGAAGCACGATCTACAGATTTGAGATAGAAGGCTGCGGCGTTGTTGATCTGTAGACAGAACTCTGAATAGTATGGCTACGGTGATTGTTCAGAGCGTGGTGTTTTGGCAGAGTGCAGAGAGAGTTGCAAAGCCGAAGGAAAGAGGGCTAGAGGACTATGGAGGCAATGTGTTTCTCCTAGATGCGGGAGGTTCAGAGAATCGAAATTGAAAATATAGAACACTACGCCTACGGGCTAGTGTTGTAATTGTAATTGTAAATGTAAATTAATCAAAAAATGTTTGATGAAAAATGTGAAATTCTGTTGCGATTTTTCGTGTCCCCATCATAAGCCTAGTCAAGTGTATGTGTGAAGTGATTGTTCAAGTTCCATAAAACAAACTATTATATATTTCGAATTGATTTGAGAAAGTGATTGAGTATTGAGTTGAATTTGAAGCATATTGAGTCTATAACAATTCTCTGTGTGTTTTTGAAAGGGTGATTGGAAGTGATTGAGAATTGAGGTAAATGTGAAACATTTTGATTCTCTGACAATTCTCTGTATTTTTCTAAAAGATTTATTAAGTACTATGATGAGTATATATTATATTGAGTCTCTAGCAATTCTCTATATGTTTCTACGATATTAGACAAGTTCTAGTGTGGACTTGTTGAGCAGATTTGAGGTAAGTCTTTGATAAGATTTGTGGACAGATTTGGGTAAGCTATTGTGGAAGCTTACAATACAAATTGAGAGTAGATTTGGATAAGTTCTTGTGAGAACTTATTGAGCAGATTGGAAAAGTTCTAGAGAGGACTTGAGGATAGATTGGTGTTAGCTATTGTGGAAGCTTACAAAGTATATTTGAGACAAGTATTTGAGAAGACTTTAGAGCAAAGTTGATTGATTGATTTGTTCAAACCTTGAATTAAGTTTTGGGATATATCTAGCAGAGTTGATTTGATATTGTGTCAAGCTTTGAGTTAAGGCTTGAGGACAGATATTGATGACAGATTTGTGCTAGACCGAAGGACTATGTTTAGTATAGATTCGAGGATAGATTTTGGTGCAGATTTGAGGACAGGTTTGTTCCAGACCTGAGATAGATATTGAGGATAGATTTGTGCTAGATCGAAGGACTATTTTTAGTATAGATTTGAGATAGAGATTTGGAGGTGATAGAGTTGAGGACAAATATCTCCAACTGGAGTAGGGAGGACATATGTCTTCTATGGATAGAGTTCCATTTGCTAAGAGCAATGGAGAGACGTCTTCTAAAGGATCACCAGCCAGATCAGAGATAGGATATTGGTGTCTCCTGTGGATAGGGATCCATTAACTTGATTAGGATATTGGTGTCTCCTTTGGATATAGTTCCATAAATATTATAATAGGGAAAGGATTCCCAAGAGATTGATTGAGAAAGTTTTAGTAAAATATTTTCTCCGTGGAGTAGCCCACTTTGGGTGAACTACGTAAATTTGGTGTCTCTATTGTGTGGTGATTTGTGCATTACTTTGATTACTACTATTGATATTGCTATCTTTATATTGCATAATATTGATTACAAAATAAAATTAAAAGGTGATCTTATATTGTTCATCCCCCTTCTCAGTATAAGCTTGTGTTCTTCACAAAACTATTATATCTTTATTTTATTTGTACATATGTTGTGGATGCTGAAGGTTTTCAACATTTCTAGAGAAATTTATTTTTGAAGTTGTCACTATAGTAACAATAATCAATGGTATGTCTACTTGACTATTATAAAATATTATTGCAACCTCAATTGTATTTCTATGCCATTTTGGTGTTTTCTTCTCTTATTTTAGTTTTTGAGAATAAGACTTGAGTGCATGAAACATGTCTTCACTATCCTTATTAGATGCATTCTTAATAATTTCATCCATGAATATCCTTTGATGTAGTCTATCTTATATCTCCCTAGGTTTTGAATGATTTTTCAAGTTTCTAAAATTTTAAAAAACCTATGATGTTGAATTCCTTACGTCTCCCTAATTAATTAGAAACTAGAAAATAAGAATTTTGTAAACATAATATTCCTAAATTTGAAGTAGACTTCCTTATCTCTCCAAAATTAAATAATTTGCAAATATTTTATAAGCCTTTGTATTTCAAAAAATATTAAAATAATACTTTCAAAAACTTTAATAAAAACTTCTCACAAACTTTAATAAAACCTTATGACTACTTATCACTCAAAAAAAATAAAAAACTTAATTAAAGCAATACTAAACCTTATCACTCATTAATCTCAATAATAAAATGATTAATCAAAATTAAACCAATTAATAAATTATTCCTTATATCTCCAATTAACTTTAGGTATAAAATCAAATCTTAAATAATATTATACCTTCCTTTTATGCACTTACTTCTTAACCAACCTTGCACTTGGTGATCCTTCTCCATTTTCAAATACCTCTTTGCCTGTGCACTTTGTTCTTGATAACCTTACACTTGGTGCTCCTTCTCCCTGACTAATAACATTACATTATGCTCGAAATATGATGCCACTCATGCAAGTGATTCTCTAACCTCTTTATAATGTTCCATTTTGGAATGATTTGCTTGACTTATCAACGTGGCGCTTCAACGTCTAAAGGTTCTCCAACTTAGGGTGTTTTGAGAAACGTTAACCTATCTACCATTTCACTTGATAATAACATTGCATTAAATGATAGCACTTTGTTAATTTATCCTATCAATGGCTTTGAAAAGCATTGATACTTCTTCATCTGAGGTACTTCAAAGACCTAGAATTATTGTACCTCTTTGAATGATGCTCACTCTCTAGGAACTTGATTGAATGGCATTTCACTTATTTAGATGCTTTGCTATCCTTTTATGTTATTTTAACAATGGTGCTTCGCTATCCCTTTCTCCTTGCAAAAAAAGGTTTTAGGTGCTTGTTTCCTTGAGCATGGTGCTCTATGTATATGCCATGTATGGTCCTTGATTTTAGTGGGTGCTTGACTATTCTTTCAACTTCCTATAGGTGGTGCTTGTAGCACAGGGGTGCAGTATTCCTGATGGGGAGGTGATTTTATAGTACTCATAATGATCAATGTATTATCTCTAACTTTTTTACCAAATCGTACGACCGTACAGTCCCTAAAACTACCCTTTTACGCCCATTGAACAGCTTGTACGGAAGTCAGTTCGACACACTATATGATCCAAAATTGTACAATGGCATGGTTTTTATGATTATCCACTCAACTAATCCTTCAGATTCTATTTTGCAGGTTGTATATATTTTTGTAATTAATAAGTCGATTCCATAAAACTGCTAAATCAGGTAAGTTTCCTTCTATCGCCTAAATTGCCAAATCGGGAAAAATCATATTTGTACGATTTGTACGAACTCTAGTGTACGATCTATACAAAAATAAAGTGCAGCCAAATGCTAAATTAGATATTCTAATGGACCAATCTCTCTCAGATAGGTTTTGTGAGGTTTTAATCTGCCAATTAATCCTTTTCTTACAACATGCAAAATATATCAATGGGGCTTGAGAGATGCAATTTCCAGGGCTACATATAGAAATCATACAACAAGGTTCACAATATTTTTAGTAACATGGACATAAGCATATATCATTCCACAAAACCTCACCAATACTGGATTAATCCATTCTATCACAACAAGGCATAAACTAACCAAAGCAATCACTAGGAAGTACATGCAATATCAGTAAGCCATCAATTGTCATTCATTCATGCAATAAATCGTACACAACCTGGAAAATGTAATTGTGCCCAATTGTATATTATTATGATAATATTTCACTTACAACATGGCTGATCTACAACAATCATGGCTAGAACTCATAATATAATAACATAACTTAGTTATATTACAACCAGTAAATAGCTAGCAACACCCAGACCTACAAAATTGAAAATGGGGCCTTATATAATGTTTCCCAGGATGTTAAAAAGTGGTTCCTGAGGCAATTAGTTATTTTAAAACTATTTATGCATAATAGAATGCATTAATTAAGGCTTTTACTAAGTCTAACACTTTAATTATCAAACCTATGTGCCATTTCAACCTGAAATTATATTTCCCATGCATTTCATTGCATTTCAGTGTGCCTTGTATGGTTTTCCCTCTTGGTTGTACAATTTATCCTCCTGGTTGTACGATTTACTTCTACCTATATGATTTGCAAAACTTGTACTAATTGTCAAAATTTTCAAATTAAGCAAATCCATTTTATCACTTTCTCTTATTTTGGGAGGTGGATTTGTTGCCTACATCTCCCCTCCCCTTTACTTTGGTCAGTGTCCTCACTAATTGTCCTTTATGCTTTAGTTGTGCCTTGTATTCCATGACTAACTCCTGCAAGTCATTCACTTTTGTTTGAAGAATTACACGTTCATTCTTCAACTTGGCTGCATATCTTCCTATTTTCACTACTTTCACCCCATGTAAATTAGCCTTATCTTTAGCAATCTTCAAGAATTCCAACATTTACTTCTCTCGATCAATGGCACTCCTCTTCAACCTCTCCTGCAAGTGAGCTTCTGTTCGAGTCACTACCTAGAGTTCTTCATTCTTCTCAGATATGGTCTCCAGGTGGTGATTGATATCAGCTTCCAAGGCATGAACAGTATCTTCTCTAGCCTTCAACTGTGCTTACTTCTCCAGGAACAATTTATTGTATCTTCTATTGTCATTTTGAAGTTCTTCTATGTACTTTTCCTATGTCACCACTTGCTCATTTTTCTTAGCCAATTGTGTTATCATCTATTCATCCTTTGCCTTGAGTTGTGCCTCCACTCCTTAATCGTTTCTTCTGTTGTTTGTGAGATCTGTTACTTTTCCTCTTCAAGAAAATTAATTTTGGTTTTAGACTCAGCCTTTATGCTTATCAGATCTTCCTCTAATTTCTTTATTTTCTTCTCTATTTTAGCCTTACACTTTTGCAATTCTTCCTCCATTGCAATAATTTTTTTCCAAGTGGCTTTCATATCCTCCTTCTGAGCTTCCTTGAGCTAATAAATCTACTCCAATCCGATGCTCAACCACTCTATCCAATGTGTGAGAAATTTCAACTTCCTTAGAGTGATAGCTAAATCTATAGTGACCCTCTTGTGCTCCAATTATCCTGTGTTCATCAGATAATTAGGGTGATTGGTTCCATCCAAGTACAACCTCAAATGCTTCATGTAGTTGGTTATCACTCATTTTTTCAAGTCGTATCTTCCCAACATTGTGGTTACATCTTCCCTAGGTAACTTCCATGGGTGCTATACATGAATATCTATGATTTTCCTTGTACGCTCCTTGTTACTTACCCATTCTATTATTTTCTCCAATTCGAGAGACACTTGTTCCTCTCATAGTTTTAATTCTCCCACACATCCAATATAAAACTATAATTTGGCATTGGCAATTGCATCGCTTATCTATGAGAAGTGTTCCACATCATCTGATACTTCTTTTGCCTCCTCTTCCATTTTGATCTTGTTGAACTACGGTACCTTCAAAAGGTAACTTGTTATCATTCTCCATCGTTCCTCTTCTATAGAAGTTCATTATTCTTCTTCCTCCATGTGGTGGCTAGAGCTTCCCCTAAGCTCTCGAAGTGCTCTCTCTATATCTATATTTTATCGGGGTGAAGTCCATTCTACAATCTTCTTTGGTTTAAATTTTTTGAATGCAAAAATTTCTCCTTGGTGCTAATTCAAAAATGGGTCACAAATTTATCTATAGGTTACTAATGAGTTTTAATGCCCATGTGGTCCTCTTCATTCGGTTGCACGCTTTTCACCTTTGTCCTCTTGAAAATTTTGAATTCTCCTTTGTACTATTTCAATAAATTACCAATTTACCCTCTATTTAAATTGTTCATCAAACCCTAATTGAACCCTAACTGCTTTGTTTTCAAAATAGTGCCACTTTGCATATTTTCCATCCTCTTAGCATAAATGATCAACAACTCAACATTTTATTTGAAAATTTTGTCTTTTCTCACTTTTTCTCCAACCACCTCTTAATTCACACATGCAACATTAAATGGGGTAGTTTAAAATCATACATTGTATGACCTAAATCATACAACATGTTCTCTTGTACGATTTCCCACATGCTTTTGCCAATGTCCCCTTGTACAATCTTTCTTTTGTACTTTTTGACTTTAAAACTGGATTTGTACTATCTAGTACTGGTGTTTTTCCATATTTGATTTGTACGATCTTATACTTAGAGAATTTTTCATTTTTATCTCTCTAAAGAGGTCATCATTTTTGGTTTTCAACCCACTTCCTTCTTAATTGCATCCCGAGGGATTTTCACAATTAAGGCATTTTATTTTTATTTTTATTTTTTTTAAATACTAGCCTATTTACACTTATCGTCATGGCAATCGTACAATGACATTCACATGTATGATCCCATTGGATTATTCTCTTGGATGTTCAACTGTGACATTTTGAGTGGTTGTGTCACCTGTCGGTACTTGCTCCCTAGGTCAATTCATCTCCACTTGTGATGTTACTAAATTTCTTTACCTTCCCCTTCCACGTGTACAATTACAAGATGGAGTATCTTCACCTAGTGTTCTTTCTCCTTGTTGCACATGTGATTGGTCCCTTGGTAGCGGTGTCCTTACTACTCTACTATCATTCGAGCAACTTCTCCACCTATCCCCTCATATCAATTCTAGTCCAAACTTGGTTATCAAATTCTTAGTTGTCCTTGGTTTCTTTCATCTACAAAATGTACTCTTCCTCTATCAGCAAGGCCTCTCCCATGCGAGTGTCTTTCTCGTCCTATTTCTCTTGATGTCAGGTTTCTCTATGCCAATGGTGATTCCTCCCTTTCTTGGAGTAATCCTCTACCACCTACCACTATTTGGGGTCCTCGTCAAATTAGTGGTGGTCATCCTACTAGATATTGCCTTGTGGGGCTAGGTAAGATTCATCTCATTTATGGTAACCCTCACAGATTCCTTGTCCAGTTCATACAGGCTAAAGGTGTATCTCCTAGCAATCTAGGAGTAGGTGGTTGGAACCTTTCTCATCCTCTTCCTCCTCTTATGGTAACATCACCTTGTACTTGCTGACTTCGTAGTCGAATACCTCCTCCCCTTCCTAGCTGAAGCCTTAGGGGTCTTTCTTTGTTCCTTCCTCCCATTGCTCGATTATCAGGAGTTATCTGTACCAACTCAATGTTGGATAGTGGACTTCTACTTCTTCTTGTGCTTGGTGACAATTATCGCAGTGCTCTGATTCTATGATTCACATGTGCTATATGATGTCTCCATATTCTTTCCTCGAAGCTTCTTTATGGATATGAGGTTGCCAAGACCTCTCTATATGCATCAAAAAAGTTCATCTCAGAACTTGAGTTATTCTGAATCTCTTCTTTCTGTTTCATCCAATCTATTGGAAAATTCATCAATCTCTCCAATCTTTGTACTTTTCTCCTTTGTCTTCTCAATTTTTGATAGACTATTATGTATGCTTGTGGGTCAAGGTTGGTTTGATGGCCTTGCGATCTCCCTAGTTGTTTTTGTGTTGTTGTACATGCTGGGGGATCTTGATTAGCTCAAGGATTTTGGGGGTTCTCTAGGCAATCCTCCTCATCACTACTTTTTGTACTAGGTTCCATTACTAACCAAGGTATTCCTTCATTACTGGAGTCACTCAAATCCAATCATACATTACCTTGTGAGTCAGGTGATGTGGTTGCTTCAGTCATCATTAGCAGATCACTTGGTGGTACTTGTAAACTTGTGCTTGCTCCATTATTTCTTATACTACTCCTTAGAGTTATCCCCTCATCATCCTCAGGTTCTCCTTCTAGCTCTTGTAGCCTAGCTATTTTTTTCTCATCCAACCTTTGTATTGTACTATCCAATTCCTAGATGATTTGTTCTTTCAACCTTGCATTATGACCTCACAACATCTGGTATTCTTCTTGCAGTTTTTGAGTTTGTAACCACATTCTCTATTGTAATATCCCTATCTAATCCAATGGAGTAATTCCAACCAATTCTTGATCGATGGTCTCATTCCTATATTTCTCTAGAACTTCAATTTCAAAGGTGTCCACTCTATCCTCATACCGTAATGTTAACCGTATCCTTCTTTATCCTTCTAGTTGATGGGGAAGTTCCCTCCATTCTACCTGAGGATACATCATATTTCTACTTACTGGAGGTGCTTATTCCTACCTTCCCCTATTCCTAGGTAACGGTACTATCTCTTGATGTCCTCTATCATTTGGAGGAATCCAATCTTCATATTCTTCTTCTACTCGCTTAGTCCCATAAGCAAATCTAACATGTACTTGCAATATTCTTCTTTCTCCGAGTCGAGGTGCCAACTCTTGTTGTTCTATGGTTGGTCATGTCTCCTCCCCTTCTGCAAATAGTGTGTGAGTCCTATGTCAGGCTCCTCCTGTTATGGACCTAGCTCACTCTTAGCTCCCCTTTGGGCTTCTTCTCATCTTCATCATTCAATATCTTCTGAAGAAATGAATAAGCAATGTACCTTGTAAGTCTTCAACTTTGAGCTATTTACAATGTCAGGCACCTCTATCCCATTCAAGTTATGTAACTTGACTGCTCCATTATTCAGTACTTCAACTAATTTATGAAGAACATGTGCTTATACTGATATGGGGGTGAACAGTATAAGATAAAACTTTTTTCTTTTTAATCCAAATGATACCATCAACAATATTAAAGTAGTAAACATAAAGAATCACACACATGAGAGGCATTATTTAACGTGGTTCACCCAATGTGGGCTACTCCACGGATAAAATATTCCTTATAATTTTTTCTCAAATAAATTCTCTTGGGAATCCTTTACCTACAATTTTTATGGACCTCTATCCAAATGAGACACCAATCCCTTTAATCAAGTTTATGGATCTCTATCCACAGGAGAACTCCTTTCTCCTCTGCTCTGGTTGATGATCTTCTAGAAGAATGGTTGTCCCCACTATTATGGCTAATAGATCTTTATCCACTAAAGACACCTATCCTCACTACTCTGCCTAATGGATCTCTATCCACTGGAGACTGTCATCCTCTATACTCTATCACCTCCAAAGCTTTGTCTCATATCTACTCTAAAAATAGTCCTTCAGTCTAGCACAAATCTGTCCTCAATCTCTATTTCAGATTTGGCATAAAATTATCCTCTAATCTATACCAAATTATATCCTCAAATCTATCCTTAATATTTGTCCTCAAATTTATCCTCAATTATGTCCTCAATATTTGTCCTCAAATATCTATCCTCAAGTTTGTATTTGTAAGCTTTCACAAAAGCTCACACAACTCTATCCAGAAGTCCTCTCAAGAACTTGTCGAATCTAGTATCAACAAGTTCTCACTAGAACTTGTCTAAATCTGCTCAATACGTCCTCACTAGAACTTATCCAAATCTTTTCTCAAGTATTCACTAAGACTTACCTCAAATTTGCTTAACAAGTCCACACTAGAACTTATCCAAAACTCATAGAAACATAAAGAGAATTTTTAGAGACTCAATATGCTTCACACTTATCACAATGCTCAATTAATTTCAATCACTCTTTTAGAAATATATAGAGAATTGTTAGAGACTCAATATGCTTCACATTCATCAACACTCAACCTCTTTCTCAAATCAATTCATAATATAGAACAATTTGTTTCATAAAATTTGAACTATCACCTTAACACATCCACTTGACTAGGCTCAATCAACTCTACTTCAACCAATCACTCAATAAAATAACCTTGCTTACAAACCCTAGTTCAAGCATATGAACGCTCACTCAAATATTTCCAATAATGCTTATCAAACAATCTCACATAACAATGATACTCATGTTCTTTGCAAACCCTAGTTCAAGTTCACTCAACTTAATCACTTTAACAACAATGCTTATAGAACAAGGTTTTATCAACAACTCTCAATTCCAAAAAACCCTGAAGCATTAATTAAAAACACACTCAACAAGAAAAAACCTTAACCAAATATTTTTCACTCCAACTTAGTATCACAAAATTCAACAATCACTCACTAGGAAGAATATGCCCATACATTTTGTTTGATGTAGAAGTACCCTTGGAAAACCTGTCTAAATCATAATTTCCTTATTTCCAATTTCAATGGTTAGATGACAAAAATCTCACTCTTAACACTTTCTCAAATATTCCTTAGACACAAAAATACTCAAAGCTCAATTATGCCTTATTGCTCCCAACCATCAAATCATACATGAAAATAATAATTCCTTGGATACACCTTATAAACTCCAACTTAAAATAATATCCAACACCACACAACTTCCTAAAACACCTTACTACCCTTTCCAAATACTAAGGTAAATAACGTTAAAATTTTAATTTTGCATGACCCTTATAGCTCCCCTAACAACCTTAAAAACAAAATAAAATGCAAAAATTAATTTTCGAATACTCAACAAACCCTTCCAAAATTTCCAGCACTAAATTTCAATGCATACCTTTTACTTCCCCCAAAAGGGGTTTCGGCATGATTTGATTCGCCGTCTCCCCAAGCCCAAGCGCCTTAGCACTTGGGAGTCCACCGCGTGGGCTAGTGATGCCCATGTGAAGGAAGAAACGCTTCCTTCACCTTATGCCTTAGTACACCATTGAATTCCATGAAAATCACAATGCTCACTCATTGCTTGGGTGTAGCACGATTCACAAGGTTCGCATGTATTAAAAATTTAAGGCATGGTAATTTTTATAAGGTGGGTTGATTCCCATTTTTATACACGTTTTTGGAAATTTTAACCCACGTCGGCACTTGGAATTCGAATTTCAAATATTCGAATTATAATTTGATAGCCCACCTTAGGGTTATACAAATTAATATAAACTAACCTATAATTAATATTAAAATTAATTAATAATTAATTTAAATAACATAAGTTAAGTAAATTAATTTATAATAAAAATTATATTAATTAATTTAAAAATTCCCTTTATAATATTATTCACTTGGGCTCCTTCTTTTAAACTTTGGACCACATCTAACTTCCCGAAACTGGGTCTTGATTAACTGAAAATGGACTATCCTTTTGCACTTACCGGAGAACCTGAAATTGATGATGCCCACTGAAATTGTGACTAACTGGTGTTGAAAGCTTGACATCAATGACCACTCACTCTTGAAATCAATGACAACTCATCTACTCAAAATGTCCAACACTTTATAAGGACCAAGCCATAACATATTCAACTTACCAGGCTTGATTTTCCACTTCCCTTTAAACTTTAGAACCAAGTCGTTTGGACTAAGTTCTAACTTCCTCAAGTGTTTGTCATGCCACGCATTCTATATTTTCTGAGCTACTTCAATCGTCCATTGTGCCATGACTGTTCTTTCATCTAGTTTGATCAGTGTTGTCAGATGCTCTTCCAAACTTTCTTGATCGCCCAAGTGATGCTCTATCGCGACTCTCAAACTTTGTTACATACCTAACATAGCTAGTCGACTATGTTAGGTTTCCAAGTATTTTTTATTAAATTATTATTAACATAGGTTCTTGATTTAATTTGAAATCATATTTTATCCATAATTATTCATTTATGAAATTGCAGAGGATTAAGCCATCCAAGTGGCTAGGACCAGCCCTCCGTAAGTGGCAGATTGAATTAAATATATTTCATTTATTTCTACATCGATTCCATCTCTATTCGATTTGTGGCATTCAATTAGATATTATATTACTCGTGGTTTTGTTGGTTAATTATTAATTGATTGGATTAAAATCATGGATTATTGCTTGGCAAAACAAGGGTAGGAATACCCTTGCATGTGGTATCCAATTTTATGTCGAGCGGGCAGGGTAGGAGTCTTCCATCCATTTACAACCTGTGCAATCATCTGGTAGTAATTGCAACAAGATTATAACTCATGATTCAACAACTGAAGTTCAAGGAAATATTTAGTGCAAGATTCAACAATCGAGGGTAGCGTGTAATTTCAACTGGAGATCATCAAAGATAAACGACATTGATTCATCGAAGACAAACGTCTTACCAGTCGTTACGAAAGACATCGTAATAGCATATGTATCTCCATAACATCACTACAACATTATGTGTTATCGGGTAGGAAGAATCATGTATCAAATGGCACTCAAAACATCATCAAATCATCAGAACCATCATCGAATCACCGAGAAACTAGAGCAAATGCAGTATTATATAGACGTAAAGCTGCCAACTAACCAGATTGCAAGGAAATTGCATTATCATTTTATAACCTAAGGTAAAAATTACAATTTATTTTCTTTTATTATCTTTCAAGGAAAATTATCCCACATACTCTATCTTGAGGGTAGAATAGTAGCTTATAACATGGACGTCACACTTATCAAGGTGTAAATTTGGTTACACAGTCGCTAGTTTCTTCATGCACGTGTGTAACCTTTCACTTGTCTCCTGTGTCATCCTCTCACTAGGTTCTGTGGGCTCTGCTATCTTCTATCTCTTGTATCCTTCACTTGTTGGGTTCTATTGGCTTAGTTGTTCTTTATATTTCATGTTTCTATTCAGTGTCGATGTGGTCCCACCTATCTAGTCGATTAGGTGTTGTATCATTGTTCCATATTATCTCTTGTCTGGTTCTATTTCGTTGGGTCCCCCTTGTCTAGTCCAGTGTCTATCCTTCCTCCTATTTTCTAGTCATTGATCGTGTCCATCCTTGGGTCTAGTCACCATTTTATTTTCATCATTGGTCATGTTCATCCTTAGGTCTAGTTTGTTTTGTTGGTTGTCATCGTGTCCCCTAAATTTTCATCGACTAGCCATGGTCATCGTGTCTCATGTGAATCATGTTGTTGTGCATAAAATTACTTGTTAGCCATTGAAAATTCACTGTAGCCATTGGAAAAGTCATAGTCAAAAGTAGTTGTTGGGAAAATTTAATTTCAAAAATAGTCGTTGGAGCTTCAAATTTCAATTGAAAGATAGTGGTTGAGGAAACTAGTCATTGAGTTCAAATTTCAAATAATCCATGTCACAGTTGGAGCAACAGATAAAGTGGAAAACAAACAATTTCTGGCCTATTTAACCAAAATCAAATTTACAAAAATCAAAGGTGAAATTAAACAGGACTTATTGACAAGTGCATGAGCAAGAAGTGGACCAAAGGACCAAATGGGAGATTATATAGCACGGATAATACCAACGACGAGTTTTTTAAGTCTTCCAGAAGACCTCCATGAAACAAAGGTACACATTATAATTCCCCTTTACGCATTAATAGTTTTGATCCCGATCATCCACTTCTTAACACCATGGCTACCAATCCTTCTCCTACCTCTTCCCATGAGAATCTCACACATGAAGAAATGGAAAACCCTAACACAAACAACCCAAATATGCAAAAATTACTAGATGGTATGAATAAATTGACTGTATTGTTGAATAAACTAGTGGAAAACCAAAACCAAACAACCCATCCTACCCCAAATCGCTTCCATAGACAATGGAACAATGAGGATCGGGATGGCGAGGATGTTTATAAAAAACAAAGATCTCCTACTAGTGGTACCCAAAATTGCTTCCATAGATAGAGGAATAATGAGGATCAGGATAGCGAGGAAGATTATGTACAACAAAGAGGTCCTACTAGAGGTGCCCAAAATCGCTTCTAATGAGGATCAGGATAATGAGGAATTTTATGAATAGCAAAGAGGTCCTACTAGAGGTTCCCAAAATCGCTTTCATAGATAAAGGAATAATGAGGATCAGGATAGAGAGGAAGTTTATTAACAACTAAGAAGTCCTAATGGTGTCAATTTTCCACACATTGATATGCCCACCTTTGAGGGTCATGATTCACATGGTTGGTTAGCTAAAATGGAAGGCATTTTAGATTTATATCAAATTTCCAATTTTGAGAAAGTTCCTTTTGCTTCCTCCAAACTTGGTACCGAAGCTTACCAATGGTTTGCATGGTATATACGGGGCACTATGTAGCCCATATTTTGGGATGAATTCAGCACACTTTTCCTTAATAGATTTGATGAAGGATTCAAATCTTCATACATGGTTTGATTGTTATCACTTAAGAAAATAGAATCAGTAAGAGAGTATATTTTAGAATTCACCAGTATACTCTCCTATGCAAGAAACTTACCATCCGATGTGGTGGTATCTACTTTTATAAATGGATTGGAAGAGAATATTCAAATTGAAGTTGACCTACAAGATTCAACTTCTTTAGATACACGTATAAAGATTGCCAAGTTGGCTAAGAAGAAGGTGCAATATGGAACATTTGTCCATCGTGATTCTGATAATAGATATCAATATCACAACTTTTTTTTGTAGAAATGACCAACCATCAAGATATTATTGCTTTAAATATCACAATCACCATCCAAAAGGCCAAGCATGTGTACCAAGACAAAATTTTCAAATAGAATATGCTGACAAAGAAGATGAGGAGGAAATAGTGGATATCAATTAACTTGAATCTCCCATAATAGAAGATAAAATTGAACAAGGGGAGGTGGTAGTTGAATAGGACAAAAGAAGGTAAATGTGTTGATTTATTCAGGAAGTACTCATAATTTTATTGATACAAAAATAGCCAGGGCATTAAACTTACACATTAACTCCTCCAATCAAGATAAGTTTTAAGTTATAATTGCAAATGGAGGAAATGCTCAATGTATCGGTAGAACATCTCCAATTTCATTACAAATGGGAAATTATACCTGGCATGGGCCTCTCTTTGTTATGGATTTAGGGAATTCAGAAGTCATTTTGGGATTTGAATGGTTAAAACAATTGGACATGATCAGTTTTAATTATAGAAAACACTTTGTGGAATGGAAAGAAAAGGGAAAGAGCTTTCGCCTTCAAGGAATTCCAAAACCTCCATCAAGGGTAGTAAGTTACAGCATGGAGAAAATATTAAGAAAGAAATTATGGATTCATTGCTCAAATTAATTGTATGGAACGACAAGCACAAGCCATGCCAAAAATTCAATCAAAATATCTGCAAAAAATTGTGGCTAACTATGATGATGTTTTCCAAGAACCCAAGGGACTACCTCCCAAAATATCCCATGACCATGCCATACACCTTGTTCTAGGAATTCTTCCTCCTAATGGTCATCCTTATCGATATCCCCAACCTCAAAAAATAGAAATTGAGAAAATTATCCAAGAACTATTAGAACATGGAGTCATCCATCACAGCACTAGTACCTATTCCTCACCAGTAGTTTTGGCTCATCACAAAGACAATTCTTGGCGTATGTGTCTAGATTTTCATCCCCTTAAAAAACACCATCAAGGATAAATTCCCTATACCTATCATTGATGATTTACTAGATGAACTACATGGTGCAAATTTTTTTACAAAATTGGATTTACGTTATGGATTTCACCAAATTAGAGTTAGGGAAGAGGATATTCACAAAACAACTTTTCATACTCATGAAGGTCATTATGAGTTTTTGGTCATTCCTTTTGGTCTCACTAATGCCCCATCTGCATTCCAAAGTCTCATGAACCATGTGTTTCGTCCATTCCTTCACAAATTTATCCTAGTAATTTTCAATGACATACTCATAAATAGTAAATCATGGAATGATCATCTGATGCATGTGGGAAGGGTTCTTCATATACTACACAAGAAAAATTTATTTGTCAAATGCTCTAAATGCTCTTTTGGTGTTCAATAAGTTGAGTACCTAGGTCATATAGTTTCTCAGGAAGGTGTTAAAGTGGACCCCAATAAGATAAAGGTAATTCACGATTGGCCCTTACCTAAAACTATCAAGAAACTTCATGGTTTTTTGGGTCTCACCGGTTACTAGTGCAAGTTTGTGCGTAACTAAGGAAAAATTGTATCTCCTCTCACAGATCTTATAAAAAGGATGATTTTCATTGGTTGAAAGCAACCACTCAAGCTTTCGAAGCTCTCAAAGAAGTAATGTGTACTACTCTAGTATTGGCAACTTTGGATTTTCACAAACCATTCGTGATCAAATGTCACTTCAGGAACAAGTATTGGGGAAGTATTAATGTAGGATGGTCATCCCCTGGCATTTGAAAGTAAAAAAATTTCAAGAAAAAATTTGGGAAGGTCCACATATGAGAAAGAAATATTGGCTATAAATGGAGACATTACTTAATTAGTAGTCGTTTTATTATTAAAATCAATCATAGTAGTCTCAAGCATTTTCTAGAACAGTGATTTTCTTATCCAGAGCAAAATAAGTGGTTAAAAAAATTATTGGGATATGATTTCATTATTTAGTAAAAGAAAAGGAAATAAAACGTGGAAGCAAATGCATTATCATGAAAATATGAAGATGAAGTGGTTATTAATGTTATTTCAGGTCCATGCTCCCAGTGGATTTCTCAGCTGCAAGAAGAATGGTTTTCCAATATAGAAACTACTCAAATAATTCAGGAATTATTGTTGGGTTCATCTAAGCATCCTCTTTTTCCTATGATGACAAGGTTTTAAGAAGAAATAATTACATTTACATTCCACACAATTCTACAATCAAATCAAGGATTCTAGACGAATCGCATGCTTCTCCATCAGTAGGATTTCTATATTGTGAATGGGAATATATTTCAATGGATTTTATTGAAGTTCTTCCTAAATTATAAGGCAAAAAAGTAATTTTTTGTGGTAGTGGATCGCCTCTCCAAATATGCTCATTTATAGGCTTTACAACATCCATTTTTCGTAAGCAAAGTGGCTAAGGTATTTATGGACTCAATTTTTAAATTGCATGGGCCAAAAAATATTGTAAGTGATCGTGATCCCATATTTACTAGCAATTTTTAGAAGGAATTATTTCATCTTAGTGATACCAAGTTGAATATGTCCTCTGCATACCATCCACAAACATACGGCCAAACTAAGGTAGTTAAAAAATGTTCGGGTACCTATATAAGATGTTTTATTCATGATAAACAATATCAATGGAGTCATTGGCTTTCCTTGGCAGAATGGTGGTACAACAATTTGTACCATTATTCCATTAATATGTCTCCATTTGAAGCATTTTATGGAATTAAACCACCAACAATAGTAGATTATGTACTAGGATCTTCCAAAGTGGTCCAAGTAGATGATTGGTTCCAACATCGACAATCAATGCTCAACATTCTCAAAGACAACTTGGTCCAAGAACAAAAAAGTATGAAGCAACATCAAGACACACACCGTTCGAAAAGATAATTTAATACTAGTGATATGGTGTCCCTGCGTTTGCAACCCTACAAACAATTGTCATTGAAGATCAAGACCAATCAAAAGTTGGCTCCATGATTTTATGGCCCTTACAAAATGGTGCGTCGCATTGGAGAAGTGGTATATCAACTAGAGCTTCCTCCCTCATCTCGTATACATTCATTATTTCATATTTTCTATATCACAAAGGTCATTGACTAGAAAGTATAGTCTCAGTTAGAGTTACCAATACTCAATGAAGAAAGACGTATATATCCCCAGCATGAAGTAATTTTACAAAGTAGAATACGTATGCTAATATATCATCACATCTAAGAATTACTCATCAAATGGTAGGACCTACTTGAATAAGATGCTACATGGAAACCTAAAAGTATTTTCTAGATATTTTCAGCTTTGAAGACAAATATTTTCGAGGAGGGGAGCCATGTTACATACCTAACATAACTATTAAGCTATGTTAGATTTCCAAGGATTTTTTATTAAATTTATTATTAACATAGGTTCTTTATTTAATTTGAAACCATATTTTATCCCTAATTATTCATTTGTGCAATTGCAGAGGACTGAGCCCTTCAAGTGGCGAGGACCAACCCTCCTTAAGTGGCAGATTGAATTAAATATATTTCATTTATCTTCGCATTGATTCCATCCCTGTTCGATCTATGTCATTCAATTTGATATTTGATTACTCGTGGTTCTATTGGTTAATTATTTTTTGATTGGATTTGGATCATGGATTGTTGCTTGGCAAAAAAAGGGTAGGAATACCCTTGCAAAATTGGTATTAAGAATTCAACTGGCACCACTACCTCCTATCTATACATTAATTGGAAAGGTGTATGTTCTCTTGTAGGTTTAAAATTTGTTCTATATGCCCAGAAAATAGACGGTGGCCTTTCCTCCCAATATTCTCCCTCTATTCTACAGGTTTTATATAGAGTAGATACCAGGACTTTATTTGTTGCTTTCACCTGTCCATTAGCTCTGGGATAATACGAACTAGACAATGAGTGTAAAATCCTAAACTCTATCATCAGTGTTTTGATAATTTTATTGATAAAGTGTTCTCCTCGGTCACTTGTTATCTGTAGTAGAATATCAAATCTTGTGATCACCTGCTCATACAAAAATCTTGATATTTTTTTTTCGAGTTGTCAGGTAATGCTCTTGCTTCGATCCATTTTGTTAAGTATTCTGTTGCGACTAAAATGTATCTGTACTTCCTTCATCGAGATGTTTTCAATGTTCCAATGAAGTCTAATTCCCATCACTCAAAATTTTCTAGGGGTTGCGATGGATGCAAAGGCATAAAGTTCCTCTTTACCAACTTCCCTGCCCTTTAGCACGTATCATATGATTTCACATACTCTTTCACATCATTATATAATGTGGGCCACCAAAGTCTAGCTAGTAATATTTTTCTAGCTATCGCATCTGGTCCTATGTGCCCTCCTGCAAAGCCTTCATGAGCTTATTTCAATGTTGCTTCGATTTCTTCTTCCATCACACATCTTCGTAGGATACCATTGCTTCCCATATTATACAACAATCCTGCTATCAACTAGAAGGGTTTTGACTTCATGATCACTTTATTTTTCTTAGTTGTCGTCATTTCTTGTGGCAACTCACGTGTGGATAGGTACTAGCCAATCAACTTGTACCATTATGGAATAATGTTGATGGTGAATAATTATGCATTTGGGAATCATCCAAAACTCCTGTTCCTACAAGCTCTCTTGATCGTATCTGAGATAACTGATCCACAATGACATGCTTCTTACCAGGTCTTACTACTACTCAAAATACGAACTCCTATAGGGTGAAAAACCACCTACTGATCCATCCTTGTATCACCAAATTATTTATCAAGTACAATAGAGCTTGGTGATTGACGTAGAAGGCAAAGAGATTTTCCAATAGGTAATTCCTAAACTTTTGAACTGCATATACCATTCCCAAAGCTTCTCTTTCTATTGTACTATAATTTCTCGTTGGCTTTGACAAAAGGTGACTAGCAAAGAAAATAGGTTGATCTGGCCTAAACTACGCTTCTTGTACCAAAGCACATCCAATTGAAAAATTTGAAGCATAAATATGGACATGGAACTCCATCCCAGTTTGGAAACACCAAAATTAGACTACTCATAATCTTAGCCTTCAGCTTCTCAAAGGCTCCTTGGTGCTCCTTCATCCTTCTGAAAGGAATATTCTTCTTCATCAACAAATCCAATGGGTAGGATACATGTGCATAATTCCTTATAAACCTTCGATAATATCCCATTGATCCTAATGAGGTTTTAAGTGAACTCACATCATATGGTTCTTCCATGTGCAATATCACACAGATCTTATCAAGATCTATTTTCAATCCTTCACTGCACACTATGTGTCCTAACAATTTCCCATATGGTACCATTAGGTAGCATTTCCTAGGATTTAATGATATCTATGCATTTTTGCACCTACTCATACATTCATTGAGGGAAATAAGACGCTCCTTGATCTTCCCGTAAATGGACCAAGCATCCAAAAATGCTTTAAAGTTCCTTATTACCAACTAATCAAATATATATAGTATGATACACTAAAATGTAGCTAGGGTATTATAGAGCCCGAATGACATTCGATTGTATGCATAGATGCCATTCTCCACAATAAATGTGGTCTTAAATTTATCCTCCTCGGCTATGTTGATTTTATTGTACCCTGAAACCCATCCAAAAATGAATAGATCTCATGTTCGGTAACTTCTTCCAAGATGGAATCTGTGAAGGAAATGGGGAAGGGTTCCCTAATAGTTACTACATTCAGATTCCTAAAGTCCATGCATAGTATGATCTTGTCTACTTCCTTCTTCAAGGTGATCACTATATGTGAGACCCATTCACTGGTTGTCACCCTAAAGATGATTCCTGCTTCCAGCATCTTTTCTATCTCTACATTCACTAATGCAGCATACTTTGGATTCATTCTATATGGCCTCCTCATTATGGGTTGATCTCCAGGAATTATCATAATATTATGGACACATAATTCTAGTGGTACTCCCTTTAGATCCTTATATGTCTATGCAAAGCATCCTTATATTCTAATAATATCTTAAAAGCCATCACTTTCAGTACAGGGTTCCAATCATCGCCACAGTGAATCATCCTAGGTTCCTCCTCTGTTCCTATATTGATTTCCATTATCCGAGGTCCTTCATATTTGATATTATTCGGCTCACTCACTGCTTTCTCCACATTCTTCAGGTGTGTCGATATTGTATCAATCTCTACATCTCCTATTGTATGCTCTACAATTTTTTTTGGAAATTTCCATTTCTCTTCTACCTCCTTCTTAAGTTCTCGACTAACTGTTGGTTTATCTTGTTTTTCATTAATCTCCTCTGACTCGATACAGAGGTAGTTGGGCTGAAAATTTTTTTACTCCTCCATTTTTCAATGAAGAAGTTCACTATCATATCTAGCTTCATCTTCACTACATTCATCTAGGTACAACATTCCTTCTCCATCAGGTTCATACCCTTCATCTCCTAAGGAATTTTTTGATTAATCCATCGTAGCTACATCTTCACTGACTTTTTTATTATCTATATTAATCATATATTTATGTTGTCCCTTCTTGAATATGATATGATTATTTTCCCAGTTGTGATAAACTTTGGCTACTCGCAGCCATCCTCTCCCCAAGATAGCATTGTATGCAGGCTTTTAAATTGTAATCACAATGAAATCCAAGACAAACTCTTGGTCAGCTATCACCACTTGTTATGCTATCAAGAATCCCTTTATCTTGATACCATATTGGTCAGCACCATATAATCAGAAGCTCGGTGTCCATAGATATGGAGCGCCTAGTTCTAGCCAAGTTCTTTTAGGTAGGACATTGATGTTGGATCCTCCATACACAATTACTTGTGTTAATTTGTGCCCTAGGATCTCCATATGAACTAATATAGGTTTCTTTCCCATATCAATCATCAATATAGCCAAATCCATTAATTTATATTTCCTTTCCTTTTCCTTAATTGGTTGTCTCTGTACTTCCATCACCTTATGTGGTTGTATTTATTCCACCATTTCTTTCTATAATGTTGTAATAGCTTCCAAAAAGTTCGACACTTTAATCTCTACTATGGTGTCCAGAACTTGTGCTGCCAGAATTTGCACAATCACCTTCTCTTTTGATGGCTTTTCCAATTTCTTTCCTTTAGCTAACTTCACTTGTTTAGCCTTTTGTGCTTCATCCTGTAATATTTTCTTTGCTACTTTCTAGCACTGCTTTTCCTTTTCTAGATCTGAAAACTTATCCTTTTTAGCCTGATTCCTCATCATGGCTAATACTTATTGGGTTTCCTCCTTAACTTGAAGAACCTCGATGTATAAATAATTGACATTATGTGGGTTACTTGAACTTGCCTACTTTGGGCAATTCACTTCTTTGTGGTTCTCCAGACCACACCATCTACACATATGTGTAGTACTTGCTTGTAGTGTTTCCTACCTCTGAGGTGAAGGATAATTTTTTGCAAAATACCCCCATTCTTGGTAATTGCGACACTGTATGATCGGCCTTCCTTTCAAGTCATACTGTAATCGATCCTGGCCTCCTTACCGATTGCCCTGGTTTGACATTCCACCTCACCTACTATTCCTATAACCATAACTTATTGCTTGTTTCCCACTCCCTTAGACCTTTGGTTTCTCTTCCTTCTCTTGGATTAACAGGACTTGTGGATGTACTCTTACATTATATGGGTATAGAATTACCTCATGTCCCATCTCATTATAGGTGTGGAAATAATCATTGCATGGATACTTTACATTTGTATAACCTTCTATCTTGCATTTCGTGCACCAAATATCATTCCTATCAGGTTTGCTCCTTTGTTCTTTCATTATATTGTTGAACTCCTGATGAAATGATGCTACTGTCCTCTATATAGTATCATCTCCTCCACTGTCTAAATAATTAGACTTGGGGTGATACAAAATTCCTATATATAGCTATTTTGATTCACTTTCGAAATTATTTGCATGATTTAAAGCTTCTTCATATGTTTTTGATGGAACTACCTTCATATTTTTCTTATATTTTGGTAGTAATCCATCAACAAACCACCACTTTATCAGGACATCTACTAGAATTATTTGCATCTTATCAACTAATTGCTTTAGTCCATGGTTGTATGATTTCACATCTTCATTAGATTTTTGCTTTGTTATGTAAAATTTAGTAACAATGTCTTTGTTATCCTTCAAAGGTCAAAATTCTTCAATGAACTTCTCCTTTATCTGATTACAAGTCTAGAAATCTAGGGTAATTTCTCTCTTCAAATACCAATCAATTGGCAATCCTCTCAAAGTAGCAAGAAATAAATTTACCCAGTCATCTGGTATTTTTGCATCATTTTCTCTCCAAATGGTTATACAAATTCCAATGTGTCTTGTGGGGTCTTCCTTACCCTCACCTGAAAATGGTGGACATCTCTATTTAGCTGCCTTGTTAACCATATTCTTAGAATCATCACTATCACTTGAGTTCTCCCATGGGATTTTTGTCTAATTCCTCCTTAGGGTGTATTTCTACCATCGTTGTTAGAAGTTTCTTATTCGAGGTATCTTGTGTTATCCCACCACTCGTTGACCAAACTCTCATGTGTCTTCACTCTGAGACCTCCTTTGCTGATGTGAGATAGATGTTCTTGGGCTTTCCTCTTGAGACCTTGCACCTTGTTGCTTTGGTGCCTGAGTCCCATCCTTTGCACTCCCTTGCAACCCTTTCATCGCTTTCTCAAGTGTTACCATCCACTCTTTGTCCTCTTGCACCATATCTCTATCAAATCTCACCTCTACGCTAGGTGGTTCTATTTCCTTGTCTTTTGTCTCTATTAATAATGCCTCAAAGTCTTCTTCTTTAGATTTCCAAACTTGCTCTATTTCTGGTTCACGTGTACTGTGGTCTGAGTTACTTGGATTCTCTCTATGATCAATCCTTGTGCTCCTTCGTAATATAACATTATGTCATACTTTCCATCTCCTATGCCTTTGTACACTGGTGTCTGTCATTCACCTCTAGAGTATTTTTGGACATATATATTAGTTTATCAATAAGGGTGTTTTGAATAATATTAGAAATACCCTGAAGAACACAGGCTTATACTGAGAGGGGGGTGAACATTATAAGATAAAATTTTAATTTTCTTTCCCAAATAATATTATCCAATATTATCATTGATAGTGTCAACAAAAGCAATCAAATCAATGCATAAATAATCACACACAATAGAGACACCAATTCAACGTGGTTCATCCAATGTGGGCTACTCCATGGAGAAAATATTTCTACTAAAATTTTCTCAATAAATCTATTGGGAATAACTTCCCTATTATAATGTTTATGGACCTCTATCTAAAGGAGACACCAATCCCCTAATGCTTTGATTTGTGGATCTCTATCCACAGGAGAACTCTTTCCCCTTTTCTTGGTTCATGGAACTTGACCTAGGAGAACTCTATCTTCCTAGCTGGTTCGTGGATCACACTACACAGGAGAAATCTTTCCCCTTGCTCTAGTTCGTGGAATTCTATCCATAGGAGAACTCTTTCCCCTATGCTCTTATTTATGGATCTCTATCCATAGAAGAACTCTTTCTTCTCTTCTCTAGCTGGTGATCCTCTAAAATACCTCTACCCCCACTACACTGGCTTGTGGATCTCTATCCATAGAATACCTCTATCCTCACTACCCTGGCTAATGGATATTTATCCATTGAAGACTAATGTCCTCTACTCTGTCACCTCAAAATATTTCTCTCAAGTCTCCTCAATCTCTATTTAAAATATGCACTAAACACTATCCTCGGTCTAGCACAAATATGCTTTAACTTTGTCTTAGGTCTAGCACAAATTTGCTCACAAATCTACACCAAAATTTTTCCACAAATATGTCCTCAAGCCTTAACACAAAGCTTGATCAAATCACCAATCAACTCTACTCATATTTTCCCCAAGCCTTAACACAAAGCTTGAACAAATCACCAATCAACTCTGCTCAGATTTACCCTAAGCCTTAACACAAAGCTTGAACAAATCACCAAATTAACTCTGCATAGATCTACCTCTAAGCCTTCTCAAAGACTTGCTCAAATATGCTTTCAAGTCCTCTTAAGAACTTACTCAGTTATTCTCTTAAGCCTTCACAAATAATTTCTTAAATCTACTCAAACACATGCTCAAAAATAGGTCACAAGATATGCTCAATCAATCTCAAATCTTGCACACAATGCTACCAAATGCTTCGTCTAATATTCAAAGTAATTCCTTTAACTTGAAGTAGTTTAGACATATTATATTCAAAATTCGTTTAACCTCTGGAACATATAGAGAATGATGTACTCTATCAAAAACTCAATATGTTCTACTCAATCATTAAGTCTGTTGCTTTCACAAATCTGATTTCAAATGATTGCACATTCACTTTCAATATCACTCAAAACCAATGCTCAAGAATTTCACTCAATCATCCAACCAATGAAACACAACTTGCTTACAAACCCTAAACAAGTGTTTTCATACTAATTCAAACAAAGAGCACAATGTGGGTCTCAAACCCTAACTCAAATAATCTTCAATCTCTATCTCAGATATTCTCTAAACATTCACCAATGAAGCATATAAAAAATCACTCAAATATTTCCAACAATGCTTATCAAACAATCCTTTTCACTCCACCTTATGTTTCATACTTTCATTCCAATCACTTATAAACAAAATGTAATGTGCCCATACCTTTTTGGTTTGATGGAGATATGTCTTTAAAACCTGTTTTGCTCACAATAAATTCCTTTTGTTCCACTTCCAAGGTTAGATAACAAAAGTCTATCTCAAAACCTCAAAATGAATATTTCACAATATCCACAAAATATTCCTTCTAAAATGTGCTTAAAAACATACTCTAAAACCCTTCTTTTGATCTCAAGGAGAATGCATTAATGTTTCATCATAATCTCACAAATACTCTTATTCATAAAGTGAAAGGTACAATAAAATTCAAACCAATTTTACACCTTATAAATCCTAGTCTTGCAAATTAAATCAACCCAACAAGATCACAAATCACACAATTAATTTTTCAGTATTACACCTTTTAACTCTTTTCTTAAAAATATTTTCAATCAAACTATTTTACTCTAAGTATCTTTTCAAGATAACACCACATACTTTATTTCATGCATCTTTTTTATCAAAATTAAGAAGTTTACCTTATAACTCCCAAAGCAACATTAATATATACATACCTTAGAACATAGTATTTAAGCATTAATTAAAAAATTAATGGGTGCGCTGCCTTCCGCAGGAATCAAACCCTCATTGCACTCTACTGCCTACGTCTTAGTTGCGGCCTAACCACCATGTGAGCTAAGCGCTCACTTGAAAACTTAACTGCGTCCACTATGCTTTGTCCTGGTTGTTGGTGCCAAAAACCTTAAAAAAATGAAACCTCACTTCTCTACCGTCGTTGCATCTCAAACCCGAGACCTCCCTTTTGCAATGACCTAGCGCCAAGGAAAACGTCGTTTGGGCTATCCACCCAAATGGAACCAAAATTTGATGCCACTTATCCTTGTCCTTTTCCTACCTTGAAGACTGAACCAATCAAACTTCTTCTTTCTCTTATGCGATTCGATCAACGATCAAGGCATATGATTTCTCGATTAATGCACACCTATCCACCTTTTTCTTTGCATTATTAATATGCCTTTTAAGGTATTTACCTCCAACGTTGGCGCATATTAAAAATAAAACTTTGGCCTTGATTTACATTATATTTTAATTATAATTAATTAAATTCAAATGAATTTAAATATTAAACTTCTTTTTGGGCCTTTCATTAATTTAAAATATTAAACCTCTTTTAGGCCTTTAAGGGAAAACTTTTGCCACCATCACCTTAGTAAAAATTCATCAAATAACCTTATTATTTTTCCTCAAACACCATGGAACGGAGTTATCTTTTTCTTTGCTACCCCATGCTTCATGTGCCATATCAACCAATTTGGACATCAAACCCTTTGATACTAATAAAACCTCTTGACATTAATTCCATCAAATTTGGACATCAAACCTCTTGACATAAATGACAACAAAACTTGCTCAAATTTCCATTAATCTTCCCCTTTGTCATTGATGGCAACCCTTTTTCCTTTAAGCATTTCTTTTACCTTTTTCCAATTCTGCTCCCCTTGAGAAATTTTGCCCCCTGATTGAATTCTCTCCCCCTAACTCAAATCTCTCCCCCTTTGACATCAATGGAAAAGGGATTCCTTTGGGGCTAAATATAAGACTTTTAGCTCAGCCCACTCCCCACATCCTTTACTTGAGGTGATTAATTTTGGGGTGGGAGTATCTCTACTCCCAGTATACAATGCTATTTTTCTTTGTCCACCTTCTTTCTCAATTGATTCTTTTTATTCTTTTGAATATCCCTGTTCTTGCTTGTCTCTGGAAATTATGTTCTATGCCTCTTGGCCATATGCCCAACATTATTGTACTTATAACACTTAATGTTGTGGTTCCTAGAAGGTGCAAATTTATTGAAGTTCCTCCTGGTGAAGTCATATATATTCTTGTCATGAACCCTGCAATTAATTGCTTTATAACCAAAATGATTACAAGAGTAACAATACCCTTGAAAGAGATACCCATTTATGAAATTTCTCTTAGTGAAACCATATTCCTTCTTTTCATGTGTCCTGCACTGCATAGCCTTGTGACTAAACCTGTTACATGAGAAGCAACGTTCTTTGAAGAAATATTGCCTTGAACCCATTGATCTCTTAGTCATTTCTTCCCTGTGATGTTTCATGTTCCATATGTTCCTTATTTGTCCATTGTTTCCTTCCCTGGTGAGCCTTCTATTTTTCAACTTATCCTCATAAGTCTCACTTTCTCCTTCACTTTCTTATTCTAAAGCTTCTTCTTCTTTTGAGATTGAGCTTGACTCCTCTCCTTGTTCTATTTGTCCCTCTTCAAAACCAAGTCTTGTCTCATTTGATGAAGATCTTTGTGCACTGATAATCTTATCCAAGGTCTTTGAGCTTCTCCCAAACCTGTGTAGCTTATCTTTAGACTCTTTTACTTCTTTCCTTAGTGAAACTACCTCATGCTCTAATATTTCACATTCTAAGATTTTTACCTCTAACTTTTCTTTAAATATCCTTGTCTTAGCTATTGAGTTTTTTAGATCTTGTATATACTTTTTTTTTTCTTCATCACATTCCTGAAATTGAATCTTGAGTTTAGAACTCTACTTTCTAACCTTTATTAATTCCTTAAGAGTAGAAATAAGCTTAGATTCTAGATATATAACTCCTTCCTCTTCATTTTATGATTCTTTCTCTACTTTTTTGTCTTCAAGAGCATCTTCATAATTTTCATATTTATCTTCAATATGAGAACTTCCTTCTTCCTCTATTGCCAAGAAGAGGATTTCTTCTTCTTCATTATCTGAGGATCTTCCATAACTATCACTTGAACTCTTGCCTATCTTATATGCATAGAAACTCTTCTTATATCTTTTGAAAAACTTATTTTCATTCTTGCTTTGTCCATCCCTATTTTTCTTTTGATAACTAGATTTTCCTTATTCCCTGTTCTTATGATCTTGTTTCTCTTCACCACTCCTTATTTCGACTTCTATAAATTTAGATGCATAATGACCATATTTACCACAATTGAAACATTTTACTATTTTCATACCTTTGCGCTTTCCTGAATTTCTCTTGTTCCTTATGTCATAGTTAGCTTCCTCATCACCGATTCACTCACCACTTGAAACATATTTCTTATCCTTTGCTTTCTTTGCTACTTTAAAAGCTGCCTCTTTCTTTGGGATAGGATCCCTTACAATTTTCATATCATATGTTGTGAGTGTTCCTTTTAACTCATCCAAAGTCAATTTTTTAAGATCTCTTGTTTCTTCTATGGTTGAAATATTTCCATCAAACCTCATTGGAAGTGACCTTAGAACCTTTTGACAAACATTATATTCTTCAACTTTAAACCCAAGTCGTCGCATGGAGTTAACATTAAAATGATTACAAGAGTACCCTTGAAAGAGATACCCATTTCTGAAATTTCTCTTAGTGAAACCATATTCCTTCTTTTTATGTGTCCTGCACTACATATCCTTGTGACCAAACATATTACATGAGAAGCAATGTCCTTTGAAGAAATCTTGCCTTGAACCCATTGATATGTTAGTCCTTTATTCCCTGTGATGTTTTATGTTCCATTTGTTTCTTATTTGTGCATTTTTTCCTTCCTTGGTGAGCCTTATATTTTTTAACTTATCCTCATAAGTCTCACTTTCTCCTTCACTTTCTTCTTTTGAAGCTTCTTCTTATTTGGAGCTTGAGCTTGACTCCTCTCCTTGTTCTCTTTGTCCCTCTTCAAAACCAAGTCCTATCTTGTTTGATGAGGATTTTTGTGAACCGATAATCTTATCCAAGGTCTTTGAGCTTCTACCAAATCTGTGTAGCTTATATTTAGACTCTTTCACTTATTTCCTTAGTGAAACTACCTCATGCTCTAATATATCACATTCTAAGACTTTTACCTCTATTTTTTATTTAAATATCCTTGTCTTAGCTATTGATTTTATCGGATCTTGTATAAGCTTTTCTTTTTTTTCATCACATTCCTAAAATTGAATCTTCAATTTTGAATTTTACTTTCTAACCTTTCTTAATTCCTTAAGAGTAGAAATAAGCTCATCTTCTAGATCTATAACTCCTTACTCTTCATTTTTTTATTCTTTTTCTACTTTTTTGTCTTCAAGAGCATCTTCATAATTTTTAGATTTATCTTCAATATGAACACTTCCTTCTTCCTCTATTGCCAAGAAGAGGATTTCTTCTTCTTCATTATCTGAGGATCTTCCATCACTATCAATTGAACTCTTGCCTAACTTATCTGTATAGAAACTATTCTTATGTCTTTGAAAAAACTTATTTTCATGCTTGCTTTGTCCATCCCTATTTTTCTTTTGATAACTATATTTTCCTTCTTCCCTGTTCTTATAATCTTATTTCTCTTCACCACTACTGCTTTCAGATTCTGTAAAGTTAGATGCTTAGTGACAATATTTACCACAATTAAAACATTTTACTATTTTCATTCCTTTGTGCTTTCCTGAATCCCTCTTGTTCCTTCTGTCATAGTTAGCTTTCTCATCATTGATTGACTTATCACTTGAAACAAGTTTCTTATCCTTTGATTTATTTGTTGCTTTGAAAGTTACGTATTTCTTTGGGATAGGATCCTTTACAATTCTCATCTCATATGTTATGAGTGTTCCTTGTAACTCATCAAAAGTTAATTTTTCAAGATCTCTTATTTCTTCTATGGTTGAAATCTTTCCATTAAACCTCATAGAAAGTGACCTTAGAACCTTTTGACAAATATCAGATTCTTCAATTTTAAACCCAAGTCCTCACATGGAGTTAACAACCTCATCCACATGAAGTAAGTATGTAGCAATGTCTTTCTCATCCTTCATATTCAAATCTTCAAATATTTTCTTGTGATTTTGCAACTTTACCATCTTGACCTTTTTATATCCCTCATATGCATTCTTTAACTCTTTCCATATTTCTTTTGCTGATGTGCAATGCATAACTTTTACAAATTCTACTTCATGTAATCCACCTAAGATTGTATTCATTTCCTTTGCGTTATACAAGTGTAAGAGCTTACCATATTTATCTATAGGAGGACTAGCTGGTGGTGTGTACCCATCCTCAACTGCTTGTCATATCTCAATTCCTTGTGCCATCAGGTAAGTCTTCATTATTACACTCCAAAAAATATAATTTTTCCCATCGAACAATGATGCCTTATTTGCTGAAGATCCACTTTAATATGCCATCTGTGTTCCTATATACTCTTCCTTCAAGCTATTAAACTCTTCTGAAGGAACCTAATCTGATACCAATTGAAGAACACACACTTATACTGAGAGGGGGGGTGAACAGTATAAGACCAACCTTCACTTTTCTTTCCCAAATAATATTATCCAATATTATCAATGGTAATATCTACAGTAGTAATCAAAGCAATGCACAAATCATCACACACAATAAAGACACCAATTTAACGTGGTTCATCCAATGTGGGCTACTCCATGGAGAAAATATTTCCACTAAAATTTTCTCAAAAAATCTCTTGGGAATCACTTCCCTATTACAATATTTATGGACCTCTGTCCAAAGGAGACACCAATCCCCTAATACTTTGATTTTTGGATCTCTATCCATAGGAGAACTCTTTCCACTTCTCTTGGTTCATGGAACTTGACCTAGGAGAACTCTTTCTCCTCAACTAGTTCATGGATCTCTTGCCACAAAAGAACTCTATCTCCCCATCTGCTTTGCGAATCACACTCCACAAGAGAACTCATTCCCCTTGCTCTATTTTGTGGAACTCTATTCATAGGAGAACTCTTTCCCATATGCTCTAGTTCATAGATATCTATCCATAGGATAACTCTTTCTTCTCTGCTATGGATGGTGATCCTCTAGAAGATCTTTGCCCACACTGCACTGGCTTGTGGATATCTCTTCATAGAAGACCTCTATCCTCACTACCCTGGCTAATGGATGTCTATCCACTAGAGACTGTTGTCCTCTACTCTATCACCTCCAAAGCTTACTCTTAACTATGGTCAATATTTGTCTCAAATCTATACTAAACACTATCCTCGGTCTAGTACAAATCTACTTCAACTTTATCTCAGGTCTAAGAACAAATTTACTCATAAATGTGTACCAAAATTTATCCTCAAATTTGTCCTCAATCCTTAACACAAAGCCTAATCAAATCACCAATCAACTCTGTTTAGATTTACCCCAATCCTTAACACAAATATTGAACAAGTCACCAATCAACTTTGACCAGATTTACCCCGAGCCTTAACACAAAGCTTGAACAAATCACCAAATCAAATCTACATAGATCTGCCTCCAAGCCTTCTCAAAGACTTGCTCAAATTTACTTTCAAGTCCTCTCAAGAACTTGCTCAATTCTTCTCTCAAGCCTTCACAAAGACTTGCTCAAATATGCTCAAACACATGCTCAAAAATAGCTCACAAGATATGCTCAATCAATCTCAAATCTTGCACACAATGCTATCAAATGCTTTTTCTAATCTTCAAAGTAATTCATTTAACTTGAAGTAGTTTAGACATATTCTATTCAGAATTCATTTAACCTCTGGAACATATAGAGAATGATGTACTCTATCAAAAACTTAATATTTTCTACTCAATCATTAAGTATGTTGCTTTCACAAATCTGATTTCAAATGTTTGTACATTCACTTTCAATATCACTCAAAACCAATGCTCAAGAATTTCACTTAATCATCCAACCAATGAAACACAACTTGCTTACAAACCCTAAAAAAGTGTTTTCATACTACTTCAAGCAAAGAGCACAATGTGGGTCTCAAATCCTAACTCAAATAATCTTCACTCTCTATCTCAAATTTTCTCTAAACATTCACCAATGAAGCACATAGAAACTCACTCAAATATTTTTAACAATGCTTATCAAACAATCCTTTTCACTCCACCTTATGTTTCACACTTTCATTCCAATCACTTCTAAACAAAAGATAATGTGCCCATACCTTTTTTCTTTGATGGAGATATGTCTTCAAAACCTGTTTTGCTCACAACAAATTCCTTTTGTTCCACTTCCAAGGTTAGATAACAAAAGTCTATCTCAAAACCTCAAAATGAATATTTCACAATATCCACAAAATATTCCTTACAAAATGTGCTTAGAAACATACTCTAAAGCCCTTCTTTTGATCTCAAGGAGAATGCATTAATGTTTCATCATAATCTCACAAATACTCTTCTTCATCATGAAAAAGGGACAATAAAATTCAAACCAATTTTACACCTTATAACTCCTAGTCTTGCAAATTAAATCAACCCAACAATATCACAAATCACACAATTAATTTTTTAGTATTACACCTTTTAACTCCTTTCTTAAAAATATTTTCAATCAAACTATTATACTCTAAATCTCTTTTCAAGATAGCACTAACTTTATTTCATGCATCCCTTTTATCAAAATTAAAATTTTACCTTATAACTCCCAAAGCAACATTAATATATGCATACCTTAGAATATAGTACTTTAAGCATTAATTAAAAAATTAATGTGTGCACTGCCTCCTACAGGAATCGAACCCCTACTACGCTCTGGTACCTACGCCTTAGCCACAGCCTAACCACCATGTGAGCTAAGCGCTCACTTGAAACCTTAACTATACCCACTATGCTTTGTCTTGGTCGTTGGTGCCAAAAACCTTAAAAAATGAAACCTCACTTCTTTGCCACCGATGCATCTTGAACCCGATACCTCCCTTCTGCAACGACCTTGCACCAAGGGAAACGTTGTCTGGTCTATCCACCCAGATGGAACCAAAATTTGACCCGCTTATCCTTGTCCTTTTCCTGCCTCAAAGACTAAACCGGTCGAACTTCTTCGTATTTCTCTTCTATGATTCGATCGAAGATTAGGGCATATGATTTCTCGATTAATGCACAACTATCCACCTTTTTCTTTGCATTATTAATATGCCTTTTAAGGCATTTACCTCCAACGTTGGCGCATATTAAAAATCAAACTTTGGCTTTGATTTATATTATATTTTAATTATAATTATTTAAATTCAAATGAATTTAAATATTATAATTTAAATATTAAACTTATTTTTGGGCCTTTCATTAATTTAAAATATTAAACCTCTTTTAGGCCTTTAAGGGAAAACTTTTACCACCATCACATTAGCAAAAATTCATCAAATAACCTTATTATTTTTTCTCAAACACCATGGAACGGAATTATATTTTTCTTTGTTGCCCTATGATTCATGTGCCATATCAACTAATTTGGACATCAAACCTTTTGATACTAATCAAACCTATTGACATTAATTCCATAAAATTTGGACATCAAACCTCTTGACATCAATGACAACAAAACTTGCTCAAATTTCCAACATACCCTAGGAAAATTCATCAAAGAGGGGCCAACTACTAAGGAGTGAAAGCATGCTATATATATTCATATATGTTGTTGTGGACAGTTCAAATCCTTTATCACAATCCATTTAGGATCTAATATAAATGAAGATAATGTTAGCTTTTGAAGATAAATACATAGAAAAAATTAATCTTAAGATCTAAAATAAAGTTGCAATATGAAATATATGATAATGGCAATTTATTAAACATATAAAACTTCATAAATGAATCATATAAATAACATTGATAAATGGTCATGAAAATATGATCTTTATTTAATAAAGACCTCAAATACATCATACTTTATCACTCTCCTTGTGACTATATATGATCAATCACTCTATATCTTTCTATATATTGCTCTCTATCCATATACCCATTTATAATATAGAATGTGACTCTTCATATGGAGGACTCTTGGACTTTACTCTTCCTATGACTCTTAATCTTCCTATTCTATGGACACATGTACATAGGGACAACTATGCACATTTATATTGCCAAAATACTTTGCACACTTGTGAATTTATTACATTACATAAAGTAAATACTTTCATCCTAATCTATGACACTCTTTCCTAATCTATAAATGTACCCATGGTGGTACATTGGCATGAACCAAATGATGAAATATATTCCAACACCCCCCTGTATTACATTATTTGGTTATTGAAGACTTTAGTCTTCAATATGATCTTCATCTTCTTTCTCGAACCCTTGCTCTTGTTTTTTTTTGCTTTCTACATTTTGCTTCATTTTTGCATCCTGATCAAGTAAAATATTAGTATTTCCATAGAATATTATTTTTTTGAAAGTGCTTTAACTTCATGATCTTATGTAGTATCTTCTAGTTCTTGTATTTCTTGTATATCTTGAGCTAAGTGTCCCTTTTGATTTCCTTCTCTATATTGTAGTTGAGATTGATTATACTGATACTAAAATTGTTGCTAATGTGATCTATATTGGTTCTGATATTGTCTAGATTGAGACAACCTATTTGGTTGATTTCCTAAGTTAGTTTGATTCCCTTGATACTGATTCCTTGGATTGAATCTATAGTAATTTGTACTATGACCTCTCTTTTTACAAACTTGACAATATCTCTCATTCCATTTTGTTTTGTTTCTTGAAACTGAAGCAACATTTCCTTGTGAGTTATTTTTTGAGACTAATGCATTATTAGTCATTTTATCTTTGACTGAACTCTCTACTTCATAATCCTGTAGTATATTGACCAATTCTTCAAAATATGTATCCTTAATTAGAATTTGTAAGGATGTGACAAGGTGCTTGTAGATTTCTAGAAGGGCTTTACAAAAAACTTGGACAAGAAATTTATCTTCTACTATCTCTCCTAGAGTTAAAAACTTGTCTTTTATATATGTTACTTTTCTTAGAAAGAGTTTTATACTTTCTCCACTCTTGACTTTTAGATAATGTAAATGGGTTTGTAGATTCAGGATAGTGGCTTTATTTTTCCCTTCAAATATCTTAGCTTGTTAGGGTAAAATGTAGTTTACTACTAAATTATTACATTCACTTTTTTAAATTAAATATATTTACTGTTTGGAATATCTTGTGGTAAGTAGTTGTAGTCAATTTGACTACATTGTTAGAACCTAGATATTTCACTAGGTTTGTCAGTAGGTTAGCGATATCAATTTGTTAGCGTTAATTAAGGATATTATTTTTTAGAATATCCTAAGGCTATTCATAGCCTACAATTATATTATTTAAAATCATTTCATTCCTAATACAATGTTGATGTTTGTGCTTTGTTTCTCACATTTGTATCAGAGTAGCACTTACCTATTCTTGTGAGAGTGTTTTACAAGGCAGTATTTTGCTGACAGGCTCAATGGGGCATAATTCTCGAGATTGGACCCCTTCCTATTGTAGCCTACATTGACACATCCCAAGGTAATAATTCCTCAAGAATTTCTCAATGAACTTGTTGGACACAAAAATTGAGGTATGGGCTCATCTAGTTGTACGGTTCTCGAGGCATGAAATTACTCAACATCTGGAGCAAAAATTAAGGTGATCTTTTGTTGGCTCAAAATTCTACAATGAGATCTGGTTCAATTACAAAAAAAATTCTAAATTTTTTTTATAGATCTAACATCTGCGACATGTTAGCCCATAAAACTAACAACGCTGACAGCAAGGCTATCATTACTAACAACCTGCAGGGCGGATGCCTCCCTGCAGCTACTGGCACACTATCCATGAAATCTAATTTTGCGAGCATGATCTAACACCATCCCTAGGTGCTGATAGCATCCACTCAAGAACCATGATCCAACAACTACTAACACTATCATTTGACACAAGCAGCACTAAAACCATAGTTGAACTTCACACTTCTCTAAAAAAGTTTACATCATCTGATCGAGGCACTAACAACTATGTAACTACTAGAGATCATGATCTGATAAGCACAAATCTCGAGGTAGCCATGTGGTGAATTTGGACGATATGCTGACTGGGCAAATATGTGGCATGATCTCTTGATCTGCTAACTTGGTGGGCTCAAGTTTCAAGGTAGACAACTAGCATTGACATGGCACCACTCTAAGTCTGAAGTGGCATGATTGAAGAACACAAGCTTATACTGAGAGGGGGGTGAACAGTATAAGACCACTTTTTACTTTCTTTCCAAACCAATATTAATTAATGTCCTTAATTGTAATAACCAAATATAGCAGTGTGCATTAATAACTTAGATAGCAATAGTAAGAAAGAGCACAAGTCACCACACATAATTGAGACACAAGATTTAACGTGGTTCCACCAATGTGAGGTACTCCATAGAGAATCTTTTACTAAAACTTTCTCAATCAATCTCTTTGGGAATAACTCCCAATTACAATGTTTATGGATCTCTGTCCAAAGGAGATGTTGATCCCCTAATCTCAAGTTCATGGATCTCTTCCACAAGAGAACTCTTTCCCCTTCTACTCTGGCTATGTGATATTCTAGAAGACTCTATCTCTCTACTGCATTGACTAGTGGACCTCTCTCCACTTGAAGACTCCTCACTCAGATATATCTTCAACTATGTTGGTTATTGTATCTTTATCCACTGAGACTCTGTCCTCTGTACTCAGTAACCTCCAAAGCTTTGTCAATAGGCTCACTAAGAACCTGCTCAATAGGCTCACATAGAACCTGCTTAACAAGCTCACCCAAAACTTTTCCAATGCTTAATAACAAGCTCACACAGAACCTATCCAAATATGAATAACAAGCTCACACAGAACTTGTCCAAATTTGCTCAAGCAAGCTCACCAAGAACTTGCCCAAATCTGCTCTAGCAAGCTCACCAAGAACTTGTCCAATTCTTCTCTAGCAAGCTCACCAAAAACTTGCCCAAATATGCTCTAGAAATCTCACTAAGAACTTGCCCAAATATGCTCTAAACTCTATCCACAAATCTATCCATAAAACTATCCACAAAGCTTTCTCAAAATTGTCCACAAATGCCTTCTCAAAGGCTTAATCAATCATGCTCAAGTAGCACTCAAATCTCATCCACAAATCTATCAAGGCAAAGCTCAAAGATGAACTCAATAATGAATGGCAATGCACTCTTCAATGGATGACAACAATGATCCACAATGATCTCAACTCAACTCAACTCATAGAAGCATAAAGAGAATTGTTAGAGACTCAATATGTTCTAATCTCAATATCAACTCAACTCAACTCAAATCAACTCATAGAAGTATAAAGCTAATTGTTAGAGACTCAATATGTTCTAATCTCAATATCAACTCAATTCAACTCAAATAAATATCAACTCAACTCAAGTCAATCTTATAGAAGCATAAAGAGAATTTTTAGAGACTCAATATGTTCTAATCTTACTCTCAACTCAAATCAAAATAATGGAATAGTTTGTTTCATAGGACTTGAACAATCACTTCACACATCACTTGACTAGGCTCAATCAACTCAACTCAACCAATAACCATAAGGGATAACTCTCTCTCACACAACCCTAGTCCAAGTATGTATCCACCAACTCAAATGTTCCCAACAATGATCAACCACAAATATCACATAACAATGATACTCATATTATTTTCTAACTTAAGTTCTTTCACAACCAATGGGATTCAACAACTATGCTTATCAAACAAGGTTTAGACACAACTCTCAATTCATAAAACCTTGAAGCATTCAACCAACCACTTTCGAAAAGGAAACCACAAACGATCCTTTTCCCTCCACTGATATTTCAGAAATCAACCACCATAAACAATCAATAGGAGAATGTGCCCATACCTTTTATGAAGATGAAAAAAACTCTTTGTAAATCTGCCATAATCACAAAATTCTTTTTCCAATATTCACAAGGGTTAGTAGATCACAAAATAATCAACATTACTCCACTTTTCAATAATCATCACCAAGGCCTTTAATTGCACAACTTCCTTATCTCTCCTAAAACCACTTGTACCATAAAATAAAATAAATCAAAACATTGCATAACCTTTTCACTCCCAAAACCACTTATACCATAAAATAATATAAATCACAATATTGCATACCTTGTCACCTCATGAAAGAATTAATCCTCTTGAAAAATAACAAGGCAAACTTCACTATTGGAACCCCTTTGCAAAATCAGAAATATCTCTTTACAAACATCTTATTTGTCCTTCTAAATAAGTTAGTCAAATAGCCCTTGAAATAAGCTTTCCGACGATATATAATATGCCCCCTTTCCTAAATAAATTGAAACCTTTACATATATATATGCCAACCTCCATTAATTGCACATAGGTCAGCCCTTCATTAATTTAAACTTAAACTTTAAACTTTAATATATTCATTACCGGAGGTCCTTTTTCGATGAAACAAAATTCCACCTTGGATTTTAAGAAAAGCCCTTTCCACATAAGCCCAACATTGTTTTAAATAAAATCTTTTATTTTGCCTGCATTGGTTTTCATAAAAAAACCCTGTAAATAGCCATGCTTTCCAAAATATCATAAATGCTTATTTATGGAATATTTTGGCCACCAAAACCAAATGTGATCCATGTGACATCAATGACAACATAAAATACCTCAAATTAACTCAAATTTCCAACAATGACAACTGGTGAATGCATGGCATCCTATGTGGTGGCACTAACTGGGCAACGTGGTGATAAGTGGTGACTCCTTAGTGGTTGTTAACATCGGCAAAAGAGGTTTGTAGTTGTCGTTGATTTCCAGAAGGCAATCAAATTGAAAAAGGTGCATCATAGTTTTTAAACAAGATTTGTGTGCCTACAGGACGCATGTGGGATTTTATATACCAAGACTTTCAAAAGGTTTTTCATATGTTCGTGAGGCGCACACTCAACTGAGCACTAAATATTTAAAAAAAAGGGTAAAGGTTTATTTTTAATATTTGTTTTAGTTTGTTTTTTATAAATTAAAATTTTTTCTTATTTTTTTTTTATAATTTAAATATAAAATATGTTTTAAATAATTTTTTTTTAAATTAAATTGATTTATTTTAACAAATATTTTATTTTTATTATTAATTAAAATGTTTGATTAATTTTGTTTTAAAATTTTGCAAATTAAAATCAAAGAAAAGAAGACCATTTTTTTTGCAATTTCTAATAAAAGAGTGTTTTTGTTTTCTCCAAACTAGGGATGTAACACAAAGAATAACACTATTTTTTTACAAAATTAGGGAGTTCTCAAAACTTTCTCAAACTTTTTCTAACCCACTAGTTTTGCAAGTAAGAGTTTTTGCTCCTAAAAATTCATGAAGGTGAAGAATAGACCTTGGATCTCCAAAACTCTTCGTCGTCTAAGGACCTTTCGAAAGAGGAATGAACTTCAACGATAGACCACAAGATCTCATTTTCATCGCATGCTTAGAGAGCATAGAAGAAGTTTACCTTGTTTTTATTCTTATATAGATCCTTGGAAGGGTTTGGATTACAACTATGGTCCCATGAGGATTAGAGAGCCTTTTAATCCTGATGCCCCTTCAATTTTTGAATATTGAAGAATTACAGGTCCACTAAAACCAAGTCGTGTGTTGACTTGTTCTAGATTGCCTTTCGAAAGCTTATCGTGTGTCGACTTGGCTTGAAAGGTGTTCTACCTTGTTAATTTTGCAAAGCAAAGGGGGGTCAAGGAATTGTTTTTATTTTTTACAAAATTGTAACACAAGGGGGGGGGGGAGAAATTGAATATCAAAATTTTTGCAAATAAAAAAAAAAACTTTTGTTGCAAAAATTGTTGTAATAAGATGCATTTTCGATAGATTTCGACACCTTTTGTTAAAATTGGCATAGATAACTTAGTTGCATTTACGTAGAATCTGACACCTAGAGTTCAAATTTGTGGGCACTTTTGAATGTTTTATTGCACTTAAATTCCTATTTTCTGCAATTACATCTTAAGTTAAAAATCAAAAGCACTTAAGACCCCAAATTTCAAAACCTTTTTGTGCAAATTCATTTCCACTATAGTGTTTGGTATCAATGGTACATTTGGCCCACACTTACAGGTAATGTTATTGTGCCTTGTGGCTACTGTATTTACCACCTAAAATAGCTACAAAAACAATGTCTAAGCTTGTCCTCTATAAATAATTGGGGAGAAATAAGGTAGAGCCAATTTGTTTTTATATTCACTCCATAAAAACCCTAATTCACTCTTCTTTTTTGGCTCAATTTCCTCAAACTAATCATCCTTCTTTAGGAGGACTTTTTGGCAGGTGCAATTAAATATAAATTAGAGTGAATTCTCTTTCAATTATTTTTGTTTGGCTTAAATTTCCTCAAACTAATCATCATTCTTTAGGAGGGTTTTTAGGCAGGTGCCATTAAATATCAATTAGAGTGAAAGACCATTTTGGTGTCATAAGGAACCTTTACAATGGCTATAATAAACAAGTATCTCAATGATACCCAGTTGCTTAAAGGTTCTAATTATTTTGCATGGAAAACCAAAATGAAGGTCATTATTACTATAGAGGAATTGTGGGATATAGTGACAAAAAATATAAAAAGACCCACTACACTAGGAGCAGATCAAAATGCATGGGATAAAAAGGACAACAAACTTCTCATGCTGATTTTGCTAGCTACTACTGATGAAATTCAGTCTCACATTTATGATGCTCAACATGGTAAAGAAGCGTGGGATGATTTATCTACCATTTTTGAAGGGAAAAATGAAGCCACAATTCTTAACCTTCAATCACAAATTCATACTCTCCATATGAAGTCGGGTGAAATAGTAGAGTTATTCCTTTCTAGAGTGGCAAATATAAAATCAAAACTGAATGCTTTGGGAGAAAAATTTGAAGATAATGTCTTGAATTCAGTTATTTTAAGGACTCTTCTAGACTCCTACAAAATGTTAATAACATCCCTTCAAGTCTCTCAAATAAAAGTGATTTTTGTTGAGTTGGTAAATTTGCTTCAAAACGAGGAAGTAAATCAGCTACAAAGAGATGAAGTGTCCAACAATGCACTTTATATAAAAAAATAGGGTCAAAAGAAGAATGTGGATCATCTTCCAAAGATAAGGGCAAGCAACCTCAATCACAAAAGAAGTTTTTTACAAATTGTAAAAAGGACAACCATGACACCGATCGGTGTTGGTTTAAGAATAGGCAAGACAAAAAGGGCAAAGGCAAACCACAAATGAGAAATAGACAAAAACGAGGACATGTTGCTATTGAGAATTTTGATTCTAATTTGGAAAGAGTACACAAGGTGCTTATGACCCATACAACTTCTACTCAAAAGAATTTTGTATGGTACATTGATTCAGGGGCCAACAAACACAAGACTAGTGATAAGAAGTGGTTTGACACTTATGATGCAAAGGAAGGCAAACTAGTAACTATTGTTGATGATAAGACCTATCGTATCCAAGGTGAAGAGAATGTTTCAATTACCCTTCCAGATGGAAAGTGTCACATTCAAAATGTCCTTCATGTTCTAGGATTGGCAAATAACTTGTTGTTAGTTCCCCAAATCTTGGGTAAAAATATGGTTGTTAACTTCATAATTGAGGGGGCAAAAAAACGTTGCTATTTCACCAAGAAATAAAACACATAGCAACAGGTTCTTACAAACATGGCTTGTTCACCTTAGATGCAGTTTCTACACCTCATGTTGCCATGGCGGTCAACACTAAGAAGTCCACTTCTCTTTGGCATAAGAGATTTGGGTATCTAAGTTTTGGATATTTACTTGAGCTAAGTAAATATGAAATGGTAAAAGGACTTCCTAACCTTTCACCTACATTGCCCGTGTGGTCAGATTGCTTAGCAAGAAAGCAACATAGACTACCATTTGAAGCTAGCTCTTCATGAGCTAAGAATCCATTGGAGTTGGTTCATATCGATATGTGTGGTCCTATACCACATAGTTTTGGAGGAAAGAGGTATTTCCAATTTTTTATTGATGATCACTCATGGAAGATGTGGGGTTTCTTCCTATAATTGAAGTCAGAGGCATTTGTGTACTTTCAGCAGTTCAAGAAACTAGTTGAGAAAGAGTCAGAATGCTACATCAAAACCCTTTGATCATATTAGAGGGGGAATATACCTCAATTGAATTTTCTTCATTTCTAACTGAACAAGAGATTAGAAGGCAACTGACCACAACCTATACTCCGTAGAAAAATGGAGGTATTGAGAGGAGGAATCGTTCCATCATGGAGATGGTTCATTGTATGCTTAAAGGAGTAAATCTTGAGCAATGATATTGGGTTGAAGCTATCACAACATCATAATACCTTTTGAATAGAGCTCCCACAAAAGCTCTTAAAGGTATAACTCCACAGGAAGCTTGGAGTGGTAGGAAACCCTCCATATCTCATCTAAGAATTTGTGGGTGTAAGGTATTTATGCATATACCAAAAGAAAAGAGAAATAAATTAGATGAGAAGACCTTGCATTGTATTTTTCTTGGATATGATGAATATTATAAAGGCTATCGATTGATAGAACCTATAACCAATAAGATATACATAAGTAGATATGTGGTGTTTGATTAGGCTTTCACATAAAATAACACATCTACTGTATACCTGGATGAAGAGGAGCCAAAGAAAGTAACTCCTCTCCCACAGAAAAAGACTAAAAAATGGTATACAAGTATGATGAGAGATTCAAAGTTGACCACACCTCCAGATCTTATCTTATATCATCCTCAAACTCACAACATGACTCAATAGAAGAGGGCACAAGTATCAACTTCAGAGGTTGACAAGCTATACCAACACTTTGATGAGCTTTTTGTAGATCCAGAGGAAGATAGTAGAGAATATATGGAAGTGGATGATGAAATGGTTTACATATCTTCATATGATGAACAAGAACCCACCAAGGTCAAAGAAGCACTTAGTGAGCCACAGTGGAAGGCGACTATGGATGCTAAATATACATCTCTCATTAAGTACACAATATGAAAGCTAGTTGATTTACCTTCAGGAAAGAAACCCATTGTCTGCAAATGGATTTACAAAGTGAAATACAAGGTAGATGGAACTATTGATAAGCATAAGGCCCGTCTTGTGGCAAACGGCTATGCATAAAAAGAAGGTATCAACTATGAAGAGACTTTTGCACCTACTATTAGAATGACTACAATTCGAGTTCTTTGTGCAATGCAAGCACAATATGGATGGAAACTTCATCAAATGGATGTCAAAAGCACCTTATTGAATGGTGATTTGAAAGAGGAAGGATACATGACTCAACCACAAGGATTTGTTGAGGAGGGCCAAGAACAAAAAGTTTGTAAATTGGTCAAATCCTTTTATGGATTGAAACAAGTCCCACGAGCATGGTATATAAAGATAGACAATTGCCTCCTACATCATGGATTTAAGAGAAGTCTTTCTAATGCAAATATCTATTTTATGAATATTAGTTTAGAAATAGTGATCCTTGAACTCTATGTATATGATCTGATCATCACTGGCAGTTCAAATAAGTTGATTGACGCAATAAAGGGTGACTTGAAAGAGTCATTTGACATGACAAATCTAGGACTTCTCCACTATTGTCTTGTTTTAGAAGTAAATCATAACAAGAATCACCTTAGGATGACACAAATGAAGTACACCATGATATTGATCAACAAATATCGTATGACTGATAGAAAGCCTAAAGCAACACCTATGGAAACAAGGCTATAGTTATCATAATATGATGATTCTCATTTGGTAGATCGTACTCTCTATCGACAGTTAATTGGGAGTCTTATATATCTGAACAACATTAGGTCAAATATTTGTTTTGTTGTAAATTATCTTTCATGGTTCATGCAAGAACCTAAAGTTAGTCATTAGAAAGCAGTAAAATGGGTTCTCCACTATATCCATGGTACCATTAAATATTTCCTAGAGTACAAGAGGAATGATAAATTCTTCTTGCAAGGATACACAGATTCTAACTATGCTAGATCTGTAGATGACAGAAAACCAACTTTAGGGTATATTTTTCATCTAGGATCTGGACTTGTCTCTTAGCATAGCAAGAAGAAACAAATGGTTGCTTTATCTTCAACAGAGGTAGAATAGCGTGCAGTACGAGGAGCAGTGTGTGAGACGATATGGTTGAGTCGCATTTTAGAAAGTATGAGCCTTCCCAAGAAACTTCTAATTCACTTATTTTATGACAACAAAGGTGTTTTGAACTTAGTCAAGAATCCAACACATCACGAGTGCACCAAACATATTGACACACAATGTCATTTCATTTATGATGAAGTTCCAAAACACAACATCAAGCTCTAATACATTCCCACTAATGAACATGTTGCAGACATCTTCAAGAAGGTACTTGCATGTGTCAAGTTTGAGTTGTTTTGCAACACTCTTTATATGTCAAAGTAATGTAAGTAATGTAATGTCATTTTGACTACGTTGTTAGAACCTCAATATTTCACTAGCTTTTTTAGTACGTTAGCACTATCACTTTTTAAGCGTTAATTAAGGATATTATTTCATAGAATATCCTAAGGCTATTCATAGCCTACAATTGTATTATTTAAACTGATTTCATTCCTAATACAATTTTAATGTCCGTGCTCTATTTCTCATATAGCTAAGGTATTTTGTGCTTTAGTAGAGGTTGCTACTAAACTGATGTAAGGTTGCATATAATCTGTAATTGCAAAAGTTATAATCATAAGTGCTTTTGCTTCATCTTCTTCATATTTTTTAATTTACCTATCATCTTCAATAGATTTAAATTTTGCTCCCTTGATAATCTCTCAAAGCTTTTCTACTGTAAGTATTAATCTCACCTTGTTTTCCATGAGGTATAATTAAGACCTTTGAGTAGTTGAGATTTTGAAATAAATAACTTATTTGTTGTCATGAGTAGACTACCTTATATCTCCCTATTTTAATTGATATAGTCAAATTTTCTATTCTTTATTTTCTCCTTAGTTTTGATAAGCTAAGAATAAATTTTTAATTGTTGATAACCTTTTATCTCCCTAGTGATAATATAATTATTCAAATTCTATAGCATTTTTTTTTTTCGAAAAAATACATCATATTAATGAATAATAAATAAGGTACATCAATAGCAAGTAAGATACAAGCCTTCCAAACTTACATCAGCTTGTGAAAAAGCAGCAAGTAATCTGCTCTAAGCCCCTTGTCAATTCTAAGGCAATATTTCAAGATATCAGATAGACTCTTTGTTTTGTTCATCTTATGGAAAGATAGATGTAATTTGGTCTTCAATAATGAAGACTATGTTTTTGCTCTCACTATAACTTCTATAGCAATTTTACTTTCCTCTTATCAATCAATGCAATTTTAAATATTGTAAAATATTTCAAATTTATATCTCTAATAATTTTGGATTAGAGATTAATGCATTTTTTCTTTATCAAGTACTTCTATGTTAAATTCCTTTTATCTCCAAAATTTAAGATTATAAATTTTTACTTCTAAATCTCATAAACTCTGTTGATGTTGGATTCCTTATAACTCCAACTCTAGAAATTTAGAAATTCTAAAAATAATATTTGCAAGTTTTGTGTATTCCTAATTTGACGTAGAATACCTTATTTCTTCAAACTTATCAAATTGCAAATATCTAATTTATTTTGTAAATTCAAATGTGCAAATTACAAAACTCTAAAATCAATGCTTTCATTATCAAATTAGTCTTCAATATTTTAAAATTGCAAAATTTTGATTTCTAAGGTTTAAATAATACTTATCTATCCAATAAAATACTTTTAATTTTAACCTTAGATAATATATTCCTTTACTCCTTATAACTCCTACATATACACTTAAATTCTAAAAGTAATAAATATTACCTTTAATATTCTAGGCACTCCCACATTAATGCTATGTTTAGTCTTTCTTTGAAATTGGGTGCTCTTTCTCTGGTCAACTTCCTTCAAACTGGTCAAGGTACTTCTTCTTTGGTGTAGTGGAGTCCTTGATGTGATTAATGAGACTATACCAAAGTAAATTCATCTCATGCACTAAATGGGCACTCAAAGATGTTTTTCCCTCCTTTGTAATATTTAATCTTTTGCAAGATGAGTGACAAGTATCACTAAAGTGCTTCCTCTACCCTTTTAACGTAGTTTGTTGTTTCTTTAAGACTTGTAGAGCTCCTCCTCTTACATAACAAGTAGAAAATATATTTTGTGTCTCTTGGATGTCCTGTAGCACTGCTTCTTCATCCTGATAAGTGGCACCAACTAGGTTATAATGTTCATTTTCCTTGTAAATAGACCTATAATGATCTTTGATGCTTTATCTTACTAGTTGTGTTACATTTTGCTCCTGGGAACTTGGTTGTGTATGTAGGGAATATGTTATGCAAGTTTCCGTTCTTGGTGGTTGCACAAACCTATCCTTTGTTCTTTCTCAATGCCTTTGTACTTCCTGCTTGTTGCTTTATGTTTTTATATTTGCATGTGGTGCTTCACTTTCTCCAATGGTGGATCCTTTGCAAGTCCTTATTGTTTTACGTTTCTGTATTTGCAAGTGGTGCTTCACTTTCTTCAATGGTGACTTTGTATAATATGGTGGCTCCTTTGCATGTCCTTATTGTTTTGCGTTTCTGTATTTGCAGGTGGCGCTTCACTTTCTTCAATGGTGACTCTGTCTAATGTGGTGGCTCCTCTCCTATCTAATGGCTGCACTTTTAGACAACACTTGGATGCTTTTGGTGGTTGTGCTTCTAGATAATTCCTGGAGGCTTTCCCCCTTATGTTTTTATATCATTATTGCACTTATCTCTAGTGCTTAATCTGTGCAACTCGATGGTGATTTGAGTGGCGGATTTACCACTCTTTTTGGTGATTTCCTTCACTAATGTATTCTACTAGTTCAGTGCTCTTCTTTGTGTCTTTTAACACCTTAAATTTACATTGGTTTTGAGGACTATTTAGCCTCACTATTACGTAGAATAAATATACCTTTTCTATTATATAAATATAACATATGCTACTTTTCTTATCACTCATCTTTAATACTTTTTAAACTTTAATTCTTGATGTTTAATTTGCAGATTCTATAATAAAAATGGTGTGTAGATAAAATGACAATGATGTCTCTTTTCTAAGCTTAGAGACACTTTACTAAAACTCTACTTTTCTAGCTCTTAGTATCTCTAAAAATGATGCTCCTTAAAAACGTACAATAAGTACTTTCAAAACTTGTAAAATAGTACTTTGTATGGCATCAATATAACACACCTTTTATAAATTCTTTTGTAGCTCTCCTTCTTGATGGTTTGTTATCTTGAATTTGCAACAATACTCCTTTTTTTGTTGTTGTTTGTATACTCTTTATTTTTGTAGTCGTAGTTGCTGCCCAAACTTAGCTCTCTTGCCTTAAGATGTGTGCTATCAATATCTGAAGTTTGTAGTGATAAATGCTACCCTTTTGTTATACAAATCTGTAGTTAATATCCTCCTTAGATGCTACTAAATCCTCTTGATATTTTTTGTTCAAATTTTTTCTAAATATATTCTAAAACTCCTTCAAAATGTAACTTCCTTTACTGTTTCAATGCTTCTCAAATTTGTAACTTAAATTTTTTTCAATCGCTACTTATAAAAATATGATTTTTTGATGTCCATGAAACTTTAAATATGCTGCTCTATTTTACTATCAAGCCTTGCTTTAATTGGATATACAAAATTACTCGAAAAGCTTTTCAAAGCTTCTCCAAATTACAACTATATGCTTTCTTTAATTTGCTATCAACTTTTCCTATGAAAATTAGCAAATTATTATTATTTTATTTTAAAATCAACCTACAAACCTTTGTGGTTGTTCTAAAATATGTGGCCTCTTTAATCCTTCTTCTTTCTTCAATATTCTTGTAAAATTTTGACTTCAGATCTTTTCTTTTTCGTTGTCTTCTTCCTCAAAAATCTTAATATCTTGAGATCTTCAAAACTTCTCAAAATTTGGTAAACTTATTGCAAAATCCTTCTTTCCTTTTTGGGCTTGTTTTTGGATGGTGATAATTATCCCAAATTCCTTTTATTAGGATATTCTCCTACTTGCAATATTCTAACATTAACTTTTCTTCAAAACTCCTTCAATGACAATTGCTTCAAATCTGTAATGAAGTTTTCTCTAGCCTTCTTCTTTAGAATCTTCTTGATATCTCTTCTCTTAGGTCTTCCAATTTTGCAATGAGGCTTTCTATGACGTTATTCTTCTATAAATATTATTGACACCTCTTTTGGGTCTTCAAATTTTGTAGCTACTCAAATATTCTTAATCAATTCTTTAATGAAACCTTACCATGGTTTCTTCAATCTTCCAATTATGGAATTTTTGCAATGAGATCTCATTTCTTGGATCTCAAAAATCTACTACTTCTCAGCTCTGCAATAGGACCTTTTTGTAGTCCTCTTTATATTTAATCTTCAAACTTTAATCTTCAATCTTAAATCTTCCTAATCTAGAAGTTCTTCAATGTGACCTCTTTTCTAGGTCTCTTCAATATTCAATTTGTAGTCTACAATATTTAATGAGAAATTACTTCTTGGTTCTCCTTAATATTTAATGGGGCCTTCTTTCTTGGACCTCATTAATATTCAATGAGGACTTCCTTCCTCAATCTTCAATGAGGTCTTCTTTCTTGGACCTCATTTAATCTTCACTGTCTACTTTTTTGCAATAAATATTTAATCCATGCACAAGGAAAGCACATAGACTTTTACGCAATCAAAGGTAAAATTCTTCTCTATATGTTGTAAGAAGGTTCTCAAATTATGAGAATTAATCTTCTGCAACAAAAAACTTAGACAATAATAATCAAATATATTCAAAGTTCCAAAATTATAAAATCAAACACTAGCTATCTCAAAAACCAGTGAAAGTAAATCTTTGTTGAATCCTAGTCTTCATGATATTTTCTTTAACCTTGCGGAAATATTCTAGACAAATACTAATCTAGAATCTTCTCTCTCTATCAAGCTTATCGATAGGACCTCCTTTAGGGGTCTCTTAATCTCTTCAATATCAAGATATATCTTCAAGACCTATAAATCTTCTATTCCAACTTTGCTCTTGGAATAGGTAAATCCTTAATTATCACTGGTTTTCCTTCAACACAGTGAAATGCTATCTTCTCTAGTTTTCCTTTTCAGAGGTAATTATTCTTTACAACTAAAAACCTATGCAAGACAAAACCTTGCTATAGCTCTGATATCATTGTTAGCTTTTGAAGCTAAATATATAGAAAAAAGTAATCTCAAGATCTAAAATAAAGTTACAATGTGAAATATATGATAATAAAAATCTATTAAGCATATAAAAATTCCAAAATGAATCATATAAATACCACTAATAAATGCTCATGAAAATATGATCTTTATTGAATAAAGACCTCAAATACATCATACTTCATCACTCTCCATTGTTATTGTATATGACCTATCACTCTATATCTTTCTATATGTTGCTCTCTATCCATATACTCATTTATAGGATGGAATGTGACTCTTCATATGAAGTACTCTTAGCCTTCACTCTTCCTATGACTCTTCATATTCCTATTATATGGACATATGTAGATAGGGACAACTATGCACATGTGCATTGCCAAAATACTTTGCACACTTGTGCATTTATTACATTGCATAAAGTAAATACTTTCATCCTAATATATGACACTCTTTTATAATCTATAGATGTACCCATGGTGGTACATTGGTATGAACCAAATGATGTAATATATTCCAACAAAAAATAGGATGAAGTCGATTATAAAAATATTACATTTTGATATTGAATTGCTATGAAATTGGACACTAGGCAAGATATTGCAAATGGAAAACAATGAAAAAGATATAAAATTCTAATCATGAGATAAAATTCAAGATAAATAAAGGAAATCATATTGTAATAGAAGTTGGACTAGATCAAGGAGATTCCACTCCAAACAAATAGGCAAATAAAGAAGAAAAAGAGAAATATATAAAGGGGTGATAAAGCATATTGTACAAGTTCAACTTTAGAAGGAATTAAAGGTGCAGAGGAATATGTGGAGGAAATTTTTTAAAGTAAAGATGATAGTGGAGATAAAGTTTATTCTAGGTAAATTATCTTAATTTTCGTCTAGTATAGATTCCTCTCTTCTAAATAGAAATGGAAGTAGTTTAGATGTTATCCCTTGCACTTTAGGGTTATAAGAGCAACACAATAAGAAAACGAGGATGAAGAATATAATTATGATAAAGGAGTGTCCTTGCACTTTAGGGTTTCTAGGGAAACATAAAGAAGAAAGTGTTTTTGAGGCTATTCCTTGCACTTTAAATTCTTCAAAGCAAGATAAGACCATAGATGATAAGTCTCACTATGAGCAATATACAAAAATTGAAGAGATTGGTGAAGATGCAAGTGTTGGTGGGAATAGAAAAAGACAAGAAGGCCAAATAAGCAAAAAAAGAGAGAAAAATAAACTCATAGGGATATTGATACAAGAAAATAAAAGCAAAAATCGTAAGTGGTAACAAGAAGTGGGTCAAAACCATAAATAAGAAGTTATGATAAAAATGATATCTTGGAATATTAAGGGCATGAATTATGCGCATAAAAATTTAAGTATTAGAGAATTGACAACTTGTCATAGACAAAATATTTATAGAAATGGAAGCTGAGTTGAAAATATTTTAGCCATTTGTAGTGTTGATTTACATCTTGGCAAAATTTAAATTTTAGAAAGCAATTGGATGAGTGAGATTTTATCTCTTAATATCATGGAGTTGATTGTGGAAACATAATAGTTTGAGGAAGATGAAAAATATCTTTGATAGAAAGGTAAATTAAGAATATCTTTAATTGAAAAACAAGTCCAATATGGTTTAATTAACCTGACAACAATATAATGAGAATAATATTTTTTAGGGTTAGTTTAACTAGAGTGGCCCCCAACAACAGCCACACATAACTTAATAATAATAATAATAATTTTTAAAATATATAAATATCATAAGTAATATAAAAAGGAGTCTATAGTAAGTAGAGGGAGCAAGTGCAAGATAAGAGCAAGGTGGAAGTGTTAGTAAGAAGTAGAAAGCATGAGTAGGAAGTAGGAAGCAAAGTGTTATCAAGGAGAAAGTACCACTTCTCTTGTTCTAGATATTAGGATAAATTCAAAAAGTAAAGGATTTATATGAAGAAAAACTAGGTAACATGGTAACAAAGTCATTTTTAAAAGTCCTTACTATAAGGAACGATATCCTAGTTGGAAGTAAGGATGCCTTAGGTGGAAGTATGGATGCCCTAGTTAGTGATAAGAAAAAGAGCAAGTCTATGAAAAATCCTATCCAAGTAGCAGATACTACATCAGAGGTGATTATTAGGGGTGAGATGATTAATCATGATTTAATGGTTCTTAAAACTAAATGGTTAATATGTAAGTTCCATAGATACTGGCCAAGTTTTTTTTGAGATTCAAAATTGGATCAAGTGAAAGTGAGGATTTAATTTAAACGACTCCATGAATTTTCTTTTGAAAGGATTTTTTTCTCATTATCTTCTCTAGTTCAAAAATGAGGGATAAAATAATGGATGGAGTCCCTTGGTTTAGGGGTAAAGATGCATTATATTTAAGACCATGAAGTGAGAATTTGTATATGGAGATAAAGACTATTAAAAGGCTTATGGTATGGATTATGTTTTTTGGACTTTCTTATCAACTAATCAATAAGGAGGTTTTAAATAATATTGTTAATACTCTAAGCGAGTTCATCCAAGAGGGACAAAATACTAAGGAGAGAAGGCATGTTGGATACACTTGAATATGTTTTGCCATGAATATTTTATAACCTTTACCATAGTACATTAGGATTAAATCTAAGGCAATAGAATGATTACGAAAACATTGCATTATAACATCACAAACATCATGAAATTGGACACATGGCAAGAGATTGTAAATTAAAAATGATGGAGAGAGATGGAAATTTGGGTACGAGGCAAACTTTAATGTATAACAAGGAGCTTGTATCATAGGAGAAGTGAGATTAAAGAAAGGGTTTTCCACTCCTAAGAAAGTGGCAAGAAAAATCCTTGTGTTTCATTAAATTACAAAGGCTATTATAGTTCCCTAAAATAAACCATTAAAAAAAATGACACAAGGCATGAGGAAGTACAATGTATAAATTTACATATAGAAGGATTCAAAGGTGTGAAGGAATATAGAAAGGCAAATTTTAAAGCAAAGGAATATGGGGAGACAAATTTTAAAGCAAATAAGGTCAATGAGCTCAAGGTTAATATAGGGTTTCAAGAGCAACATAATAAAGAAAAGCATATGTAGGACATCCAAGGAAATTTTGGATTTCCAATAAAGGATAAGAAAGTAATGACTATGGAGGATCATCCATGCACTTTTAAAGTTTTTAGGACAACATATAATTGAAAGTATTTATGATACTATTACTTGCATTTTACATTCTTTAGGGCAACATATATCTTTAGAAGATAAGTCTCATTATCGACAATATAAAAAAGTAGAAGAGATTGATGAAGATGAGAGTGTTAGTGGGAACATGAAAAGGAGAGGAAGGTCATCAAAGCATGAACAAAGAGAAAAAGAAACTCAAAGGGATATTGATTTATGAAGTCAAATAAAATATCATAGCTGTTAACAAGAAGTGGGGTTAAGCCCACTAAAATAAAAAAGTGTTGATGATGAAAATGATACCATAGAATATTAGGGGTATGAATAAGACCCCTAAAAAAGAGTTATTAAGGAATTAATAAGTTGTTATAGTCCTTATCTTATTTAATAAAATAAAATAAAAAATAAGTAGTGAGGAATGTAAATATGATTTTAAAAAGATTTAGAATATGAGTGATTGTCTAGTAGTTTCTTCTAGAGGAGCCTCATGCAATATTGTAACAGAATAGGACAAATAAAAATGGAATGGGTAATTTTTAGAAGCAAAAAGTAAATGGTTCGCTAGACTATTTTGTAGAAAAAAAACATCAAAGTTAGGTTTATAAATTTATATGATCCAATTATATTTACTTGTGAAAGATGTTAGAAGGACGTCAACATACTTTTATCAAACACAATGAATGATTCATTGTAATCTATGGATTCTTGGGGGGTGATTTCAACATTGTTTTATCTCCTTTGGAAATGAAAGGTGGTATTCCAAGATGGTCTAAATAAATGTGATATTTTACTTCATTTTTCAATTCAAATAGACTTCAGGATGCCAATCCTTCAAGTTTTCAATATGAATGGGATAATAGATGCATTGGGAAAACTCTAGAAATTGAATCCAAGCTCAAGAATTTAAAATAGATAGTAGAAACCAATGAAATATATTATAATTCTTATATGAGAGGAAAACAACTACTTTTCAATTATCATAATGCATTGAAAATGGAATAATATTGGTTCCAAAAATCTAATAAGAAATGGCTTAAGAAAGGAGATAGAAATGGTAAAAAAAAAAATTATTTTCATTACATCAATCTAGATGGAAGACATATTGAGGAAGAAGATATAAGAAAGGAAGCAATTAATTATTTCAAAAATATTTTGTTAGATACTAGGCAAGATAAGGATCCATAGGATAAGCTTGTGCAAAATATTACATCAATTATCACACAAGGAAAAAATAAAAATTTGATGAAGATATCCATGGAGGAGCTACATGAAGCAATTTTCTCTTTCCATCCTAACAAGTCACCTAGCCCTAATGGATTTCCTACAAATTTCTTTCAAAAAATTTAGGATTTTATTGAAGAGTGATATATTAGTTGTAGTTGAAGAGGTTTGGAAAATGAAGGGTATAATAAATGATGTCAATTTTATTACATCAGTTCCCAAGAAATGCAAGATAAAATATTTTGATAATTTTCATCCAATAAGCCTTTATAATATGATTTTAAAAATTATGACAAACAAGTTGAAAGGTATTCTAGATTTTGTTATCTCAAAGGAACAACATGGTTTTCTTCATGGTAAAAAATTCTTGATGGTATAAATATTACACAAACGACTATACATTCTCTTGATTCCATGAAAAAATCAAGTATGCTTACAAAACTAGATGTGAACAAAGCACACGATAGGGTTTCCTAGAGTTTTCATGTACATGATTTTCTCAAAAGGTTTGATTTTGATTATAGTTGGTATGAATTGACTAAATATTGTTATAGAATTGCAAAATATTCTATTTTGATCAATGGTTCTACTTCTCCTCTTGTTTACTTTAAGTCATTTTTCGGACTTTGTCGAGGTGATCCACTATCTCCTTGTCTATTCATTATTATTATGGAGGCATTATGGAGATATTTCTCAAGAAAAAAATAGAAGGAAAAATCAAAGGTATTCAAGTTGCAAAACATGGTCTCTTTGAATCTCATCTCCAATTTTTTGATGATGTTTTTTTTTGGGCCATCTCTCAGTTGATAAGGCCATGGAGTTTAAATAAATATTATCATTATATGAGAAGTCTGGTGGACAATTGGTTAGTACTAAAAAGCCCTAGATTTTTTATTAAAAGTACCCTATTTTGATAATGAATTATTGTGAATATTTTAAGGTTTAAAATTGAAAAAATATATTAACCTACTTGAGTATTCTTTTATCTCATAAAGGAAATAAAAATGAGCTTTAGGTCTCTTATTTGGATAGAATGAAAGCTTGTTTGGTAGGTTGGAAAGGTGAGTTCTTAAACATGGTAAGAAGGCTACAAAACACTACAATCCATCCCTATTTATATGATTCCACTTTCAAGATTACCAACAGGAATAGTAACAAATATTGATAAAATTTAAAGACTCTATTTTGAAAATGATGCAAGGCAAAAATTTGGTTTCCTCTATGTAAGTGGGATAGGTTTTGTAAAGGAAAGAATGCTGGAGAAACAGGATTTTTGGATTATAGACTTATGATTTTGGGATTAGGGGCAAATATTGGGTGGAGACTATTTAGAGATCAAAAAAAGAATTGGGCAAGAGAATTATTTCAAAACTATATAGGTTCTATTGATGTAATGAAGTTATCGAGGAAAATAACCCTACCCAAAGTATCATCAATATGGAACTTCATATTAAATAGTTTATAATTGATTAAAAAACATATTAGATGGTTAGTTAATGAGGGAAATTATGCAAATATTTATTTTGATGTTTGGCTAAAGCCTTATCTTCTTAACTTTGACTCAAAATGACATGCCTAGATTGTAAAGATCCAAAGGTCAAAGACTATATTATTATGAGCAACAATAATAAACAACAAATCCAGATCATGGATTTCTATTAGTAATCTTGTTGAATGAGAGGAACTCAAATAAATTATAGATGAACTTCAAAGTATGCTTCAAAAGTTTTATTTACGAATTTTTACAAGAAAGGATGAGTTGGCTTGGAATCTATTAAAAGATGTTGGATGCTCAGTAAAGTTGAGATATGAGGATTTAGAGCAATCAAAATTTCTCTATCAAATATTTTCCTTGAATAATAATTGGTCACTAGAAACTCTCCCTAAGGCCTCAACGTTCCTTTGGTTAATTGTTCAAAGCAAGATTCTTACAAGAGAGATTTTGCAAAGAAGATGTATCATGAAACTTTTAGATGTGCCTTGTGTGAGAAGAATTTATAAACATTAGATCATTTACTTCTTCATTGTCCCTTTGCTCACATCGTTTGAGATTATTTTTAAAAATATGAAAATATATTAGATAGCTCCATCAACATTAAAAGAGTTGAAATGTTGGATGAGTTATTACAAAGCTAAAGCACTAACTATCCTCACACTATTTGGGATTATTTTTAAAAATATGAAACTGTATTAGATAGCTCCATCAAGATCAAAAGAGTTGATGAAAAGTTGGATTACTTATAACAAAGCTAAAACATTAAGTATTCTGTGGAGAATTAGAACTAGCCTTGTCATTATTTGTAAGAATCTATGGTTTTCAAAGAAATAATAGAATTTTTAAAAATAAATCTTAGTGCTCAAGTTTGAAACTGTAATATTGCCTTTATTGTAGAATGCTTATACATATGGTGCTCATCATGGGAAGTTTCAAGTGCAAAAAGAGGTAGTAACAAATTGGTTATAGGATTTGAACTACATGGAAGAGTCATATGTGATAATGACATTAAAACAAAGGATCTACTTTGAACTAGGGTAAAGTGATAATGTTTGAAAATTAGGTTTATAAAAGTTAATATCATGGTGCTTTTAAAGGAAATCCAAGAAAAATCAATGAAGGTGGTATTTTTCAAGATAATAAAGGTAAACTTCTCCTCACATACTCAGAATCATTTGGAACTGTAACTAATAACTATGCATAGGCTTGGGTACTTCTTATAGGGATTAAAATTGCAAGGAATAATGGATAGAAATATGTTTCAACTAAGGAAAATTCTTAAATTATCATTAATACTATCAACATCAATAGATGTGAAGATTAGATAAAAATAAGGTTATTGCTAATATCCATCACTTATTGTTGGAGGTAATCTCTTGGAAATGTGACCATATTTATAGAGAAGGAAATCACCTAGCAAATAATTTAACTAAATATAATATTCTTCGTATTGGTGAAATTCAAACTTTAGAAGGCAACTTGACCAAGTAAAACTTTTTCTCTTAATCAAAATGATTTCAAGGAGTTGATTACGAAAACATAGCACTTCAAACAAGTTAAAGAATATACTTATAGAAAAAAATTTGTGATAAAAAGACATACTCCATATAGTTTAATCTATGTAACAACATATAATTTTTTGATATTTTTATGGGAATGACCCCTAATAAAAACCACATATAACTTATTAAAAAATATATATTTTATAAAGTTTTATTTGTTTAGTAGTTATAATAAGATAAGAAAATGTATTGGGGGACAACATAACGGTTCAAGCTTTGGCTCTGTTTTTGGAAGGTCCAAGGTTCAAACTACGACGTGTGGGATGGTTGTGTGTTAAATTAGATAAGCTCATCACTCCCCCTTATAAGAGGTCATGGTGGGATGGGGATGCCCAAACATGAGTGTGGGTTTCTCACACTAACCAAATCTTTAAAAAAATATTAAAATAAAAAAATCATAAATAAAGATAATTTTTTAAGAGAAGTTTAATAATTTTATTTACATGGTTATTATGATAAATATAATATAGTATTTGATATAATACTTATTATGTTTTTATTTTATTGATTAAAAATAAATATATTTAAAAATATATATTTCAAAAAACATACCTATGTTTATAATTTTATAAAGAAAAAGCTTAATCAATTAATTTTTTTATTTTATTTTCAATGGTTAAATTATTTAATATTTAACAAAGAAAAATTTAAAATTTTCGAAATAACTTTTACACATAATTATCAAATTATTAGTAAACCCATTTAAATATCATATAATCAATTTAAAAGAAAAAGTTATAAACTCGTTTTTTACGCGTAAATATTATCCTTACCCTTCCTATGGAGAACGTCTAATCATAATTATAGTAATACTGACATACTAAACTCGGAGAGACGCCGATATTTATTTTCTGCTAGCTTGTGGAAGAGCCATTTTTCTTTTATGATTTTTTAAGTTGAGAAAGAAATGGGGTTAACTGCATACACAATAACATTAAAAAATAAAATTTAAATAAATCAAATAATTCATATGCTATTTTAGGTAACTTTAATTGGTTATATAAGAGTGGGTTATTATCGTATTATTTTTAATAATTAATGAAGGTAGAGTTCAAAGTATAAGGATGTTTTCATTAAATTTATTTTAACTTGCATTTATAGGGTTTAGATCATACTATTACATTTACAAATATAACTTGTATTTATAGGATTTAGATCATTTACAAACAATCTACCTTCGAAGTTTGAACCTAGTATTATTATTTATTTTTTTAATAATACTTTTTATAAGCATCAGTGGGGATTATTGATTGAATCAGGAAACGGTGACTACTAATATCTTGATAAAAAAAACACTTACCAATCCACTAACCCTCTACACAACTTTAATTTTTAATAAGATTAAAATTTATATAATCTTAATTATTAACTATAAAAATAATAACCTTAAGCTTCGATATCCTACGCCTAAAATATGTCAGGGAGGGATCATGTGTGATCACGTAAACAATACATATTATTATTATTTTTAATTTAAATTTATTAAACTACAAATCAAATTTAATTTAAATCTATTAATCTAAAGGATTAGCGATGAATAATTAGAGATTCTAGTGACTTCAACTGTATTTTGATTTTTTTAAATCCGCATTTCGAAAAAACTTGTGTCTTACGCAAGCTGTCCACAGAGGTTTAATCCGTTGGCCACTCGAACTTTTAAATCGCCCCCTCGGATTCGCAGGACACGCTTTTCGACAACATGGGGATTGGGGAGGCATTTCTTCTGGCGCTGCCACATCCGGGACTCCATCGATTTCGAGACACTGACGTCATTGGAGACACTGCAAGGGTTTAACAAGTTTGGAGCACGCGCAGGGCAGGGACTGAGGAGATTAGGAGGGCTGTTGCACCTTTGCATAAACACATTACAGGTAACAAATGTTTCTTTTAATATCAAACTCACTCTTATTATTACTGTCATTGTTTCTTGTTTGTGATTATTATTACTGTCATCGTCTCCACGGATAAGATTGGCTTGCTCTTGGGCTTTAGCACAAATGTGTTAATACAAATGATTTTTCCTTACTGAATTTATATCGATTTCTTCAGGTAATGGATTTTTCTAGGGTTTAGCAGGTCTCAGAGAAAAAATCGAAAGAAAATAATTGACGGTAAAATTTTCTCTTCATTTTTTGAATTCAGAGGAGATTTTTGGCCCGGGATTAATTGTTGATGGTTTTGGCGGACCCACACTCCCTTCCTTCTATATTTGAAAGATAAGTACCTTTTATGCGTCTTCTGTTATAATTTTTTTTATTATGAATAAATGAATTAAATATTTTTTAATATATATTTTAAATTTTAGTTATAAATTTAAAAAGATAATTATAAAAATCCTAATTAATATAAAATTATATATTTATATAAGATTTTAGATGTGTTTTAAGTAATTTCAGATGTGTTTTACAGTATTATTTTCCAGTTTTAAGAGATTTTTAAATTCGTTTTTCTTCTTAAAAATTAAACTTTAAATCAACCTTTCTTATACATAATTTATAAATCAAAATTTAAATAATTTATAGATAAACAAGACTAGTAACCCACAAAAATAATCTTTAGATATTTGTTAGTTAAACTGTGGTTTAGTTATGATGCGAAATAGGTTGTGCACGTGAAATGCAACTTACGATTTGGTAACAGCAGGTTAGGTCAAATATTCGTTAGTTACTGAACATTGGTAAGGTCAAATATTACAGATGGAATTTCAGTTGGCAATTATACCTTTGGTAGACAGAGAGAGGCAACCTACACTAGAGCTGGTTTCTAGCCTTCTTCACCAGTCAACAACAGAATTGGAACGTGCTGTAGAAGAGAAGTGTCTACTTTTTTCCAAGGTCTAGTTCGTTACATTTTCTATGATTTATTGGTCGATGGTTTTGATTGTAAGGCTTTCAAATTTCATTTCTCCATATTTTCACTAAGATCATTATGTCATTGTTGGGTTTTGAAGATCCAAGATGTAAATGAGCTTTCAAGACATGAGGTTGATGAAATCATCGAAGTTTATGGCCGTCAGGATTATTTGTTAGCATCTGATAGTATTCGTAAAAGGTAAGATGAAGCAAATAATTTAGCATTGACTTCTGTATTTATATCTGTATTTAGAAAACTTGAAAGAGAACTTGATATCATTTTATTGCAATTGGACTAAACTGAAGTTAAAATATATGACTATCCATTGTTTTTTCTCTTTATCTTTTTAATATTTAAAAGTTTTAATTGAAACAAAAATAATAATTGAAAGTTGGAAAGCATCCATGTCCTAGATCTTTTTCTCTTTCTGTACATTAAAGTCTGAAGTCAGGATCACTTTTCATGCCTAAATAAATCATTATTCCATGATATTATACCTAGTGGCTACTTCTGTGTTAGCTTGCGTTTATAAGTCTTGTTTCTACTATTCCTGTAAAATGTGATTAAAATATGCAGTTTTCTAGAAATGCTTCATAAATTTTTTAAATATCTTTCTGATGAAGGAGGAAACTTATATGAGGAAAGATGATTTATTATGAACCAAGTCCCCTTTTAGAAGGGGTAAGAAAACGTGGGGATGCAAAAGGGAGAGGCTTGGAAGTTCTCCCAAAATATTAGGGAAAAAAAATGGTAAAGGAGACTGACATACACAGTTCATTCTACTATTAACTGAGAAGTTTCAGAAAAAAACAATGAAAATTCATCCTCATATCATTTATGGTGATGCATGATTTATTATGGTGTATCTATGTTCAACCATGGGGAAGGGATGGGGATGGTACCCATGGGTATCCAGTGTAAGGGATGCATCCTGTGGGACATAGAATAAGGAATATGAAGGCTTATAAGAGCCAGTCAATTATCATCGTGACTACTCTCATTCAAAAGACATATTTCCAATGTTCTAGAGGCCTGAGTCATTTGCTGCTGACAGAATTTGACCATATGTTTCAATCTTCCATCATTTACCAAATTGCTTCTTCAATGTGGATCCATTGCATTAGTGTTACAACAAGGCCCAAAGATAGTTTCTCCATGGTAACATGAAAGATGACATCATTTAGCATTAGATGCAAGTGACCTTACCAATGTTCAGTGCTGTTACCACCTAACTGATGATTGTCGTGTTTGCAGTTGCCAGCACTTGATATTAGACATAACTTCCTTTTGACTTTGAAGCACCACATTAGTAGTCAAAACGGCAGACCTTCATGATATCAAAAGCATGTCAACGACGTGTTGTATTGATGGGTTTAGAAGTAATCCCGAAGACATTATACTCAGGGTTATATGATTTCATGCTTACAGTTTCAGAAGAATTCTATCATGAAACAGTAGCCTTCTCTCCTTTTTCTTCCATGAGTTCTTTTCAGCATTCTGTATAGTGGAAAACGTCAACATCTCTTGCCTGACTTGTGAACTGTAGCCATAGTCAATGTCAGTCAAAGACTGCTCTTCTATAATCAAGAACTTAGATACATTTTAATCGTATATAACTTTATTTCCACGAACCTCCTATTTAAAACTTATTTAAACATTTAAACATCTTATTTAAAATTTTAAAATCTTTTCTTTAATCTACTTCAATTATATTTAAAAACCCTCAACCTTGTCCGGTCACATCATCACATCATACAACAAAAGACCACTCAAAATTTCCTAAAAAGAACAAGTTTTTGACAAAGAGGTCCACTCATGTTACCTTAAAGAGGCAAGCTTGAGTTTTTTTTTAAACTAAGAAGTCCATTAAGGTTGCATTAAAGAGGTAAACTTTTTTTTCTAAATTGAAGTTAGTGAAGAAACCTTATATCCAACATTTAGGGTTGGGCATCCTCATCCCAATCATGACCTTTGATAAAGGATACTCGTCCACACCGCTGTTTGAATCTTGGTTTAAACCGGACTACAAGGGGTCTTAATCTTTTCATACTGAGTGAGGTTTGAATTTTGGACTTCTTGAAGAGAGGTCAAAACCCTTACCATTGGAATAAGCTTGCAGTTCAAAACTTTTAGGTTAGAAAAAAACCTTTAGAGCCGCTCTTAAATGGTGGGCAATACCATCCCATCATAAGTGACTAGCAATGTTGTCTTGCAAAGTTGTCCAACATGCTAGAAGAATATTTTTTTTAAAGCTAAGATTAAATTATATGCGTTTAACTCATGTATATTTATCAAGGTTAACACCAAAACATTACAATGTTTTGGTGTTAACCTTGATAAATATACATGAGTTAAACGCATAAAAGAGTTTAAAGTTTTTTTTGCATGGACTACTAGTGTTGTCTATCGACAAGGAGACCAGATTATTAATTGTGTATAAGAAGATTGATTTAGGGTTTTAGGTTTTCTTATTTTAGGGTTTGATTTATACAAACAGTAACATTTCATTAGAAAGAAGCTCAATTTAAATTGTGTGTTTGTCTTGCATGTATTTACACTATAAATACACTACTACTTTACTGCGTAAATATTATGGATATTATAACTGGTATAATTTAAAAGTTAAAAGAACTGTTTTTTCAAATATTATTAGGATTTGGATAGTAACCAAAAAATTTAGAGGTCTCCTTTCAGTTCTAGGCCGCGTGCCGATCAATTGATCATTTAAACATGGTTCCATTCAGTGTTTTTCAAATATTATTAGGATTTGGATAGTAACCAAAAAATTTAGAGGCATCCTTTCAGTTCTAGGCCTCTTGCCGATCAATTGATCATTTAAACATGGTTACATTCAGTGATAAATTGCTCCAACGTAATGATTACATTATTTGCGATGAATTGTTTGTCATTGTCCGCAAAATTGCTTCTGTTGAAAATGTTTGTATCATACTTTTAATTTAAAAGGATAAAAGGTAAATAGTTTTTATATATTTTTTTATACATAGAATTGTCAACTTTTTATACATAGAATTGTCAAAGTCTCCATCATTTTAGCTTGTTGGCTTGGTTTCAAATTTGAAAAGTTACCTCATTTTATCTTGTTGGCTTGGATTCAAATTTGAGAAGCTATCACTATACCACATCCCACCAACCTCAAGTTGGCAAATACTTAGCCAAAACAACCCAGTATTAGAACCGACCAACCTGACAAACACTTAGGGGAAACAGGTCTATCTACTACCTTTGTCCAACTTTTAACATTTATGAGTGATAGGTTATGTAAGATGATTAAAGTAAAATAGTTTATATAATAGATAGTTATTTCCATTGTATAATCTATTTTTTAAAGATTTAAATGAAAACTTTATTCATATTTTTAAAGTTTTCATTTTTAAAAGCAAAATATTATGTAAGTTAAAAAATTTATGTATAGAAGGATATGGTCATCTAGTATATAGTATACCAAACTACTTAAAATTTTAAAATCTAAATTTAAAACATGCAACTTACCATTTAAATACTCTCAAATTGGTGATCAAAAAGTGGTGAATTATTTAAGGTTATTTTTGCTTAAGGTTATAAAAAATAAAATATATAAAATAAAATATTTTTCTCTTATTTTTAGTTTTGTAGGATCTTATTTTCGGTGCTTAATAAGCGTCTGCATTAGGCTAATAACCTTTTGCAGGATCGGGTGTAAGTCCCGACCGCTGAACTAGGGGAAGTAATTGGGCCAACATTTGCCCTAAAACTCATTGTGAGGAGTACCCTAGGAAGTTTTTTTTTTAACATTCATTTATTTTTAATATTATTTATTAAATTATTTACATAAATATTTATTGTATTATGACATTACTTTTTAAAATTTGTTATGTGGGATTGATATGGACCCCAATTGTATTATCTTATAACCACACAGTGATATTAAAACTTGGTTGTTATACATGTATCTATTAAAACCTTTATCTTAACATCCTCTTAATTTGTAATGATATCACATGTTGATGATGGGAAGTCTGGGAAAACGTGGTATACGGTTCCCATAGGATGACCTTTGGGGCTTTTTACCCAAGGTTGACTCCTTGCTTTGGATGTGATCTTTGGTGCTTGTATTTCCTTTATTGCACTAACCTATTCTAATACTTCTTTAGGGAAAAAGAAAAATGAAAGAAAACATGAAATAATGTAGAAAGTAAATTGCAGAAAGAGAAATCTACCTAGCCTTTCTAAGGGTGGCAATGCATAAAAGACCTATTAAGACCCTCTCGTGTCGTGATAGGTTGAGTGAACACATGCGTAGTGGTTGATAGTGCACGAGGAACATAGGCCCCCCAAGATTGTACGATAAAATAGAACACCTGCACTAGAACCAGGACAAGAATTTCATAATTATTCACAAATTCTTATTAGTGCGAACTCTGAGTTACATACATGCAAAGAAAAGAGGTTTGGAAACTCCTCGACCGACTACACAAGGCTTGAGCTAGGCCAAGACATAGGAGAGAATAAAAGAAAGCACCCCTTAGGAGAACGAGTGGTTTTTCAATAAATTACAATCAGAAGAATAATACATATTTATAGATAATACATGAGGTCCTTTTCCCTCAAATATTCAAAATGCCCCCTTTCAAAATTTGTGCTTACAATACTTTTGCATTAATGACATATAATCTCAAGGCTTTAAAATATGTAATTGCTTGAGATTTCTTGCTGACAATATGTTTGCATTAATGATGTATAATCTCGAGGCTTCAAAATATAGAGTTGCTTGAGATGGTCTTCGCCCATGATAGAGATTTGCTACAGGGATCTACCATTAATGAGCTTGAATTTGTAACCACCTCTTTGGAGAACTCGTGATAGTGTCTTAGATGTTATGCCTTCTCATGGAGAAAATACCACCCATCTAGGGAACTGTACACCCCCACATAATATGTTGGGCTTGTGTTGCTTGTGCATTCCTCGGCCTCATTGGCACTCTTCATGATAGTTTCTCCTTTCTGCTTCACCTTGTTATTCTGGTTACTACCACTAGCTGGATGATCGATTATTTGATTTGGTTAGGCGTCTCTGGACCAAACATCTCTTTTGGGCTTGACCACACGGTATGCTATGGTGCCCTAGAACTTTATTGAAACTCTGATTATGCTTTCTTGTTGTGAGACTTCATCATGTCGGTTTGATTATTGGGCTTTTGTGCTTGCATTCACTTGCACTCTTCTTTAAGGGTGGTTCGTTCAGTTTCACATGAACTTCACCCTAACCTAGGATATTTTGAGCTTCTACAGGAACCAATCTTCAAAAAGGGGCCAATTGGCCTTACTCCACCCAAGTGTAGTGAGAACTCACTATAGTTTTGGTAACTCATGGGGGATCCTCAACTCAATGAGGACAAGGAACCCAAGAAGCCATCGCCTTATCCTTTGGGCATAGAGTCAAAAATTGGGGAAATCCTTGTTTTTGTGAAATTGGAAATTTCCTTAAGGCCCACTTGTTCTCGAAAGGTGTGAGGAGATCGGGTTGCACCCTTTTTGTTGATCCCTCTTCCTAGCACAATTTTGCGTTTCTGGCTGCTCTTCCCTTCTTATCTTTGGTGTTGCATTTATGCTTCTATGTTGTACCTATGGATCGCTTTCTCACTTGGATTGGTGGATTAGCTTGTCTCTGTGTTGCAAGGAGCTTTAGGATGTGCCTTTCGAAACCTTTCCTTATCAATATTTTAAGCATCTTTGCGTCATTGACTACTTGGAACATAAAATGGGCTCTTGGTCTTCTCATCTTGTCTTGACCCAAAGCTTTCTTCCTTTTGTGGTATGGAGGTGCAACCAGATAGGAAGGCAAATATTTTGCTAGAAAGGTCACTCTACTAGAAAGCGAATGGGATGCCTAGAGAAGGTCATCCTTATATAAGCTCACCCAAATTAGGTAAGTCATTTATCATTTTCTGCTTCAGTTTGTGTGGTGGTCTTTTGCTACAAGTGAATCAATGATGACAATATTTATTCCTAGTTATTTTGTTGATGTTCATATTTTGTGGTCCATTTAGCCTTCTCTCATGTTAACTCCTTGGCACACCCTCCTATATATTTCATGCGTGGGTTGGCCTTGTCTATTTATCCTCTTTACATGTCGCTACTATGGCATGCAAAACTTGATGCCTTATCTTATATCATATTTGTCATGTGTCATTCCTTAATTAGAATTTGCAATGTCTGGACCAAAGTGATATGAACTACTTTTCCCTCATGTTCATCTTCTTGAATACATGACTTGCTTTTTTCCAAGGCCCTTTGTATTTTGGCCACATCAGAGAATGAGTCCATAGGTTCATGCAAAATATTGCATCTGGATTTGGTATGGACAAGTCATACACTTGGAGACTTGGGTCCCTCATGTTGTTGCTAGACATGTGCAGGTTTTGCTTCTTGGACCATAAAATTTCAATATTTGTCGCTCCTTTTGGATTGACTGGTTGGTTCATTTTTTCTTGAGCAATAAAGGTGTCCGATTGGAACTAAAATGCTCCCCCGGAGTGGATGTGAGCAATGGGTTTAGGTTCTCCTAGGTATGGGCACATATTGAACATCTACCTTTTGATTGTTCATCTAAGGAGGCATTGGTGTTGGCACCTCCTATTTGTTCCAATCCTTTTTGGTAGTTGTCCTCATATTGAATCCGTCCATGAGGAGAGTAGCCTGCTGATCCCAATTATTGATGGGATGGGGAGGGAGGAAGTCAAAAACCTAATGAGCATTCCCTTAGAGAGAGGCTACCAATAACTTTGGTTTCTCGTTCATATTGGAGCTTCTTTGCATAATTGTAGTATTTGGCCCATTCTACATCATATGCATTGGCCTTATCTCCCATTTCCTACAATTGTTTCAAAATTTCTTCCTCACATCTAATAAATATGTCCTTCATTCACTGTTGTGTTAGAATAGAGGAAGTTGGTTTCCTATGTTCCAATTTAGTTTTGTGAGTTGCTTCATGTTGTTTTCTAAGCCAACTCTCTAAGCAATGTCTACTTTTGTTTGGTATGTTCCATCTCCTTCAACAAGGCATTCTCATGTTGGTTTTTCTAGAGCCAATAAATTTGCTTGTTGTTGTAGCAATAGTGCCTTCGTTGATTGTTGTTGCAACATTTTCTCATCCATTTCCATAATAATTTGTTTCCTATTTTTGAGCTGACCATGAAGATCTTGTAATTTCTTTTGCTTTACCTGAATTTGTTCCATAGTCTCTTGCAGTTGAATTACATCATTATACAAATATTATTCTATTTCTTACAGTTTTTCCTTTGTGACCTGCAGTTTTCCTTCCATACCTTGCAATAGTTGGACCAGAGTCATTTTAGTCATGTGAATCTGCTTGATCCCCTCAGCTAGCCAATATAGCTAATGTGCTACAAAGTTGATTCGGCTTTACATTAGAAATAATTCGGGTACCAATTCCACCTGTGACCTACTTCTTGTCATGCTTCGGGAAGATGTATGAGTACTATGCCCCACCACATACACTTGAGCTGGTTCAAGATAAAGTGTTAGTATCCCCTCGAGCAGTTTCTTCATTCTCTCCATTGTCTTGAGATGTTTAGTGGGCAGATCCCACGACTGTTCTTGGTAAATATTAGAAATATTTTCTCACCAGTTGCCTTTTCCAGCCTATTGTACCAATTTATCTAACTCCTCTTTTGCCATCAACTGCCATTGTTTCCATTGTCCGACACAACCCACTTCAAACTCTAGCCTCATTCTATCCATCACATGGGTTAACTTGGTAAAACAAGCAACCGCTTGTTGATTAATGTGTACCCCTAATTTCGATGGATCTTGAAAATTAGGCACTTCTATCATTATGTGGTTAGATAGGTCCTCATCTTCTACATCAAATTCATCTTCTTTAGAATTTACCTCTAGCTCTTTTCATTTTGCTGAAAGGTCAATTGGCTTCTTAGTTGCTTTCCCTTATGTAATCATCTTTTGCTTTGAAGGTAAATATGACTAGCTACTTTCTCCAGTAGTTGGTACTGGTTCCCTTTCAAGTATGCTCTATTGTGGATTCTCTTCTTGTGTTGTTGTCACTTCCTGCTGCACATTGGTCAATTCTTCCTCCACTAAAATAGGATTCAACTGAGTTCCTACTAGGTCCTCTTGCCTTTTTAAGTGGTGTTGCTTCTTCACTCTTCTGCCTCCTTTGTTGTGTTTGACTCTAAAATTTATTCTATTTCCTTTGCTTTAGTAGTTGCAAGCATTTCTTCAAATGAATAAGCTCGTAATATTTACGTGATAAAGGTTCTTTCATACCAAAATTCTGAGGGTACATCAGATGATGCCAAGGATTCCTCAACTTGGGCTTCTGCCAAAAATGCTATAGGCCCAACATGAACAACACTACTTGTTTCCTCTACTGGTACTAGTTTAAGAAGCTCTAGGATCTCAAAGTCTTCCTTGTGTATTCCCATCACTTCTCGCAATGGCATAGTTTATACCTGTTGCAATGATTGGTTAATCTTACGCACCACTGCTTGAATTTTAATGATTTTCTCCATTGTCATCCTTTAAATAGACTTTGGCAACTATGATGGCAATGGTATGGGTGGTAAAAACTTCCTCCTCTTGTTGGTGGTGCAACTTACTTTTCTCTTGGTGCAGTTTCCTCCCCTTCGAATTCCTTGATAAGTCCTTCAAGTGAAGCTTTTTTAAATTGTTGTTTTACTACCTGCTTTTTACTTGGAGTAGGCTTCTTCACTTGTGGTTTAACATCCATCCACCTCAAAATTGATGGTTCTAACTCTGGTAAGTCTTTGGGAGGGTCCAATCCTAGAATCAACACACGTACCTTGTATACATCATCCAAAAATAGACTAATCACAGAGGAGACCATTGAGAAGTTCTTGGTGGTACACATCAAAAGTTTCTAGATACATATTGCCAATTAAGTTGCCCAGTCATAAGTTACCCCCTTCTTGATGTCTTGTAAGTAGGGTATCAACAAAATCAATAATTTTAAAGATCGTTGCTCCCTAGATAGTCTGGCTATCAGTACATTCATAATGCATTAAAGTCCCTTATGCAACAATTGATTCGGTTTGACCCCACGACTTCCATGTGATAATATATTGTCAAGTTATCCTTCAGAATCGTGACACTCTAGATCAATTGTTGACTTTTCTTAGGGTTGACTCGTTCATTTATAATAGGTTATATCCCCTTCAACAATCCAAATGTTCTTTTGAACACCTCAGCTAAATACACGACTCGTATCTCCTTATCTCCCACTTGTACTATACTAGTATGCTTGATCGGATCATACATTACCAACATTTGCAACAAACACTCATAAAATTTCTTATCAAAATTATGGACTTGCAAGATAAATTTTGCTTTGGCCTCCTTTAAATTTTGCTTGAGTGCATCCTTGGGTGATGTTTGCTCCCACCACTATCTGCAATAGTCCCTAGTGGTATGAATCCATGTAATCTCCTTAAGGGGTAGATGGTCTTTATTAGATTGTTGTATCTTCTTTTCTTTATTTTTGACACCACTATTTACAAGAGCATTTGCTTTTCTTGATTCTGCTCCTTCTCAAGATTTGGTACTTGTTTGTGTGCCTTCCCTTCAGTGCATGAGTGTTCTTGGTGGTGTCGGAGTCATTTTCTAGACTCTAACTTTGGTTGTGCTTATTGTAGATTTACATGTGCTCTTTCACCTCTAGAGTGATTTGAATCAGTCACTTCGATTTGACTCGATCGACTTTGACTCATCCTTCCTGATGACGACAATTATTTTCTCTCTCACTTTGTGATGGTGGTAGCATTGGTGGCTCTCCTTGGTTGACTACTACGGACCTATGACAACTTCCTTTGTTTTTGTTTTCATTAGATGACGATAATGCTTTGATTACAACCTCTCAATTGACGCTTTTGATGGCTCCCTCCTTACCGACCTACTTAATGACAACTATCGATGCATATGATGACTCCTTCCTTGTCAATGTGTTTGACGATAATTGTCGATGTGTCTAACGATTCCTTCCTTATCGACCTGCCTGACGACAACTGCCAATGTGTCTAATGACTTCCTCCTTGTCGACCTACCTAACGACAACTATTGACGCATCTAACGACTCCCTCCTTGTCGACCTTCTTGACAACTATTGGCATGTATGATCGTTAGGTCGCTTGTTGGTGGAAGAAAAATTATGATAGAAGATGCGACTCCTCGCAATCACAAATAAATTGCTTGTTCTTCCATCTCCCTGTGTTTCGGTTGCAATTCTTTGATAAGGTCTTTCAATTGTGAATGTCATAGCAGAAATATCTTGCAAATGCATAGTAAATTTGGAAATCTCCACGGAGACTTATTATCTGCCACTTGTCTACGACTTAGGGCATCCTTCATTTTGGTTGAAAATTTTTGATGCATAGATTTCCTGCTAGCGAATCTCCAGCCCTAGATTCACTCGTGCAAATGCTTCAATCTGAAAACAATGAGCATTCTTTTCCTTGGTCATCCTATTTATAACTTGTGCCCATTGTTGTTGTTGCCCATGCAGGTGTTTAGCAATTGCCACTTCTTGCTTCAACTATTGCATTTGTCACTTTTGCATGTAATTGTTATCCTTTTCTAATTGTCTTTTCCTTATTTCATATTTTTCCTTATTTTATATTTTTTTACTTGCAACTTCTTCCCTTAAGTAACTGGCATTGCGTGAAGTGCATGGCAATGCCTATGTGAACTTCCAACATTTTTGTTGACACTCCTTCCTATCGTTGACTGCAATTTTTCTCATTTATCGAGTGCTCTTTATCATAAGTTGATTATGTTTGCTGCCTACTACGACGGTTCCCTTGACTTCAGGGTATCTTTGATTATTGATCTTACCTTTGATCATGTCTAGTCCTCACAATATGCCAATCCATCATATCCTCCTCTCCTTGTTAGCATCTTCTATCCATCGATAGACAAAGAGAATATTGAGGATCTATTCTATCATTGTCATCATGATGGATCTCCTATCTATCATTAACAAGACGAAACGTTTGCTTACTGTCATCATGATGGATCTATTGCTTGTCGTCATCATGATAGATCTGCTACCTATCGTCATCATGACAATACTATGTCATTGACATAACAAAATTCTACCCTGTCTTATCCTTAGATGATGGTTGCCTTATCTGCCATCATTTTGACGGATTACTATCGTCCTATTTGCAGGTTGTATCCTACCTCTAAGTCTGTTGTGATGTCTTCTACATTCTACTTCCTCTCAGTGTATCGAATTTTAAACTAGATTTCTTAGAGGTGTTTGATACCTATTTTGAAATCCTTATCTTCCTTGAAATCGTTTGAAGCGTTATCCTCTTCTTTTTGGTATAATATCCCTTGCATTGGATTGTTGAACTCCTAGCTATTTGGGATTCATCTGGTTCCTCAATTATTCTTGATGACATCTTTGATTCCCACGGGATCAATGAGGTAGACCTAGTGGCCCATCCTCATGTACTTGTGTTTGTTTATTTTGTACTATATATGTGAATAATCTTGACGACCTATTCTACTGAGCAGTCGATCTACGGGTAGCAAGAGGGTAATTTATTATCCTTGAGCTACTAGGAAGGAGACCAACCGAACTCCCCCCTTGGTTAGGTACACTTGGGTTACCCAAAAGTCTTGTCGAACTCCTTCGATTACTCGTGTTACCCTATTCACTGCTTGATTAATTGATTCTCCTATTGTATGTTGTCCTTTGTGATTTTGGATTTCGGATGACATTTGCCTTAGGAGTCTCAACCTCCTATCTGCTCGCAACAATATTCTTTGCCACCTTGCCTCTTCAAAGTGTCTTTATGGTTCACATTATGCTAATGCATCCCTATACTGATTTGAGAAGGTAGAGTCGGTGCTTGAATCATTCCCTTTGCCTATTGTGTGCATAGGCCACCTAGACATTTCGTGCACTCTCCTTTGCAATATCCTAATTTCTCCCTTATGGTCCGCTTATTGATTCATTATTGTCATTTGAATCCTTTTCCATTCTTTCTTCCTCCTCCCGAGGCATTAATGGTTCGTTATTTTCGATCACTTGAACCATTTCAAGATATCGTATCCTGACTTGTTGACTTCAAGCTTCGTCTCTTTGTCTTCTTCGCTCAATATTGGGACTTGGGTATGGAGTGTTAGGAACCCTAGGAAAGTTTTTATTGCTGCTTGAATCTTCTATCCATCCTCCATTACTAGGTTGTTCACGTACTTCTATAACATCTCTCCATAAAATGGTAGTAGTTTGTTCTTTGCTCACCTGATGTTCTATACAATCAGTAAGACCTTGTTGATATTTATTCTTGATTCTTCCTTGAAGTTCAATTGTCTCCTTTTGCTCTGGTGGCATCATGTTCCTTTATCTCCTAGAATGTCTTGTCAATGGGGAGGTAGTACTAGAAGATTTTTTTGCATTCAATTGAATTCTCGACATCTTTGAAGAGGAATTACTAGAGTCCAAGGAAAATAGGCTACTTTTCGAAGGTGCTTTCTCATTGCTATTTGCACTTTCCCTTAACTCCATTGTTTGTCTCTCTAACTGTTGATCAAATTTGTTCAACTCTACTCTTCGTAATTCTTCTCTTTTGTTCATTCTCTGCATTTGTTTCATCTAGCTTGTGAATCACATATTCTCTCATTTGTGCATTATTTATTCTTAGGGTTTTCATATTCTTCCTGTAACTTATGCATCTCCTTAATCATTTGTTGCAGAATCCTTGATTTTTCATTCTGAATCTTATCCCTTTCATTCTCAGAGACTAGGGTCTTGTTCATGTAATGCGACATTTGTGAGGGTTTGATGTCTTTCTTCTCCTTCATTATTCAGAAACCTTGTGAACTTGTAATCGTCTACATTCCCTGTCTCAAGGTTCCAACTTCCTCAGTTCGATTACAGGTTCCCCTTTTGTTCCAAATAGTCATTCTAGGTTCATTTGATCTTCTTCTCTAGTGATTCTACTCGGCTCTCCATTTTCGTAAAATCACATCCCTGGTTGTAGCTCTTATGTCATTCTTCCAAAAGTTTCTCTTGATGATTCCAAGTTGATTACATTCACCTGTGATTGTGCCTTATACACCTTCAAATTAGAACCATTTCCATTTTTGAGGTAAACTATACCATCCACTTTTCTTATTTGTACAACCCTATTGTCCAGTGCTTCTTCCACTTGGAAGGATCCAAGCCATAAGATATTCCATTTTCTTGGCTCGACTTCTTTTTTCCCATTATATTTGAGCACTAAATCACCAACTTTCAAGTCCTTTTTTCATAAATGTTTGTCATGCCAAAATTTACTTCATCGTTGGGCAAATCTTTGTCGCTCATTGTGCCATCACCCTCTTTTCTCCTAATCGTATAAGTGTTGTGAGCCTCTCTTCCATGCTCTCCTCATCACTCAGGCGATTCTCAACTGTTAGTCTCAAACTCGGTACTAAGAATTCAACTGGTACAATCACGTCTTGTCCATATATCAATTGGAAGAGTGTATGATTTGTTGTTGGCTTGAAATTTATCCTGTACGCCTATAAGACTAATGGTAATCGTTCTTCCCAATTGGCGTCCTCCACATCGTATGTCTTGTACATGATGGAAACCAAGACCTTATTCATTGCCTTTGCTTGCCCATTCACCCTAGGGCAGTATGGGCTAGATAACGAGTGGAAAATATTGAATTTTATGGTTAGGTTTTGTATAATCTCATTGACGAAACAACCTCTCCTATCACTCATCAATTGTAGGAGAATTCCAAACCTGGTAATAACATGTTCATACAACAAATGAGCAGTACTTCTTGCAGAATTATCTGGGAAAGTCCTTACTTCTATCCATTTCATCAAGTATCCTTTCACCACTACAATATATTGACATCTCCCTTTTTGACTTGTTCAAAGTGGGTCCCACAAAATCCAATCCCCACCTTTCAAAAAGTTCTTGGGGTCGAAAAGGATGTAATGGCATGAAATCTATTTTTAATGGCTTCCTCATTCTCTTGCACGTATCACATGCCTTCACATACTCTTTGGCATCGTGATTAAGGGTGGGCCACCACAGTCTTGCCAAAAATACTTTCTTTGTTGTTACATCTGGCCCCATATGACCTCCAACCAATCCCTCATGTACCTCCTTTAATATTTGTTGTACTTCATCCTCCATCACACACCTTCTCAAGACGTGGTCTTTACCCATCTTATATAACAAGCCTACAATCAACGTAAATGATGTCAATTTTGTAATGATCTTCTATTGATAGATATTCCCTAATATGTTTATACCATGTTGGTATCGCACTTATCATATATAGTTGTGTGTCAGGGAATTCATCTTATATTCCTCATTTTGCAGGTTCTCTTGAGCAAGTCCTCAATAGCTGGTCCGCTATTACATGCTTCTTTCCTAGCCTTATTAGCACTCAAAACATGAACTCTTGCAGTGTGAGGAGCCACCTACTCACTTGTTCATATATCATCGACTTGTTAATCAAGTATAACAACACCTAATGTTCTATGTAAAAAGCAAATTGGTTGGCTACTAGGTAATGCCTAAACTTTTATATTGCATAAACCATCTCCAATGCTTCTTGTTTCGTTGTGCTATAATTATTTTTCACTCTTTCTAACAACTGACTTGCGAAATAAATAGGTTGGTCCAATATAAACTGTCCTTCTCCCAAGGCATAGCCAATTGCAAAGTTTGAGGGAACTACGTGAACATGGAACTCCTCCCAATTTGGATAAACTAGGATAGGTGATTTCGCAAAATGTACCTTCAATCCTTGAAAAGCCTCTTGGTGCTCCACCCACTTGAAAGAAACACTCTTATGCGTGAGAGCATCTAGTGGATGAGCAATTTGTGCATAGTTCTTGATAAACCTCCAGTAATAGCCCACCATTTCTAAGAAGGTTTTCATGGAACTTACAACATATGGTTCTTCCATCAACAATATTACCCGAATCTTATCTGGATCTGGCTTCAAGCCTTCTTGACAATATGTCCCAATAGTTTCTCATATGGCATCAGCAAGACATTTTTCTGGATTCAGTGTGATTCGTGCTCTCCTCCACAAACTCATGCATTCTTCCAATGCCTTCAAGTGTTCCAATCGTCGACCATACAAGGACCAATCATCCAAAAGGCTTTGAAATTTCCTATGAACATTTTATCAAAAATATACAAGATGATTCTTTAAAAGGTAGTCGATGCATTACATAATCCAAAAGACATGCGATTATATGCATTTATGCCATTTTTCACTAAAAAAGTAGTCTTCAATTTATCTTCTTCTGCAATGCTGATCTGGTTATAGATCAAAAATCCATCCAAAAATAAATAGATCTCGTGTTCGGCTACTTCCTCCAATATGGTATCTGTGAAAGGAATCGAGCAGGGATCTTTTATAGTTACGACATTCAGATTCTGAAAATCCACACAAATTCGAATCTTATTTGCTTCTCTTTTCGGGTAATCATTATTGGTAACGCCCATTCACTTTTCATAACTTTGAAGATAATGTCCGTGTCTAGCATCTTCTCTATCTCGACATTCACCAAAGCTACATACTTTGGATTCATTCTGTATGGTCTTCTTCGTACTAGTTGTGCATCTTCGATCAAAGGAATCTTATGTACACATAGTTCTGGTGGTATTTCTTTCAAATCTTTGTAGGCATGCAACCACATCTTTATACTTCATAAAGATCTTAAATGTTGCTGCTTTGAGCACAAGATCCCAATCATCTCCACACTTGATCACCTTCTCCTCGCCTTCCTCGCCAAGGTTAAGATCACATGGTCTTGGCTGAAAGACTAATTGTTCAAGTTAATCACGTACTTACATTAGCCTTTCTTAAAAGTGAGATGTTTCTCCTAGTTATGGTTTACCCTCGCCATTCTTAACCATCCATGTCCAAGCAATATGTCATAAGTAGATTTTTGCATGACCATCACTACGAAATCCAAGGTGAAATATTGCTCCGCTATCTGCACTCTTTGATACATTAGTACGCCTCTCATCTCTATTCCATACTAGTCTACTCCATACAATTTGAAATTTGAAGATCACAATGTGGGTTGTCCAATGCTTTTCCATGTCTTCTTCGGCATCATGATGACACTTGATCCTCCATCTACAATAATTTGGGTTAGCTTGTGGTCAAATATCTCCATGTTAACCAAGGATGGCTTTTATTTGGCTTCGATCATTAAGATTGTGGGATTAATGAATTGCTCTTGTTTGATGTTGGCTACTTTCCGAACTTCTTTTTTCCTTGTCTTTTATCATTTCACCAACCATGGTGTATAATTCGGGCACTGCACTAAGTAGACTTGATACTTTAACTTCCATGTTTGTGCTTAGTACTTGTATCACCAAGTGTTCCACTGATGCTTGCTTACTTGTCACTATCTCCAACCTTTACAAGGCTTTCTCTTAGAGTAATATTTCATGTTTCGCCTTCTACAACTCTTCCTTTACCACTTCGTGGGCTTCTTGCCATCGCTCTTTTTCCTTAGCAGGGTTTGGATACTGCTCCATTTTTCTAGCGTGATCTCTTGTCACTGCTAGTACTTGCTTTTCTTTTTCTTTTTCTTGGGTATCACTAACTTGGCCAATGTCAATTATATTGACATTCTGTGTGTCACAGGTACTTGCTTTGTTTAGGCAATTTACTTCCTAATGGTTACTCGATCCATACCATCGATACATATGAGTGGCATTGTTTGTGTTTCCTCCAACCTACAACTTAGAGCAACTTTTTGTAAAGTGTCCCCACTCTTAGCAGTTTCGACATTGTATGATAGGTCTTCCATCTAAATCATACTGTAGTTGACTTTGTCTTCCCTATCTTCCACCTTGGCGGTTGTTCCTATATTCACCACTAGTTGCGCCTTATCCATTTCTTGAGGTATTTGTTTGTTCCACCTGTTGCACCATCATGGTTTGGTGCCTTGCTCCCTTCAAATTGAATGGACAATTGGAGATTGGATGGCCTACCACATCGCATATATTGTAATACGCATTCTTAGGACAATTGATATTTGTGTGACCTTATTTGCAATCCAAACACCAAATGTCTTTTCATTCATTTTGTACTTCTTTGACTTCTTTCATGTTCTTGTCAAACTCTTTTCTAAAAGAGTAGATATCACTTTGCACCTTGTCCTCTGTATCATTATCTGAATCGACATTCCTTCGGATCCCCCACGACTCTAGTTGTTGTTTTTTTTGCTTGGCTCTTAAAATTCTTTGCATTTTTAGAGCTTCAGCAAATGTGTAGGACGACACAACCTTCATCTTATTCTTGTATTTAGGTAGAAGTTCATCTATAAACCAACATTTTACTAGTCCATCTCCAACTAGCATCTGCATTTTAGTGACCAATTGCTTTAGTCTTCTATTATAATTCTTAACATATTTTGGCATTTTTTTCATGGCGTAAATCCTTGTTTTAATTTCAATTTCATCATAGAGTGGTCATAATTAGTTGATGAACTCATCCTGCATTGTCTCCCATCGCCTGAATGGTTGTGTACTTTCCCTCTTCAAGTACCAATCAATTGTCATGCCTCGTAGGGTAGCAGGAAATAATTATAACTGTTCAGCAGGTTGTGTTACTCCATTTGCCTTCAAAATTGTGGTACAAGTACCAATATGGCATGCTCAATCTTCTTTCCCTTCCCCAGTGAAGGGTGGACATTTTTGTTTGCCTGCTCTATTAGCAATGTGTACCATTGGGTCTCTCTCAACCTCCACAGTTTGTATTTGATTCCTCCATCGTCGGCCATGAAACCTTGAATTTTGTCATTCACTTCATCTTATCATGCTCACTTCTCTCAACCCGAACTTGATCTAGGAAACGATGCCAAATGTAGACAACGGTGAGAACTTTTTGAGATGATAAAATGACAGTTTTAGTGGGAGGAAAATTGGCAATACATGCTAAGGAGCATGTCAATATCAATTTGATATTGTGTTAATGTTGTTCAAACGAAAAACTCTTGATGATGGATTAACTTGTGATAGATTGCTTCAAGATGAAACTATTCTTGATAGAATGACTGTTGTCAGATGGGCTATGACGAATGTCGACACTTCAAGGTGACATGACGGTATAGGCATGACGACAAGATGGATGTTGGAGCTTTAGCAAGATGATTATCGACACTTCATGTCGGCATATCCCATGCTAGCTCTAGCTATGACGACTAGCTGCATGTTGGCAACAGAGTGAGGGCTTGTCTATGTTGGTTGACTTGTGTCAGCAAATCTGTGTTGGCTTCCCTAGACAGTTAGACAATGTCATCCCTGCAATTGCTACGTTCCATTTCAACATTCCTCCCTACAATACTGAAATACAACATAGATTCTAACATATACAAGCATTTAAAGAGATATAGTTGGCACAAAATAACATCCTTGCATTATCATGAGGACAATTACATCCTAGTTATGTGACTGTAACAATCTCACGTACAACACTATATTCTTATAGTGGCTGCTCTCCTTTGTAATGGATATGGATCTGGATGGATTCCTTTACAAAATGAAAGGGGTTTATATATACTTATAATGTGGCTTTGGTAGTTACCATAACCAACCAAGACTCAAATACCAAAACTTCCTTTCATTTCATCCTTAACTATAAAATTAACAATTTAGTTAACCGTTTGCAAATGACGGTTGATTACATACGTTTGATTACATTACAATTATTATTGCTAATTACTAAATGGCATTGCATTTGATTATTTTGACTATTTGCATGCCATTACTACGCAAAAGTAATGTACAATGTTTTGATGCATAGATATTTCATCAAACACTTAATTTCTTTTTGGAATTATTATCTACAAGCTTGAGTGCTACATCCTACTTGGTGATACAGTGTATATGATATGTGAAGACCATCTCCTACAGGTGCTCCAATAGAGTGATTAGTCCTTGTTGTCATATTTTGACAGGACTTCCAGTGCTAATGTTATTAGCTTTCCCCATTCAACTAGTGTCTCAAGCATCTTGGTTGGAAGTTGTTGATGGAACAACCATGTTGGTTGTCCTTTTGGTTGCAACAAAGGTCAATGTGGTTTTTACTCTTGAAGGTAGGTGGAGCATTCATCAGAATCTTGATCTTGTGCTCTTCTCGATGGCTTCTTTGGGTTCTTCTTTACAATAGAGTTGCCAAGTAATTTCTTGAGAGCTTCAAAAATATGATGACCGTGGCCTTCATTTGAACCACGACGTGCCTTCTAAATCAGAAGATTGATTTTTTCTTATTCATGTCCCATCGAGCATGTTAGCTTGAATTATTGGGTCTAGATGCGACCCCTATGCTCTGTAGGCGTCGTGACCACCCGAGGTTGTGGTTTGACCCTTCGTCTTCCCAAGCGGGTGCATTCCATGCCCTGCAAAGTTCGGGTAAGCGTGGGATACAACTCCTGTCAGACAACCTTTAGGGATTTTTACCCAAGGCTGGCTCCTTGCTTTGGATGTGATCTTTGGCACTCATCTTTCCTTTGCTACACTAACCTATTTTAATCAACTTCTTCAGGGAAAAGAGAAAATGAAAGAAAATATGAAATAATGTGAAAAGTAAATTGCAAAAAGTGAAATCTAACTAGCCTAAGAATGGAAATGCACCAAAGACCTAATAAGACCCTTTTGTGTCATGGTGGATTGAGTGAACACATGCGCATCGACTGATAATGCACAAGGAACACAAGTCCCCCCAAGATCATGCGATAAAACATAACACCCGCATTAGAACTAGGACATGGATTTCATAAGTAGTCACAAATTCTTGTAGTTACATACATACAGAGGAAAGAGATTTAAAAACTCTTGGTTGGCTATGCAAGGCTTGAGCTAGGTTGAGATAAGAGAAAATAAAATAAAGCAACCCTTAGGAGAATGGTGGCTTTTTAATAAAGTACAATGAGAAGAATGATACATATTAATAGACTAAGATAATACATGAGGTATTTTTCCCTCAAATATTCAACATACCCCCTTTCAAAATTTCTACTTACAATACTTTGCATTGATGATGTATAATCTTGAGGCCTCAAAATCTGGAGTTGCTTGAGATGGTCTTATCACCCATGCTAGAGATTTGTTGTAGGGATATTTTGTCATTAATGAGCTCGAGTCGGTAATTGCTTCTTTAGAGAACTCATGATAATGTCTTAGATATTGTGCCTTCTCATAGAGGAAAGACCACCCATTTAGGGACTGTACACCCCTACATAATATGTGGGGCCTAGGTTGCTTGTGCATTCCTTGACCTGATTAGCACTCTTTATGGTAGTTTCACCTTTCTACTTCATCTCATTATTCCAATCACTACCGCTAGTTGGATGACCAGTTATTTGATTTGGTCGGACATCCTTGGGCCAAACTTCTTTTTTGTGCTCAAAAACTCAGTGTGTTGTGGTGCCTTGGGATTTTATTGGAACTCTAATTATAGGACTTCACAACCTCCCCCAATGTAGATTGCAGTGAGGACTTAATGAGACGAGGGAATGGCAGTTTAGTGGGAGAGGAATTGGTAATACATGGTGAAGAACATATCAATGTCGTCTCAATACTCCTTATGCTAGTATCACTTAGATGACAAGTATCTGACGACTAGCTTATGATGCCTTGATCCAAGATGACATTGGTCATGACGATAATTGTTGATGTTGGATGGCTAATGACATGTCGACTTTTTATGACGACATTGCGATGATGGCAAGACGGTATATCAAAACCTCAATAAGATGGCATGACAACATATTCTATGTCTTCACCAATTATTGTTGCAACATTTTGTCTTCCATTTCCACAATGATCTGCTCCTTGTCCTTGAGATATTCATGCAAATATTTCAGTTCTTTGTGTTTCCTAAATTCGTACCATGGTTGCATTTAGTTCTGCCAGATCAGTCCACAACTTCTATTTTGTTTCATGTAGCTTTTCCTCCAAACTTCCCTAATGACTACTTCTAGACGACTGGCCTAGTGGAAGAAAAAAATATGACGACAATTGGTGATTCCTCATAGTCACGAACAATTAGTTTTCAGTGGCCTCCTCCTTTGTCTGTATCTCCTTGTTTTTGGCTACAATTATTCCTAGGCGACTACGAATATGTTAACAAAATTACCCTTCAAAGGTATGGTTAACTGTTGAAAATCTCCATGAAGCCTTACTGTCTGTCAATTATCTGTGGCTTATGACGTCCTTTGTTTTGTGCAAGAATCACTGATGCACAGGTAATTTTCTGCTAGCGAATCTCTAGCTATGGCTTCATGCTCATGTGAATATTTTAATTTGCTCTACAAACAATGAGCGTTTCTTCCCTTGGTCGTCTTATTTATAACGTTTACTAGTTGTTGTTGCCTCCCATGCAACCGTCTAGCAACTACCATTACATGCTCAAACTGTTGCATGTGCATCACCTTGCATGCAATTGTCGTCCTCTTCAAATTTTGTCATATTTTTTAATTTTGTAAATTTTTTTCTTTTCCTTTTCCCACGTGTCATCGACATCGTGTGAAGCACATAGCAATGCCTATGCGGACCTCCAACATCTTTTTCGATGCTTCCTCCTGTCGATGACTATGGTTTTCCTCACTTGCTGAGTCCTCATCATCATAGATTGATTTCATTTGCTATCTATCACAATGATTTCCTCGGCTTTGGGGTGTCTTTGGTTGTTCTTACCATTGATTATATCCAGTCCTCACAATACACCAATCGATCTTGTTCTCTCCCTGTTGGTATCTATTTTCATTGGTAGACGATAAAAATACCGATGATTTGCTCCATTACGGTCATCATGACGGGTGCCTTGTCTGCCATCATCATGATGGGTACCTTGCCTGTTGTTATGATGATGAATTTCCTGTCTGTCGTCATCATGACGAATCTCTACCCTACCATTTGCATAATGGTTTTCTACTTTGTCATCTGCATAACAGATCTTTGTTATGATATTGTGATGATGATGATCTGGTTTACCATCATTTTAACAATAAATTGTCGTCATATTTGCAAGTTGTCTTCTTTCTCTGAAATTGCTGACTTGCCTTCTGACTTTTGCTTCTTCTTGGCATATTGGATTTGGAATTAGAGTTCTTGGAGGTGCTTGGTTTCTATTTTGGAATCTTTGTCTTCCCTAAAATATTTTGAAATGTCCTCCCCTAATCTTTGAGCGAATCTCCCTTGTGTTAGGCTGCCAAAATCCCAATTGTTCAGGATTCATCTGGTTCCTCAGTTGTTCAAGATGATATCTTTGGTTTCCATGGGCTCGACGAGGTAGGTCCAATGGCACATCCCCATGAAATTGTGGTTGCTAGTTATTTTGTACTACATTTGCAAATACTCCTTGCGGCCTATTTTGTTGATTAGTTGAGCTATGGATAGTAGAAAGGAGATTTCTCCCCCTTGAGCTATCGAGAAGGAGATCAATCAGACTGCCCCCTTGGTTAGGTATGCTCGGGTTACCCATAGGTCTTGTCGAACTCCTTGGATTACTCAAGTTACCTTTGTTTCTTGATCCATTGATTCTGCTCTCATAGGTTGTCCTTCGCGATTTTGGGTTCTTGGTGAAAAATATCTTAGGATTCTCAACCTCCGATTTACCTGCAACAATTGTCTATGCCATCTTGCCTCTTCAAAATACCTCTATGGTTCACACTGTGCTAGTGCACTCCTGTACTAATATGAGAAGGTAGATTCAATGCTTGAATCATTCCCTTCACCTGTTGTGTCCATAGGCCACCTGGATGTTTCCTGCTCTCTCCTTTGCAACCTCCTAACTTATTTTCTCTATATTCTCAATTATCTTGTAGCGATTCAATATTTTTGTACCTCTAGTCTCCCTTGTGGTTCTTTTATCGATTCATTATCACAACTTGAATTATCTTCCATTCTTTCTTCCTCCTCTTGAGGCATTAGTGGTTCATTATTTTCAATTACTTGAATCATTTTGAGGAATTATACTCTGACTTGCTAACTTCAAGCTTTGTCCCTTTGTCTTCTCCACTCAAGGTTGGAACTTGGGTATGGAGTGTTAGGATCCATAGGAAGGTTTTCATCATTGCTTAAATCTTCTATCCATCCTCTATGCCTAGGTTATTTTGGCACTTCCCTAACATCTCTCTATAAGACTGCAACAGTTTGTTCTCTGCTCACCCGATGTTCTGTACAATTAGTAAGACCTTTTTGTGGTCCATCCTTGCTTCTTTTAAGTTCAACTATCTATTCTTGCGTTGGTGGTATCAAGTTCATTTATCTTCTAAAACATCTTGTCAATGGGGAAGTAGTATTAGAAGAATTTTTAGTATTCAATTGGATTCCGAACGTCTCTGAAGAGGAACTACTAAAGTATAAGGAGAAGAGGCTACTTTGCGAAGGTGCTTCCTCATTGCCATTAGTACTACCCCTGAACTTTTCCCTTTGTCTCTCTAGTTGATCAAATTCATCCAATTCCGCTCTTCATAACTCTTCTCTTTTGTTTATCTACTGCATTGTTTCATCGAATTCATGAACCACTTGTTCTCTCAATTACGTATTATACATTCTCAGGGTCTCATATTCTTCTTGTAATTGATGTCTCCTTGATCATCTGTTGCAGAATCCTTGATTCTTCATTTTGAGTCTCATCCCCCTCTTCTCCTACACCAGGTTCTTGTTCCTGTAATGTGACATTCGTGAGGGTTCGAAGTTGTTCTTCTCCTTCATTATTAAGAAACCTTACATGAACTTGTAATCGTCTATTTTCCTTGTGTTGAGGTTCCAACTCCCTTTGTTCAATTACAAGTACCCCTTCTATTCTGAATAGCCATTCTAGGTTCGTTCGCTCTTCTCTAGTGATTCTATTAGGTTCTCCGTGTTCGTGAAATCGAATCCCTAGTCGTGGTTCTTTTATCCTCCTTCTAGAAGTTTATCCTGATGATTCTAAGTTAATGACATTCATCTACAACTTTGCCTTATATACATTCAACTTAGAACCATTTACAATTTTGAGGCAAATAGTACCATCCAATTTCTTTAGTCGGATAACCCCATTGTCCAGTATTTCTTCCACTTGGAAGGGCCCAAGCCATAAGGACTTCAATTTGACTGGTTTGATTTCTCGTTTCCCATCAAATTTCAGTGCTAGATAGCCAACTTTCAAGGCCATCTTCTGTAAATGTTTATCATGCCAAAATTTACGTCGTCGTTGGTCAATATTCGTTTACCATTGTGCAATCACCCTATTTTCTCTTAGTTTCACTAGTGCTGGACAAGCCTTTCCTCCATGCTATCCTCATCAATCAGGCGATTCTTCACTGCTACCTACAATATGGGTACCAAGAACTCAATTGGTACGACCACCTCCTATCCATACATTAACTGGAAGGGTGTATGATTCGTTGTTGGCTTGAAAGTTGTCTTGTATGTCATAGGACTACTAGCAATCATTCTTCCTAATTGATGCCTTCCACGTCGTATGTCTTGTACATGATGGAAACTAGGACCTTATTCGTTGCCTCCACTTGCCCATTTGGTATCGTACTTAACATAGATAGTTGTGCATTAAGAAATTCATCTTGTATACCTCCTACAGGTTCTCTTGAGTGAATATTTGACAATTGGTTTGTTATTACATGCTTCTTTCTTGGTCTCACAACCACTTAAAACACAAAATCTTACAATGTGACAAGCCACCTGCTAATTCGTCTACATGTCATCGGTTTGTTAATCAAGTATAGCAATGCTTGATGGTGTACGTAAAAAGCAAATGAGTTGGCTAGCAAGTAGTATCTAAAATTTGTATTGCATAAACCATCCCCAATGCTTCTCGTTCCGTCATGCTATAATTATTCTTCGCTTTAGACAACAACCGACTTGCAAAATAAATGGGTTGGTCCAATCCAAATTGTTCTTCTTGAGCTATGATACATCTGATCATAAAATTTGAGGTATCTACATGAACATGAAACTCCTCCCAATTTGGATAAACCAGGATAAGTGCTTTCACAAAATGCACATTCAATCCTTGGAAAGCCTCTTGGTGTTCCTCCTTCCACATGAAAAAAACATTCTTACACATGAGAGCATCTAGCAGATAGGTAATTTTTGCATAGTTCTTGATAAACCTCCTGTAATAGTCCATTTTTAAGAAGGTTTTAATAGAACTTACGTCATGTGGTTCTTCCATCAACAATATCACTCGTATCTTCTTTGGGTTTGGTTTCAAGCCTTCTTGACATACAATATGTCCCAGTAGTTTCCCATATGGCACCAACAACACACTTCCCTAGATTTAGTGTAATTTGAGCTCTTCTGCACAAACTCATGCATTCGTCCAATGCCTTCAATGTTCTAGTGCTTGGCCATATAGGGACCAATCATTCAAAAAGGCTTTGAAATTTCTTGTGGATATTTTATCAAAAATATACAAGATGATCCTTTGACAAGAGTCTTCCATTTGTCAATGAAGTAGACCTTTGTTGTCATCCATCTCATCTTCCATGCACTCCTCCAATTGCAACACTCCATCAGGTTCATATCTCATTTTGCCATTTGATGATGAACTTCTTGATTCATATGAGGTTGCGAGGTCTTGGCTAACAGATTTATTTTTTCAGGTTAATCGTGTTCTTATGCTGGTCTTTCTTGAAAGTAAGATGTTCTTTCTCCTAGTTATGGTTTACTTTCTCAATTCTCATCTATCCACGTCCAAAAAATGAGTCATAAGTTGGTTTTTGCATGGCAATTAGTACGAAATCCAAGGTGAAATCTTGCTCTGCTATCTACAACTTTTGATTCATTAGTACGCATCTTGTCTCTTTCGTATTGGTTTACTCCATACAATATGAAATTTGGAGATCGCAATGCAAGTTGTCTGATGCTTTTCCATGTCTTTTCAGGCATCACATTCACACTTGATCCTCCATCTACACTTGATAGTTCCAACAAGTAACAGAAAGGCTACTATTACCTATTGGGACCCAAGAACACCTTCATTTTACAAGCCAAGGATGCGACCACCATGAAGGAGAGTCATGAATCATAATATGTTTGGTCACAAATAGTTGCCCACTTGTCCTTTTGAGTATCTATCACTTGCACACATGCTTTTTATGGTCCCTCCATATGAAGATATGTGAGATCCTTATCCAAGTAATTTTTGTAGATAAAGTAAAAAGTTTCTTCTTGTCTCTTAAAGCCCTCAAACGTTCTTCAAATGAGTGGAATCGGATAAGAAGAGTTCCATAAGGGACTACCCAAGCTACATCAAAGATAACATCCTTCATATACAATGTGTTATGCAAAATATCATGGCCTACCTTTAAGGGATCAATAGGCTTTGGAAGGTCTCAAACTCGAAGGTTGCGTTTTTGGCTTGATGTGCCCTTTCCTCATCAAATTTGGCTTGCATTGAAGTCTTTTTCCCCTTAAACACTTGAATCCAAGAATTATGTTCTTCAACCTATTTTTAAAGGGATAGTTGATGAGTATTTATCTCATTTTTGAGATTCTGATGTTGGACAAGGATCAATATTTGCTTATGTTGTATATCACAAGCAACCTCTTGAAGATGGTGATGATCATTAGTTGGAGATGCATGAGTTTGTTTAGATTTTTCTATTTTGATAATCTTTTCACCTTGTTCTTGGATTTGATGTTGTAGGGCCTCAATGGTAGCGTCCTTCACCTGAAGTTGGTTTTGGAGTTATGATATTTGTCGTTGAAGCTTAATGCCAAAATGCTTGACTTCTACAATCCATTTGGTGGGGTGATTGTACTCGAGTTTTGGACTTAACATTCTCTGAAGAGAATGGGAAGGTGGAGTGTTTATGTTGGATTAGAAACCCCAACTCTAGTTAAACTCAAGCTCCAGTTTTCATTGGAAAAACAAACCCAAAAAATCCTAGCTTTGGTGTCCACTAGAGAAGCAAACCCAGGAAATCTTGGCTCCAATTTTTGCTAGAAAAGCAAACCCAAAAACCCTAGCTCTAGTTTTTGCTATAGAAGCAAACCCATGAAACCTTGGCTCCATTTTCTGTTGGAGACTCAAGGTGAAAATTCCTTTGGCTCTTATTCTCATTGGAGTAGCAAACCCAAAAAACCCTAGCTCAGTTCCTGTTGGAGAAGCAAACCTAGAAAACCTTGGCTTTGATTCCAAGCCCTAGCTTTAGATCCTATGGAGAAGCAAACCTAGAAAACCTTGGATCTAGTTCCTGCTGGAGAAGCAAACCTAGAAAAACCCTACCCAACTCTCAATGGAGAAGCAAACCCAAAAAACCATGTCTCTGGTTCCAATTGGAGAAACAAACCCAGAAAATTTTCTCTTTGGTTCTGGCTACAGAAGCAAACCAAGAAAATCTTGTCCCTGGTTTCAACTGGAGAAGCAAACCTAGAAAATTCTAGCTCTGATTCTCGAAGAAGCAAACCTAAAAAACCCTAGCTCAAGTTTTGGTTGGAGAAGCAAACCCAAAAGAACCTTGGCTTTGGTTTCAGCTAGAGAAGCAAACCTAGAAAACCCTCGTTTTGGTTCCTATTGGAGAAGTAAACCTAGAAATCCTACTCGCTTCCCATTGGAGAAGCAAACTTAGAAAACCTTACCTCTAGTTCTGACTGAAGAAGCAAACCCATAAAATCCTGATTCCACTTCACATTGGGGAATCAAACCTAGAAAACCATACCTAGTTCCTAGTAGAGAAGCAAGCCCAAAAAACCTTGCTCTTGTTTCGATTGGAGAAGCAAACCTAGAAAACCCTAGATTTGTTTTGACTAAAGAAGAAAATCCAAAAAACCTTGTCTCTGGTTTTCTATTGGAGAAGCAAACCCAAAGAACCTTGGCTTTGGTTTTGGCTAGAGAAGCAAACCCCAAAACCTTTGGCTTGGATTACCATTGGAGAAACAAACTTATAAAACCCTACCGAGTTCCCATTGGAGAAGCAAACCTAGAAAACCTTGGCTCCAATCCTATAGAAAAGAGAAAAAAGAAAGTATGATCATCCTTACTCTCATGATGGCCTCTTAGCAAGGATCAACTTTTGTTAGAGGTTCCCCTCCATATTTTAGGGACTTTTGATACCTCAAGCTGACCTAAGGTATTTAGGTAGTATGCAACCAAAAGTGGGGTTTAGAAGAGCACCATTTTGTCATCACTTTTGATTTTTAAGATGGAAATGGGAAACAACAAAGGAAAAAACTTATTAAGAACTTAAAATAAAAATTGTAGATGGAATTTACTAGAGAATATGAAAAATGCATGAAAACATTTAGAATTACAATGCTTTACGTATAAAGTCAGCCATTGTATACAAAACTATACAGATCATGTCAAAAAGCACTACATAGAATGTATCATAAACTTATATTTGAGTATTTGAGGTAGTTAAACAATAGCAACATAACCATACAACCCAGCTCCAGTAGAAGGTGCATGAGGATGTTCATCCTCATTAATAGCACTTGCAGCCAAGTAAAGGTCTATGTTGAGGTTCATAATCCAATATTTTGATTCTATATTGTGATTCCTGAACTCTTCTTTCATGGAGGACTCGAGACACAGATTAAAATGTGCAATAACTAGATTCTTTGACTGCTTTGATCCCAACTTGTTCCATCGTCATGTTATATAATAAAACTCAAAAGGTCTGACCCCTCTTTTGGAATTTCTGCTTTGTATAGTTAATTGTATTAATTTAATAAAATATCTTTTTTCCTACCATAGAAAAGGCACAAATTGCTTTATGTTGTTGTTCAAACCGTAGTAGGAGCTTTAATTGTATCTGTCAATGTTTCTTATTTCATGTAACTTTTGATAATGCATTGGGACACAGTTTTTTTTGCTTGAAGTTGCTTTATTGTTGCATTGAATAATGAATGCCATTTTTAAAACTTTTCCCTTAAAATGATTTTGTTTGTTTATTTGGAATCCATATGGAGTCCTTTGTGATTTAAATGTTGGGTTTTTATATATGAAGTTTTGTAATTTGTTGTGAAGTTGTAACATGTAATTTATTGAATGTTAATGATACCAAAAAGTGTCAATTGGACCTCAATAGTAAGCTTGAACCCCAATTAATGAATATTGAATTGTATTTTTTAAGATTGTGTTTACATTCATCCTTCATAACCTCTCAATTTATATATGATGTTTGCATGTTTTGAACAATGAGCTTGAACTAAGGCTTTGTCCACTTCACATTAAATTATATTTTTGAGGATTATGATTGCATTCATCCTTCATTACCTCTCAATTTATATGTGATACATTTTTTGTACCTCTAGGCCAAGTGGAGTATTTTATGATTTATTGCTTCATGTTATGCAACTCAAAAGCTAAGCCACTCCAACTTTGTGGCTTGAATATTCCACAGACAAGTCTAATTCATGAGTTCTTATAATTGTTTGACAAGTTGACTAAATCTGTAAGTTTCCTATATGAAACATTGTGGAGAACTTTTATTACATTGATATTAATGCTCACATTGTAACCAAACTAAATCTCTTATTAGCATCACCTAACAACCATTAGCAGGATGATGGAGATTAAGTTCCATTTGAATCTAGTATATGCATATATGACCATATGATGTCAATCGACAAGGCATTTGTATACAAATATGCAATTTGAAATGCTATGATTGGACAAGCCAGTCTTATCTTCAGGAAGGATAATATTGACCATAAGATCTTATGCTATAGGATATGGAAAACAAAGCATACATACATATTTGAAAGAGAGTGCTTTGGGGACAATTGCCCAATAATCATGTTTTACCTTCAAAATTGTGATGTTTCATACTTACGAAATACCCTATTGAATAAATTATCAACCTTCACATTTCTATGTTTTTATTGTAGCATTATCTTGTTCATGATATTTTTCTTGTCGACTCTTTTTATGGAAAACATTATAAGCTTCTATATATGAGTTTATTACCTAGATTTGAATTTGTTTCTATGATCAAAATATGCTGAGAGATAAAATTGAGCATGTTTGGGAGCTTTAGAAGAACACTTGGGCACAATTGAGCTTTGAAAAAGAATATGCTATTGATCAAGAATAGTGTTTTTATAACATATTTTGTCTTTCTATAATCACATGATCAAGGAAGATTTGTGGGAAATTGATAGTATTATATGGAAGCAGATATGAGTCAACCATGTTTTTTATGTTTGAATATCATGAAGGTGAGATTGGTGAGCTATAGAAGGACCATGATGGAGTTTCCTTTCAAGAAAATTTTTAATGCCCATGACATTCTTGTGATCCAACAACAATATGTTGTTACTTGTGAAATTTAGATAACTTTGTAAAGTATTGTTGATCTTCCATGGAAAATTGGTAGTATTGCATGGAAGCAGATATGAACCAACCATATTTTTTATGTTTGAAGAGCATGAAGGTGAGATTGGTGAGCTATAGAAGGACCGTAATGGAGTTTCCTTTTAGGAAATTTTTTAATGCCCATGACACTCTTGTGATCGAACAACATGTTGTTACTTGTGAAATTGAGATAACTTTGTAAAGTATTATTGATCTTCCAGGGTCTAGAGAAAACATGTTTATTTATAATTTTAATTTTCTCTAAATCATGCAAGGTACATATGGATGGTGGCTTCCCACAGGTCCATGTCTATTATTAGGCAAGCATAATAAATTGATGAGAATAGATTTTGGGCTAGATTGACCCTTTGAATTTTACATAATATATCTTATTAAGAATGCTTTCTATAGATTTAAGTCACTGTTTAAAGGCTTGGGGTGGGTTTTGGTTATTTCAAATAATTTGCCTTGTTTTGCGCGGCCTTTAAAAAGCCATAGAATCTATTGACATGCAACTTTAATTGCTTGAAAATTTTCCAACTCATTTCCTTTAGTTTCATGGATAGCATCTTGATATTTATAATAATTGTCAGTCAAGGTAGGTTTATGAGCATTCTAAACACCATAGTTTTTCCAATCTGGAAGTAAGCAACAGGGTGGAAGTCCTTAGGTTGTCATGTTAGACTTTTCTGAGAAATGTCCCTTTCTCTAGTATGAATGATTCTTAGTGACATTTGTCCATCCCTTCTATTGGGGTGGTTGTCTTAAATATTTGTATCTTAATTACAAGCTATTGACTTGTTGTGTGGCACATACAAATTCCATGCTTCTCTTGCCTTATGATGGTTGTTTTGGTGATGTAATTTTAATTTCAATCTATTGACTTGCCATGTGGTCTATCCCTTTTCTGGATTTTGCTCCATGTATGTCAAGCTTCCATGTGCTGGACATGTGAGTAGCAATTGCACATTAATAATAATAATGGAGTGAATTTTCGATCATTTGCATGGTGCAAAGTCCAATCTGTACTTGAGATTAAGTAGATTACTATGTGATACCCCAAAATTTTGTGATACTATAGAAGAAGACCCACATAGATAACATTTGTGAACCGAAATGCTAATGAGGCACTTCATGAACCAAAAGTTTTACCGATCTAGAAGCAACCATTGAAGTGCAAGTCCTTGGTTGTTGCGTTAGGCTTTGTTGAGAAACCTTCCCTTCTATGATAGTAACATTACTTTGCAATGCCTATCCGTGCATACTGGGAACTATATAATTTATTAAAGTTGCTACAAAAATATTTAGATGGCTGTTATATGAAAAGGACAAGAAGAGACAAGTTTACTTGTATGATGTTTGGTAACTTGCTTTAAATTGTTGGAATATGTACCAGGAAAAATTTATGTCGGTAGAAACAGTTCAATGGGACCTTAAGCCATGGCATACCTAGTAGATAAAGATATTGTTCATTTTGAAATCAATTTATAAATTTAATTTCAAGGTGGGATGGGGGGTGTTCAATGAATTGTCACCCACATTACTGCATAACAACTTGCTTCAACCTGTACATTGAATTATGTATAAGTATATGCTTCAATATCGATATGGAAAATGACTAGACACTGACAAAACAATCTTCTTGTTAGACCTATCTACTATTACTTTAGCTCAATTGCAAATAAACCATGTAATTGGAAGCCCTTTGTTTCTTGTGACATGCATACATTAGATGTTAAATATAGATATGAGATGAAAATAAATTTTAAACTACGTAGATTGATAAGTTTACTGCATATGCAGTTTCCACACTATCTTCATGAACCAGATTGCAACATTGTAGAGGAAACCACAAATTCCAAAGAAGACTAGAAAATGAACAAATAAATTAGATCCTGTCAAAGAAAAGGAATTTAGATTCTATGAAGATCACTAACAATGCAGGATTAGTAAATGACAACTAATATTGGAAGAGAGATTATTTCAACTTTTATGTGAACTGGCCAGTTTATGTCTTGTCATTGCTAAACCGTTTCCTATGTTTCGCTTCTACCATGTAAAGTAGGCTTTTCTTATTAGAAAAGATATCTCAAACATAAACATAAAAAGAATAAGAAAAGAATAATGGAAGATAGAGGTCAATTGAAGCAGTAAAAACAAACTAGCTCTGCACATCCCTTACTGCAAAAGAAGAACACTACACAAGAATTAAGAACCAATGAGCATTGTTAAACCATCAATATTGGTGTGCATGGCTAGCTTACGTGTTATTGTTGGCCATGTAGTCAACGTAATTGTTGAAATACATAGTAAAATTGTAAAGGAAGAGGTATTCAAGGACATTTATCAAGTATTTGCTTTTGGTTTTTTATTCATGTGTAGTGTTCTTCTTTTGCAGTAAGGGATGTGCAGAGCTAGTTTGTTTTTACTGCTTCAGTTGACCTCTATCTTCCGTTATTATTTTCTTATTCTTTTTATGTTTATGTTTATATTGCTTGAACTTATCTCCAAGTCTCGAGGTGTTCAAGGAATTGTAATAAATTTAATATTTTAGTAGAAATATTTTTTATGAAATAAACATGAAACAAGATATAGTGTTTTGCATTGCTCTTGTAGAATTATTCAGTTCTGAAAAACAGGCATACTTGTAGCTAAATAGTAGACGATGCATACATAATTTTGAATAGTTCCAATATGTTTTACAGGAAACCAGAATTTAGTGCATTGAATTTTTGTATGATAGCCAAAACCCAAGAAAGAAACCATATTATTGGTAGTACTAGGCTTTTTTTGACCATAAAATTAATTCATATATTTTTATAGATAGCTTATGTCAAACTTGCATGTTTTTTCTACTATGTTGTTTATCTAATCACTATTTTTTACGAGTAGTAGAAAGAGTTCTATTGGATTGAGGGAAATTTAATTATAATGTTTCTCATTTTTTAACTCTTTTGGAACTAGCTGTGGCCTGAGAAATTTCAAAATAAGACCAATGAGGTGACTCCCAGGCAATGGATTTGATCTCGCAATTTAGAGTTGACAAACTTTTTGCTAAGCGGCTTGGAATAGAAGATTGGATTCTTTAGACTGAATGACTAGTAGAGCTTCCAAAGGTGAAACACAATTTCTTTAATAGGATTTTTTCATTCAGTTATATTAAATGTTTACACTTTATTCTTACGGTTTTTCTGTTTCCATTTCATGTATCTATTCAAGTAAAAAGCCTTTTTTGATCTCTGCACTGAATGTTGACAATTTATTTTTTTGTAGTTTGCTAACAACAAAGAGCTCCATAAAGAATGGAGGGCTGCAAAAAGAGCCAACAAACTCAAGCTTGTTTCATATATTAAAGAGAAAACTGGATATATAATCAATCCAGATGATATGTTTGACATACAAGTACATTATTGAAATCTAGGAAGTCTTCTTGTTCAAGAAGGCTTAATGAAGTTAGGAGAGAGAATATAAGATATTCTTGTGGTATTGATATTTATGGTTCTCTACAGGTTAAACGTATCCATGAGGACAAGAGACAACTAATGAACATTCTGGGAGTTGTATACCGATACAAGAAGATGAAGGAAATGACTCGAGCAGAAGGGAAATCAAAATTTGTCCCTTGTGTATGCATATTTGGAGGCAAAGCATTTGCAACATATGTACAAACAAAAAGGATTGTAAAACTGATAACCAATGTTGGAGTTACCATAAATCATGACACTAAGATAGGAGATTTGTTAAAGGTCTCCTCTTTTCTGATGTACCTGCATTGCTTATGTCTTAGTTGCAGAGATACAAATAGTGGTAATCTTTGTTCTCCCTTTATATTAAAAGTTGTTTACCAAGAATGATGTAATGTGGATATGTTGGTTGGTTTTTGCCCTCAGAGATACAAATGCTCTCTCTGCTTGAGAGTACGACTAACTGAGTTCATTTATCAATATTTTAACTAGTGTATCCAGTTTTCTTTTTATGGACATAACGAATCCAGTTTCAACAATCTGAAACCAACACAAGAAAATAATATGGCCTTTACACACATGGTTAGGCAGGATTTCATCCAAATGTGTTAATTGTTGCATTTTTTTCACTCTATTTATCATGCTATCATATATTAGGATCTGTGTAGTCATCAAAATCAAGTATATTCGAATGTTTTCAAGTATCCTCTATGCTTGAAAACATGTTTAAATAAGATAAAATCTAGTTCAAATTTTGAGTTTTTGATCTGTGAGGCTGAAATGAATGCCCTACCTTTTTCTATTGGTCCAAATTCTAAAGTCATTTTTAGGGAAGACACCTTGACCTAATGGGATCCTTCTGTTACAAGGAATTTTTCAGTGGTAAAGACAACCCCCTTAGTCACATGTTTTGATGATCGCTAAGAACATGTGAATACCATCTCTAACTTAAAGGAATTTAGTCCTATCCTAATAAGAAATGCCTAATTTCACTGGTTATCTGTATTGTTTGAGATAAGAGGGTATCTATGCATGGATATCTGCTGTTCAGCTAGTACTTTGATATTATTGGTATTGTATGGTTTATGATGTGTTTTGCCTCCATTCTCAACGTTACAACATTTTTTATGCGATTTAAGAAGAAGAAAAAGAGGTAATAATGTGGAACAAAATTCCATCTAGGCATTAAGGGAGAGGATAGGAAAGTAAATTCTATTTTTATATTTCAGTTAATTTATGTTCCAGATTATATTGTCAATGTTGCAGAAATGCTTATTCCTGCCAGTAAACTTTCTCAACATATCAGGTCCATTCTGTTTAAATTAATTTGTTCTTCTTTTTTTTTCCTTTACAATTAATCTTTCCATTACCATGCATGTCCATTCACCAATTCAAGTTCTTAATAGCATCATTGGAAATCTCTTTGTAGCACAGCTGGAATGAAAGTCAGTGGAACCAGCAACATAAAGTTATCTATGAATGGATGCATTATTGGGACATTGGATGGTGTCAATGTTGAAATACATGAAAAAGAAAAGTTCTTTTTGTTTGATGCTAGGGTTAATGAAATTGCTAGATTAAGAAAAGACACAGCAGAAGGCAAGGTATATGTTCTCCCAACTTCTCAAGCCTCTCAAGTTCTGCAACTCAAAACATTGAATTCTGTTTCTTCTATGCGCTGTTTTATATTTCTCAATATTTTAATAAAAACACTTTTAATTATTTTGGATCTCTCAAGGCCTAAGTTTTCTTTTGTTTTTAAGGAAGCACTTGTGTTATGCTATTACATGATAAGACATGTTCATCGTGTATCACAAAATACATTTATTAGTTCTTCTAATACATTTATTAGTTCTTCTAAATGCATAATCACATCAAAATTGTGATCAATGGACGTAAAGCTTGAGACCAAAAAGGCACAATGAAGCTTTCAATTGGTTTTAATAACTTTTCACCTTGGTCTAATATATTTGCAATTTATTAATTTTTATTTTATTTTTTAAAATTGTAGATTTGTCGTAACCTAAACAGCAAGATTACATAGTCCATACAAAAGTAACCATTCATTGGTTTTTTCTTTTCTGAGTTCTTCTCAATGGAATTGCTCATTATAACCACCATTTCTTGGTCGCATGCAACATCACAAATCATAATTGCTTTTATCAAACTTATAAGCGATAACAGCAGATGCACAACATAATTTGGGACAGAGATTCAGAATATTAGACTGTACATGGTTTGAGATAGACATAACCATATTGCATGATTGAGGGGACAAAATTCGTTGTTAATGGCCACTTTCTGACTAAGAGTTATTTATGCAATGACAAGTTGGAAAGTAGAATCAGTCTTGGCAGATAAATGGGAAACACCTATTTTTTAAAGTTTTATTAATTTTTGAAGTGTTAAAAGTAGAATCTTTCACTCTTATATAATGAATTTTATTCGATCCAATACCAAGTCTTTGTTGATGGCCTAATTTGATGACGTGGCGGCAGTTATGAAATACTTACTTTGGTTTGACTTGGAAGGGCAAGTCAAGGCAATGCATTTGGTTTCGCATTGAATTTTGGGTTTAAATATTTATTTATTTATTTATTTTTGAATGAAAAAGCCAAAATTGTATTAATAAAGCTTAATCATACAAAACAGTGTGGGTGGGATTAACACACCCCAATCAACCAAGAGAAACTATTACAATTAGGAAGAAAAGTCACACTAACTGCAACAAACATATCACCTAACATATCTCTGTACATAATATCAGGAATCCGCTATCAGAAAACATAAGAGCAACAATCATGTAGAAAGAACTGAGACCAGTGACGAGGAGTTGCAGATCCATGATCCCGGTGCGTTATGCCAGTGGTTCATAAGTTGCCGAAGGTACTGAAACTCCATGTTGACTTTCTTAATTTGGGCAAAAATCTGCAACCAGCAATCATAGAAAACCTCATATTTATCAGACAGTGAAAAATACAAAGAGGATTCTTCTTTGGGAAAAAATAACTTTGTTGCGGGTTTTCCATATGTGGAAGAGAATAGCAATTCTGAATATATGCCAAACCACTGAAAGATTTGTGGAGAACTGAAGAGGGTCTCCCAATAAGATATGCCTCCAGGAGCATGAACCAGCAATAAAAGGTCTGAAAAATGAAAGAATCCAAGACCAAGCCTGTCTAGCCCGAGAACATTCCCAGAATAAATGAACATAGTTTTCCTCCTGACCACAGAACTTACAAGAGACATCATCAACTCCCAAGTATTTCAGGCGCTGACCAATAGGCAAACCTTGAAAAAGCACACTCCAAGCAAAAAAATGCTGCTTTGGTTCAATATATTTAGCCCATACAGTATGAAACCGAGATTTCCAAACAGACTGAGAAGAATTTAAATTCCATCTTCCATTGAGCATGGCTGCCATAGGAGCTGAGGGAAAGCCGGGGAATAACCCAAACGGGCGAGAATACTTAAGCAATGAAACATGTTTAGGCCATTCCCAGTCACACCACCATGGCTTTTGAAAATGTCTAGACAACTTGGACCATACGCAAAAGGGAGTGTGATCAATAACGACTTCATAAGTGGATTTATCATCTTGTTTCAAACCATAATAGTGTTTAAAATCTTCCCAAGGGATCCAATTCTTAGTATGAAAGGAAACAAAATCAGAAAGTAATGCAATTCCTTTTTTATAAAAGCGTTGGGCTCTAACCCATTGCACTTGTGCTAGTGGCAAACCTTCATAAGAAATAGCCTGAGACCACCATACATTCAGAAAGGAGATAGAAGGGCCAACTTTCCCGCCAAAGCCCTTCCAGGATAACCAAGGTTTGAGAGCTTCCCAGGCTTTCCAAATGCTTTTAGCCACGAAGGACCCTGAAATCTTGACAGGAACAGGGGCAATAATAAGCGTATGAAGATTGAGGCCTTTCCAAACTTTTTCTGCCCAAGGGAAGCCCGGAAGAAATACAATTTCTAAGTAAAATTTTCCAAGCCTCATCTCCTTGCAAAGAACGAGTTATCCATTTGGCACATAAAGCAAAACCTTGCTTTTGACAGTCAAACAAACCCATACCACCCGAGTGCTTAGGAAGACAACAAATATCCCAAGCAACTCTGTGAAATCCTCTTTTACCAACAACATTAGACCATAAAAAATCCCGAAGAAGCTTTTCAAGTTTCTTGTAACAATTCTTGGAAGGAACCCAACAAGAAGAATAATAAACATGTGTAGAAGCTAAAACTTTAGAGCAAATTTGGAATTTATCGGCAAGAGACAGCTTTTTAGAAGTCCAATAAGCTATCTTTTTCTCTACCTTTTGCACTACATATCCCCAAAGCTGAGCAGGAGATCCCTGAAATGCAAATGGAATGCCCAAAAATTTAAACATCTCACCCGGTTGTATCCACTTCCATTGTTTATCAGATAACCAGGGAGGAAGAGGTTTCAAAGATTGTCTGAAACAAGATGTTTTTCTCCATTGAACATTAGATCCTGAAGCTAAACAGAAAAGCTCAAGGTAAGCTAAAGCATGAGAAACAGAAATCTCATCTTCTGATAAAGTCAAAAAAGAGTCATCGACAAAATGACCATTAATCAAGCTACTGAGAAGAGTGAGGCGGGGAGATCCCTTTAATAAGCCCTTGAGATGCTCTATGTGCTAGCGAGATAACCAAAAGCCTCAGTTGCCAAAATGAATAGAGAAGGTGCTAAAGGGCATCCTTGTCTTGCTGATCGAGCTAAAGGAATACTTTCGGATTGAGCTTTATTAAGAGTAAGAACAGCAGAAGCATCTTGAAACAACATTTGAACTGAATGAATAAAATTATCTCCAAAACCTAAAGCCTTAAGCATAGCTAAGATGAAATACCATTCAATTACGTCATATGCTTTTTCAAAGTCAATCTTAATAAAAAGGACATCCTGAGAAGAAGCATTAGCCCATTCCATACCTTCCCAGACAACAATAACGTTATCTAAAATATACACTCTCTGTACAAATCCTGTTTGCTCTGGTCTAATAATAAGAGGAAGCAAGGGTCGGAGTTTCAAAGCAAGAGCTTTGGCAATAATTTTATAGCTAACATTCAAAAGTGTAATGGGCCGCCAATTAGTGATAATCTCTGGATCACCTTCTTTAGGGATGAATTTAACATTACCTTTGTTGATAAGTGATCCCAGAGAGCCATTAGATATTGCTTCCTTATACACATTGAGTAAATCTGACCCAAGCATGTCCCAAAACTCCTTATAAAACTCACGGGGAAAACCATCAAGACCAGGTGCTTTATCATTGGCCATATGAGAAAGAGCGGATTTAAGATCCTCCAAAGTGAGAGGAGCATCACAAACATCCCTTTGAGTTGGAGTGAGCCTAGAAGGGATGGCGGCACAACATTCATCAAGAGCCTGTTGTCTTGCAGGATTTAAAGGTTGTGAAGCAAAAATATGTTGATAATGCTGGACAAAAGCTGTAGAAATCTCTTGCAATGAAGTAAGTCTGACACCATCCACTTGTAAAGCTTGAATCTGAGTAATATTTGGAGGAGGGCGTAGTATTTTAAAAAATTCTTTAGACACTCGATCACCCACTTTAAGCCAATGAAGGCGAGCTCTCAACTGAGCACCTTTAGCTTCATAAATCTCAGCTTTTCTCATCTCATGTCGGATAGAAGCTGCAAAGGCTTGAAGATCTGAATTAAAAGGGTCAGACTCCAATCTGACAGAGACTCTGGCAAGCTCAGATTTCAAAACCATATTTGATTTTTTTCTTCTTCTTGCAACTTCAACTCCCAAAGTTCTCAGAAGAAAAGTTGTTCTTTTGATGGCATCATTCCACCACTCGATCCAACCAGAAGGACCTGAAGGCCCAGGGGATAAGATTCCAGATTCTACAAATATGGGCTTTCATTGCTGCACTTTGAAGAAAGGAAGTATTAAAATAGAACTGGGATTGAAATTGGCTAGAAGATTGAGAATGAGACTCAACAGAAAACAGAATGGGGGAATGATCAGAAAGTGAAGTATCAGGAATAACAGAAACAGTAGGCAAAGAAGGGGACAGGCGAGCCATATGAAAAGAGGAACTCTCAGAAATCATAGCTCTATCAAGACGTCTTAGAACACGAGATTCCCCAGCCTGGAAATTAGACCAGGTAAACCACTGAGCTGTTAAGAAATCAGTAGGAGAAAAACAAATATTGGGGTCATGAAGGGCCAATTTATTCTTCATAAAGTAAAAGGCTTCACGCTCACCAGCACACCATCTCATTGGCACGTGACTGAAATGGTCAGAAGCTTTCTCAACCATATTAAAGTCACCACAAAGAATCCATGTGGCAGCAGGCATGGAAAAAGCTAACCATCGCCATAAAGCACATCGATGTGGAGCATCATTGGAAGCATAAATATTAATAATTCCAAAAGGTTTACCGTTGAACTCAAACAAAACCCATATTGCTTGATGTGAAGGATCAACACCCCAAGTCACAATATTAGACTGCCACTTAGATGCAATGAAAGTGACAGCTCCTCCTTTTCCAGGGGAATGATGAGTAGCAAAAAAACTGCCCATGGGGCCACAAAAAGCTACATGTACACTGCAAAAGAAATCCAGCAATCTTAATTTCTTGCAAACAGACAAAATCTAGAGCACCAAAAAAACGAGCAGCATTGGCTAACTCGCTACGGACCGTATATTTTCGGGTTGGGTCCGTCAAACCCCTAACATTCCAGGAGAAGAAAATCATGAGGATTGGTTAGGGTGGGCTGCCTCCAAAACATCCTCTGAGTCTTCCAAAGCATCTAGGGACCCAAAAGAATTCTTGCCAAAATTCCCTTCTTCAAGTGGATGCATATTATCAGAATGTCGGTTACGCGCAACTCTCAGTGGACTGCGAGAGCGGCGAGCCTTGTAAACCTGTCGATCTTCTGCAATAGGTTGTTGGAAAACAGAGAAAACAAACTCTTCGGGAGAAGAAGAGGATCCATTAATTGTAGTAGGGATAGAATTGTCTGCAACAACTGAGGCAAAAGAAGATCCAGACCGAAGAGAATTACCATGGGGAAGAACTAGAGAGGGAGAGGAATTAGAAATTGGAGGAATTGAAGAAGGAGGAGAAATGGGGGGCTGTGAAGGAAGAACAGATGGAGTAGGGAGCAGGGGAACAGTAGAATTCGAAGGAGGCTGAGAAGAACTGGGAGGAACTGATTGATGTTGTTTACTATGCCGACGAGTAACCACTTGCCAATCCGCTTGAGAGGTTTCTCCAGTAGCACCAGATGCTTGAACAGGAGGAGGATTGGCAGAAGAGACAGGAACTTGATTAAACTTACCCATCATGAGAGGGCAATCCTTAATTTTGTGGCCCTTAGATTGGCAACGATAACAAGTATCGGGGAGATTAATATATTGAACCCTCTGATGCAGAATGGAATCACCAATTTTAATATCAATGTAATCATGCAAGTCTTTGGTCAGATCAATCTTGACACACACACGACGAGTGGGGCGAGCAGAGAAAAAACGAACAGGTTCAAAACAAACAAAATGACCCAATGGAGCAACTAAGGAAGGCAAGAAGTTCCAGACAGGAATTGGAAGACCAGGGAATTCCACCCACACGGGAACCTCAAGGGCAGCAACCTTGCCAACTTGGAAATCCCTGGAATATGGTTGCGAGAATAAGCAACGAATTCCGAACAGTCCGGGGACCTTTATTGAGCACCTTATGTACATGAGCGGGATCCACAAAGCGAAAGAGAAAATACCCCTTAGTCAAATTTTGGACATTTTCGACCTTAACTCCATAAGGGCTCCAGATTTGATTAACCCAGGTACGTAGAAGTGTGTCATTCGGGATACGACCCAAAAAATAGCCCACTAAAGTATGCGACTCAAACCATTGGCATGCAGAATGAAATTCTTGAATAGGAATGACCACAGTGGGAACAGATGTATTACCTCGTGAAAATTCTGCAGAACAAGCTTCCGAGGATGTTTCCCTGGTGCCATCTTGTGCTCCATCCACTGCAGTATCAATTGAGGGGGCCGTATGAGCGGCCGCCATTAAAAAAAGCCTTACCCCTGCCCAAGGCGGCGTTAAAGCACACTCAGAAAAAAATCAATCCCGTAGTGAATTGGATCTCACACATGCAAAGTCAATCTCCCACATGCAGAGTTGCAGAGTGAACATGCAAAGTTGCAGAGTCGCAGAGTTCTCCTTTATATTTTAAATATTTATTTATTTTTGATGAGGAACCTTTTATATACAACATATCCGCAACATTTGAGGGGAGAGATTTGAGTTTTAACTACCTACTTGCTATCCAACTCCTCTACATGAGCGGATAAAGATTTATTTTTCAATAAAATAATGTAGTTCGTATTATTTTAAAGTTATAGATTATATGAAACACATGTGATTATTTAATCTTATGATTTAGAATAATTTTTTAATTTATTTTTTAGAATTTCAAAGCTTTTTTATTTTTTATTATTAGGTTATTGTGAGAAACCCCTATGACCGACATACAGGGTTGAGCAGTCTCCTTCCAACCATGACCCCTCGTAAAGCCGAGAGCTATACTTATTGATAGGAAATTTAACACAAAGCCACCACACACCCACCCCCTCAAAGTTTTAATTATTAAAGTATTTTTTTATGAAGATTTAAATTTGTGTAAAAATAAATCTTAATAAAGCCACCACACACTGCATTGTTATCTTGATTTTTTTATTTAAAAAAAATCTTTTATATCAGCTTTCTATAGGTGGTTTGTCGTGAACCTAGGGTATGCAACCATAAAATTCAATAATGTTTCTAATGGTGCATTTTCTTTAAGGAAAATTTTATTGTAGGTGAATTTTAGTTGCAAAATATTTGACGTGGAAGAAAGTATTTAAAAATGAATTAGAACAGTATATTGTATTGTTCCAAAATATAAATTCTGTTATCCCAAAATATAAATCCTGTTATATATTCCACATCACTTGAAGATAAATAAACTTGAACAAAAATAAAATTAGGGAAAGAGCGTGTAGATAATGTCTTTGCATAAATTGCACTAAGCATGTTATCGAGTCAAACATTTGGTTGAATATTATAATGTATAATAAAATGATGGAAAATTATCTGTAGAAGATTGAAAATGGAGGGAATCATATTGACCATAGATGATGAAAGGCACTCATGGAATGATTATGTAGAACATATCTGAGATATTGCTATGGGTAGTTCTCGCTTGAGGAATGACTATACAATAACAATACTAGTAATCATCAAGGAATATGAAATACAGTTCAGTAGTTTACAAGCATAGATAACCAATGTTGTGGACATAATGAGATAATTCAATTGTGGGTTCATATCTAGCCCTTGCTTTCATCCAATTGTTGTAAGATTTCAAGATGGGTGCAAAAAAACCTAGCTACACTTCTAGGCTTTGTTTTTTTGTTATACTATCAACTAGACTATGCTCTTACTAATGTAATTTCTAGAAATAAGTTACTAAGATTTCCCTATAAAATTTACGGACATCTCTTAGAGGATGATGCTTAAGTTTTGCATGGCTTTAAAATACCTCCATTTGTCCCAAATTGGACCTATGAGAGGTTTATTGACTGCATACTTTTCATCTGACATATCTTATTTGTCAATGTGAAAGAGGAATGTTGAATACTTGTTTCTCATTGGTGAGTGCTTGTTAATTCTCATGTATGAATGACAACTTTCGGTTATTTTACTACCTAAACTAGTTACGATGCAAGGTTAAAATTATATAGTCTATTTAGATGTATTTGGCATCTAAGATCACATTTTTATTGAGAGATAATAATCTACATCTAGGCACCACCATTATGTTTCATGACAAAACACTGCTAAAGTTATAAAAGACGTTGTCAATAATAAGGTTTATCAATAATAAAAAGCTTGGATTGATGAATAAGGATGACCATTAAATTCTAAGGTTTCTTGAATATGGAATGGTTGGAACATGGCCTTTGCAACCATCCAATAGAGGCATCTAAAAGACTTTTGTATTAAACAAGGACCATTGTTGGTATCCTCTAGTGATTGCAAATATGGTTGGTGTTTATATGTAGGTTTATAAATTCATTTAAAAGTTGTGTTCTACTTGGATGTATTCCTAGGGATCAAGGATGTCAAAGGGCATGGTTGGGGATATGCTCATTGTGTTCCTCATTATCCTCATTTGTGCAAGATATATAGGGGATGCCTAGGCATCCCCTTGAGGGAGGAGGGAGGTTTAGATATCCCTTGTATGTGTTCTTATAAATCTAAAAGCTATTTAATTAAACTCAACATTTTCCAAAAAAACAAATAATAATAGTGGAGACAATGCAAGTTTATGTGCAAATGATTACTTTTTTTAGAGAGTGCCAATTAGGAGCGACTTGCTCCTCAAGAGCAAGCCTCACCTTTTCTTATTTTAGATCTTTGGAGAAGAGTTGGGAATGATTGTTGAAGTGAAAGCAAGAAGTGAGTGTAAGGAGTGAGCCTCTACTTTTTGGTTCTAAATATTTGGGGAAATTTAAAAAACGAAGTATTCTTATGAGGAAAAGCTAGGTAGCATGAGAGAAGTTATTTTTGAAATTCCTAACTAGAAATAAAAATTTCCTAATTGGAAGTATGGATATCTTATTTAGAGAAAGGAGGAAGAGTGAGTATACAACAAACCTTATCAAGGTAGTAGACGTCATCATAAGTGAGTATTAAGGATGAGATGGTCGAGCATGACATAATGGTTCTTATAAAGTAAATGGTTAATCTTGAAGTTCCATGGATACTAGCCACATTTTTTAGAAATTTAAAACTTAATCAAATGGAAGCAGGAATTGAATTCAAATTACTCCATATTTTTATTTTCAAATTATTTTTAACTCATCATCTTGCTTGGAAACTAGGAACAAAATAATGGGTGTTGGACCATGGTTAGAACTTATATTTTAAGCTTTGGGGTTTCATGAGCAACATAATAAGGAAGTTAATATGGAGGATATCCATGGAAATTTAGGGTTTTGAGGGCAACATAAGCAAATAATTATAATGAAGATATTTTTTAGCTCAAGAAAGGTACTTATTATTCAATAAAGAATAGAAGATATATAAGCTATAATTCAGTCTCTACAAGAAGACAAAGAACAAAGGGCTAAATAAGGCAGAGAACATAGATATAAAGGTAGGACATAGAGAAATGTGAAAAGAGAAGAGATATCTAGTTGTCATTAAGAAAACAAAGATACTTAGCCATTATAAGGTGCAATTTGCCTAGCCATTTGGCCACCATTATAAGGTACAAGTTGCCTAGTCATTCAAACATCATCAAAAGGTGCAAGAGTAATCGACCATTTAGCCACCATTAGAAGAAGCAAGTTGCTTGGTTATTCGATCACCATCAAAATATTAGGAAGACATTTGACCTCCAGTGAAGAAAATATCGAGAGACATTTGGTCTCTTCTAGCAAATAGAAGACCATAAATACATTTGACCTCTAGTGAAGAAAAAACCAAGAGATATTTGGCCTCCTCCAACAAAGAGAAGACCAAGAAGACATTTGATCTCTTGTGAAGAAAATATTGGAAGATGCTCAACCTCCTCTAGCAAAGAGAAGACTAGGATACATCTAGCCTCTAGCAAAGAGAATACCAAGAGATGTTTGACCTCTAGCAAAGAGAAGATTGGGAGATGTTCAGCCTCTAGTAAAGAGAAGACTAGGAGATATTTGGCCTCCAACAAAGCCTAATGAAGAGAAGTTTGGGAGATGTTTAACCTCCAATGAAGAGAAAGACATTCAAAGCTCTCACAACAAGTAACAATCTACTTTCATCAAGATAAAGGTATTCAAGACCCTCACAACAAGTAATGATTGGCATTCAAGGAGAGATAAACATTTGAGATGAGTAGTGGAAAGAGCATTCAAGGAGAGACAATTATTTGAGATGAGTAGTGGAAAAAACATCCAAGGAAAGACAAGCATTCAAGGTGAGGTAGTGGAAAGAGCATTCGAGGTAGGACAGTGAAAAGAGTGAGCAACATTCAAGGTGAGATAGTCAAAGTCATTGAGAAGAAGCATGTAGTGGTAACGCTTCTTTCACAATAGCAGAATCAACGTTGAGAGGCTTAAAGAATGTACCATTAAATAACATTATTTAATGGTACATTCTATTTCCATCTCATAGTGGAGATTTGAATGGAAATAGATGTGAATTTGACTTTTTGAAAACCTAGATAGAGTAATAAGGGTTAAGTATTATTAAGGTTTTAAAAATAATAATTTTAATTTGAATTTATGATTTTTATGGAGTGATAAGGTTTGAAGAGTTTAATTTTTCAAAGGTTGAAGATTAGGAAAAATTAAAAGATTGATTGAAGTTAAAAGGATTTGTAAGGTTATTGAAATTTTTAGAGAGTGGAGTTATTTTTAAGCTTTTGAAGATTGTTTACGTTTTTGAATGAATTTTTTATCTTGAAGTAATTTAAGAATTTTAAATTTTTTTTTTTTAATTTTGAAATTTGAAATTTAGCAGATTTTATATACTTGGGAGTTAAAAGGTTTTCAACATTAAAGGATTAGAAATTTCAAAATTTGCAAATTTTATATTTGAGTTATTAATTTTTTAATTAGGGAGATAAAAGGATTACTGCTTCAAAGGAAATTAAAATTAACAATTTGAATCATTATGGAAGAAATTATTAGAAATGCATTAAGTGAGGACAGTGAAGAAATGGTGAACAAGCTTAAGTTTTATTCTCCAAACTTAATAAATGATTTTGATAGAAAGAAGAAAATGACAAATGGTTAAATAGAAAATTATTATTATTTTTTAAAGATTCAAAAGGAAAAATTCAACTCTTATAAGCTATTTTCATGAAATGTTTTTAGAACATGGTAGAATTCATAAAGCACCATTATAAATTTCCTCAGAAGAATGCTTAATGATGTATTTGCCATTACTTACCTTTGAGATATTTTAATAAAAAGGTCAAAAAGAAGAAAAATGGTAATGATGATTCATATAACTTGAATAAAGTGTATGTCAACTTCAAAAAGGAAACATTGAAATCAAGATTGTATTATTATGATGATTTACTAACTCAATGTTTAGAAGACATATCATCAGGTACATCAAAATTTAAGATGAAGAAGAGAGGAAAGCACACAAGGAAGGCTAATGGAAAACCTGGATCCAAAATCAAAGAAGAATCATATATTGAAGATTTAGATAAGAATTGAAAGAGGTAGATTAAAGTTGAAGATGAATCTTAGATAGAGGTTCATGAACAATGCAAGGTCACTTGAATATTAAAGATAAAGATGAATACTAAAGTATTCAATAAGCAAATAATATAATACAAGGGGGTGTTGAGGAATATTACATTATTTGGTACATGCTAATGTAGCCCCATGGTACCTTTATGGTACAATTGTATATATGTAATAGATTAGTTTTGAGTCTATAATTTAGAAGTTTGATTTATATTTTCCCTTTTATGTAAGTGTCAATATGCAAGAAATGCATGTGCCATGTAAGAGTGCAATGTATAGAAATGCACAAGTGTCATGTAAGAGTGCAATGTGTAAAAATATACAAATATAATGTAAGTTAGAGTGCAAGTGTAGATTGAGAGAATGTGCACAAGTGTCATGTATGTAAAAGTATAATATGAATTTGAGGATGTGCAGAAGTGTCTTAGGTTAGGAGTGCATTGTCACGATCCTACTTGGTAGGACTCATTATTGACAATGAATTATGTATTGGTGTGGACATCTAATGCATAACTTTATTTTATGATGTCAATATGATTGGGTAATTGCACTTTATGCTTTGATTCTACTCTTGGAATATGGTATTGCTAATACATTTGTGGTTGTAGCACCAGATGATATCATTTATGGAATAACAAGGATAACCACCTAAGTTGAGATAAACTTTGGGAAATTATGGTGATGACTTGCTCATCGACATCTTAGGGTAGAAAAATACCCTTCATATAGATGCATCACATTATGCTTATTTCATGTTTACACCATTGGATCGGGAAGTTTCTTGTGCAATGAGTCTTCTTAATAGGTTGGCAATAGCAATAGACACTTAAAATGACCACCTACTTAAGGATAAAACAATGGTGTGTAATAATATTAGTGTAAATGACTTGTATGCTTGTGTGTGGTATGCATAGATTTATGGATGAGAACTATTAAAGTATTAATTTGTTGGTAACCTTAATACTTAAGAATATTAGTATCAATAATATTAATATTTAATATTAGCAATTGAAATTAATAAAATTAATTATCAAATTAATTCTTGAGGATGCTTTAATCATTGCTATATTTTTCCAAATATTAAAAAATTAAGGAATATTGCATTATGGGTTTGAAAAGCATTAAAAAATAATAATCCATGCTTTATTAATCCCCATAAGCATTTTCACATTGACAACATTCTAGAAATAATGTTATGAGTTGAAGGTGAACATCTCGAGTGAAGCTCATGGGAAGAACATTAGGTTCTTGGAGAACCACCTCAAGGTATTTTTAGGGAGCCTTAGATGAGTTTTGGGGCATATTTTGGAGGTAAAAAGAAGGAATTAGGAGTTAGAATGGAAGCACATGCATTAGAGGAATTAACTAGGACAAGCATAGAGATGTAAGCACCATAGGTGTTGAAGCTTTCCTCTATTAAGGGATGCTATCATATGTGTTGTTTCACCTTGCTCTTTGGTTATATGTTGGTTGTGTTTTAGCACTTCCTCCTTTGATTTATTGAATTATTTTTAAAATCTTGCTTTTGAGATTACTTGGCGAGATTGTCTTGGTTTGCATTTAGCCTTACTATTGTTGGTGCAACCTCTTGTTTACTCGGTATGCTTGATGTTTTGCTATCTGAATCAGTGAATACCATCTTAATGCCAAGATTTTAGGGTACTTTCGAGTGCAAGAATTTTTCTAGATTCATGAATAGTATCTCAGGCACCTTCTAGTAGGTTCCTCTTGCTTATTGAGACTTTACATTGAGGTGGAGGTTATTAAAATCCAATAATTATGTGCATTTATTTATTGAGCATTCTTTTCTTTAGCCATGAATGGAGAAACTGCATGTGATGTTGGTCCCAGTTGCCCAAAAATATTATTTTGCTTTTACTAAGATCTGGTTTGGTTTTACTGCATGTAATGTTAAACTATGTTTAGCTTTTGCATGTTGGTTTCTACTTGAGTATGTTCCCTTGTAAGTCATACTTGGGAGGAATGCATGGATGGTCATGGATGCATATTTTATGGTTGATTACTCACTAGAACCCAATAATACCTTTTACCTAGCAAATGAATGCATTAAGCAATGAAATACATAAGCATGAATGAATTAAGCAATGATATGTAGGCATGAATGTATTAAGCAATTGAATATGTAGTTATGAATATTTTAAGTATATGGAGGGTGTAGGAATGGATGTAAATGGAACAAGTAAGCTTGAATGCTCTAAATGAAAAACATAGATTATTATAGGGAAAGAAGCCTAATTTTAAAAATTACAATAGGGTAGTAAGGAGTTCTCTTTTTGGTAATAATGTTGGTTTCCAAAAATAAAATATAAAACTATTAAGTTGTTCTTCTTCATGTTGATGTTTCTTAATAAAATGCTAGTAGAGAAAAGTTGGTTTTTCTATTTGATAGTGTTTCTCTAATGGGAAAGCTAGTAGAAAAGAGTTGTGATTTTTCTACTTGTTGCTCGAATTTGGAAAAAGGATTTTGGTAGAAGGAATAATAATTATAATGGACTCTTGAGACTTGACTATGTAAGAGGACCATTATAGAGAGAAGTATGGGATTCTCTCCTTGTTGCTAAAGTTTATTTGCTTGCATCTTATTTTGGAAGCATGTTACAATTTTAGTTTGAAATTATAATGGACTCCTGATACTTGAGTAGGTAAGGGGGGCATTATAAAGAGAAGTATGGGATTTTCTCTTTGTTTCTATAGTTTGTTTGCTTGCATATTATTTTGGAAGCATGTTATAATTTTATTTTGAAATTATAATGGATTCTTGAGACTTGAGTAGGTAAGGGGGCCATTATACAGAGAAGTATAGGATTCTCTCCTTGTTGCTATAGGTTATTTGCTTGCATTTTATTTTGACAGCATGTTATAATTTTGGTTTGAAATTATAATGAACTCCTGAGACTTGATTAGGTAAGGGGGACATTATAGAGAGAAGTATGGGATTATCTCATCGGATGTTTTCTTTATTTTAAAAAAAATTATTGTGCATGTTTGCTTATAAATATATAGAGCATGTTAAGTTGCATTACATCATGAGTTGTCCTAATCCCTAAGTGTTCCTCAAGATCATGGGAAATTCCTAGCATGACGAGGATCATGGAAAGAAGATGGTGTAAAAACCACTTAGATAGAATGGATTTGATGAACTTTGGAATGAAAAATAAATATGTAAATGAGTATTTGCTTTGTATGGTTTAAAAGAAATATTCCAATGACATTTATAAAATGGTAATTTTTGTAAAAGAAAATAGTTTGAAGGATTTTATGGAATATGATAGTTATCATGTCAATGTGTTCTTATTGCTATTAGAAAATAAATGTTCTTGTGATCTATATTTAATAGGATAATTTATAAAAATCTCTAAGTAGAAATTTGATATACTTGAATCTTAACAATAACCAAACCTTACTTATGTTGCCAAGCATTAATAAAAAGGGATCTAAGTGATAAAATCTAGGGATTGGTAAACCCTAATTATTCTATAAAATATCTTATTAAAAACTAATTACACTCTACTAGGTTAACTGGGAGAGAATTGGAAAACAATTGGGATTTTGTAAGGTTTGAAGAAATTAAAAATAAGGCTTTTGTGAAAAGATTAATTTAGGGGAATTCTTTTACAAAAAGTGACTTAGTTAGGATAAACCTAATTCATTACAATTATGTGTCCACAAAGATTTATCTAATTTTAAATTGGGCCCAAAAAGAGCAAGGTCATGATTTAATAATAAAAATATACATGTTTGACTAGTGGATGAACTATTCTCCATTCCACATGACTACTTCCAAATATTGGTAAAGTTAACCTTGTAAGTGGCCCTAGGAAAAATGGAAGGCCAAAAATGAGCAGGGTACTCCAACCTTATCCTCTCTTGTCCCTTCCCCTAACTTTAAAATAATAAAAATGAATCTCACTATTTTGGGTGACTCCAAAATGGCTCCTTTTAAGTATTTTAATAATAAATCCACCCTCTTGCTCATAAAGAAAGAGGATCTGGGAAAATTATAAAAGGGGAGACAAGCAATGGAATGGAGGAGGAAATATTGGGAGCTTAGGGAGTATGCTCTCTACCTTGGTAGATCAAAAACCAAAAATCCCTAAGAAAGTACTAAGTATTTAGCTAAAGGTATTTGGGCCAATATGAGTAAAATTAGAAGGCAAATTGGAGAAAAATCTTGGAGAATTTGAGGAAGAGATAGAGATTGAAGGCAAGATATTTTCAGGTTGGTTCTTTCATACATTTACTCTGTCTGGTTTACCTTTCTCATAATCATTCATTAACTATACTTAAAGAGTACTATAGGCCTTTTATTAATGAAAGGGGGCAAATTGGATTAATTTATTTAAAGTTAAGTAGTGATCAGTCACAACTTTGTTTTACGAATTTTTTAAACCTTTGATTACAAAATTATTATCTTTATTCCTGCGAAGGCAGGTGTATGCTTTAGATTTTTGAAAACAGGTGTGTATGTAATCGATCTATTATTGGTCCCATTTTCATCCTTCGACTTGAGACAAGTAATCCAAAATACTTTAGTCTCACCTGGAAGCTGCCATCCATCCAACCCATTTAAATAGAACAACGAAAGCAGAGAGCCTTGTAACACCATTTTAACCATCGGTGCTGGCAACCTCTTGGTGGTTACCACCTCATATACATATTAGCACCTTTATTTTATACATGGCCCACAATGCAAGGAATGTGGAATTTGAGTTTAAAATTTCCTCGAAATCACAACACCTACTCTTATGTTGTGAATCCCTGAATGGGCTATTCCCGTGTACCTCCATGGAAGAATGTGTTAATTCGCTTATGATGATTAGAAATTTAAACATCCACTATTTCCCATGGGATGGGTCCAACATATCACGTAGAATTTAGAAAGAATTAGAGTGAGGACCAATGAAATTCATCTTCGTGCATTTGATCTTGTTTTTATAGCTTTCAAACGTAGTTGAAACCTGTTGTAACCTCAAATAGCTGGATCAAAACCACAAGATAATTTATTCATAGATGATAAGAATCCTTTGTGTTCAACCACAGTTGCATCTCGACCATCCTCGCAAACGTTTTTATGACACCATAAAATGGAAAGGATCTTTGAATACTCATTTTTGGGTGTTTATGAGGGCACTCTATGCTATAAAAGAACCCTAGGTACTGTAGACACGCTTAACAAAGGATTTAAATCCCAAGCATAACAAAATTATTTATGATTTGAACCTTAAATTTAGTTTCATAGGAGGAGATATGGCAAAATTTAGATCCATGGTCTGTTCTTAACATCACTCATACCCTCTGGTGATTTCACAAATAAAATTTTACCATGTGGTCCCACATGGGGTATATCAGGATGATAAACCAGTGTAAGTTAAACAGGCGTTCGTATTATAGAATAGCTAAGAATGATGCTTGGTCGTCTCACGCTGAATTCTTGCTAGGGCCTCGTAATAGTCACACTACCCTTGTGAGCTACTTGCTATAGTCGAGATGTGATAAAATGATTGGTAAACATTTTTTTCTAGCTATCCCACATGTGCTCCGCTGGAGCATGTAGTAGTATTTTTATGGAAAAAGTGATCCTATCATAACAACCACGATATGGTGGTCAATCTAGCCAAGAAGAGCTAGGGAACGAGATACTAGGTGCTTAAAGGAAGTTTTGCTATGAGGTTTTAAACCCTCAACGTGTTTATAGGGAGCAGACCTCCATAAACTCTCAACCACGTGGTTGGCTTGGTGCCAGGTGGAGGCACTTTACAAGACACATATTGAAGCACCCTTCTATCTTATGTTACCCTCGATTAGCCCCCATATGACATGTATGGAGTGGTTAGTCATTGATATTTATGGTTTATCGGTGCTTGATTACAAACTAGGACTTTTAAAACCAATAATAGGATTTACCCAATTGCTCCTTCGGGAGCACATGAGAGAATTTATATAGGGAAAGGCTTCCCTATTTGAATGACCACATGATGGTTATCATGCTAGAGTCTAGTGAGAATATTATGGCATGGTTGATAGACGTTGGTTGACTTGCTATTGATTGAATTGAGGATTGTTTGCTTCATTGTCTTGTCTTTGATTAAGGTTATTGACCCTCTAGAAACTATTTTGATCAAGCAATATGTGAACCTCGAGAATGGAAGGTATTTTGACATGCATATTTATAGCCAATTTAAACAGAACCATAGTATAATAATAAGGAGAAATTTTAGGGCATTATAATGGAAGAAAAGTTATAAATTCAAAATGGAAATATTATGGAAAATTTATTAAGGGGTTCATTGATAGGAAACTTGGATTGCTATTAATGATGTTACTGAAATCCTCGTTAATTAATAAATTCTATATGGATGGGCTTATGATTTGAGGAAAGACTAAAATCCTCTTTTATTTATACTACTATGTGCTCATGGTATGATTTGATCAAAGGAATATTCTTGAGAAAAAAGAATAGGAATAAATGGGGGATTTATTCTTGGAAATTTATGGAGTTTCCTTCCCTTGGAGGATACAATTGAATCAAATTTTGGAGGCATATTTGGTATCATTTGAAGGTTGATTGGGTATAATATTGGATCATATTTTAAAGAAGTTTGATAAATTGGTGAAATAATAGAATGCATCTATGGATCAAATTTTGGAAACAAATTGTATTACAATTTGAGAATCAATTGAATGAATTAAATTTTAAAACTATAGTGTAATCTTGTGTGATAGATTATGAGACATATTTGTGACAAAATTTGTGGGACAAATTAGTGTCAGAATTTGTAGAAACTATAGTATAATATTGTTTGATAGATTACTTGGGGGACCAAATTTGTAAAGATTATAGTTTAATCATGTTGTAATATTATATTGCAAATTAAGGCAAAATTTGTGGAGGTTGTAATATAATCTTATGGATTGATCATGAAATAAATTGACGATCAAACTGTGAAAGGTGAGCTTTGGCTAAATATCCTATCAGGTATATCAACTACTTGAGTGTCATCTACAACGACCAATTCTCAAGTAAGGAATATCTTTGATGATAAGAAGTGATATTTTGGGATATATCTGAGTGAAAGCCCAAAGATTTTAATGAAAGAAAATCTTACTCTAAGACTTAAAAATTAACTTAAATAAGCAAGGTTAGACATGAAAATTCTAGATAAGATTGGAACACTCTTAGGAGAAATAAGAAGAGTGTATGATCCTCTCTTACAATAGAAGAAATCATGTTCTAATGATGGGTATGACACGTTACATGGAGTAAGTGTAGTCATAGGTACTATCAGTGAATAATAGTATGATTGGTATGACACCATACATGGAGTAAGTGTGGTCATAGGTACTATCGATGAATGATAGTATTATTGGTATGACACCTTACATGGAGTAAGTGTGGTCATAGGTACTATCGGTAAATGATAGTATGACTAGTGTGACACCTTGCATGGAATACGTGTGGTCATAGGCACTATCAGTTAATGAAGTATGATTGGTATACATGGAAAGAAAGATGAAAATTTTTGCATGGTAGTTGGTACCTTACAAGGGGTATGTGTGACCATGAGTATCAATATGGCATCGTAAGCATAGTAAAGACAATTAGGATTTTGTTACTTAGAGACTACACATGTTCAAGTTCTTCTCCTCCCACTATTGAACCACTAGTAAATCAAAGTGGAAGAGCTAAGCGAGCCCTCCACATTTTGTGGGTCCTAAGAGGTGTACCTAAGGCTCTTTTGAGGATTGCACTTGACATTTGTGTCTCTTGAGATACAAATCTTGAGAAATGGTCGAGTAAGATTTTCTTTCATTGACCTCATTGGGCTTTCACTCAAATGTATCCCAAAGTACCCCTTCTTATCATCCAAGATATTCCTTACTTGAGAATTGGTTGCTGCATATGACACTCAAGTAGTTGATATACTATATAGGATATTTAGCCCAAGCTCCCAGTATGATTGGTATGACACCTTACATGAAGTAAGTGTGGTCATAGGTACTATTGTTGAATGATAGTTTGACTAGTGTGACACCTTACATGGATTAAGTGTGGTCATAGGTACTATCAATGAATGATAATATGAATGGTATAAATGGAAAGAAAGATAAATTTTTTTGCATGAGGTGCTTAAAGGAAGTTTTTCTATGAGGTTTTAGACCCTCGACGTGTTTATAGGAAGCAGACCTCCATAAACCCTCAACCACATGGTTGGCTCAGTTTCAGGTGGAGGCACTTTACAAGACACATGTTGACGCACCCTTCAATCTTATGTTGCCCTTGGTTAACCACCATATGGTGTGTATGGAGTGGTCATTAGTCATTGATATTTATGGTTTGTTAGTGCTCGATTACAAACTAAGCCTTTTAAAACTAAATGGAATTTATCCCACATTGCTCCTGCAGAAGCATATAAGGGAATATATATAAGGAAATGCTTCCCTATTTGAATGACCACATGATGGTGGTCATGCTAGAGTTTAGTGAGAATATTATGGCGTTATTGATAGGCACCAGTTGACTTGCTATTGATTGACTTGAGGATTGTTTGCTTCGTTGCCTTGTCTTTGAATAAGGTAATTGACCCTTCGAAAACTATTTTGACCAAGCAATATGTAAACCTCAGGAATGGAAGTTATTTTGGCATACATATTTATAGCCAATTTAAACATAACCATAGTACAATCAGAAGGAGAAATTATAGGGTGTTATAATGGAAGAAAAGTTATAAATCCAAAATGAAAATATTATGAAAAGTTTATGAAGGGGTTCATTGATAGGAAACTTTGATTGCTATTAATGATGTTACTAAAATCCTCGTTAATTACTAAATTATATATGGATGGGCTTATGATTTGAGGAAAGACTGAAATCCTCTTTTATTTATACTAGTATGTGCTCATGGCATGATTTGATCAAAGGAATATTCTTGGGGAAAAGAATAGGAATAAATGGGGAATTTATTCTTGGAAATTTATGGGGTTTTCTTCCCTTGGGGGATAAAATTGAATCAAATTTTGAAGGTAAATTTGGTATCATTTGGAGGTTGATTGGGTATAATATTGGATCAAATTTTGAAGAAGTTTGATGAATTGGTGAAATAATAGAATGCATCTATGGATCAAATTTTGGAAACAAATTGGATTACAATTTGAGAATCAATTGAATGAATTGAATTTTAAAACTATAGTGTAATTGTAGTCCTAAAATTTTTGCATTCCTTTCCTTCTGGCTAATGTATCCGTGCCTTGAAGGGGAATGGGAAAATAATGGGTCTACACCTCGGAGGAAAAGCACTTGATTTCGTTGCCTCTTTGGTGATTGTTGACGAATTGGGTGGGTTCACCAGGAAATATTTGTATGGCAGTTTCCACGCCTAGGTTGGGAGTTGTTTGATGGATTCATTTTAATTCACTCACATTCACCTAGTTTGACCAAATACAACTAAACCTATATTATATGTAATTTTATTATGATGGTTATGTTACATAATATTTTGTAATTATGCTTTGATTATTTTGAACATTTTTTATTATGCTTAACTTGAAAGGAAATGATTCTGCAAAGTGTTTTTTTTGGAAAATAAAAGATGTTTTTGTGAAGTGATAAATTTGATGGATTAGCAATGAACCTCAAAATTATATTGTGTTGTTATATGACCATTCGTGGAGATAAATGCTCGCTAGGTCATGAAGCATATCCTGTTGTGATAAAGTTTTGTATTTCTAATACCAAAAAAGATTGTGGGCTCCAGATTAACCTTGAGGCTTATGATGATGCAAGGGGATGTCAATTCTATAAGAGAAATTAATTTTGAGAAAATGGGTTGATAAAGATTGTGTTTGTGAGGAATATAGAGTGATTTAAACTTGAAAATTTGGGAAGGATGACTTACGCTAGGCATAGAATTCCTAGTATGAATTTTGAAGGGAGAGTTATTACTAGGAATTATACCATCATCACGAAGGCAAAAATACAATGCATGATAAAATGATTATGTGTGATTTGAAATGCAATTTTTATTGGAAATAAATCATTATGTTGCATGTTGAAATTTTTTTAGAAACAATATATGTAGTTGCTAAAATTAATGCAAATAAATTACAGAAACTCATGTTTTCTAGCAAAATTTCAAAGAAATATTTTAGATCATTTTAAGGATAAAGTTAAAATTATCAAGAACCAGTGTGTGATGTGTGAGTTCATTATCCATATTGATTCACATAATGATACAAAATCTCTCAAGGATCAAATGCATGTGCTTTGTGAGGTTAATTTACCAATTTTTGAGTGAGGTAATGATACAAGCCTATTTTTATGAACTAATGTGTGTGCAAGTGAAAGATTCGTTAACCATGATTTTGTGCATGCAATTATACTAAACTATTATGTAAGTCAAGTCACCAAAATCTAGTTGATCCACAAGTTGACATTGGTATGTACAAAAGAAGGTCACTAATATGATAGACATATCGCAACGTGTAAGTATACTACCATTGCCAAGCCGACTTGATGCCACCTAACCTGTAATGAGGATCACCTAATGGTGTTCTAATAACTAAGGAATTCCAGGGATTCAATCTCATTACTCCCTTACTTTATTTTGATTTCTTTGAGTAGGGATTCTTGTTTATTTTTTTTGTAAACAAGGGGATTTTATTGCTTTTTTAGTAAAACTACTTTTTTATTTTTCTTTTTCTTTGTGCTTTTCTTTTTCGGGGTACTTGCTTAAATTAGACAAGGAGCAAGAGATTTTATTCGAGTAGGGGGGAGCTTGTCCTTTTGCCAATTCCCAGTATTCTAGACCATGTGCATAATAGGATAGCAAGGGAAAATTTTAGCTTAAAGAGCTAAGACTACTATGTAGTATCATCTTTCAAATTTGCAAAAATCATTTTAATATGTGAAATGTGTTCTTGGTTCAAAAAGGTAGCAAGACCAGTTCCCAAAACTCATTTTTTTTTTAGTGAAGTAATAGTGATTTTGGTTCAAGAGAGATTTATAATTAAAATAACAAGATCAAGATTTAATAGAAATTTGAATTAGTTAAGTGATTCAATATAACTTTTGAGTTTATTTGAAATAAAATGAAATATAACTTGAATTTTGAGAAACAATAATTAATGATGCAAAATGATGATTTAACAACAATTTAACATATTTTTTTATTCTTTTTTATTGTTTTGATGAAATCGATAATATATACAAAAATGTTGTATATACACTATACAAAGTAATTTATGCATAACATTTCTAAGGTGGTTTTAAAATCAAAGGAGGTTTTGAAGGATAACTTGGTTGTGGTGAAGGTGATTGAAGTTGATTTGTTGATGTTTGATATTGTTGTGATGAAGGATGATGATCATATATAGATGAAGAAAGGTGATGAACAGAAAGTGATGAAGAGGAAAAGAAGAGACAACACAATGTGATAATAATAAAGAAAGAGAATAAAGAATAAAAGGTGACAAAAATGGTGTCAATGATGATAAAGAGGAAAATAATAGAGAACTTAATGTAGTGATGATAAAGAAAGAGAGAATGAGAAACAAAGATTCCCTATGAATGAGAGGTTTGCAAAAGTTTTAAAAAGGATATCTTAGTTGGAATATTGACCCACTATTGTTGAATATTGAAGGAGACTTTAGGTTGAGACTTCAACGCTAAAGATGGGTTTTCTATGCTTGTATCTTCTTTTTTATTATTCTTTAGAGCCAAGAGAGGTCTTGAAGGTTGGTTGGATGAAGAATTTATCTCCTACTTGTCAAGATGATTTAGTTGGGCAAGAACTTGCTTTGTTGTTGTCTCTACTGCTAAACTAATAATATCATTGTGATGAGGCACATTATGATATGATAATTGATTATTTTCCTAGTATTGATGATTGGGTAAGGGATTTTGTAAGATCCCCATATCTTGATTAGTTGTTTGAGTTTGTGATTGAGAATTTTTATTTTGAGCTTGTTGCCTGGTGATGGTTCCTATAGTACCTACAATATTGTTAATTTATGAGTAACTAAAGTGGGGTCTAGCATTCACTGTTTGTTCAATTGGAAGTATTTGTTGAGATGAAGGGTGTGTAGTCATTCTTTTAGGAAATGGCTCTTCTGGAACTAATATCTGTGATAGGAAGGATTGGGTCTAACTCATATTCAAAACTATTTGAATCATTAGAAATAATGTCCATTTCACTTTTCGTTTCAATTTCTGAATTACTTCTTGTATCTTCTGAAGATTAAAATTGAAAATATTAAATTGGTCTAATTGTGATTGTAGATTGAGTAGTCACATAAGAAGTTTGTGAATTTTGATATGGTAAGAAATTACTGATGGTTCCCACATATCGAGTTGGGGGAGGGACATTATTATGATCTAGTTGATTCACAACTTCTTTACCATGATTGGGTAAAGTATTTTGGAAGATGTCTAAGTTTTGATTAGCATTTTGTGTTTGTTGCTTTTGAGCATTGTTTGGAGGATTACTTTTTGGAGGAAATTTTTCTACTTCCATGGCACCTTTATCAATTACATATTGTATCAAATATTTTAATAATTTACAAGAGTTGGTTGAATGTCCATCCACTCGATGAAAATTTTAATATAAATCAACTCTATATCCAGGTAAAGTGGTGTTTGGTTGTTTTATTTTTGGCAATCATATCAAACCTTCTAATAATTCGGGTAGAATCAAGGTTAAAGGCTGGTTCGATCTTGTGAATTCTTATGGAGGTTTATTAGGAACCTTTAATTAAATTTCTTTATGACTTCGATAGTATTGATATTTGGAGTGTTTCTATTGTTAATAACTCTATCACCAACCACTTTGTTTGTTCTTATATTGGTTTTTGGAATATTTATCTTCATCGTTCTTCTTGAATTATCTTCTTCTAATAAGGGCTTCTTCTACCATTCTTTCTAGGTCTATAGCTTGATCAAAAGAAGTTATTGTAGTAGTGGCGAGTTCATAATACAACTGCTCTTGTAAGTTACCGATGAATAATTATAATATTTATCGATTAGGTAAAACAAAGAGTAGTTTCCCTAGCACTTGTCTCCATTTAGCTAGAAATTCTGCAAAACTTTCATATTTTCCTTGTTTTAAATTATATAAGTCTTTAATGGTAACATGCCTTTCTATGTAAGCACCAAATTGATGAACAAACATTTTTGTAGTTTCTTCAAAATTTCTTAAGGAATTAAGGAATTGGTTGGTAATTGATAATACCATTCTAAAGCCATGTCTCCAAGACTTTTACGAAAAATATTTAGTAACAACAAATAATCATGTGAAATATCATGACAAGCTATCCTAAACATACGAAGATGTTCAATAGGATCTTTGGTCTCTTTATATATCAGAAGAATTGACATAGGGAAATGTTTAGGATAAGTTTGGGCAACACCAATGGAATCCAATGATTGGCTACACATCTCCCTATAACTATATATGGGATGATAAGGATATTTTTTATCTAAGCGTGAAGCTAATTGTTTGACTATAACTTCAAGTCCTTGTGTCTGCCCACTAAATTAATTTTGTGTTATCATACTATTATGCATTTAATGATATGACTATGTCAATATATGAGTATTTCTAGTAGAAACACTATTATGTAGAGTATTTGTAGGAAGAGTATTGTGAAGTCTATACAAAATTGCATTTTTCTGAATTTTCTATTGATTTTGTATTTTTTTAGACTTTTGTGATGTGGATGCTTGTTGATTAAGAGTTTGAGAGAAAAACGAAAAAAAGAGTTGTTTTTGTTTGGTGTGCACAACAATAGTTGTGTTGCCATTATTTGATTGATATTTTAATATGGATCATCTTGATCGACATCTTAATATGTTCTATTCATGTATGTCAATGGATTTGCGTGCATTAGGAAAGCAGATACTAGAGCTACCCCAATTGAATAATATCCTTTTGGGAGTAAATGTTTTGTTTTTAACACTTGATTGATATCATCTATATTACTTTTTAGAAATTCAGTAAAATGTTGGATGAATTTGAAACTAACATTGCCTTGAGGGTCTATTGTAGGCTTCATAGGATCTTCTTCTTCCACTTCTTTATTGTCATCCTCATCTTGTTCCATGAGCTTATCATCTTCAATATGTATCCTATCATCAATATTTTCTTGATCTGGCTCTTCAGCTGAGCCATATTCTATTTATTTACCATTTCTCAAGATTATAGGTATTTTGCCTTTGGGTGTTTTGTCTTTCGATGATATATATATATATATATATATATATATATATATATATATATATATATATATATATATATGTGTGTGTGTGTGTGTGTGTGTGTGTGTGTGTGTTTTGAAATTTTGGGTATATATGTTATATATATATCTATATGAAATATTATAGATATTTAGATATTTTTTTTGTTTTTGCTTTTGTTTTGAGCAGAAAGTAAAAACAAGAATTATAATATTCTAGATAATAAGCTTAGTCATCCGGGAATAGTTTATGAATGTCATTGATAGGTTCAAGTTCTTTAGGAGTCATATAATGCTCTTCTTCAAATTGAAAGTTTGCTTTTAGGAATTTGACAAAGTGAGCTATAGCAATGCTATCAATTTCAAAATATTGAGAATAAAAATATATTTCGTGATAATATTCACGAAAATGGACAGCTCTAGGAGTTCTTCGATATCTTTTTTTATTTTTCAAAACTATCTCTTGATCTCCTATGTGTGCAAGAAATTGGTGTACAGTTATGGAATTTTCAATGTAATCATCAAAAGTGTAGATAGATGAAGAGATGCTTGCTCTCTTATCAGCTAACCACCTCTCACATGATCTTTGAATATTAAAGTATGGAGAATAGTGAGCGGGTCCCAAAATTCTAGCTATGTTAAATCTATTGATTTGACTAAGTTTTTATGTGTTGGCTTTAATGATGTCAAGTCTTTTCCAAAGTTCAGCCCACTGTTCTTGAGATGGGATACTAGAGCGTTCAACTACTATAGATATTTCTTGTGTAGATAATAGTGTTCTAATGTCTATAATTGCAGCTTTTCCTATATTGGTATCTACCATTTAAGAGGTGAATCTAAAACATGCAAGTTTAACTGATGATTTTTTTTTTTATGTTTTATGTTTTATAAATTAGAATGATAATTATTTGGTTCACGTTGGGTTCACCAAAGAATGTAGTCCTAAAATTTTACACTCATTTCCTTTACGCTAATGGATTTGCACCTCGAAGGGGAATGATAAAATAATGGGTCTACACCTCAGAGGAGAAGCACTTGATGTCGTACCCTCTTTGGTGATTGTCGACGAATTGGATGGGTTCACCAAAAAATATTTGTATGAAAGTTTTCATGCCTAGGTTAGGAGTTGTTTTATGAATTCATTTTAATTCACTCACATTCACCTAGTTTGGCAAAATGCAACTAAACCTATACTATATGCAATTTTGATTTAAATGAATACAACACACAATAGAATATAGAAGATAAAATAGATGCAATGCTTAGTATTAAAGAAATTTCAAAAGCTTACTCAATATGGATGGCTGATTTGAAGTCTTTTTCTTGATGTAGGTGATATCGGATGTTGCAGGGCAATATCGAATGCCTGATCTGGTATCGTGCGATTTGATCTGATATTGAGAGACCCGATATAGTCAAAAACCTGTAATTTCATAGATTAACACCGAAATATAGATTTGCAACATAATATACATTCAATTAAACATGAATTGAACTAAATGACATACATTATTTGTAACACTTGCATGAAATTAATATGAATCTATATTTTGATTGCAATTAATGATGTAAATAAGATGTTTAAATTGACAGAAGTGTGATGTAACTATAAAATCTATATTTAATTGAGATGATAAGCAGCATATATGATCTTGTAAGTGCAAAATATAGGGATAGAAATGCAAACAACAGTAAGAAGGTGCCCCCAAGCAGCCTGCAGATGATATTAGATGTTGTAGGGTGATATCAAATGTTACAGAGCGATATCAGATGTCCGATATCATATCGTACCAACAGATACGCAACTCTGGACCTGTAAACCTACAATAAACACAGAGATAACTAAAATGCAATGGTAAATGGGGGGACGAGAAATGCTTAAGGATCCAAGAGAAATCCAAGGAGAGTGCCTGAATTAAATAGGCAAAGGTAAGTTAGGGGGGTGGGCCAAAAAATATGAGGAGTTATGATTTCTCCCATTCTGGACGATATTAGTTGATCCGATCCCATAACGTCCATGTCATTGGCCGAGTATAGTTAAGGGATGTTAGAACAAATTTTTTCCTTTTGTTGTTCTGGGTACTATTTGGTTTTAGATAAAATCAAACATCCAATTTTACATAATAAAGTTTGATATTGTTCAAATAGAGCCGATATCATCAGACAGTTAGAAATAAACTTGATACAGGTATGAAAATCGAGGCAAGAGGTTAGAAAGTAGTTTTAATTATTTTTTTAAATATTTTTGACTTAGGGTAAATTGACATAGATCAATTTTAGCCTATTACAATAATATTGTATGATAGATTATGAAAAAAATTTGTGATAAAATCTATGGGACAAATTAGTGTCATAATTTGTAGAAACTATAGTATAATATTATTTGATAGATTAATTGGGGGGCCAAATTTGTAAATACTATAGTTTAATCATGTTGTAAGATTATATTGCAAATTAAGGTAAAATTTGTGGAGGCTCTAATATAATCTTATGGATTGATCTTGAAATAAATTTATGATCAAACTACGAAAACCATAGGATGATTCGGTTGATGGATTATGAGAAGTATGTTTTTGATCAAATGACAATATGGTGGGAATTGCCTAAATTGTGAGATATGATAGGACTAGATAGGGAGTCTAATCTTGGAGAGAGTATGGGATCTCTCCATATGTTATGAAACCTTAGATAATTACTATATCACATTGATTTAAATAGAATTTGGCATCTAAATTGGAGAATTAACGTGGGATTCATTCTCGAGGGAATTATGGGGTTCCCTCTCGATAATAGATGCAATTTTTCCCTAATATGAAATCAATGATTCATAAACATGTAGATATAAGAATTTGTGAGATTCTTATGTATTGTATTGATGGATTAGAGAAAGGAAATGTAGCATTTTCTTATTTGCATCATGATTTGAAGAAGGAATAAATTGGTCCCTTTAATTGCATAATTTATTTAAAAAAGATCCGTGGGATGCCTTTCTATACTTGTATTTATGAAAATATAAGTTTATGAAATAAGAGGAGAAACATATTTTGGAGGCTAGGTTTATTCCCATGAGAGTTACCAGGGTATATGTTGTGTACCTCTATTTGTGGTTTGCAATTATTGTTATGCATGGATGTCATACTTGCTTTCTATTATGATTAGTTAGATTATGGATATTGAATATGATGGAAACTAAATGTTATTTGCTTTCCAATATTTACATTCTTATAAGATGATCACTAGAATGTTAAATGATGAAATATTTTTTTAGAAAACAATGTTCCATGAATGAAAATGAATTATGATTGATCTTGAGGCTATAATAATTGATGTCTTTATATTTTTCAATGGATGGCTATTTTATTATGTTGTAATAGCTTATACTTTGAATCAAGTAAAAGTCTTATGTGAGTAGGAAAATCTTTATGTGTTGTTTAAATAATACATGCATGGTATTCCGATACCAATAATAAGAATTAGGAAGTAATATTAAAATGAAATTCAATTAACTAACTAAAATTCCTAATGAAAGAAGAGATAGAAATAGTTAAACCAAGGAGATCATACCTATCATGAAGGGATGTGAGGTTAGATAGGAGTTGGTCACTCCTATCATGATATTTGACACTGACCATGTCGTAATCCTCATGGTCACTTACTACCCTGTTGATGGTAATCCAAACATACTTGGTTTAAAACTTGACATGTTAGATATGTACAAAAAATAATTCTATCTTCAGTTGGTTGGTAATTTGGGGTTGTTACAGTTGGTATCAGAGCCCAGGATAACTAGTGAAATCTAATGCTTAGTTTAGGCTAGCAAAGATATGGGCTTTGTTTGTAAACCTATAACTATTCTTGATGAACTTTAAACCAATAAATGCATAGTAAGGGAAGGATAAGTAGTTAGAAGCTACTAATGTGTAAATATTTTCTCATATACATGTATTCACTAGTGAAGCAGAATGGAAGAGTGAGGGACCCTCCCACAACCTGTGAAATACCTAAGAGACCATTGAGAAAAGATATTATACATTTGTGGTATGAAGCTAAGCTCCCTCCTTACTAAAGCATTGTGTGGAAAATGAATTCAGGAATGATCAAGTGGGGAAAAGCTTATATTTTATCTCATATCATGGAGATTAAAAGTGAATAAAATAAGTAAGGTAAAATGGTAGAAATTGGAGTGCCTATGAGGATTTGTGTGATAACCCCCTTAACTTCCATTGTGTGATATGGGAAGAAATTTAATCATTGAAAATTATTGATTTTATATCTACATGATAGGATGTTTAGACTTCAAGGCATACACCTAATGTACAGGTTGAAAGAGACCTAAGGCTATATTAATCTAGAAAGAGAAATGGGTGTTCCTATTGAAATAGATAGGAGAATTCCTAGGAGCACAGTATGTTTGATTACCTGCTGGTATTAGTAGGAGGGTTGGCCACTTCTATCCATAGGATAGATATTGACCACATTAAGTTCTATGAAGTGCAACCTTGAACTTACTTGAGTATTCATATTTAAGAGAACCACATAGTGTAGACACCTAAAACGCATCATGCCGAGGCGACTACTCATATGGGATATGCTAGAAGGCCATATAGAAGACCTTTGAAAAAATCCAAGGTATAGCAATGGTTTTTACCACTCATTTGGGTATCTTTGCCTAGTAATTTCTAGCCGCTATTGACACCCATGATTAGCAGTGCTGATCATGCCTATCAGTCATGGTCAGGACTCAAATATAGTTGGCATTCATCCGACCCAAAATTGGTTGCAACGATCAATTGGTTGTAAATTGGAGCGGTTTGAGTGAGGAAGGTTTTGGATCCTTTCATCCAACAAGCTCAATTTCCCAATCTTGATCTTAGCTTCATGAGGAAGCTACTCCTAGCCCCTTGGCAATTGTTATATAATCCCCCTCCGAATTGGGAAAAATAGAGAGAGAAATATAATCAATTGAGCATCGAAGCCCTATCGAATTGTATAACCACTCACATGCATTGATAGGAATACTATTGCTAACCAATTGGAGATCACATTGCCATGGAGATACTAGGAGGATAGGAGAGCCAAGAAACGCTAATATTTGGAATCCTTGCATCCATTGAGTAATTCAACCACTAAATCTGTCAGAGGACATAGAGGTGACCCTTGACCATAAATTTGACAAGGAGAATCAGAGAATTGGCCTTGATTTGGAGGGCAAACCTACTTCAGTCTCTGTCACGACTATCATCCGTGGTGAATAGTGCCCACCGCATGAATAACCCATCGTTAGCAGGTGATCTCTCAATTTTACATCATGTTTAGATAGATTAAATTAATCATTTTGTCGAGTTAATTCAGTATTTTAGAGACATTTGACTGATAGATTAGGAGTTAATTGCAATTTCACTTCATTATTGTAGTGTAGGCATAATGAATTATTTTCGTGCTTCCATGTATTTAATTGGTTAATTAGGAGCTTATATAGATTCGTCTTAGTTTATTTTATGTTTCTAATGGCAGATTATCATGTTTTAGACCAATTTACATGCATAGAATCACTTTATTTATTTCTTGATTATCATATTATATTTCATACAAGCACCCTTTTAAATCCTCATCAAGAGAGGCCTCCTTTGATTTTAAATTTTCTTATTTTTTATTGCACGTAGGCCTAACAGGGTTTTGGGATGTAAGGTAGCAAATGCATCTAATCATAGAGAAGAGGGTCATTGACACCCTAGAGCAATTTGTGTCATCCTAGAAGACATTTTGATTGCATCTACCCTTGATAGGGATTTGAAACTCTATTGTAATTGATGTATCAAATGGGTATCCCTAAGAGGGACAAATCTGTAGCTTGGCTTCATTGAGATTAATAAAGAGATTCTTTCTATTTGTTTTATTTCTTTTTGTCAACTTATGTTTTTCCCATTTGTACTTATTTTGTCAATTGCAATAGATAAACTAGATAGCAAGATCCTTTTTGGTGGTTACACATAGATATTGTGCTAAAGTAACCCCTTGATTATAAAATTAGCTATGTTAGCTACAAATATTTCCTAAAATTATTGGGTATCAAAATTTATCTATGGAGAAACAATCCATAGGATAATAGGAAAGTAAGATCCTCATTCAAAATTTGCAAATGGTAATACCACCCTACAATGAGGAAAGAGTTTCAATAAGATCATGGGATCAACAAAAGAATGTTTTCTTTATTTATATTTTTTATCAATGTTACAATGTAATCATGGCCTTTTGCTAGAGCAAGGAGTTGAATATCCCAACAATGGCCATGGAAGGCAAGGACAAAGCCAATGGAAGACCACCATAATGGAGATGAAATAATCATACTAGATCCACTTGAAACATTTCATGAAATGGCATTTTGGTGGAGAATTATGCCAAAGTGTCACCAAACAACTATATAGTATGCCACCCGACCACCTAGTTGGTGATCGAGTCTAAAATACCTTTATACACTATTTAAATGTAGGATGGCTTCACTACATGATAAATGTGGTATTAAAATTTGCATAGGAATCTTTGGTATTTCACCTTGAAAATAGAAAAGCAAATTCTAATAAAGAAAACCTAAATTAAGGGAATCTCGATACACTGTTTTTGGAAGGGACAAGTTTAAAAGAGGATAGTACTTGGATCAAAGTCAACATCATTACCAATAAAGAAGTAATGATCAGAACCAATGATGATATCTAAGAATTTGGTGAATATTTGAAAAAGGTACTGACAAGACACTTGGTAGATAATATGTCAGATGCATAAAGGGATAAAAAGGGTTTGCAAGTAAAAAAAGGTAAACAAAATCCCTAAAAGTTTGATTTAATCCAAGGTATGATTCTTTAAAGATGTTCAATTTGATAGTTGAATAAATAGACCAAACATGACGTAAAATTTTAGAAAAACAAGTAAGTCTGGAATACTTTTACACCAAGGAGAATTGTCCTATAGAATTCAAAGCGGTTATATTGATTAGGAATTTTGCTCAAAACAAACCTCATAGTGTGCTCTTGCTTCTACTAGCACACACTCTATAAGAAGACGACCTCTAGCAGCATTAGAAAAAGCCATGCAGCTGAAACAAAGCCACTGAAGGTTATTAAATCTCACGCTGCCATGAGTCCAATTTTTTAGGGAGCTAGGAGTGTGTTGGATATTAGTGATTGAAACTAGTTAATCGAGATAGGTTTAGCAGGAGTCGTCTGCTTATAACTAGTACTGATTTATAGGGGATGCCTATCAACACTAATGGAAAGGTGGGATCCTAATCGTGGGACTTTCTAGTTACCTACTAGAGATATGACTATTACCCTAGAGGATGTGTACCAGATCTACAAATTACCAGTAGAAGGGTGTACAGTAATAGCTGCAAGAAAAACAAAAAAAGGATTGGTTTTAGAGAGAATATTCAAATATGGTTGGAAATATATCAATATCAATAAAGGTGGTATATTGTATGAACTACTTTTCACTTTGGGTAGGCTATAACCTAGAAAAGCTTTGGTAATGATGCTCATAATAAACACCATTCTACTTGACGCATTAGGTGCACGATTACCTTGGAACATGTTAGGATTTGTGTAGAACCTAATAGAGTTTTAAATTGTGTTTGTCTGGGCACCTTCTTTACTGTCCCAAGCCTATAAAAATTTGTCCAAGTTTTGAACAACAAAGTGGGTAAGAATGAAATGTGGCATTTTGTTACAAATATGGGCCTGGGAACATGTAGATATAAGGATAACCCAAGGGTTACCTTATGATGTACACAACTTGGTAAACCCAGAAGCCCCTTATGCACTAATATGGCAATAGGTGAAGGAATCTCGTCTAAAGAGACCACAAGAGGATAATTGGGAGCTTTATTGCTCCATATGGGAAAATTTGAAACCCCATGATGTTATCTGGAGATCATGGAGGATAGGTCCAATATGATTAGAAGATAGTTACCATCTAGCTTGTCAGTAAATATCTAGATGGATGATTGGGCAAGTCAACATGAATTACGAGTATTTTCAATATACTCAAGTATTATGGTAGTTTGGTATCAGACAAAGGATACCAGACCTTCCTATGGTCTACACGAGAAAAGGAAGGAAATAAGTTATACCCCACAAATGGAACCATTATCCTTAGAAATAGATGAGGATATATAGGTTCCAGGTGTGGATGATGCAGGTACAAACCCAAAATATGATCAATGGTGTTCTACCCAATAAGGACAAGATAAGGAAATTATAAGGGAAGTAGAGGTTGAGGTAGGTCCTTCAAACTAGAGGTTGAGATAGGTCCTTCAAACTATTAAGGAAATGATAACAAAAATTCTGAGATAGTTGGACCATGGGATATAGAGTCCCTAAAGCAATAATTTCGACAACTAGAGTCAAAAATATATGTTGCTATATTTGAATGATATATACTCCAACAGGAGCTAACTCAAATGAATAGTGAAGGATCAACGATGGCCATTCAGGACGAGAATTCATAACTTCGATAAGCAAGGGATGAGTATAGATCTACCTACTTGAAATCCCACATCAATGCATTAATTAGTCATGGACCTTTCATAACCAATGTTCCACATGTGCATATAAGTATTACTCAGAGAGTTAGACCTCAAACCACCTCCTTGCAAGAATTAGGTCTAACCCAGAATGATGAAAGAACAAAAAATCAATAGCCATAAAATTTGATAGGTATATCAAATCCAAGGTATATCATAAGGTGAGCTTGTGCTAAATATCCTATCAGCTATATCAACTACTTGAGTGTCATCTACAGCTACCAGTTCTTAAGTATGGAATATCTTGGATGATAAAAAGGGGTATTTTGGGATACATCTGAGTGAAAGCCCAACGAGTTTAATGAAAAAAATCTTACTCTAAGACTTAAAAATTAACTTAAATAAGCAAGGTTAGACATGAAAATTCTAGATAATATTAGAACACTCTTAGGAGATATAAGAAGAGTGTATGATCCTCTCTTAAAATAGAAGATAAAATGTTCAAATGACTAGTATGACACCTTACATGGAGAAAGTGTTGTCATAGGTGCTATCGGTGAATGATAGTATTATTGGTATAACACCTTACATGAAGTAAGTGTGGTCATAGGTACTATCGGTGAATGATAGTATGATTGGTATGACACCTTACATGGAGTAAGTGTGGTCATAGGTACTATTGGTAAATGATAGTATGACTAGTGTGACACCTTACATGGAATAAGTGTGGTCATAGGTACTATCAGTGATGATAGTATGATTGGTATACATGGAAAGAAAGATGAAAACTATTGCATGGTACCTGAAAAGGGGTAAGTGTGACCATGAGTATCAATATGACATCATAAGCATAGTAAAGATGATCATTGCTATTGGATTTTGTTACTAAAATACTACACATGTTCAAGTTCTTCTCCTCCCACTATTGAACCATTGGTGAATCAAAGTGGAAGAGCTAAGTGAGCCCTCCACATTTTGTGGGTCTTAAGTGATGTACCTTAGGCTCTTTTAAGGATTGCACTTGACATTTATGTCTCGAGATGCGAATCTTGCAATAGACTAATTGGATATGAGTACCAGGAGACATTAAGAGTGATGCATTGGTGGTGGAAATGGGTTTTCCAAGATGGTTTCAATATATATGGGTATATTAAAGGAAGAAGTATGAAATTATGTGTTTGTCTCTAATGGCACCTAAGTATATAAGGTTAACTCATAAAAATGAGCTATCAAGGCATAGTGTGATACTACTTTAAGAGAGTTTTGATGCATTTAATTAGAAAAATTGTCTCTAGTTTATTATGAAATCATGGATTCATGTCACCTCTATGGAAATATTTTGTAGTTATTTTATTGCAGTACTCTATTATCATTGACTATGCAGTGATAGATGCTTTGTTTTCATGATGAAAATTGTGTATTGATGATGTTTTCAATACTTATTATTGATGCAATATGGATGTTTTATTGCTTTAATAACATGATACTACTGATATTTTGCACTTTTGTAGGTCCAGGTACTCTCGTGGTGGGAGGTTATTGCTTACCATTAGGATCGAGACACTGGAAATAAGGAAAAGGGATGATGATTCTATTTGATTTTTAAAGAACTAATGCCGATTTTATTGATTTTCTATATTTACTAAGCTAGGAACTAATGAAAAACACAAAGGACTGTGTTTAATCCAAGGGGGGAGTATGTCATTGATCCAAAGGATCAATTAATACTTGAATTTTAACAATAACCAAACCTTACTTATGCTACCAAGCATTAATAAAAAGGGGTCTAAGTGATAAAATTTAGGGGATGGTAAACCCTAATTATTCTATAAAATAACTAATTAAAAACTAATTACACTCTACCAGGTTAATTGAGAGATATTTGAAAAGCAATTAGGATTTTGTAAGGTTTGGGGAAATTAAAAATAAGGCTTTTATAAAACGATTAATTTGGGAAATTATCTTTTACAAAAAGTGACTTAGTTAGGATAAACTTAATTCATTACAATTAGGTATCCATAAATATTTATCCAATTTTAAATTGGGCCCAAAAAGAGCAAGGTCATGATTTAATAATAAAAATGTACATGTTTGACTAGTGGATGAACTATTCTCCATTCCACATGACTACTTCTAAATAGTGGTAAAGCTGACCTTGTAAGTGTCCCTAGGAAAAAGGAAAGGCTAAAAATGAGCAAGGTACAACAACCTTATCCTATTTTGCCCCTTCCTTTAATTTTAAAATAATAAAAAGGAAGAGGAGATGGGAAAAATTATAAAATGGGAGACAAGCAATGGAATGGGACAAGAAATCTTGGTGGTTTAGGGAGTATGCTCTCTACCTTGGTAGATCAAAAACCAAAAATCCCTAATGAAGTACTACGTCTTTAGATAAAGGTATTTGGGCCAATATGAGTAAACTTAGAAGGCAAATTAGAGAAAAAGCTTGGAGAACTTGAGGAAGAGATAGAGATATAAGGTAGGATGTTTTCAGGTTGGCTCTTTCATACCTTTAATCTACCTGGTTTGCCTAAGTTTCTCGTAATAATTCATTGACTATACTTAATGAGTACTATAGGAATTTCATTGATGAAAGGGGGTACATTAGATGAATTTATTTAAATTTAAGTAACGATCGATCACAACTTTGTTTTGTAAATTTGTTAAACTTTTTTTTGCAAATTTGTTAAACCTTTGCTTACAAAATTGTTACCTTTATTCCTGAAAATGTAGGTATATGCTTTAGATTTTTGAAAATAAGTGTGTATGTAATCAACCTATGATTGGTACCCTTTTCATTCTCTAAATTGAGATAAGTAATCCAAAATACTTTAGTCTCCCCCGGGAGCTGCTAGCCTCCCGACCCATTTAAATGGAACAATAGAAGCAGAGAACCTTCTAACACCATTTCAACCACCGATAAAAGCCATCACTTGGTGGTTACCACCTCATATGCGCATTAGCACCTTTATTTCATACATTATCCATAATGAAAGGAATGTGGGATTTGAGTTTAAAATTTTTTCGAACTCACGACACCTACTCTTACATTATGAATTCTTGACTAGGCTATTCTCATGTACCTCCATGAAAGAATGTGTTAATTCACTTATAATGATTATAATTTTAAACATTCGCCATTTCCCATGGTAGGGGACCAAAATCTCATGCAAAACCTAGAAATAATTAGAGTGAGGACCAATGGAATTCATCTTCACGTATTTGACCTTGTTTTGATAGCTTTTGAATGTAGTTGAAACCCGTTGTAACCTCAGATAACTTGATCAAAACCACATGATGGTTAAGTTTAGTTGCATATTATAAGAATCCTCTATGTTCAACCACAATTGCATCTCGATCATCCTCGCAAATATTTTTATGACATCATACAAGGGAAAGGATCTTCAAATACTCATTTTTGGGTGTTGATGAGGGCACTCTATTGTGTAAAATAACCCTAGGTGTCGTAGACATGCTTAAAAAAAGAGTTAAATCCTAAGCATAACCAAATTTTTTGTGATTCAAACCTTAGATTTAGTTTCATAGGATGAGACATGGCGAAATTTAGAACCATGGTCGATTTTTGGCATCAGTCATATCCTTTGGTGATTTCACAAATAGAATTTTACCATGTTTGGTCCCACATGGGATATATCGAGATGATAAATTGGTGTATGTTAAATAAGCGCCCGTGTTATAGAGTAGCTAAGTATTTTTTTGTTCATCTCGCACTTACTTCTTGTTAGGGCCCCATAACAATCACACTACCCTTGCGAGCTAGTTATATTTAGGATGTGATAAAATGATTCGTAAACATTTTTTTTTCTAGCCATCCCACATGTGCTCTGGTGGAGCATGTAGTAGTCTTGTTATGGAAAAGGTGATCCTATCATAACAACCATGAGATTATGGTCAATCTAACTAAGAAGGGATAGGGCATGAAATACTAGGTGCTTAAAGAAAGTTTTTATACGAATTTTCAGACCCTCAACGTGTTTATAAGGAGTATACATCCATAAAACCTCGACCACATGGTTGGTTCAGTGCCAGGTGGAGGCACTTTACAAGATATATTTTGACGTGCCCTTCAATCTTATGTTGCCCTCGATTAACCACAATATGGTATGTATGGAGTGGTTGTTAGTTGTCAATCTTTATGGGTTGTCAATGCTCGATTGCAAACTAGGATTTTTAAAACTAATAATGGAAATCAACCCACATTGCTCCTATGAGAGTACATAAGGAAATTTATATAGGGAAAGGCTTCTCTATTTTTTTTTTTTAAAGCAAAAAACCCCTTGCGGGGCCGCCTTGGTTTGAGAGACCACGAACAGGGGGTTCTATACCATCAAAGTCACCCGGGAGTCGCACCTAGCCCTGCCCGCACCAACATTATCAATTGGATTTTGGATACCCAATTTAGCTTTTTGGTAGGGTGGAGATTCGAACCTAGGACCTCCCTTGGAGGATTGCCCTCTCCTCTCCAACTCACCTACAACACCTGGGTGAAGGGCTTCCCTATTTGAATGACCACATGATGGTGGTCATGCTAGAGTCTAGTGAGAATATTATGATGTGGTTGATAGGCGATGGTTGACTTGCTATTGATTGACTTGAGGACTGTTTGCTTTGTTGCGTTGTATTTGGTTAAGGTGATTGACCCTCTAAAAACTATTTTGACCAAGCAATATATAAACCTCAGAAATGGAAGGCATTTTGGCATGCATCTTTATATCCAGTTTAAATAGAACCATAGTACAATCAAAAGGAGAAATTGCTATTAATGAAGGGGGTTATAATGGAATAAAAAGTTATAAACCAAAAATGGAAAGTTTATGAAGGGGTTCATTGATGGGAAACTTGGATTGCTATTAATGATGTTACTAAATTCCTCTTTAATTACTACATTCTATATGGATGGCCTTATGATTTTAGGAAAGACTAAAATTATCTTTTATTTATACTAGTATGTGGTCATGGCATGATTTGATCAACAAAATATTCTTGGGGAAAAAATAGGAATAAATGGGGATTTACTCTTGGATATTTATGGTAGTTACCTTGGGGGATAAAATTGAAACAAATTTTGGAGGTAAATTTGGTATCATTTGAAGGTTGATTGGGTATAATCTTAGATCAAATTTTGAAGAATTTTGATGAATTGGAAAAATAATAGAATGCATCTATGGATCAAGTTTTAGAAATAAATTGGATTACAATTTGAGAATCAATTGAATGAATTGAATTTTAAAACTATAGTGTAATATTGTGTGATATATTATGAGACAGATTTGTGACAAAATCTATAGGACAAATTAGTGTCAGAATTTGTAGAAACTATAGTATAATATTGTTTGATAGATTACTTGGGGGGGCAAACTTGTAAAGACTATAGTTTAATCATGTTGTAAGATTATATTGCAAATTGAGGTAAAATTTGTGGAGGCTGTAATATAATATTATGGATTGATCATGAAATAAATTGATGATCAAACCGTGAAAACCATAGGATGATCCAGTTGATGGATTATGAGAACTATAGTATATTTTTGATCAAATGAAAATATGGTGGGAATTGCCTAAATTGTGAAATATGGGAGTATTAGATAGGGAGTCTAATATTGAAGAGAGTATGGGATCTCTCCATATGTTATGAAACCTTATATAATTACTATATCATATTGATTTAAATGGAATAATGACATCTAGGTTGAATAATGAATGTGGGATTAATTCTCGAGGGAATTATGGGGTTCCCTCTCAAAAATTTGATGAAATTATTGCTTAATATGAAATTGATGATTCATAAACATGTAGATATAATAATTTGCGAGATTCTTATGTATTGTATTGATGGTTTAGAGAAAGAAAATGTTGCATTTCATTATTTTCATCCTGATTTGCACAAGGAACAAGTTGATCCCTTTAATTGCATAATTGATTTAAAAAAGGATTCGTGGGATGCCTTTATATACTTGTATTTATGACAATTTAAGTTTATGAAATGAGAGGAGAAACATATTTAAGAGGTTGGGTTTATTCCCCCTGAGGGTTCCCACGATATATGATTTGTACCTCTGCTTGTGATTTGCAATTATTGTTGTGTATGGATTTCATACTTGCTTTCTATTATGATTAGTTAGATTATGGATATTGAATATGATGGAAACTAAATGTTATATTTGCTTTCCAATATTTACATTCTTATAAGATGATCACTAGAATGTTATATGATGAAATATTTTATTAGCAAGCAATGTTCCATGAATGATCATAAATTATGATTGATCTTGAGGTTATAATAATTGATGCCTTTGTATTTCCAATGGATAGCTCTTTTATTATGTTGTAATGGTTCATACTTTGAATCAAGTAAAAGTCTTTATGTGAGTAGGGCAATTTTTATGTGTTGTTTAAATAATACATGCATGGCATTCTGCTATCAATAATAAGAATTAGGAAGTAATATTGAAATGAAATTCAATTAACTAAGTAACTAAACTTCCTAATGAAAGAAGAAATTGAAACAGATAAACCAAGGAGAGCATACCTATCATGAAGGGATGTGAGGTTAGATAGGAGTTGGTCACTCCTATCAAGAGAGTTGACACTGACCATGTCGTAATCCTCTCGGTCACTTACTACCCTGTTGATGGTAATCCAAACATACTTGGTTAAAAACTTGGCATGTTAGATATGTATAAAAAAATTTTGTCTCTGGTTGGTTGGTAATTTGGGGTTGTTACAATTGGTATCAAAGCCCAAGATAGCTAGTGGAGTCTAATTCTTGGTTTAGGGTAGCAAAGAGATGAGATTTGTTTGTAAACCTATAAATGTTCTTGATGAACTCTAAATTGATAAATGTATAGTAAGGAAATGATAAGTACTTAGAAGCTACTAATGTGCAAATATATTCTTCCATACATGTATTCACTAGCTAAGACCCCTCCTTACTAAAGCATTGTGTGGAAAACAAATTCAAGAATGATCAAGTGGGGTAAAGCTTAGATTTTTTCTCATATCATTGAGATTAAAAGTGAATAAAATAAGGTAAAATGGTAGACATTAGAGTGTCTATGAGGGTTTGTGTGATAACCCCCTTAACTTTTATTATGTGATATGGGAATAAAGTTAAGCATTGCAAATGATTGATGTTCTATTTGCATGATAGAATTTTTAGACTTCAAGGCATACACCTAATGTATGAATCAAAACCTCATAGTGTGCTCTTGCTTCTTCTAGCACACACTCTATAAGAAGATGACCTCTAGCAACGTCAAAAAGAGCCATGAAGCTGAAACAAAGCCACTAAAGGTTATTAAAGCTCATGCTACCATGCGACAAATTTTTTAGGGAGCTAGGAGTGTGTTGGATATTATGATTGGAACTGGTTAAGCCAGATAGATTTAGTAGGAGTTGCCTACTTAGAACCAATATTGATTGATAGGGGATACCTATCAACACTAATGGAAAGGTGGGATCCTGATCGAGGGACTTTCTAGTTACCTACTAGAGAGATGACTATTACCCTATAGGATGTGTACCAAATCTATCGATTACTAGTAGAAGGGTGTATAGTAATAGCCATAATAAAAGTAGAAAAAAGGACTGGTTTTGGAGAGAATGTTCAAACCTAGGTGGAAATATGTCAATACCGATAAGGGTGGTATATTGTATGAATTATTTTTCACTTTGGGTAGGTTGTCACCTATAAAAGCTTTGGTAATGATGATCATAGCAAACATCATTCTACCTAACGTATTAGGGGCACGATTCCCTTGGAACATGTTAGGAGTTGTGCAAGACCTAGTAGAGTTTTCAATTGTGTTTGCTTGGGCATCCACTTTACTGGCCTAATATTATAAAGAGTTCTCAGAGTTTTGGACAACAAAGCGGGTAAGAATAGAATGTGGCCTTTTATTATAGATATGGAACTATAAATATGTATCTATAAGGATACCCCAAGGGTTACCTTATGACGTACACAACTTGGTAAACATACAATCCCATTATGCACTAAGATGGTAAAGGGTGAAAGAAGCTCAGCTAAAGAGACCAGGAAAGAATAATTGGAAGCTCTATCGCTCCATATGGTAAAATTTGAAATCCCAAGATGTGATATGGAGACCATGGAGGATAGGTCCAAGATGGTCAGAAGATAGTTACCATCTAGCTCATGTGCAAAGATATAGAAGGATTATTGGGTGAGTCAACACACATTATGAGTATTTTAAATATACTCGAGTATTGCAAAAATTATGTATTAGACAAAGGATATCAGACCCTCCTATGTTCTACATGATAAAAGAAAGAATAAAGTTATACACCCACAAATGGAACCATTATCCTTAGCAATAGATGAGGACATATGGGTTCTGGGTGTTGATGATGCAGGTATAACCCAAAAATATGATCAATGGTGGTATACCCAGTAAGGACAAGATAAGGAAATCCCAAGGGAAGTAGAACTTCCTAGGGTTCAAGTGCAACTAGAGGTCAAGGCAGGTCCTTCCAACTATCAAGGAAATGATAACAGGTATTCTGATATAGGTGGACCATGGGAGATAGAGTCCTTGAAGCAATAATTTTGACAATTGGAGTCGAAAAGAGATGTTTCTAGAGCCGAATGAGATATACTCCAATAAGAGATAAATTAAAGGAATAGTGAAGGATCAACGATGGCCATCCATACTGAGAATTCTCAACTTTGGTAAGTAAGGGATGAGTACAGTTATACCTAATTGGAATCTTACCTTAATGCATTAGTTAGTCATGGACTAACTGATGTTCCACATGGGCATAAAAGTATTACTTGACGAGTTAGACCTCAAACCACCTCCTTGCGAGAATTGGGTCTAACCTATAATGATGTAAGGATACAAAATCAACAACCATAGAATCTTCCAGATTGTAATATAAGGTTACATATGTAAAGTAATATTTATCTAATGAGTAATTTAGATTATTATTTTATTAAGATTTGGACTAGATGATCCCTAATTCTTGAGCCTTCTTATTTTCTTATTTTGAGTAGTGGCTCAAAATGTTCCAAATAATAGGCAGCTTTTGGGAGGCCCTAAGCATGTGAGTTTGGGCTAAATATCCTATCAGGTATATCAACTATTTGAGTGTCATTTGCAGTGATCAGTTCTCAAGTAAGGAATATCTTGGATGATAAGAAGGGGTATTTTGGGAAACATCTGAGTGAAAGATCAATGAGTTTAATGAAAGAAATTATTACTCTAAGACTTAAAAATTAACTTAAATAAGCAAGTTTAGACATGAAAATTCTAGATAAGATTGAAACACTCTTAGAATATATAAGAAGAGTGTATTATCCTCTCTTACAATAGAAGAAATCATGTTCTAATGATTGGTATGACACCTTAAATGGAGTAAGTGTGGTCATAGGTACTATCGGTGAATGATAGTATGATTGGTATGACACCTTACATGGAGTAAGTGTGGTCATAGGTACTATCGATGAATGATAGTATGATTAGTATGACACCTTACATGGAGTAAGTGTGGTCATAGGTACTATCGATAAATGATAGTATGACTAGTATGACACCTTACATGGAATAAGTGTGGTCATAGGTACTATTAGTGAATGATAGTATGATTGGTATACATGGAAAATATGAAAATTTTGCATGGTACCTAAAAAGGGGTAAGTGTGACCATGAGTATCAATATGGCATCGTAAGCATAGTAAAGATGATCATTGCTATTGGATTTTGTTACTTAGAGACTACACATGTTCAATTTCTTCTCCTCATACTATTGAACTGTTGGTGAATAAAAGTGGAAGAGCTAAGTGAGCCCTCCACATTTTGTGGGTCTTAAGAGATGTACCTTAGGCTCTTTTGAGGATTGCACTTGACATTTGTATCTCTTAAGATACAAATATTGCAATAGAATGATTGAAGATGAGTACTAGGGGATATCAAGAGTGATGCACTAGTGGTGGTAATGGGTTTTCCAAGTTGGTTTCAAGATACATGGGTATATTAAAGGAAGAAGTATGAAATTATGTGTTTGTCTCTAATGACACCTAATTATATTAGGTTAACTCATAAAAAAGAGCTATCAAGGCATAGTGTGATACTCCTTCAAGAGAGTTTTGATGCATGACAGATTGTGTCTAGTTTATTATAAAGTCATGGATTCATATCACATATATGGAAATATTCTACAATTATTTTTTTGTAGTACTCTATTATCATTGAATATGCAGTGATAGATGCTTTAATTCTTTATTTTCATGAAGAAAATTATGTATTGATGATGTTTTCAATAATTATTATTGATGCAATATGGATGTTTTATTGCTTTAAGAACATGATAATGCTAATAGGTTACACTTTTGGAGGTCAATTTACTCTTGTGGGTGGAGGTTATTGCTTACTATCAGGATTGATTGGAAATAAGGAAAATGTATGATGATTCTATCTGATTTGTAAAGAACTAATGCTGATTTTGTTGATTTTTTGCATTAACTAAGCTAGAAACTAATGAGAAAAATAGAGGACTGTGTTTAATCCAAGGGTGTATATGTCACAACCCACACATTGGGACTTCCTAGATTATATTAATTGATCCAAAGAATCAATTAATACTTGAATTTTAAAAACCTTACTTATGCTGCCAAGCATTAATAAAAAGGGGTCTAAGTGATAAAATATAGGGGATGGTAAACCCTAATTATTCTATAAAATCCTTAATTAAAAACTAATTACACTCTACCAGGTTAATTGGAAGAGATTTGGAAAATAATTAGGATTTTGTAAGGTTTGGAGAAATTAAAAATAAAACTTTTTTGAAAATATTAAATTGGAAAAATTATATTTTGAAAAAATTTACTTAGTTAGGATAAACCTAATTCAATACAATTAGGTGTCCACAAAGATTTATTCAATTTTTAAATGGACCCAAAAAGAGCAAGGTCATGATTTAATAATAAAAATGTATATGTTTGACTAGTGGATGAACGATTCTCCATTCCACATGACTACTTTCAAATAATTGGTAAAGTTGACCTTGTAAGTGGCCCTAGGAAAAAGGAAAGGCCAAAAATGATCAAGGTACTCCAAATTTATCCTCTTTTCCCCTTTCTCTAATTTTAAAATAATAAAAAGGAAGAGGAGCTGGGAAAATTTATAAAATGGGAGACAAGCAATGTAATGGGAGAGAAAATCTTAGTGACTTAGGGAGTATGCTCTATACCTTGGTAGAAAAAAAAACAAAAATCCCTAAGAAACTACTAAGTATTTAGATAAAGGTATTTGGGCCAATATGAGCAAACTTAGAAGGTAAATTGGAGAAAAATCTTGGAGAATTTGAGGAAGAGATAGAGATCGAAGGTAGGATGTTTTCAGGTTGGCTCTTTCATACATTTACTCTACCTGGTTTACCTAAGTTTCTCATAATTATTCATTGACTATATTTAATGAGTACTATAGGCATTTCATTGATGAAAGGGGGTATATTGGATTAATTTATTTAAAGTTAAGTAACAATCGGTCACAACTTTATTTTTCAAAATTTTTAAACTTTGTTTTACGAATTTGTTAAACCTTTGATTACAAAATTTATTATATTTATTCCTGTGAAGGTAGGTGTATGCTTTAGATTTTTGAAAATATGTGTGTATGTAATCAACCTATGGTTGGTACCCTTTTCATCCTATGAATTGAGACAAGCAATAAAAAATACTTTAGTCTCACCCGAGAGATGCTAGCCACCCGACCCATTTGAATGGAACAACGAAAGCAAAGAACCCTATAACACCATTTCAACCATCGACTATAGCCACCACTTGATTGTTATCACCTCATATGCCCATTAGCACCTTTATTTCACACATTATCTACAATGCAAAGAATGTGGGATTTGAGTTTAAAATTTTTTCGAACTCATGACACCTACTCTTACACTGTGAATCCTTGACTAGGCTATTTTCGTGTACCTCCATGGAAGAATGTGTTAATTCACTTATTATGATTAGAAATTTAAACATTCACTATTTCCCATGGTATGGGGCCAACATCTCATGGAAAATTAGAGTGAGGACCAATGGAATTCATCTTTACACATTTGACCTCATTTTGAGATATTTTGAATGCAGTTGAAACACACCGTAACCTTAGATAACCAGATCAAAAGCACAATATGGTTAAGTTTAGTTGCAGATGCTAAAAATCCTTGGTTTTCAACCATAGTTGCATCTCGACCATCCTCGCAAATATTTTTATGACACCATACAAGGTAAAGTATCTTCGAATACTTATTTTTGGGTGTCAATGAGGGTACTTCATGCTGTAAAAGAATCCTAGTTGTCGTAGATATGCTTAACAGAGGAGTTAAATCCCACGCATAATTGAATTATTTGTGATTCAAACCTTAGATTTAGTTTCATAGGAGGATACATGACAAAATCTAGATCCATGTTCGGTTTTTGGCATCAGTCATACCCTCTAGTGATTTCACAAATAAAATTTTATCATGTTTTGTCTCACATGAGATATATCAGTATGATAAACCGATGTAAGTTAAACAAGTGTCTATATTATACAGTAGCTAAGAATTATGCTTGGTCATCTCACTTTGAATTTCTGTTAGAGCCCCGTAACAATCACACTACCCTTGCAAGCTACTTGCTATAGTCGAGATGTGATAAAATGATTGGTAATTTTTTTTTTAGCCATCCCACATGTACTCCATTGGAGCATGTAGTAGTCTTGTTATGGAAAAGGTGATCCTATCGTAATGACCACGAGAGGGTGGTCAATATAGCCAAGAAGGTCTAGGGCCCAAGATACTAAGTGCTTAAAGGAAGTTTTTCTATGAGGTTTTGAATCCTCAATGTTTTTATAGGGGGTAAACCTCCATAAACCCTCGATCACATGGTTGGATCAGTGCCAGGTGGAGGCACTTTACAAGACACATGTTAATGTGCCCTTCGATATTATGTTTCCCTTGATTAACTATCATATGGTATGTATGGAGTGGTTTTCAGTCATCGATTTTTATGGTTTGTCGACGCTCGATTGCAAAATAGGCCTTTTAAAACTAATGATGGGATTTATCCATTTCTCCTACGAGAGCACATGAGGGAATTTATATAGGGAAAAGCTTCCCTATTTGAATTACCACATGATTGTGGTCATGCTAGAGTCTAGTTAGAAGATTAAGGTTGACTTTCTATTGGTTTAATTGAGGACCGTTGCTTCATTGTGTTGTATTTGATTAAGGTGATTGACCCTCTAAAAACTATTTCAACCAAGCAATATGTAAACCTTAGAAATGGAAGGCATTTTGGCATGCATAATTATATCCAATTTAAATGAAACCATAGTACAATCAAAAAGAAAAATTGTAGGGGGTTACAATGGAATAAAAAGTTATAAATCCGAAATGGAAATATTATGGAAAGTTTATGAAGGGGTTCATTGATAGGAAACTTGGATTGCTATTAATGATTTTACTAAAATCCTTGTTAATTACTAAATTCTATATGTATGGGCTTATGATTTGAGGAAATACTGAAATCCTCTTTTATTTATACTAGTATGTGCTCATGGCATGATTTGATCAAAGTAATATTCTTGGGGAAAAGAATAGAAATAAATGAGGGATTTATTCTTGGAAATTTATGGGGTTTCCTTCCCTTGGGGGATAGAATTGAATTAAATTTTTGAGGAAAAATTGGTATCATTTGAAGGTTGATTGGGTATAATATTGGATCAATTTTTGAATAAGTTTGATGAATTGGTAAAATAATAGAATGCATATATGGATCAAATTTTGGAAACAAATTGGATTACAATTTGAGAATCAATTGAATGAATTTAATTTTAAAACTATAGTGTAATCTTGTGTTACAGATTATGAGATGGATTTGTGACAAAATATGTGGGAAAAATTAGTGTCAAAATTTGTAGAAACTATAGTATAATCTTGTTTGATAGATTACTTGGGGGGCCAAATGTGTAAAGACTATAGTTTAATCATGTTGTAATATTATATTGCAAATTAAGGAAAAAATTGTGGAGGATGTAAAATAATATTATGGATTGATCATGAAATAAATTTACGATCAAATTGCAAAAACCATAGGATGATCTGGTTGATGGATTATGAGAACTATAGTATATTTTTGATGAAATGAAAAATATGATAGGAATTGCCTAAATTGTGAAATATGGGAGGATTAGATAGTAATCTTGGAGAGAGTATGGGGTCTCTCCATATGTTATGAAACCTTAGATAATTATTATATCACATTGATTTAAATGGAATAATGGCATCTAGGTTGGAGAATGAACGTGGGATTCATTATCAAGAGAATTATGGGGTTTCCTCTCGATAATTGATGAAATTTTGCTTAATATGAAATAGATGATCATTCATAAACATGTAGATATAAGAATTTGTGGGATTATTATGTATTGTATTGATGGCTTAGAAAAAGGAAATGTGGCATTCCCTTATTTGCATCATAATTTGAACAAGGAAAAAATTGGTCCCTTTATTGCATAATTTATTTAAAAAATGATCCATGGGATGCCTTTCTATACTTGTAATTATGACAATTTAAGTTTATGAAATGAGAGGAGAAACATATTTTGGAGGCTGGGTTTATTTCCTGTGAAGGTTCCCAGGGTATATGTTGTGTACCTCTGCTTGTGGTTTGTAATTATTGCTATGTATGGATGTCATACTTGCTTTCTATTATGGATATTGAATACGATGGAAACTAAATATTATTTACTTTCCAATATTTACATTCTTATAAGATGATCACTAGAATGTTATATGATGAAATATTTTGTTAGCATGCAATGTTCCATGAATGATAATAAATTATGATTGATCTCGAGGTTATAGTAATTGATGTCTTTATATTTTTCAATGGATGGCTCTTTTATTATGTTGTAATGGCTTATACTTGGAATCAAGTGAAAATATTGATGTGAGTAGGACAATCTTTATGTTTTGTTTAAATAATATATGCACGGTATTCCGATGCCAATAATAAGAATTAGGAAGTAATATTGAAATGAAATTCAATTAACTAAGTAACTAAAATTCCTAATGAAAGAAGAGATAGAAATAGTTAAACCAAGGAGATCATACCTATCATGAAGGAATGTGAGATTAGATAGGATTTGGTCACTCCTATCATGAGAGTTGACAATGACCATGTTGAAATCCTCTCGATAACTTACTACCCTATTGATGGTAATAGAAATATACTTGGTTGAAATCTTGGCATGTTAGATTTGTAAAAAAAAAATTCTATCTCCGGTTGGTTGGTAATTTGGGGTTGTTATAGAGATGGTGCTATATTATGAACCTGCTAATATTTAATTGAAGCATTTGATCTTTGAGAGAGTTATTACTATTTTTTAATTCCTATATTGGGTTTTATCAAGGGGATTCTTGAAAAATATTTAAAACTTCTCTTAGGATCTAAGTTTAAGAAATAATCCAATCCTAGGAGAAGTTGCAATGATGCAATATCTAGGTAGAAGTAAGTCCTAGAAGGAGTTGTGAGAATGAAATAGCTAAGCACTAACAAATCTGGAAGGAGTTGTGATGGTGCAATATCTAAATTCTTGTGATTTTTATGCACCTTGAATGGTGAGGATTGGGTGTTCCATAACTGGGAACTTATCAAAATTATTCATAAGATAACAATGGTGGTCCCTTGAATGTTTAGGTTTGGGTGATTATGTTGAGCAAAGTGTAGCAAACAGTATTGTCATTGTTGTCAACACAGTCAGACTGATTTATTGATGCAATGGACAAGAGTTTATTGAACAACAAGGTGCAGCCAAAGTACAATGGATAGGAGTTCAGTGTTGAGCAAGGTGTTGCAGGAGGATTGTCATTGTTGTCAATACGGTCGGTTAGATCTAATGATGCAATGGACGAGCGAGTTCAGAAGTCACTCAGATGCAGAGGATAAAGTTCAGAAGTTAGTCAGATCATGAGTCCTTAAATGATAGATGCACAAAAATAGAAAACATAATTCAGAATGAGAAGAAGAAGTCTTCGAACACTGAGATGTCAAGAAGCGAAAAGGTTTTTTGTGAAAACCAAGGCAGTCAGAATAAAAAGTTTTATTTAAAACCATGGATAACAGATTTGAAATGGGTTTTTCTTAAAACCCAAGTTGGCTCTTCGTTTCGTTGAAAAAGATGCCCCGGTGATAAAGATATTTAATTTTAAATATTTAGTTTAAATTTTAAAGGTTTTTTGTGAAAACCAAGGCGGTCAAAATAAAAAGTTTTATTTAAAACCATGGATAACAGATTTGAAATGGGTTTTTCTTAAAACCCAAGTTGGCTCTTCGTTTCGTTGAAAAAGATGCCCCGGTGATGAAGATATTTAATTTTAAATATTTAGTTTAAATTTTATTTTATTTAAAATTTAAATTAAAATATTAAATTAAATTAAAAGGGCCGACATGTTACTATTTCGCGACAATAAGCTACAGGAAAGTGACGAAGGTGGAAGAAGTGTTTGAGGCCGACAAAGTTAAATCTGGGCCGACGGATTTTAGGGTTTGGCAGCTGACAAATTCTAGGGTTTCTCAACAGACGTTCTTTTAGGGTTTGTTCCTAAAACTTCTTCTATAAAAGCAAGGGTACTTCGAGTTTGAACAATGGGGTGAAAAGATAAAGTGCGAATGCGAGCATAGTGTTTGTGAAAGTGAAGTTCGTGTTGAGCAGAGAGCAGAATGTGAAACGACACAGAGTGTGCGAAGCGTGTGCGTAGAGAAAGCAGAGTGTGCAGAGAAGCGCGAAGGGCAAAGTTGATTGCAAAGTCTGGCTGTAGCAGTGCAGCAAACTGTGTGAAGTGATTGTGCAAGAGAGAGCAGAGTGCACAGATATTGCAAAGGTGATGTAAACCAGTTAGAGTCTTGCAATAACAAAGGTATATGTCAAACATTTTTTATTCAATATTGAAGTCCAGTTGGTCTTTGGCAAATTAAGGGGTTGGTGCCTCTTTCCGGTTGGTCTTTGGTAAACAATTTGTCCGATTGGTGCTTGGCAAATTAAGGGGTTGGTGCCTCTTTCCGGTAGGTGCTTGGTAAAATAGGAGTTGGTGCTCCATTCATTGAAGCGAGATAAAGTTAAGGGGTTGGTGCTCCTTCCGGTTGGTGCTTGGTAAAGGATTATGTAAAGTTGTAGCTTTGCATTGACTGGATTTGGATGGTAGTCCAAGCGGTCTTTTTGAGGAGTAGCCACATTGGTGAACCTCGTTAAAATGTTGTGTTATGTGTGATGCTTTCTTGATGCATTTAGTATCTCTTTTATCTGCTTTAAACTACTGTTGGTTTTATAATCTAATTGTTTTAGAAGTTTTTAAAGAACACACTGATTCACCCCCCCTCTCAGTGTCATTGTGATTACAACAATTGGTATCAGAGCCAGGTTCCCAATTTTGGCTAAATCAGTCGGGGTTGATCTTGGATTAGTACACAATGGCTAAGAAGAATAGATCCTCATCCAAAAAGGCATCCCAGTCAGTTTCGGTTCCTGTAGAAGAGAAATTTGAACCGAAAAAGGTAGAAGAAGTGAATCCTGAAGTTTGTGATGAAAATCTTGAGGCTGAAGTAGATTTTGAAGGAGAGTTGATATCTGCTCTTGAAGAGTGGAGAATAGAAAAGAAAAAGAACAAAATACTGTCCAAGAAATTAGAAGAATATGAGGATGAGATTGAAGATCTCTTCCTACAAGTTCAAAAGGCCAAGAAATCAGAAGAAGCCGTGAAGACACAGCTGGATAATAAGAATAATGTATACAACACAAGTGAAGAGGAATATAAACAGGTTATTGTTGATCTAAAGCCGCAAGTAGAACAGAACAAAAGGATTGAAGATATTCTTAGGTCTCGGATCAATGAGAAAGAGACCGTATGTTGCCAACAAGAAGAAGAGATTGTTTCATTGAAGAAACAACTAAAAGAGGCCAATATAAATCTCAAATTTGAGAAGAGCACAGAGTTGCTAGATACAATGATAAATCAACAAAGAAGCTCCACGACTAAGTTTGGTCTTGGATATGAAGTTGAACAACCTTCATCCTCCAAATATGCAGAGAAGAAGAATTCCTCGGTTGAAGGATTGAAACAAGAAAAGTCTGAAGTTGAATCCTCAAAAGGAAGAAAATATCAAAGAAGATCTACTGACAAAGCAACCACAACAAAAGAGGTTCTCTCACTCTCACTCTTTTAATAATAATGCTTTTTATGGCTATTGTTCTAAATGCAACCACTTTGGTCACAAGGCAATTTATTGTGGACTGAACAATAGATCAAAGAGTTATGTTGATAAAAATACTTCTATTTTTTTGAGTGAACACCATGTGCAATGTTTTAAATGTAATGGCCATGGGCACATAGCAAGGTTTTGTTCAAGCACTTATGTATCCAATCTAAGGCAATACCATAGATTTCATCATACACATAGAATGCAATACGAGACAGGGAATAAAACATGTGCAATGTTTTAAATGCAACGATCAAGGGCACATAGCAAGGTTCTGTCCAAGCACTTCTATATCTAATCTAAGGCAAAACCCTAGATTTCATCAGACACAAAGAGGACAACACCGACAAGGAACATATCATGTGCATAAAAGAAAAGAAAATAATCATCCATCAAGAATGCACAAGAGACAACCCCACAAGAGAAATGTTCAAGTTCACGAACAGGAGCAAAATAGGGATGTTGTTGAAAAACCCAAGCCCAAGTTCAGGAAAGTCCGGAGAAAGACAGAAGAAAGGAAATTGTGTCTCCTTGGGTGAAGGAGGCTACTCCGCCATTGCTCTAAGCAACTCCGGGTGGCACATCCTCGGGAGGAGCAATATTAAAGTTTTATTTTAATGCTCCTATGTATTTGTCTAGGTATCCGAGGATGAAAGGTAAGCGATCGAGTTAATGTTGTATAGTTGTTAAAGTGTGTTTTTCAGTTTATATAGTGGTTTGTGGAAATGCCGTGAAGTGTGGTGTTTAATTTGAGAGTTGTCACCATTGGTAGTTTTGAGATATGTCATCTGTTGTACTTGTTGATGATTCTTAATACCTCTGTTCAAAATTACGAATCATAATAGTCCAGATAATTTGCTCAACGAAAGAATGCTTGCCCTATCTGTGTATTTGTGTTTCGAGCAGCATGTATTTGTTTTTACTCTTTGATGTGAAGATTGCCGGATCTTTCATGACACCTTGGTGAATATATTTAATTCACGAGACAGTTTTGTTTTAACTATTGATTTAATGCCGGTCCAAGGATAAGAAGCTTGAGGCTGAGTAAGGTGCACTACGGTTGGCCATAAAGTGTTTGACAAAATGTCTTCTTCCGACATGCATAGTTGAAAGTAAGAGTTGGCGACAAAATTGCGGTCTTTGGACAAAAATTGGTACAGATGTGAGTCACTTGTCAATTCCGTTGACAAAAGTGAAATCGGCATGTTGAATGGGAAGATTGAAGAAAAAAGTGTTTTTAATGAGCGACCGAGATGATTTCCAGCTGGTGATGAATAGTTGAGTTGCTTTCATAGTGGTTGTTTTGATCAAGTTAATGCTTTTCTTGATACATGATTTGGGCTTACTCCATTGAGTTTGATTTGAGCAAGTTACTCTTTGCCTTGGTGATTTATGTTGGTGGCTGTCTTGTTCAAATACCTTTGGAAGGAAAAGGATGTCTACTAGTTTCCTTTTCATGTAGTGATTGATTGAATGCTTCAAGGTTAATCTTGAGTTGAATGATGTTGGTTAAACCTTGTCTATAAGCATTGTTGCTAAAGCCCTAATTGGTTGAGAAAAGATGTTGGTTGTGCTATGGTACAGTGTTTGGTACTTGCACAGAGTTGAAAGTGGATTGAGGTAGCCTGCTGGATTCTCACTGCAGAGAGAGACAAACAACTATCATTGGGTTCAAGCTTGTTGAGAATATATCCAAGATGCATGGTGAAGTTGTATGCAGATGTTGCTTGGCATTGCGAGAACAAAAAGTTGGCTATATAAGATTATTGTATGCCTTCACTAACAATGGACAAGTTTGAGTTTGCAAGGTAACAGAGGGTAGTTGCACAGAAGACAGTGGTTCAGTCATGTTCTTACACATGTTATATTGGTGAAGTTGACGGTGATGGTGTCATTCACTGGTTATTGCTGCTATTCACATTGTTGATTTTATTGATGCCTATTATGCTTATCATGATGTTGTCAATAAGTGAAATGAAGTGGTCTTGGACTCAGGGGGAGCATTTGTGTATTTATTTTTCTTCTTGTTCATGCTTGGAATATTTGCTAATTGTAATAATTTGTGTCTAAGAATGTTGTGCATAGACTCAGGGGGAGTCTGCAGCAACCCTTTGGTATTATTGTCAAAGGGGGAGAAGATTTATAGGAAAATTGCACATGTGTTGCCAACAATTCCAAAGGGGGAGATTGTTGAGCAAAGTGTAGCAAACAGTATTGTCATTGTTGTCAACACAGTCAGACTGATTTATTGATGCAATGGACAAGAGTTTATTGAACAGCAAGGTGCAGCCAAAGTACAATGGATAGGAGTTCAGTGTTGAGCAAGGTGTTGCAGGAGGATTGTCATTGTTGTCAATACGGTCGGTTAGATCTAATGATGCAATGGACGAGCGGTTCAGAAGTCACTCGGATGCGAGAGGATAAAGTTCAAAAGTTAGTCGGATCATGAGTCCTTAAATGATAGATGCACGAAAGCGAGAAAACATAATTCGGAATGAGAAGAAGAGTCTTCGAACCTGAGATGTCAAGAAGCGAAAAGGTTTTTTTGTGAAAACCAAGGCGGTCGAGAATAAAAAGTTTTATTTAAAACCATGGATAACAGATTTGAAATGGGTTTTTCTTAAAACCCAAGTTGGCTCTTCGTTTCGTTGAAAAAGATGCCCCGGTGATAAAGATATTTAATTTTAAATATTTAGTTTAAATTTTAAAGGTTTTTTGTGAAAACCAAGGCAGTCAAAATAAAAAGTTTTATTTAAAACCATGGATAACAGATTTGAAATGGGTTTTTCTTAAAACCCAAGTTGGCTCTTCGTTTCGTTGAAAAATATGCCCCGGTGATGAAGATATTTAATTTTAAATATTTAGTTTAAATTTTATTTTATTTAAAATTTAAATTAAAATATTAAATTAAATTAAAAGGGCCGACATGTTACTATTTCGCGACAATAAGCTACAGGAAAGTGACGAAGGTGGAAGAAGTGTTTGAGGCCGACAAAGTTAAATCCGGGCCGACGGATTTTAGGGTTTGGCGCTGACAAATTCTAGGGTTTCTCAACAGACGTTCTTTTAGGGTTTGTTCCTAAAACTTCTTCTATAAAAGCAAGGGTACTTCGAGTTTGAACAATGGGGTGAAAAGATAAAGTGCGAATGCGAGCATAGTGTTTGTGAAAGTGAAGTTCGTGTTGAGCGGAGAGCAGAATGTGAAACGACACAGAGTGTGCGAAGCGTGTGCGGAGAAAGCAGAGTGTGCGAGAGAAGCGCGAAGGGCAAAGTTGATTGCAAAGTACAGTCTGTAGCGGTGCAGAAAAGCTATGTGAAGTGATTGTGCAAGAGAGAGCGAGTGCACGAGATATTGCAAAGGTGATGTAGACCGGTTAGAGTCTTGCAATAACAAAGGTATATGTCAAACATTTTTTATTCAATATTGAAGTCCGGTTGGTCTTTGGCAAATTAAGGGGTTGGTGCCTCTTTCCGGTTGGTCTTTGGTAAACAATTTGTCCAGTTGGTGCTTGGCAAATTAAGGGGTTGGTGCCTCTTTCCGGTAGGTGCTGGTAAAATAGGAGTTGGTGCTCCATTCCGTTGAAGCGAGATAAAGTTAAGGGGTTGGTGCTCCTTCCGGTTGGTGCTGGTAAAGGATTATGTAAAGTTGTAGCTTTGCATTGATTGGATTTGGATGGTAGTCCAAGCAGTATTTTTGAGGAGTAGCCACATTGGTGAACCTCGTTAAAATGTTGTGTTATGTGTGATGCTTTCTTGATGCATTTAGTATCTCTTTTATCTGCTTTAAACTGTTGCTGGTTTTATAATCTAATTGTTTTAGAAGTTTTTAAAGAACACACTGATTCACCCCCCCTCTTAGTGTCATTGTGATTACAACAGATTATGTTCATTGCTATATGAGTGGTAATGACCTTAGTTAGCCCATGGAGGTGTGGTAACTAAGCACCAAGGATTTATGCCTAATTAACCTACCTAGATAGACTTAGGGTAAGGTTAGGGAATAGGCATTCCCCTTTAAGTATTATGGACCTTTAAGTTAATCCCTACACTATGGTCATATTTTCCTATGTCAACGAGGGTATATAAAAGGTGGGGGGACAACTTTGGCATCCTTATAAATTATGAGGTTGATTTAGGAAAACCCTAGAAAATATAGGACATTATATACTCTTGTCCATCAAGTGTCATCTACAGTGACATTAAACTCAAATGTAATGAAGCCTTGAGAATATTAAAAAGAAATATATTGGGACTTCTTTGTGAACCTTACTTGACAAAAAAATGTACCTCTCTCTTGAGTTTGTTTTGGTGGGTTTTTACATGCATGTAGAAGTGTAAGATTCATGTAGATGTGTGCAAGTGTCTTAAAGTCAAGTTTCCATGAATATTTGTGTATGCAAGTGACAATATGATAAGCCAAGAGTCATGAGACTTGTCATATGGAGAGCAATAGTAAAGTACTTAAATAATAACATTACTATGGATATTATGGAGATAATACTCCATGAGAAAGCAATCTAAGAAGGAGAATTATGAGTGCAATCTATTTATAAGATCCAATTTGGAATAAAGCTTGTATACAAATTTGAGCAATTAATATTTTATGTTTTTTCATGCATAGTTCATGAATGACATAGGCCATTTAAACTTATTTTTTATTATATATAAATGAATGTTATTTTTAGTATTACACTGGCCTTGATATACATATTAATTTGATCATATATTATTCTACTCATTATATGATTATTTTGACCTTTAATATTGTGGCTATTTTATATTGGGACCGATGATATTTTCTGGTAGTAAGTATTAAAAACCAATAATAATGAACTAGAGATAATTTATTTTGTATAATTAGATACATAACCTATTTCTAATATCTATAAGGAAACCAAATGCTCCTCTTATAAAATTTTAAATAATATTACAAATCAACACTCTTTTATACAAAATATAGTTATGTTTTGCTTAGACATCTATAATAACAACCATACTCTTAAAAGAGATTAGGTCTAATAATGATATCATATTCTAATAGTTATTCATTATAAAAACAAAAATCATAAAGTCTCAAGACATGTATGTTATTGAAATAAAGGAATCTAATCATTACTCTATAGATTTATCCTTTCTTACAAAGTAAAATTTTAAATTATTTAAAATAAAATCCCTAAATAATAATTTAAAAATTAGCAAGCAATTTCATTCTTATATTTTTTTGAAGAGATGAAGAGTAAAAATCTTCGAACTATGTATATATTGGATCCATTTTCTAAGTTCACATTAACTTTAGATTTTGTAATAGTCCTCAACAATTGGATTTGAAACAAGGTTTATTACTATATTTTAAAAATCAAATTACAAATCAAATAGTACATAGAATTCATCAATTTCATGACGAATCTAGTTATAATAGTGTTATCCTCACAACCATTCATGGAAATCACAAAGAAGTTTATAAATCCATACTAACATGTTTGGATTTTCTTATAAGCATATATTTGATAGACCTTAATGTCATATAGATAGAGAGTTTTAAACACATTTTATTTCCTCAACATTGTTGTGAATCCATTTATATAAAATTTTAATTCAAATAACTTACAAAGGTATTTTTTAAAAAATATACATCATATAACTAAAGAAAAAATTTCTAGGTCTTCTACTAATCAAAAGGGCTTTCAAAAAGCAAGACTGCTTTGAGTTCATCATTATCAAATTGCATCATTCCAATAGGTCTAATTGATATATTGAGGAGTGTATATAGAATCTCCATGCGTAAGTGCATCTAAACAAGTGCAATGTAATGTAATTTCACAAGGTACACAAAAGTACATTCTTGAAAAACACCAATTCCAAGATCAATTACTTTCATTCTATAATTATTTAGTGTTGACAATCATATTCAATAGTAAAAATTCTCCATGTTTTTTTGTTTTAACCATTACACGTAAGTCTATCACCCCATGTGGTTGCTATCAATTGAGGTGGTCAAAGGATGTAAAAACTCACTTTAAAACTATTATAAAGGAGGGAGAGCATCATAGGGGAAATTTACCATCCACTATGGAATTATTATGAGGAATTTCCTCAACACATTTTTCTAAATGAAAGAACTAACCTTTCTTTGAGGAAATAAAATATAGAGAACTGACATGACAATAAGAGTAATTTGAGGTAGTGTTAATCTATCTACATGAAGTACACTAAATCATACAATGTATGTATCCTATTTGCATGAATTCAACCAAATCATACAACTTAACACATAATGAATACATCGTATTTACATGAAGTAAAGAAAATCATGCAACTTAACATACAATTAATGCATCCTATTCACATGGTAGGTCAAAGGCTAATGTGATTCTTCCATCAAAGAAAAATATTGAAAGGAATCTAGGGTTTTGAAGGCAACTATGTGAGGGTTTTGGTTGTGGGTTGAGCACAAGCAGTGGTAGAGGCTGTATTTTGGGGCCTTCAGGCCCTAGCGACCAGTTTTTTTTGTTGTTTTACCCTCGATAAATATGGGATATGTTGTAGAAGATCCATTATGGGTTAATAATATTTCATTCAACAAATATTCATGCTATGAACTTGATTAAAAGTTACTTTCAATTTACTGCCCAAGAAAAAAGCAAAAATCACACATTTCCTTGGAGACCAAGGCATGGATTAAAGAGATCTAGAAACAAGTTTCAAGCTATAGACAAAATAAGAGAAGCCTGCTTTGGAAAATAAAAAATGGCTGAGAACTCAAGAAATATTGATGCTAAGGAACACCCCCAAAATAGATCCACTATGGAAACCCCTTTCAAGGGTAAGGATTTTGGGGATTTAGCCCCAAAAATAAATTTTAGGGATGTCCTCCATGGTGGAAAGTCACATGCTAATGCTAACATTAATATTAAGGCTTCTCATAGACCTATAAGAATTCCTAATATTGATCCTAGGAAAATTAAAACAAGATGTTTAAGAGTAGCTGATGGAACCCTAATAGTTTAGCTGAAAATGGGTGATATTCAAGATGGCATAGAATATTTGGAGAGAAGAGAACTAATTTTTTGTTTCTTAGGTTTTTGTCTGAGCCTATCTACTTTCAAATAGTGGGCTGCAAAATACTAGAAAAAAAAGGTGAGACACAAATCTTTGTTTATCCCAATGGTTATTTTCTTGTTATTTTTTCTAATGATGAAGACGGAGAGAAAATATTTCAAGGGGGGCCTTGGTTCTTTGAAAGGGCAAGGATTTTCATGAAGAATTAGCACATCAAATTTAAAGCTATAGAAGATATGCCTTCTACAAGACCTGTGTGGGTTAGAATCTTTGGCCTTCTTGTTGAATTTTGGAATCTAATTATATTTTTTACAATTTTTACAATTGGAAACTCCCTTGGAACTTTCATAATTATTGTTGACTGTACATAAATTTGAACACATTATTTATGCTCAAATTTGTGTCTTAATGAATTTTGAAAAACCCCTTCTAGAAAATATCTCAATACAACTTGGGGAGGACACTTGGGATTAGGTGGTGGACTATGAGAACATTCCTTGCCATTGAAAAATATGCCATGAATATGGTCATTTGGCTAGTGTATGTCTGAATAAGATTCCAAAAAAAAAAAAAAGAGGACACAAACTTAGCATGTTTCCAAATGCATAAAAATAAAAACACTAAAAAAGACTAGTTATGAAGGATCAATCGATTTTGTCAACTAATATGTTTGGAATTATTTCCAAAAATAGCATCCTAGGAGAGGAAGAGGACATAATGGAGATAAAAATCTTAGAAACATAGTTTAAATTTGCAGGAAAGGACTCATATATAAACTAGGAAATTTAATATTTTCAACAAAGAAATAAGGGAAAAACATAGACAACAAGAACATTCTTTTAAATTCTAGAACTTAAGATAATTCAACGCCCAAGATAAAATTTATTAAACCTTCCAATAATGCTTTGGTTTTGTATATGCATACTTTAGGGGTAGAATTTATCCTAGATTCACTTGGGGTAAGACAAGAAACATACAAAAAAAAGAAGATGGACACTAATAAAAAGGTATGTCACAAGACTAATCAACATAATATGGTAAAATAAGGTGGAAATATTGTAGAGGAAGGCAAGATTAATGCCCTTACCAACATATTTAGTCCCATTATTAATGAATATCATCACTTAGAATATTATAGGACTAAAAGGGAATCTATTAGAACAAGATTGCTGATGTTTTAGCTAATTGGGCATTGGACTAAGTTGATCTTACTTACTATGGCCACCCTCCAAAATGGTGGGCTTCGCAAATAAGGGATGATTTTATTTTAATCCTTTCTCTAGATGGATCCAATACTAGAGGTACCCAATTTATTTTTTCTTTGTATTAGCTTCTCTTTGGTTTAGTTAGGGTATTTCAGTTCCCCAAATCATAAAGATCGTTCTTATATTTCCTTTGTTGAATTTTGGATAAAAGGCCTACTAGAATGGTTTGGCTAAATATGTAATATGTTTTTTCCTTCATTTAATTTTTTGGTGTGTGTGTTTTTTTTTATTTTTTAATGTTTTGTGTTTTTTATTTTTGTGTTGTTTTTGTGTTTTGTTGTTGTTTGTGTTTTTGTTGTTTTAGGCATGCTCTTTGAGTGTGCCAAAGGGGGTAGACCAAGTGCAATCCTTGAGCATATTTTGGCAGAATAGATACCCCTACCTCCTTGGGTCTTACCCAAAAGTGGCACCTCAAAAGGGGTGTTTTCCAAAAAAAATGCATCCTATTCACATGAAGTCAACAATAGACCATTCATCTCAACTTATCATGAATGCTTTCTATTTATATGAAATTAATAATTAAGTCATGTAATTAGCAAACATAATTATTACTTATATCCTAGCTTGACCAAGATTTCATCTAAAAGTCCACCCAATTTGTTCCTTAGGGTATAATTTTATTATAATTATAACATGCATATATCAATGCTCATTCACTAAAATGCTATCCCTATGTTCACCCATGTAGGACTTGAATTACAAATACCTTCTAGAATTAATCCATGTTCTATCACTTAGTATCATCTCATCCTCTCACTTACATAAGATCTAAGCATTTTAAGTGTTGGCCTATTAAGTGTACTATCACAAAGTGAGTTGATATTATTTTAACATATATAGGCAAAAGTGCAACCAAATTAAGGCTTCCATAGTATATTCTTACATCTAGAAGTCAAGTTAAATACAACCATAAATCAAAGTTTTGCAATGAGCAACTAATAATAGGTTTATAACATAGTGGTGTTGAATCACGTACAACATTAAATATGTATTCCAACTTGTATAGTGACAAACAACATTGATGAGTCACATTACAACCAAGAAGAGTCAAACTACATCATTGATTGACAAATGAAATAATATTTTCAAGGGATAAACTATAATTGTCATAAGCAACAATTGGTCGTGTATTATCAAAATATTAAGAAGACTTGATCTATAGTAGAAATTGTGAATATGCCATTGTACATATATAGAAATAAGTGATAATATTTGTCTTAGATGTGTTACAACTCACTATGTTGTCCTATCAAGTCAACTTGTCCATCAATACAACATTTGGTATATTTAGCTACCAAAACATACATATAGTTAATTGGGACAACTTCAAAACTTTAAACTTTAAGAGTATACAAAGTACAAGTTAAGTTATAGCCAATAGGGTGGTTGTAGCCCTATTAAAGGTAAAATTATCTTTGTAAAATATTCTCGTACTAAAATTTAAAAAGAGAAAAAGTGAATCATGAATTAGATATGTATTTTACACCACTATGGAATTTTCCAATTTATAACTAACTTGTGAATAATTTCCATGCTCTATGAAAATTACAAAGTCTTGTAAGTTCATATTTGGTTTGGAGAAATTCACATTTGGAATACCCTATTCAATTTTAAGAATAAATTCTCTCTTTTTTTATAGAGGATTTAATTACCGTATTTGATGAAAAAAATCAAGGCTTCTCAAAATTTTGACAAGATGTAGAAGATTACATGGTTTGTTTCCAAGCACATAGGATTTCCATTTTAAAATCCATTGCAAAAGGATTTTATAACTTCCAAAAGTCTATACTCTAGATATCCTAGTTCTAGCTGGGGTTTACCCATAATTACACATAAAATCCATAAATAAAAGAGGCAACAATGCCATGAAGATGAAGCCACTCGTAAAGCAAATTGTGCATTCTTCTTCAAAGCTTCATTAAACAAGAAATATCCATTTTGCCTTTTTATGATTAAAAAATATTGTAGAGAAAATATTTTCTAATCATTTGGGATTCCTTTAAAATAAAAATGAACAATAGAGAGGAAAACATAATTTTATAGGGTCTGGACAATAAAAAGGGACTGAATGATACCTTTTTATTCAATAGAAACTTTGTAGCACCAAAAATCACTTTGGAAGACTCCCTTCTTCCCTTTTTTATTATGCAATTTGATTCCTTCATGTGTGTCTTTGTGCCTCTACTTTTAACACACAATAAGTTTTTTATGACTTTAAGACTCATTCTAGTCCACTATTTTCATTGTTTGGTAAAATCCCCTTTTGAAATATCCATCTAAAAATAGAGGGTATTCACCAAAATTACAAGGTTAGTGTTAGAAATTAATTTATGCAGCTATTCCATTGATTTATTGCCATGGAACAACTATTTCTTCTTTACTAGTTTCTCTTCCAACTCTAAATTGCATGTCAAAATGAGAATACTACAAAAAGAAATGGTTTTTGTATTAGAGGTTTTAGGGCTTTGTTGCTTGAATTCTCAATTCCTGAAAGGTGTTTCTGATCCTTGGTTCCTTATTCATAAGGTGTGGCTTAGAGGTCCTATCCCCAAATTCAATCTATTACTCTAGCTTGCCATTCAAAATAAAGTTCAGTTGGCCATTTTGTATTTCATTGGGATTTTTGGGAAAATTTTGTATTAATTTCTATATGAAGCGATAATATACTTTCCATTCAGTATGTAGAAGTCTGATATGTTGTATTCCAGAAAGAATGAAGAAAAGTCCCGAAGACACTTTGAAAAAATATTTATGTATTTATGAATATTTACGTTCGCCCTTAAGGAAGGGCGAACGCCTCATTCACCCTTTCCTGGGGTGAACCTATTTTGAAAATGTATTGGCAAAAATATCTAAGTATGAAATCGTGTTCGCCCTTCCTTAGGGGTGAACGTGTCGTTCGCCCTTTCTTGGGGCGAACGCGCCTTGGGGTACTTGGTCGCCCGTGCGCCTGAAAAATGTTGTGCGCCCTGGTCGAGGGGCGAACATGACGTTCGCCCATCCCAGGGGTGAACTTACTTTCAACAATGAAGAGTTTCGTTCGCCTTTCCTTAGGGGTGAATGTCCCGTTCGCCCTTTCATGGGGTGAACCTGCTTAATGAAGATCGCGCGCGCGTTTGATGTGGCGAAGATGAATTTAAGGCGAACAAGGAATTGGTCAAATGTTGAATTGCATGTATTTAATGAAGGGCGCCCTCAGTAACTCTGTTTTGTGAATCGCAAGGACAAAGGCGAGGAGAAATAAGTTTTCATGATTTCCAATGTACCAAAGGTGTTTTAAAGAATTTAATGATTTCTCCTGTCATGCACATCTACGTCCGAATTTCAGATTTTCTAGAATTTGTTTCTCAAGTGCACGGATTTTCCAAGAAATCGAGGAGATTTTTTTGGTTTTTGTCTTTGATCCCAGGACATTCTTCTCTTACATGTATTAAATGAAAGAGGCAGAAACCTCTATAAATACTAAGCAAATATTGTTGTAAAAGGAGGTTAGACACTTTGCGAGAATACTCTCTAAGTTCTCTGCATTAATGAAAGACATCAGGCTTCTGAATTGATAAGTGATTCTGCATATAATTTCTTTCTGTGTAGTGCACTTCCTTTAACATTCGCTCTTTTTATTTGCTATCTAGTTTAAATTCTACATTTGGATTTAAATATTGCCAGTGGGAGAGTGAGTACCGAGGTGTTAATTTAAAAGTTATTATTGCAAGATTGTGGGTTTATTCTATTGCCTTTCCTTCTATTTGATGTTGTTTTGTGCTTGAGCATTTTCCTGTTCTTAGTCTGCCCCAAAACCTGCACTTTGGCCTGTGGCCATATTTCCCATTTCTTTCCGCAATTTGTAATTTCTTTCCTGCATCTCTAGTCTTCAACCAGTTTTAGAATTAGTTCGAGAACCAACCCTCTCTGGAGATTGGCACGGAGGACATCTCTTTCCTCCGGCATTTCAATGTTGGTCGTATCTAGGGTGCATAAACATAGTGTTTATTGATTAGGCAGATATTTGACCAATAATTTTTGGCACGCCCGGTGGGACTTTTCCAAGGTTCCACCTTCAGCAGTGCTAGGTTTGGTGTTCACCTTCCTGCTTGAGAATAGAACATCTGGTGACTCAATTGTTACCCAGAACTCCGTAAGCATGAGAACGACGAAAGTTGTCTCTCATGAATACAAGATCAAAAGCCAAGAATCCTGATAATCAAATTTTTTATGAGTTAGACATTCAAAGGCTAGGAGAGCATCCTCAAGTAGCCACTTTTCGAAGAACGTCCTCACTTCCTTATATTCCATCCATACCAACCATTTCATCTTCCCGATTAGCCGGTGTGTTTTCCACTCCCGTAAGTCCTGTAAGTACCGCCACTAGTTTTCCCCAGCCTTCGTCTACTACAACCACTAACGCTTCACGACCTATTCCTCATATTCTGGTGCATATGGCTCAGAATCCCCCACCACATCAACAACAACTTCCTAGATAGTTTTTGGCTTGGAATAGCTCAGGCGCACTGAATTTGCAAGCGCAGAACCCAGTACCTCAAGTTGCTCTAAAGGCTTTGCCAACATATGATGGTACTGGAAAGACTGCGTACGAGCATATCCAAGATGTAGCATCTCTTGCAACTATTCATGATATAACTGATGAAGATGTGATGATAAAGCTTTTGGTTTTGTCATTAAGAGGAAAATTGCTCTATTGGTACCGATATTTGCAACCTGGCACAATTACTTCATGGGATCAATTGGCGGAATTGCTGATTAAGAATTTTCATGAGCAAGCTGATCCGTATTCGCTGCTACATCAGTTCACCTCGATTCAAAGACATCCTCAAGAGGAGCTTGTAGATTTCAATGTGTGATTTGCGTGAAGCTGGCAGCGGGTTCCAGATGGTTTACGGTCGACCCACGAGCAAGCGACGTTTTATTATCTTCATGCGCTCAGTACCGATATTGGTATGGCGGTGCGCCAGGCTAATGTGACCACCTTCCTGGATCTCTATACACAAGCTCAAAAAGTTGAATCAGATTTGATTGTTGTAGGAAGGCTTCCTCCGAAGGCGACAATGCCTATTCTTCCGGATCTACCACAATATCTTTATTCCAATGCATTTTTGTAGCCCATGCCATCGATGTATCTTGTTCCCTCATGGAATTTAGGCTCCCCTCAAGTAGCTCCTATCCCTGCCCCATAGTCATCTGCTATAAGCTTTCCACATTTTTTTGCTCCAATAGTATCATCACAACCTTCATCCGTTTCTTTTCCAACATTGCCAGTACTTCTAGCCCCTTTACCTTTTCTCGCACCGCAAGCGCCCTTGCCATTGCCAGTGCCCATTCCATCATCTAGTATGGACCCCCTCACGGTTTTGTTACAAGAAGTAAAATCCAATAATGCGGCTTTGAGGACAATATCCAATGAGCTGACAACTATGAGGAAGAAGCAAGTTGAAGCTGAGTTTCGATCGAGAAGGTTCCAGACTCCACCGATCACCCGAGAGCAAGCATCCACTAGCAGGGGACCTAAGAAGAACAATATGGTGCAGGCAAATGATGAGATTAATGCATCCAAAAGGACATATTGGTGTTCTACTTGTAATGATCCTCATGGTGAAGATACATGTATGGTCCATCTGAACTATGTTCAGACACTGGCATAAAGTGCTTTGGGTGGGCAAGTTAACATGATTCGAGAAGCGGAACATAATTGTATGGTGTCATCTCCCGAGCAAGTTTCAGTCCTTACCAGGTCTAGAAAGAGGCCAGTGATCGTGGATCCCATGGAATTGCAGCCATTGAAAGTACCCATGGTTCCAAAAGCTCTGGAAGAAAAGCGAACATCCCAGATAAAGACTCGTAATGTTTTCAAGTCAAAAGATTCACCACCTGGGCAAGCACAAGGTAAAGCGCAAGCTCAGCCTTCAACTTCGCAACACATGGCCACTGCCCCAGCCTCCGATGAGATGAAAGAGCAAGCTAAGGAAAAACTCAAATATCCTTCGTTGACTAAAAGGCAAAGAGTAGAAGCTACACAACAGTATCGAGATAAGTACGAACGGTCCTTAGAAGAAAAGGTCCCACCTGCTCATAGCTACAGTATCATGGAGGAAATGAAGAAAATCCCAGCTAGGATTAGCTTGTATGATGCATTGCAGCTGCTAGGGTAGATTGATTTGTTGCAAGAATCCCTAAAGAGCGCCAAAGACCAAAAGAAAGATCGTTTGCAAATAGTCTTGGCTCAAGCGCTCCCCACTTCGGTGATAGGTAAAAATCATCCTCCTCCATTTTATTTATCTTTGAGAATGGAAGGGTGGATTGTGCATAATTGCATGATCGACTCTGGTGCTGCCACTACTGTTATGCCCAAGGCGGTATGCGAAGTGATGGGAATGGAGTATACAAGGAGCAGTCCAGGAGTGTTACAATTGGATGGTACCCCAGTTAAAATGGTTGGAGTAATCAAGGATATTCCAATTGTGCTTCATAGCATGCCACAGATCACTATCATTCAGGAGGTTGTGGTTGTTGATTTAGAACCTTATTTTAGCATGTGCCTTTCAAGGGAATTCATAGCTAAGTTGGGAGGTTATCTGTCCTTAGATTATTCACATTTGGAGATTCCATTCAAAGGTAGGCGAATTCACATTCATAATGAGAAACCTTCCCCTTTTCATATCGAGAAGATAGAGGAGGTAGAACAAGCCCCAGGCATGGTAAATATGATGACCGAAGAATTGGAAGAAGTTGGTCCGATTGAAGAAGTACCTGAGGAGCTTCGCCTAGAAGATGAGTTTTTGTTGACAGACTTTAATGCTGTGATCGGAATGGACATTGGTTGTTATTCCATCCAGAAGGCAGAAAAGCCTCGAGAACAAGCCCTTAAGCCCCCAAAACCTATTTCGCATCAGTTATGGAAGTTGTTCTTTGATGGCGCTCGATGTAAGAATGGTGCAGGAGTAGGTGTTGTGTTGGTTTCTCCTGAAGGCATACAAAAAATGTACTCCTATAGATTGACCTAGAGTTGTACAAATAATGCCGCTGAATATGAAGCATTATGCCTTGGCTTGAAAAAGGCCAAGAAATTGGGAATTGAGCAGTTGCAAATTTTTGGTGATTCCGAGCTTATAGTCAATCAAGTTACAAACAGATGTGTGTCGAAGCAACATTACTTGAAGGCTTATCGCAATAGGGTGTGGGATATTTTTGAAGTATTTAAAGCTTTGAATATTCAAGCAATTCCTAGGGAGCAAAATAGACACGCTGACATTTTAGCTTCCCTGGGTGCTAATTATTCTCCTGCCGAGCAAGTGGTCCAAAAACCCAAGACAATGAGGGTAATCTACAGACCTTCCATTCCAGATAAGGGCCTCTATTGGCAGGTGTTCGATAATGATGAGCAAATAGTGAATTTTCTCCTCAAAGAGGTTGCCAACGCAGAAAATAAAGTTCTTGTGGAAGAAGAAAAAGAAGAGATGATCCAGTTAAGGAATAATCATATTCCTAGAGGTTTGATTTCGCTAGAAAGCCTGTTTGATCAAAGTGATAGAGCTGATAAACATAGGATTAAGGTGGATGCCAAGGAATACAGAGAATTGCAGTTGGAGCCAGGAAAGGTCATTAAGGTTGGTACCGATTGCGAATCGAACAAAATTGAGGGCATTAGAAGTTTATGCTATGAATACCCAGATATTGTAGCATGGAGTTATCAAGACTTGAAAGGGTACGACAAGAACGTGATCCAACACACCATCGAGCTGCAAGAAGGGGTGAAGCCTTTTCGGTAGAAGTAGCATCCTGTCAATCCCAAGATCGAAGTCCTCATGAAAGCAGAGTTATTGAAGATGCTTGAAGCAAAGATCATTTATCCTATTAAGCATTCCACCTGGGTAGCGAACCTGGTTCCTGTAAGAAAGAAGAATGGAGATATACGTCTGTGTGTTGATTTTCAGAATTTAAATCAGGCATCACTTAAGGATCATTATCCTCTTCCCTAGATAGATCAGATTCTTCATGTTGTGGCTGGTGCTCAGAGATTTTCCTTGTTAGATGGCTTCTCTGGGTACAATAAAATTTGGGTTAAGGATGAGGATCAATACAAGATGGCATTTACAACTAAATGGGGTACATTCGCTTATCAGCGGATGCCTTTCGGGCTTTCAAATGTTGGTGCAACTTTTTAGAGAGCCATGGACGTCGCCTTCGGTGAGTTGCTAAATAAAATCATTGTGATTTATCTTGATGATATGACGGTGTTTTCACATTGCAGAACAGATCATGTTTCCCATCTAAGGCAAATATTTGAGAAGTGCCAAGAATTTGGGATTTCCATAAATCTGAAGAAGTCAATTTTTGCGGTCAAGGAAGGGAAGCTACTGGGCCATGTGATCTCACAAGAAGGATTGGCCATAGATCCTGTGCGAGCTGAAGCGCTAATGAAATTGCCACTACCTACGAATAAGAAAGACTTGCAGTCCTTCTTCGGACAAATAAACTTCATTCGCAAGTTCATTGCTGATTTTTCCCAAGTCATCAAACCAATGATAGAGCTCTTGAAAAATAATGTTGAGTTTAAGTGGACGGAGGCCAGGAAGTGAGCTTTTCAAGAAATCAAAGAGAGGATAACTCAGGCGCTAGTATTGATCAACCCTGACTACTCCAAAGATTTCATACTATATGCAGTAGGTGAGCAGGAGAGCTATGTTGCCGTGCTCACACAAAAACAAGATGATGGCAAAGAAAAGCCTATCGCTTTTCTAAGTCAGGTTATTGCACCGCACCAGGAGAAGTACAATTTTATTGAGAAGCAGGTTTATGCAGTTATGAAAGCCTTGAAGAAGTTTCACCACTTCGTTTCTCAGAGTAGAACTGTGGTTTACGTCATTCACCCTGATGTTCAAAATTTTATAATTCAAGGAGAGTTGGGTGATAAGAGAGCCAAATGGGTTTCAAAGATCCAGGAGTATGATGTAGAGATCAAGCCGACAAAGTTGGTTCGTGGGCGCGCTCTCTGTCAAGAGTTGGCCAAAAGCGTTGTTGTTGAGGCAAATCGTGAAGATGTAATTTGTGCGAATAATGCAACGGGCGACAAAGAATGGATCGAGGAACTCATTGAGTATTTTACTTCTGGAAGGTGTCCTAGCCGCTTTAACCCCTCACAGCATCGAAGGTTCAGATTGCAGGCACTCAGGTATGTGTTGTTGCCCAACGGCCTATATTATAAGAACATTGATGGTATACTCCTTAGATGTGTGAAAGATTCTGAGAAAACAAAAATTTTGGAGGAGTTCCACTTCGGGTTATCAGGAGGGCACTATGCTGGTAGACCTATGGCTCTAAAAATTATTCGAGCAGGCTATTATTGGCCTACTCTATTTGCCGATTCGCACAAGATAAGTCAGCAGTGTGACAGTTGTCAAAGATATGTGGGTCGAGTGAGAAAAGGAGCATCACCATTGCATCCGATTCAGGTAGAGGCGCCCTTTCAACAGTGGGGTCTTGATTTTATAGGTGTTATTGATCCACACTCCTCTATAGAGCATAAGTATATTCTAACTACAACATATTACTTCACCAGATGGGTAGAAGCTATACCCACCAAAAAGGTTGATCAGGCGACTGTTATTTCTTTTCTGGAGAGCCTCATCACCCATTTTGGTATACCCGATTCCTTAGTTACCGATAATGGTACTCCTTTCATTGGAGCCAAAATTATCGAATTCACCAGTAGGTATGGTATTTATTTGAAGACATCTTCCAATTATTACCCACAGGGGAATGGATTGGCTGAGTCAACCAACAAAAATTTGCTTCGGATTCTGAAGAGAATAATGGGTGAGAATAAGAGAAATTGGCATTTGTTGTTAAATCAGGCGCTTTGGGCTGATCGCATTTCAGTAAAGAAGTCCATTAAAATGTCCCCGTATGCTTTGGTTTATGGGAAAGAAGTTGTCCTTCCTACCCATATTGAGCTTCCTGTGCTTCAGACTTTGCAGATGTTTCAAGATGAAAACGAAGAAAATAGTCCCATGGAGGCAAGGTTGGCACAGTTGCTGCAATTAGAAGAAGAAAGGGAGCGAGCTTATCACACTTTTTAGAACATGCTACGGAGATGAAGAAGTGGTTCTAGAGTAAAACCACTGATCGAAGCTTCCAGGTGGGTGACTTGGTATTAAAATGGAACGAAAAAAATCTAAGCCTGGGAAACATCATAAGTTTGATGCAATTTGGGAGGGACCTTTTCGGATTTTGGCTGTCACTTCTTCTAATGCATTTTGAATCTGTGATATGGAAGGGCATGAGCTCCCTATTTCGGTGAATGGCCTTCATTTGAAGGCCTATATTTCATAATTTTAAATCAAAGGTAGTACCTTGTACATATGTAAATATTTTCGTGTAAATATGCATGTTGCTAAAAAAAAAAGAAAAAAAATGAAATTCAAGGATGGCAAAGTGATAATACAGGGTCGCGTGCACCCCTTGGAAGGGGCAAACATTACGTTCACCCATTTTTAAGGTGAACGCGTCTTGTTGACGTCACCCAAAAAAAAAAAATGAAAGAAAAAAATAGCATTGTGCATGGCGCTTTTTCTAAAAAAAAAACAAAAAGGAAGAGAAAACATAGTAAATCTTGCTTTAAGTCTTTCCCTATTTTTAGAAAAGAAGGCATGCCATGGAGTTTTAAAGGACACATTCGTTGGTGAAGCTTTCCCAAGACGCGCATTCGGAGCAATTAATTTTTCCCAAAGGTTACGTGGCGGTCATCGAAAGTAGCCGATGCCAACTTTAAGTGATGATGTTCAAACATGGGAGGCGCTCAGATTGAGCTTTTCAAGGTAGCTGACAAAATTAATGATTGATGATTAATGGCTGGTTTGGTCTTCCTAGTAAGCTTCTAGTGCTAGGGCACGTTGTTCTATGAGATTGCGCTGCACAGTGGGCACATTTTCCAAGGAGAATCTGGCGATGAACCAAAGGGAAGGTTTTTTGTGCTTCGGGAAGGGAGTCTGAGTGATTTTCAAAGAATATTTCTCTCCGAAGGTACATCTACATTTAATTCTGTAATTACTATGGTAGTTGGTAACGCTCCTATAAAATTCTAAAGAAAAAAGGCAAGTTTTGTTTTCCCTTATTTTTTTTTCTTTTCTTGCTACGTTGTATCCTGCTTTCCAAGGTGCAGAAGAATTTTTAGAAGTTGCAAAGCAGGGAATTGCAGAAAAGTTACAGTTTTTATCTGACAAAATGGGAAGACATAGCAAAGAATAGACAAAGGTGCCGGAGGGTGTTGAAGTACAGCCAACTAAGAAATGAGAGAGAAGTTCAAGGGCTAAAAAGCTCGACATAATGATTATGTTGATTTGGATCCCTATGGAGATGAAATGGCCAAAATTGGTGATTGTTTGATCACACATAAGGGAATTGATAGATTAAGGCAAGAAGTTGAAGCTGCAGTCGATCAAGGGGTTTCCCATAATAGTTGGCTCACGACGCCTCACCATGCACAGATTTCATGGTATATTTGCTTATCTGTGCATCCATACCCCGAACTCATCCGATTAATTGCATAATTTTATGACCCCTCCACTAGAGCAGTTCGAAATGCCCAAAATAAGATTATTTTTATGATTACACCGAACGAGGTTCGAGAGGACTTTTCCTATAGGGTGAGCGCACCGAGCTATGCAGTAAATAAGAAAATTCATACGGATGAGCAAGAGGAAAAGTATGTTTCCACCGTTGATATGAGGCAATTTATGGAGACGCAGCTTGTCAAGGAGCCACAAATGGGGTAGCTGTCAAGTTTGCCTAAAGACCTTTTAGAATTCAAGTGCCAAGATATTTATTCCATGCTTTCCTGGGTTGCTAGGTTACCTTCAAATGAAACTGTGCACAAATGGTAGGCAACTATGGCCCAATGTATTTGCAAGGTAGAATTTTATTCTCCCGCGACTATGAGGCAGGGGGGAAATCCAATTTATTTTGACTAGGCTGAATTTATTTCTCGGAGAATTAATTCACAGTTGCAGAGGTTGCAAGAAGGAAATACTAGGGCATTTCAGCACACTTCACTGCTGGTATGGTTTTTCTTTTTTCAGATGCAACAATGTTTTTCTTTCATTACTGTTATGCAGATAGGTGAAAAGAATGAACAGTTTATAAGTGGACTCAAGTATTGACTAAGAAGGAGTTTGTATATAGCTTTAATAGCTGGTTTTTGGGCCCAACCATTGAGTTACTTTATGGTAGTTGTGATCGAGTGCCTCGCGACCTGAGAGATGTCGTTGTTTTAGAGGAGAAGGGTGACATATTTTTGCTCACTCAGGGCGTGGTTGTTCGAATTTTTGGATATACAAGTAAACCTTTTTTGTTGCCTTATTTTGCCACTGCGCGCATTTTTGCTATGGAAGTTGTGCACCAGATGGATTATATTAATGATATATACGGCTTCAGATGAGGGAAGAAGATGACCTGTACTATGCCTCTTAAGTTCGGGAGTATAGAAGTGAACCAGGTTGGGTAAAATCACCTTTTGATGGTGGCGCTTCAAGACCTAGGACTAATTGAGTTGCCGCAACGCTGGTGGTATGATCCACTTGGAAAATTTTTGACGTTTATTAAGGTGAAGACCTTTCATTGCTGCCCGTGCCTAGATATTCAAAAGCGTCAAAACAATTTTTATGGGCCAGACATGAATTGGCATGTGGACAAAATGTCCTCCCTTCCTCCATGGCATGATTATTATGAGCAAGAAGTGGAGTATAATCCAGGAAATAATAAAATGCATATTTCTCCTCCAGGCATATTTGGGACTGTTCAAGAGGCAAATCCTCATTGGAAGGAGGAGAAAATTATGAACTAGTGGGTAATGCGCATTCATCGAAGGAAGCCCCATGCTGCTTATGGATTGAAGCTTGATACCCAGTTCTCTGAAGTTTATGATAGGTTTGTGGATTCCTATCAACCTATCATCTTTACCACCATTTTGCCACAAAGTTTTCAATTGTCCGAAAGTGGTGAAAGCGAACCTGAGGAGGAGAGTCCTATGGTTGAGGACGATACTGAAGAAGAAGAGGAAGAAGAAGAACAATCATATGTTTTTCAAAGGTAGACTCAAAGAGCGAAGCATCCTCCGAAAGAGGTTCCCTCACCTAAGCAACAAAAATAGTCGGTGGCACCTCCTTTTCCTAGAGCAGCTAAGTGGCCCCGAACTGGCACGACCACTACTTCAACTATTACAACACCCATGTCTTTGGGTACTACGATTCCTATTACATCGAGTTCCGCAGTCACTTCTATACCAACAACAAACCTTGCCCTCAATGGTGAGAACCCTACATAAGTAGCGCAAATATTTTTGATGGTGCAATAAGAGGAGTAGCTTTCAAAAGATTCTCATGTTGAGATTCTGGATGAAGAAGTAGCCCTCAATATTGGTGAATAGGAGGTAGAGCGAGGAAAGGAGGTAGTTGCACAACCTCCTCCATCCATAGAACCAGTGGCGCTTGCACCCTAATGTACGTCATCTCTTCCTTCTTTTTTATTTTCCCTCATCGGGCACATAATGATTTCTTCTTCGATCCCATAAATTTCATTTTTGTCCCCTCCATTTTATACCTTCTCGCTCTTTGGTCTTCCTTCCGTTTCTCTTTCTATGGTTCTCTCTTCCACTTTTGCTACTTCCATTTCTGAAATCACTATTGTTCCTTTCATTCCTGCTTCCTCATCCTCCATTTCTTTTAGTTCTTATGCATCAGGGACTAATCCTTTTTCACGTCCCCTTCCCTCGGTCATCACTTCTTCCACCATTGTGGCTATTAGTATGCAAGCTCCATCTAGGCTTAGCATAACCACGGTTGCATCTATGTCCTCTATTTCATCCACTCTTTCCCTCTCTTCCACCATCCCTATGTCCATTCCTCCACTTCAATCTGTGTTGTCAGTGTCTACTGGGCCCAGTAACTTGGAGGTTTTTGTTCCATTTACCCCACTTTTGGAGCTACAGACTGTTCCAGATGTGCAGGTGGCTCACAAGTAGTCAAATATTGAAAAATTAAATTGGGTGCACCTAAGATCCTCTCAATGGTTGAAGAGTATGTGACAAAAAGAAGCTTTGGTACCAGCACGGGTGATCAAGAAGGTGGTCTTTGATCTAATTTCCAAGGAGGCTCATGTGACAACATTCACTCTGATGGTTCAGAAGCCTCAAGGCGAGTTGCAGCCTGAGGACTATATTTTTGAGACTATAACTAAATATCTTATGTAGATTGATCCCATTGAAAAAATGGGCAATATGCAAGTAGATATGAGCTCCTTGTATTTGCATGAGGAGCATTATAAAGAAAAATATTTTGAACTGCAAGATAGGATACTTGAGCTGGAGAGCGCACTGGCTAAGAGTAAGGTAATAGAAGAAAAAACGACCATTGAAAGGGAATATTTTTGCAATCAAATCAAGGTGCACTTAAAGGAGCGTGATGTTGCTCTAATTGAGATGCATAACCTTCAGCAACAGGTCGAAGAACTCAAAAAGCAGCTTGAAGCTAAGGTCACGCCTGTTGCGAGATTTTTACGTGATAGCATAAGAGACCTTTGCCTTTGCTCTATATGAAATTCTATAAATTTGGTTGCGCACATAGTCAAGGTGTTATAGTACTTATGGGAAGCAAGGATACAAATCTAGCTTGGGCAACAAATGATTTATTCAGTGGAAAATTTTTTGTTGCCCCATATGGAGATGGCTGTGAAGATACAAACTTTGTTGAATACATCTTTGTATATTTGCCCTCTCAACGAGATGGACTATGCTTGGTCTTGAGCACGGGTAACTATGGGAAGCTATTTTCAGTGTATGGACTTTGTAAATGAGGTGCGGGCCATCCTAAATACTATTGAGTGGGAACATACTATTTTGATGTCTCATTTTGAGACTATCGATCGGCTGGGTTCACCACCTTCCTAGATGACCGGGGTGAGCCTCTTTCGATGGAGCAGTTGCAAGAGCTTTGGAGTGCATTTATTGAAGATACTACAGATGTTTATGCCTTGGCTAAGCCCCTCACTCAAGCACAAGTCTTGCCACTGATGGAGAAATATACATGTTTGGAGCTTTCCCTTTAAGATTTAACTCAACGTTCGAAGTGCCTCAGCTTGAAATATGTACAAAGTCTTTGTTTTTTTTATGAGTCTCTTAGTACTTGTTGCTTGTTTACTATTGAATCTTGGCATGACATTGTTTGCACGTATGAGGCCCTTTCAGAGGTTATTGTAGAATAGGAAGCAAAGGCAGCAACAAATCGTGAAACAGCAAAAAATGCGATGGAAGAAGTTGAACGTGCTAAAGTGCTTAGGGTCACAGCTGAAGCAGAGGAAGAAGAGTGCACACAGGTGGCCCCCAGAAGATAAGATGTTTGCATCTCTTGTATAGACTCTGCACCCAATGGATAAAGGCCTAGGATCGCTTGCATCCATGCGAGTTAGATACCCCGTGAGTCACCAAGAAATGTTGGACATTTTGTATTTCATTGGGATTTTTGGAAAATTTTGTATTAATTTATGTATGAAGTGATAATATGCTTTCCATTCAGTATGTAGAAGTCTGATATGTTGTATTCCAGAAAGAACGAAGAAAAGTCCTAAAGACACTTTGAAAAATCTTTATGTATTTATGAATATTTACATTCGCCCTTAAGGAAGGCCGAACGCCTCATTCGCCCTTTCCTAGGGAGAACCTATTTTGAAAATGTATTGGCAAAAATATTTAAGTATGAAATCACGTTCACCCTTCCTTAGGGGTGAACGTGTCGTTTGCCCTTTCTTGAGGCGAACGCACCTTGGGGTACTTGTTTACCCGCACGTCTAAAAAATGTTGTGCGCCCTGGTCGAGGGGCGAACATGACATTCATCCATCCTAGGGGTGAACTTACTTTCAACAATGAAGAGTTTCGTTCACCTTTCCTTAGGTGCAAACGTATCGTTCACCCTTTCATGGGGCAAACCTACTTAATGAATATCATGCACGCGTTTTATGTGGCAAAATATGAATTTAAGGCGAACAAGGAATTGGTCAAAAGTTGAATTACATGTATTTAATGAAGGGCACCCTCAGTAACTCTGTTTTATAAATCGCAAGGACAAAGGCAAGGAGAAATAATTTTTCATGATTTCCAATGTACTAAAGGTGTTTTAAATAATTTAATGATTTCTCCTGTCATGCGCATCTACGTCCGAATTTTAGATTTTCTAGAATTCATTTCTCAAGTGCACGAATTTTCCAAGAAATCAAGGAGCTTTTTTTGGTTTTTGTCTTTGATCCTAGGACATTCTTCTCTTACATGTATTAAATGAAAGAGGTGGAAACCTCTATAAATACTAAGCAAATATTGTTGTAAAAGGAGGTTAGAAACTTTGCGAGAATACTCTATAAGTTCTCTGCATTAATGAAATACATCAAGCTTCTGAATTGATAAGTGATTCTACGTATAATTTCTTTCTATGTAGTGCACTTCCTTTAACATTCGCTCTTTTTATTTGTTATCTAGTTTAAATTCTACATTTGGATTTAAATTTTTCCAATGGGAGAGTGAGTACCGAGGTGTTAATTTAAAAGTTATTATTACAATATTATGGGTTTATTCTGCTACATTTCCTTCTATTTGATGTTATTTTGTGCTTGAGCACCTATTCTTAGTCTTCCCCGAAACCTGCACTTTGGCCTGTGGACATATTTCCCATTTCTTTCCACTATTTGTAATTTCTTTCCTGCATCTCTAGTCTTCAACTAGTTTTAGAATTAGTTTGGGAACCAGCCCTCGCACGAAGGACATATCTTTCCTCCGGCATTTCAATGTTAGCCGTATCTAGGGCGCATAAACACAATGTTTATTGATTAGGTAGATATTTGACCAACAAGTTATTACCATTGATCATCTCCATAAGAGAGGTATGTGCATTCCAAATAGGTGTTACCTTTGCAGGCTCACTAAGGAGTCCTAGTCTCATTTTATTCCCTCTGCCCCTTCACCCATGATGTATTCTCCTATTTTTTGCTTTCCATGGGAGTTTATTGGATCTTCCTTGATAATTTGTCTAATCTATTTAAGCATTGGGTTTCCCCTTTCTCTTCCTCCTACCTTCGTGTTTCATGGTCCTTTTGTCTAGTTGGTCTCATTTGGTGTGTTTAGAAGGAGAGAAATCTTCATGCCTTCAATAACTCCTTGAGAGTTACTAAATCCATTTGCCTTAGAGCCATATCCACTAGAGTGGAGAATTTTTTGTTTCTTCCCCTTGATTCTAGTGGTGCTCTCAAGGAGGAGGAGGTATTGGAACTATAATTAAATTTCTAACCTTGGGTTGTTCCTACAATCTAACTTGGTCCAAGCTTAAGAGATTTGAATTTTTGGGAGCCCCTCCTCTGGCTAGATTAAAATTAATTTTGATGGAGCTTCAAAAGGAAATCCTAGGATGGTGGGCACTAGAGGAGTCATTAGGAACTCAAGAGGTAATATTCTACTTGCCTTCGCTAAAAATTTGGGGATCCAAACTAGCCACTTTACAGAGGCTAGAGTGCTTTTTTAGGGTATCTCACAATTGGAAGCCATGGACTACAAGAAAGTTATTATCAAGGGAGATTTCCTTAACACCAACTCTATCAATGGATTTTAGACTCCTAGTTGGACTATAGAAAACCTAATTTTAGAATCTAAAAGAATAATCCAAAACCTAGAAGAAGTTCAAGTTAAGCATATTTTCAGGGAAGGAAATAAATCTACGAATTTTCTAGCTAACTTGGGCCTATGTCAAGAGGAAATCCCCATATGGTGGGAAGACTTCCCTGATGGTTTCAACCATGTTGATGATGATTTTAGATTATCCTATCTCTTTCAATTTCATCACCTTGAGGTATGGAGAATGGATCAAAATTTTCCTAGGCCTCAGAATAGGAAGTGCCATTGATGCTGAGTTTGGCTTCCTTATTTCTCTTCATGGGAATAGAGTTTACAAAAGTTTTAAATCTTCATATTTAGAGCTTGGGTCTTTTCATGCCTTTCATATGGGTCACCTTAAAAATTCCTATTTGAAACTTAATCCCTTATGTGCCACTTGGCATGGTCCATGGATTCCTATGTGGCATTGGCCTAGGTGGCTAGTCTAGGTTGGCAAAGTTCCTTTTTGTGCCTATTTATGGATAAATTAAGGCTCTCAATTTTTTAAAGGAATAACATGGATGACTTGGATGGGGATAATGAGTCATCATCACTTGTGTTGGACTAAGACTATGAGCCAAGTTGGCTATAGTAAGTGGGCAGGTGGTGCCTACCAATTTGGACATCATCACTTGGACTGGCCAAGGGATGAGGACCAAAATGGTGTTTCATGATCGAACCTTACTTGTGGTATGAGAATTCAATGGTGGCAGGATCCGTTTAGGAAAGGGGTTGTTAATAGTAAGTCATGGACTACTATGATTGGTCAAGCTCTTGGGTTTCCCTCCATGATGGTTATGCATGGGTTGAGATAAATACTCAACATGCAAGAAGCACCAAACACTAGTTGGGATAATGTGAGAGCATACAAAAAGTAATTTTTTTGATCCATGGAAATCACCATAAATCCATCTAGAGTTGGGTGCTAGAGCTCTAGAATGGTCGATTAAAAAGAGATTGTGCTAAAAAATGGGTGTATAATATTGGTATTTTTCTAGGGTGCAAATCCCAAGGTGATAGTTGGAAGTATTGTGGATTGCTAGTGGTTGGATGGGTTGACATTAGTTTCTTAAGTCAATCCAACTTTTCACTTGGAATTGAAAGTGTTTTCTATACTTTTCTTTTGGATATTTCTCATGGGGTATCGAGGTTGCAGTTTATCAGGGTAGGTTGGAATTTGTGGGAATGTCATAATTTTAGGCTCTCTATAGTTTTAATTTCTTTTCTAGAAATATTTGATCTATCTAATGTTTTTGGACTTATTTGGATATCGGCTAGTGTACGCCCCTACTTTGGTGGTTCTTGTGCAACAATTTTTTTAAAAATTGTGGGGTTAGTACTAGAGCTGAGCTTTCTTATCATTGATGAGGATGTGAGAAAGATTCTAAATAAGGGAAATCTCCTCCATTTATTTATGAAATTTAATGGCATGTTCATGGTACAACATGATTGTTAGAGTGGGGACCCTTGAGTTTGAGGTCTCTATTCCCCTAATCATTGTAGTTACGGGGCTACCAATGAATGGGTTTGTTCATAACTAAGGGAAAAATTCCTTGGCCAAATAATCTCAATAATTTTTGGGTGAAGATGAGGAGCTTGTAAAATTCCAAAATAGGTTTAAAAGATCTTCACTGAAGGTGCTTTGGGACAAAGCAATATTGGTGATAATGTACTATTTCATGTTGGACAAAAACCAGGACATCCTCAAGAGTTCTAATTTTAAGTTCATCATGAATATCCCTTCATTCTTATTTCAATCTATGGCAAAGTCTATGAGTTAGGTTAATAAAGGGACTGCATTAGACATAATCCACTAGGGGTTAGTGAAGGTAATTTTCAACCTTATTGTTAAAGCTAGAGGATTATCAAGGGAGGAGATATTGAATTCTCTATCTAAGATGGCACCTTTGATTGTTGACTATCCAGCTTATTCTCATTCTAAGAAAATTAATTACCTAATCTGGGAGGTCATCCACAAAACTCCTACTTTGGCTTTCAAGTCCAAGGTGGAATATTCCTCTTGAAAGGTGCTAGATGAAGTGAGGAAGGAACTAGGTGTTCCAAGCACCTAGTGGAAAAGTTAGAGGACATAGATAAGGATCCTCTATATGTGGATAAATCTGAATATGATGATTCTGCCCATCCTAGTAAGAAATCTAGGCTCCTCTTTGGGTTAACCAACATAGAAAAATATATTATTACTCAACCCCAGGATACTCTTAACATGCCCAAATCCTTCAAAAGGATGCTCTTGAAGCTGTAAAAGTCCCTTATTTAATTTCATGCAAGATTTCATCTTGTACACTGAATGAATCATGGTGTTAATGGACTAGGAGTAGTGGGACATGAATGAGTAGGATGCAAATAATAAAGGAGTTGGGCCTAACAATATGAAGAATTGAGGTTTGGGATCCTCATATGTGTTTTACCCTCTTGGTTTTGGGTGGTCTCGTCGGTTGGTTCCTCCCCTGCATGGGAGGTTGGTCTCTTTTTGGATTTTAGCTATTGATGTTTCTTTTTTGGTTTGTTGTTTTTGGGCCATCCATGGGATCTATCAGGTTCCTTGATGGTAGATCTGCTAGTTTATTCTATTTTATTCCTACCTTCTCTAGGTCTTCTAGGAGGGTAGTTCAACTATCTTTGTAAAAGGTTTAGGGATCCTTTCAAAACCTCTTCTTTCACAAAATAAAAAAAAATTGAGATGGATGAAATAATTAATTTTACTACCTAGGTCCTCCCACATATATCCACTTTTCCCTTCTAGAGTTTCAACATGGTATTCTATGGTATTAGAACAAGGGATGCCAAATATGGTTTCCAAAAGAATACATTTAAACATATTTTTATGCATCATTTAATCCATGATGTTTGATTACATAATACTTTCCAAAAATAAAATGAAGCATAACATTCACCACAAGTCATGTGCAATATAATAGAGAAGAAAATAGAAAGATCAAGTAAACAAAAGAGATAATATAAATATATGAGATAGAAAGAAGAGGATGGGTTCCTATAGACACATTAATGATATCACATCACATAAATTGATAAACTTATACTTGGGGGTATTTATAATAGATACATAATCATCAAAGTACAATTATATATTACATTAACCTACATGGTTATAAGGCTCAAATTTAAGTAAAGTACCTAAATCATTAATAAATGTTAAATCAAGGTTACACCATCCAAGTGGTCTAACCAATCTTGCTATGGGTGAATACATAACCATACAAATGGTTTACCCAATATCGTTAAGGATACACACATCAATATTGGTCATAGGCTTTCCCTAAGAATGCCCATAAAATTACATAATTAATACCCATAGGTTTACATTAATTCTTATAGACTTATATCATCACCTATTGTACTTGTACAATAAGGTCAAATTACCATGTTCCAACACCCCCCATAATCTTAGGACTAGTAATATAAGGTATTATAGATGTTATCATCTCCCTCACCACCCATGATGAATATTTGAATCTCTAAGCTTTCCATATCATGTAGAAGATTATCAAGTTAGCAAGCAATATATGAGCATCCATCACCATCTAGAAGACTACTAATTCCTTAGTAAGGGACACATTGTTAAATCTAAGATACCCCAATAATCTCTTTCATGGTACTTTAGGTATGATTTGGATCAAGTTTGCTCAATTATTAGGTCAAAAGTGATATATTTGATCCATAATGCTCCTACAAAATTACCATATTATGCTTGTAGAATGAAATAAAATTGATGCAACTACTACAAAGAATTTGAAAAATTATGTGATTGAAAAAGGGATATAAATGCTTTGTATTAAAAAAGTATGACTTCTAAAAGTCTGTCCCTCCATACACTAACAAAGCTTCCAAAAATTTTAAATTTAAAATTTAAATAATTGTGATGAAATTGAGAGCACCACGTGTCATACAACCATCAAATTTAAAAATCCATCTACATCTTAGGTTTACTACTATTTAGGTAGATGATTGGATAGGAAAATTTTTAGATTGCCATGTGTCTACAAATAATTGGGTGATATTCTCCATATATACCAAAACATTATGAGTAGCCACCTAAGTACCACATCAACCATCGATTCACCACATAACAAGCCAAAGAGATACATGAAGGTTCAAACCCATGGTCCTTGGGGCACCAAAGCTATTGATATTGCTCTATTGACCATAAATCCACATACACTATTGAGACCATGAAGTGCTATGATCACTGAAAAACAAGTCAACCAAGTAAATCCACAATTCCATGTTTCTTCAAGCACCATGTACCCCCTTGGCACTACATAAAATGTTGGAAGTAGGATTCAAAACTACTCCTTATGGGTACAACATAATACCATTCCTCCAAACTATTATTCTAATAGAAAAATTGAGCACCTAAGAAAAGAGAACATATTAGAGAGAAAAATAATAATGCATCATCCTCCAATGCATCTAATCCTAGTACCTTGGCCACTAAGTCATATCTATTAACAAGGTTGAATGTATGTAACTTTATATAGTTGTTAGTACAACCTAGACCTAATTTTGGAGAATAAAAAATAGTTACATTACCCTCACTTGACCATGCAAAGGACACATAATCAAAACATATATGCATGACTTTCTAACTATGAGAAGAGTAGAAGATCATGAATGACATCTCAAGGATCTACCATGACTCTCCTCTTCTCACCTTGGGATTAAGGATAGTTTGTGAGCTTAGATCTTTGTGTTTCATGGATTATTTTGAAGAACACCTATATTTCTCCTAAGATACTTCTTTGACTAGGCTTAACCCTAATCTAGTCCTCATGCAACATACAAATGCAACAATCAAGACCTAAAGCTAAAATAATTTTCCTTTTTGATGGGGAAGTAAATAATGATTTTTCATTTAAGAGATAAGGGTGCAAGAGAGATGCAACAAACAAGTCATAAATGTAGCTATATGTTATTTTGACTTGATTCTAAAGCTTAAATATTTAGTTGGTCCTCTATAAGTTTGAAGGGTACAAAAATCTTAGGGAACCCGTGATACAAGGAGGAACATTAGTGTCGATAAAAACTAAAACATCAACCCTATAGTGTGTTTTAGCCTAAAAAATAATGCTTAAAGAAGAGGATGACACTTTTATTCAACATCGATGTTATCACACATCGATGAAATTTTCATTATGTGATGATGCCTTAATGCCTAAGCAACACATTTTTTGCATGGTCGTATTTTTACCAGTAATGGTGCTTTTGTGTTGGGGTGGTGATTTTACACCTAAAAGACATTTTTTATATAATTTTAAGCTATTGATTGTTGATTTTGTTGACTTGTGAGTCTAATATAATTTTTGTCTTGGCTTGGATGTAGGAGAGATTATAGACTCTAGACTATAGAGAGCCTACTCGGATTTATAGATCAACCATTTCTAGTGATATTGGGGTTGTACCACATAGATCTAATACCCAATATTAGGCTCAATAAAATGCTCCTAATGATGTTAGCAGATATGGTATTCACAAATAAATATATTCTTACTACCAATAGGAGATATGCCCATAATATTTAAGGACATGTGGAAGATCTTGAGGGCCCCTATACTAAGGGATGAGGTGCACCAAGAATAGGATTAGATGAGGTGCTTAGAGAGGTTATCAAAAGATGTAAACTTCTTGAGCGAGTTGATGGCAAGCCGGGATTCACACAAACACATTCACAGTAATTTCATGGTAATTTCATTAAAAAGAAAATAGCATCATACGGGTTACAGTATTCTCTCCAGTATACCACTTCTCCCCCCCAATCCCGAACTTCACCATCCCCATCCTTACAAAGATTTCGGGTTTTTAACGAGGCCCCGATCCTCTCGGCCATCAATGCCCTGCCTAACAAATTCAAATTCTAATTTTTTTTCCCTCCCTCGGTCGAACTCCTCAAATTTTCTCACAATAAATGCCCCCGCCTTACCCACCATGAAACCCTCATTAAAGCCCTTCTCTGACCTGCAAACGCCGCCTTGGTCAGATCGTCCTTCCGCGCCTCTGTTTCGCCCATAACGTCCATGCTCTGTACTGTTGTGAAGACCATCCCCATCTTTAATACACGCGGTCACGAAATTCAATTTCAATCTTCGTGGCAGCCCGCGCGTTTAATTAATTTCCTTTTCTGCTTTGTCTTCGGCTGACCGTGTCACTTTAATACACGTGGAGGACGCGTGTCTGCATTTAATTAACTTCCGTTTCTGCTTTGACGCGTGTCACAAGCTTGTCTTCAAACTTGTCGCGATATCGCGACCCACGGTCCCTTCGCCTTCACCTTGGCGGAAACAGTCGCGATATCGCGACATGTCGCGATATCGCGACCCACTGTCCCTTCGCCTTCACCTTGGCGAAAATAGTCGCGATATCGCGACATGTCGCGATATCGCGACCCACTGCCCCTTTGCCTTCACCAAGGCAAAAAGTAGCCGTGATATCGTGACATGTCGCGATATCGCGACTCAAACCGGCCATTGCCCTTCCGAAGCCTTGGGGTCACGCGATTTCGCGACCCCAACGCAACTTGAGCCCTTTACTCTAAAACTTCTCCTTCTTTTTCTTTTCTTACGAAAACTCCCTCTTGGGCCAAGATTTGAAACAAACCCAACACAAATACTTAGAAAATAAAAGCGAACAATTAAATGATTTGGAGGATGCAAGATTGCTCCTTGACCACCGGATGCTCCCCGCATCGTACACCCGGGTAGAATAAAAAAAGTGACCCTCACTTTTGTTCGGCTAAGGGGAGACCCAAGCGGTCAGCCTCCGCCTTCGACAACCAAGTCGCATCTTCGCTTGGTCCGCCCTCCACTTGATCAAGTACTCAGTATACTGCCTGCTTCGGGTGCTCCGGCCTTCACGGGTATCTAATATTTCCTCGGCCTCATCTGTGCTTGGAGTAGAGGCTGGAAATTGCCATGGTTCTGGACTTTGCATGTCTGTACTTTCTCCCTCATGATATTCCACGAGATCTGAAATATTAAAAATAGGTGAAATATCAAGCCAACTTGGCAATTTCACTTCATACGCATTTCCTGACTCCCGCTTTCCCAGCATTTTGCATGGCCCAAACTTTTTCATCTTCAATTTATTGTAAGTCTTGGCAGGAAATCTCTCCTTCCGGAGATACACCATAACCTCATCTCCAATCTCGAACTCCTTGAACCGCCGCTTCTGGTCCGCCCTTGTCTTATATTGACTGTTCATTTTTGTAATCTGTCTTTTTACTTCCTCATGCAGACTTTTTATATGCTCTGCAAATTCTTCTGCCTCGGCACTACATTTTTCTCTTCTCGTCCAACTTTCTTAGCTCGTACACATTCTCTGGCTGTTTCCATATATTATCTGGAACGATGATTTATTTGTGCTTTTATTAACTAAACTGTTATATGCAAACTCTACCTGTGGTAAGACTAAATCCCATCCCTTGGGTTGATCCACTATCAAACACCGCAGGAAATTGCCCAGGATTCTATTGACCACCTCCGTCTGTCCATCTGTCTGTGGATGGTATGCTGAATTGAATTTCAAGTTTGTCTTCAATTTCTTCCACAGAGTTCTCCGGAAATACCCAACAAACTTTGTATCTCTCGTTCGAAACTATACTTCTCGGCAAACCGTGAAGTCGTACCACTTCTTTGAAGAACAACCCAAAGAATGTGAACTGCATCACTTGTCTTTTGGCAGGGAATAAAATGTGCCATTTTGGAGAACCGGTCCACCACCACAAATATTGAATCATTTCCTCTCTCGTGTTCTTGGCAATCCAAGAACAAAATCCATGCTTATGTCATCCCATGGTCTCTCGAGCACGTGTAATGGCCGGTACAACTCTCGTATTTTGTTTCACACCCTTTGCCATCTCGGCATATTCTCGCAACTTTGCACAAACTTCCGTACATCTTGCCGAAGTTGTGGCCGTAGTAATTTTCCTCAACCAAGGCAATGGTCTTATCCCTACCAAAATGCCCACCCAATCCTCCGCCGTGCTTTTCTTTGATTAAATTCTCCCGCATGGAACTTCCGGGAATGCACAACTTATCGCCCTTGAACAAGATCCCGTCTTGGATTAAGAAATCCAACCATTTTGTTCTATCTATGGTAAGAGGTATTGAGCAAGCCTTCCAGTGCTTCGCAAAATCCGGATCTGCAGTGGTATAGATCCTTCGGCTCTTCAAACCCCACTACTTCCACCGTCAACTGGTCGCAGAGTCCGCCTTCCGCTTAAGGCATCTCGCAACCCCGTTTGACTTCCCACTTCGTGCTTTAGTACAAAGGTATAACTTTGGAGGAACTCCACCCATTTCATGTGCCTTTGGTTCGGCTTTGTCCGATCGTTAATGTATTGCAAAGCCCGATGGTCGATGAACAAAGACAAAATCCTTTGGTAATAAATAATGTCTCCACTTTTTCAGGGCTTGAACTATAGCATAAAATTATTTATCATAGATAGAATACTTCTTCCGAGCATCATTTAACTTTTCACCGAAATAAGCAATCCGGCTTGCCTCCTTGACTCAGCATCGCCCCTATTGCACCGCCACCGGCATCACAACCACCCGAAATACCTTGTTGAAGTCCTGGAAGTGCCAAAATAGGCTGTTCTCAGTAACTTTTCTCTTCAATGTGTCAAAGCTCCTTTCAGCCCCCGATGTCCATTTGAACTCCTTTTTATCTCCCCTCATTGTCTCGGTGAGAGGTGCACAAATACCGCTGAAGTTCTTTATGAACTTCCTATAAAACCGGCCGCACCATGGAATGACCTCACTTCGTTGTGCTCCTTGGAGTAGGCCATTCAATGATGGCTCTCACCTTTTCGGGGTCCATCTTCAGGCCTTCTACTGAGATTACAAACCCCAAGTATACCAATTCCTTCTTGACAAAATTACACTTTTTCAAATTTATTAATAACTGTTCTTCTTGCAGCTTTTCAAAGACTCTCCTGATATGCATCAGGTGTTCCTCCAGGGTCCGGCTAAATATCAATATATCATCTAAATAAACAATAACAAACTTTCCTAGAAATTCTTTCACATATTCATTCATCACCGCATGAAGGTACTTGGTGCATTGGACAGTCCAAAGGGCATGACTAACCACTCAAACAGGCCTTCTCTTGTCTTGAAGGCCGTCTTCCATTCATCCCCCTCTCGGATACTGGATCCGATGATACCCACTTTTCAGGTCAATCTTTGTGAAGTACTCACTCCACTTAAACACATCCATGATATCATCCATTCTTGGTAACGGGAATCAGACTTAATAGTAATTTTGTTGATGGCCCGTGAATCTGTACACATCCTCCATTCTCCATCCTTCTTTGGCGCCAAAGATCGCAGGTACTGCGCATGGACTCAAACTTTCCCGAATTAATCCCTTTTCTAATAATTCTTGGACCCGTCTATTTAACTCCTCGCTCTCTACAGGTGTCATCCCGTGTGCGACTTTATTTGGCAGGTGCTTGATCCCGGTACTAAGTCTATATGGTGGCTAATTTTTCTCACAGGGGTAAGCCCTCGGGCACATTGTCGTACACAATGTCCTGGAAATTCCTCCAAAGAGATTTAGAACTTCCGTTGGGGTATCCCGGCATTCCTTCCCCCTAACTCTTGGAATTATTGCATAACATAAATGTTCATGCTTTAACCCATTCAAAAACTCTCTCCCCTCAACTAAACAGACTTTGGAAATATTACACACCTTTTCATCTGTATCCTTCAAGGGCTTTAGCTTATGGCGTACACCATTCTTTGTCAATGAGTAGGTGTTGGCACGGCCATCATGTACTGCACTCCGGTCAAACTGCCAGTGGTCTCCCCCAAGAACATGTGGCAAACATCCATGGGTAAGATGTCACACAGACCTCATCACAATACTTCCCAACGTTAAATTTAATAGTAACACTGCTCATTGACCAAGGCTCCGTGGTCCTTTTGTAACCATGCGACCCGGTATGGGTGTGGGTGTTTCTTCCTCTATAACTGTAACTTCGTAACCATTTCCTCCGAAACCAGGTTATCCGTGCTACCATTATCAATAATGATATTGCAAACCTTGCCTGCACATTTACATCTAGTGCGGAATAAACTTTTCCTCTCGGTCTCGTGTCCTTCTCCTCGTTCAACAGACTCTTCTTACAACCATTGTTTCTCCTCTCTCCGCTTCTTCGAAATGCTCGTATTCAAGCATCCTCCTCTCGCCACAACAGCTTCGGTCGGGCCCTCGTGCCTCTTGTTTGTTCTTTCTCGGTGTTGTGGACATTCAAATGCCCCCGTGTCCTTCTTCACCACAATGGAAACATGTTCCACGAAATACTCCCCTTCCAAACCCTCGTCCGTATCCACCCCGTCCTCTTGGGTAGTCGTTCCGATCTCGGGGCCGATAAACATCTTCGTCTTTTTGGTCCCGGTTACTACCGGCTTCCCCAGTCTTCTTCGGATCCTTGTACTTTTCTCCACTGGTCCTCCCACCAGTCCTTCCACCTCGGCCTCTTCCTCTTTGCTTGCCTTCAAACCGCCTGTTTAACTTTTCTTCTACCTTCAAGGCAAATTGATAGGCATCCTCAATGGTGTTTACTCGAACCAGGCTCAGTTCTTCCCGGATACCAAGCCTCAACCCATTAATGTAACGGGCTACTTTCTCTTTATTTGCCTCTAAATGCCCCGTTCTAATAGAAATTTTGTAAAATTCTTCAGTGTACTCTTGGACAGCTTTTGTTTGTCCTGTCTCAAGCTCGCATTTTTCTTAGCAGATCCAACTCGTAATCTGTCGGGATGAACTCGTCTTTTAAGCTTCTCCACCATTTTATCCCATCTTGTTATTCTTTCTTTCCCCCTTCTCGTTTCTCTCCAACCGCATTCCCCTCCACCAAATGCCGGCATGACCCTTTAACTTGGTCTTAGCAAATCCGACCCGGTTAGGGTCTTCAATCTCCTCATACTCGAAATATTCCTCTAAATCATTTATCCAGTCAATCACTTCTTCTCGGATTCAGATTTCTCGAGTAGGTAGACACCTCCATTTTTGGCTATTTTCCAATCTGAGAGATGGCCTTATACAACCGGGCCTGAGCAGGATCCACAGCTTCTGCTTCTTCCTCAGACTGTTCTTCCTCTTCAACTTCATCTTCACTTTCCTCTTCCCCTCCGGGTTCGCGCCTTCTGCGTAACTCTGCTTGCAAGGCTTGAACTTGTCTTTGCAAGGCCCGGAAGTCTTCGGCCGGTACCACATTTCCTGCTCCGCCACGGTTCCTTCGTGGAGGCATGATATATATATATATATATATATATTTTTTTTTCTCTGTATTATTTATTATTTATTTATTTTTTTTTTTTCAAGAATTCTTCCACAGATCCTGGTGCAACTGCCTCTCTCCGGCGATCTGTTACACGCTCAGGAGCTCCCGCTCTGATACCACTGATGGCAAGCCGGGATTCACACAAACACATTCACAGTAATTTCATGGTAATTTCATTAAAAAAAAAAATAGCATGATACGGGTTACAGTATTCTCTCCAGAGATACCACTTCTCCCCCCAATCCCGAACTTCACCATCCCCATCCTTACAAAATTTCAGGTTTTTAACGAGGCTCCCGATCCTCTCGGCCATCAATGCCCTGCCTAAAAAATTCAAATTCTAATTTTTTTTCTCTCCCTCGTCCGAACTCCTCAAATTTTCTCACAATAAATGCCCCCGCCTTACCCACCATGAAACCCTCATTAAAGCTCTTCTCTCGACCCGCAAACGCCGCCTTGGTCGGATCGTCCTTCCGCGCCTCTCGTTTCACCCATAACGTCCATGCTCGTACTGTTGTGAAGACCATCCCCATCTTTAATACACGCGGTCACGAAATTCAATTTCAATCTTCGTGGCAGCCCGCGCGTTTAATTAATTTCCTTTTCTGCTTTGTCTTCGTCTGACCGTGTCACTTTAATACACGTGGAGGACGCGTGTCTGCATTTAATTAACTTCCGTTTCTGCTTTGACGCGTGTCACAAGCTTGTCTTCAAACTTGTCGCGATATCGCGACATGTCGCGATATCGCGACCCACGGTCCCTTCGCCTTCACCTTGGCGGAAACAGTCGCGATATCGCGATATCGCGACCCACTGTCCCTTCGCCTTCACCTTGGCAGAACAGTCGCGATATCGCGACATGTCGCGATATCGCGACCCACTGCCCCTTTGCCTTCACCAAGGCAAAAAGAAGCCGCGATATCGCGACATGTCGCGATATCGCGACTCAAACCGGCCATTGCCCTTCCGAAGCCTTGGGGTCGCGATTTCGCGACCCCAACGCAACTTGAGCCCTTTACTCTAAAACTTCTCCTTCTTTTTCTTTTCTTACGAAAACTCCCTCTTGGGCCAAGATTTGAAACAAACCCAACACAAATACTTAGAAAATAAAAGCGAACAATTAAATGATTTGGAGGATGCAAGATTGCTCCTTGACCACCGGATGCTCCTGCATCACGAGTGCACCTACTTTAGGTATGATCTTGGGATCATATTGTTATTTTGAGACTACAAAGATAGGTAGAAGATTCAGAGATGCCAACAACCTATAGGTAGGGCTAAAAATTTAATGGGGGCCATAGGGGTACACTAGTAGTGGCTAGGAGGGCTATAAATGAGCGACAACTAGAGTAGATAATCTAGAGGCCATATAGGCATCATCTAGATTGGTAAGATGATGCCTATAATCTAACACATTTTACGTAGATTAAATGGCTAGTGGGACCATGCGAGAGTGGGATATCCACCATTTTTACTATGTGGTATGCTAGTTTGACATGAGATAGAGAATACCAATGGGCTAGTAGGGTGAAAATAGTTTATATAAGAGAGAGGTTTTGGGGGTCCACTAGATCCAAAATTATAGGTAGAGATAGACCTCGATGACCCTATGATAAAATATTCAAGGTAAATTAATCTTGGTATGATTCTTGATTATTAGAGATGGTACCAAACCATCCATACAAGATAAGTTAGTCCTAATAATAATAGAGTGTGAGTAGAGTGAGGTAGGTAGCATTGATTTTTATGACACTACCAAGAGGCTGAAAGGTAGAGGAAGGTATAGAGATAGATAATAACATCACCACCACCAATAATGGTGTTGCCACTACTAGTTTTAATGATGCCAAGGATCACAAAGTAAGGTAAGTATGAGTAGGTCATATTAGTTGACTATTGAGATAGAGCAAGATGCCTTGGCTAGGTACGTGAAGAGATTGATTATGGAGGGGCACCAGTTGGTGGAAAAAATTGTAGTGATTGAGTAGATGATCTTGAGTCTAGTTGTAGAATGAGATGCAACATTGATAAGAACCATAGTAACAACAATAACAACTATAAGATGGAAGTTGGTCCAAACACTAATAGACTAGCTAGCACAAGCTCATGGGGATGTGGTGATAAAGAGCGAATGGGTGGACCACTATAGGACCATATATCATATAGCTATCTTAATAGATATATGACTATAATAACTAATGATGATACTCAAGGTCCATGAATTTCCATTCATAATGGTTGGTACAAATACCACCACTTATGGGAAGAGTAGTGCCAAATAAGAGATCCTAGGGCTAGATAGATTGGGTGATTTTTTCTTGCATTTTGGGGATGATTTTAATTTTAATGTATTATTATAATGGTTGTATTATATGATGTACATAGACTCTTGTAAGATATATATCAACATTTATGATTTTTTGTATATTAAGATGTGATTATAAGTTTAATTTAATCGCTTTGTTGTATTTAATTGGTTGAATGTTGTTTTATGGTTTATGAGTATTTAATGATTGGTTATTTTTTATTATGAGTTAATTAAAAAATGATAAAATTATAGATTAGATGATGATTTGATTTAGGATCTAATGTGAATGGATTAAGATAAATTAATATTGAGATGAAATGTTTGGTTAAATATTGGCTATCAATATGTCTGACTAAAATGTTTTCAAAAGATGAATGATTAAATGAAATAATTGGATATGATGAGAGATGTATGATGTGCCAAAAAAGGCACTGCTATAGTACAACTATTTATATATATATATATAAATATGTATAAATATGTATAAATATATGCTTAAATATTTCCACAAGGGAATTTAGTCAGATGTACCTAGAGGACTTCAAGTTATCTTTAAGATATACCCAGGGGCTATAGTTAGCTTTGCTTGATGGACTTATAGTTATTAGCTATGATACAAAGATATGTACAAATATGAAAGACAAATGATTTACCTCTAAACAAATTTCAAAAGGGCTTATGCTTTCTCTATAGGAATTTTGGTTTAGCTTCATTGTAGGTATTTTAATTTAGCTTTACCCATAGGAATTTGATTCAACTTTGACCCTAGGAATTTTGATTTAGCTTTACCTCTAAAATTTTTTATTAGAGATTTTACTAAAAAAAATTCTTAAAGAAATTATACTTTACCTTTAAATAAATGCTTAAAGAAATTTTTCTTATATTGAGTCACCTCAGAGAAGTGTCATAGAAGAATTGTAATTGATTGGTGTCATAATGAATGATAACCTTGTTAAGAGGATAAATTCATTGTTGACTAGTTTCCCTATGTATGGAGGTGCATGGAAGATAAAAGATGATGTGATTGATGTTGCTACTAGCAGCTACAAACCTTGTAGTATTCATCATGTAGCAATTGATGAGATAGAAGAAATTAATTTGATTAGTTTTATCATATACACCTATGAACCTCATAGTATTCATCATGTTTTAAGATATTGGTAGTTTAGAGAAATTAATAGATAAAAATAAGGTTTGAGGTAAATGATATTGAGATAGATATAGATAGAATGATTATAGAGATATATGGTTATGTGAATCTTATATTTATTAACAAATATAGAATTTAGAGGATCCACTCACATCAGTCACCTAGTGCAATAATAAAAAACTATATTGATTAGGATCATCATTTGCATGTCATTGCAAATCCCTAACTTGAGATACATGTAGTCCAAACAAAGACAAGCACATGCATGCAGGAAATTAAGAAGTCAAGAAAGATGCAAGTAGGTAGAGATAGATAGTTGAAAGAAAATAGGTGGATAATGTAGACTCAAATGTAATATCATTTAAGATGCATTATATTCACTGGTTCTTTATGTTCTTTTCTATTAAGCATGGCAAGGTGGTAAGCACCTAAACCATACTTTGTGATTATGATTTATGGACCTAGCCAATTGAGCTCAAATTTAACTTGAGCTCAATTTTGGCATTGGTCTTCTTTTTATTCTCTTTGATAAGGAGATCACCAAGTTTAAAGGAACATGATCATACCTTGTTGCAATAGTTATGTTTAAGCCTTCTTTGGTAGACTTGTAATTTCTCTAGAATGTGGTTCTAATTTCCATCAAGGCATTCCAACTAGCTTAGGTGAGTGAGATGATATTAATATTTGATGGAGAAGTCCTACAAAAAATTGTATAAGGAAAGAACCTCTAGATCAAAAGGGAAGAAAAATTTAATTCCATAATCCAAGCATAGGGTATTGCACTAATGAGAGTTATAATACTAGTGTGATAGACCCATAAAATGGGATACAACTAGAGATGTCAATCTAACTCGTTTTCTTGATGAGCTTCTTAAGGATATTAACAAGAGTCTTGTTAGAATATTTAGCTTGGTCATTACCTTGGGGATAGTAAGGCAATAAAAATTTATGCTAGATCTTGTATTTAGCATAATTTTACTAAACATCCTTGTTCTTGAAGGGTGTTCCATTATCAAATATTAACACATATAGGATGCCATAATGAGTAACGATTTGGTTAAGGATAAACTTGGAGACTTGGACTCCAATGGTTGAGGCTAAAGGTATGGTTTCAACCCATCTAATGGAGTACTAAGTAGTGATGATTATGAAGTAGAGTCCATCATATGACACTAGGTTGATCTTCCCAATGATATCTACGACCTATATGGAAAAGGCCAAGGCAAAGTCATGGATTAGAGAGCTTGGGAAGGCATGTAGATAATATTATCATGCTTCTAATATTTATCACACCTCCTCATATAGTTGCAAGAGTATTTTTTCATGGAGATACAATAATAACCCATCCTTAGGAGTTTATTAGCAATGGTGACACCATTAAAGTGATCATTTTATGATCCATAGTTATCCTCTTTAATTAATTATTGGGCTTTAGATGAGGCTAGGAATCTAAGAAAAATACCATCAAGGGTATGATAGTATAATATATTGGTAACGATGACATACCTATAGGAGTGTTGCTTAAATTTCTTGCACTCATAAAAATTCATATCATAAAGAAACACATCATACCTAGGGAAATCAAAGATATCCTTATACCAAGGATCAAGAGAAGTTTATTCTATATAAAAGACTCCTAAAGGAAGTTGGCTAGGCTCTAAGGTGAAGGTTTCTTAATCTATAGAATTATGATCATGGCTTATTCATCACCCAACTCTAAGGTGATAAGGGATGCAACCAAGACCATCACATAAGCATGGTAGCTACTACACTTCGTGGATAGCTTCAATGGTGTTTTTGTTGAAATAAGCCATGCATTTATCAATAATGTCTTTGTATGGCCTAAATTTTCATCTTTTGTTTGAAAAATATCATTGACTTGGTTGACTATAAGTTGGGAGTTTTCAAAGGTAGATAAGATTTAACCTAAAGGGCTAATTCTAAATGGAGCCCTAGGATAAGGGATTCATACTCAATGGTAGTGTTAATAAAAAAAATATATCTTAAAGAACAAATGGATGAGTTGTTATTGAGGAGTGACTAAGATGACTCCTACCCTTTTTCTTTGACACATCGAGTGCCATAAAAGTATAAGGTCCAATAATTAGGTCAATTTACTTCTAGGGTAAATACTAACTCATTTGGGAAGTCTACTACTAAGAGAATACTATTTTATATGGGTGCAATTACTAGTTGGTTAGTAAATACTATATCTTTTATAGAATTTTGATCGATAAATTAAATATCAAATTAATTAAGTGCAATGACCCACTTAGTAGTTCATATTGAGAGGTGATGCTTGGGTATGAGATAATACAAGGAATATAACATTGCAATAATAAAGGTTTATGGCTAAGCATGTAGTGGTGAACCTTCTAGGAAATCACTATGACAAGACAAAGCTTATCTAAAGTGGTATAGTGTACATTGTAATTAACCAAAGTTCTGCTAATATAGAAAATGGATTTTTCTCTATGTTGGTCATAATACTACATCAAAATATCATCTAAGGTATGGTTTGTTATTTCTATGTATAGTAACAAGGGTCTAGAAGGATTGAGAGGGACAAGGATGATAGTAGACAAAAGGATGATTTAAGAGCATCAAGATAAATTGATAGTCATCATCCCAACCAAAGACCACATCCTTTCTCAAAATCTTGGTGAAATGTTGATACTTATTTGCAAGATGAGAGATGACTCTTCGTATGGCTTGGATTTTTTCCTAGATAATCCTAAGTTGGGTTCAAGTTTGAAGGGGTAGCATATCAACTATATCCAATATTTTATTAGGATAAACTTTGATGTCATGTTTTTTTTTTTTTTGAATTTACATGGTGGAATCAGTAGCCACCACAAATCCGGGCAGGTTTTCCGACTTTTTATGGCCACCATAGGATTCTGCACTGTCTGCACCAGAAGCCTCCACATAGATTTTCGTGCAGTCCGCCCCTATAACCACCATGCCACAATCATTTTAAACCTTTTACGTCACTGAAAGCACTAGGAAAGGGACAAGCATTCAGTCTAGCGAGGCTCGAGATTTGAACCTTGGACCTCCACCCCCCTTATGGGGTTTGGATGAACCAATTGGTCTACACCTCGGACCTAATTTTGATGTCATGTTAGGATATGATGAATCACAATTTTTTTATGTAACCCCAAAGATGCATTTCTAAGGCTTTATATATGCCTTGTACTCTTGTAGTAACTCAAAGATACACCTTAGATCTCAAACATGATCTTCCTAGTTTAAAGACCAACCAATAAGATCATTGACATAGTCCTCCATGATGTCATGCATCACATCATGAAAAATGTATTTTATGGCTCTTTGGTTGGTAGCTCTTGCATTCTTGAATTTGAAAGGCATGATTTTGTAGTAGAAGGTTCCCCATGAAGTGGTGAAATATATTTTGTTTTAGTTCTCAAGAGTGATTTTCATCTAATAATAGCCTGAGAATCCATTCATCAAAGACAAAATTCCACATCCTATAATGAAATTGAGGATTATCTCAATTTTGGGAAAATGGAAAACATCCTTGGGATATGCTTATTGATATCTTGAGGTTATTGTAGACTCTAACACTACCTTTTTTCTTAGAAATAGCGACAACATTAGAGATATAGTCATAGTAGTTAATGGATTTGATGAATTTGATATTGAGGTGTAATTTTTGCTTTATGGGTTTTGCACTAGGAATGACGACAGGGTGGTAGACAACTAGGGAAGGATTAAGAATTGATATGTCAACATAGGACCAAGCAAATATGCCTTTTAAATCTATCAAAATATTATGTATTATTCATACTCAATTAGGGTCAAGAATTTGTCTACTTTAAGGATCTTAGGTATTCAAGAATCCCAATACCAATATCAAGAGTTTTTTTAATAAGAATACAAGGATCATCTTTATGGGGAGTTATCAACATTCCTAGGATCTCAAAGATCTATAAGATCTAGGGATGGCTTATTGTAATTATTTGGTTATGAGATAATAATCGTAATTGGGAAAAATATCCACTAAAATATAATTCATTTTGGCTTAGATAGTTTGATGGATCATCCTAAGGAGGATCATTTTGGATATCCTCCACCTCATAGTTATTTTCATCAATAATCATTTCAGGATAGACTAGGTTTAAGATATTTACATTAGCAAATTGTGTAAACCAAAAATATGTAGGATCTATGAGGATTTATGAAATATCATCATCCTCACCACCTCAATCCAATCTATATAAAGAAACAATGTCATCATGTGATGCTTTATTAGGAAGGATGGCTTCATCTTTGCTATCAAAATAGGAAGTGGGTAAATATTAACTATGATTAGGAATATAATCTATCCCATAATATCCTATCCAGGCTTTGATCTATAGGAGCTATTTGATGCCCTACTCATAAATCCTTAGTCCTTTATCTTGATATCTTGTGTTAGAAAGCATCTTATTAAGAATGGAATATGAGTTCAACAAGAAGAATTAAGCTCATTCAACTAGAAAAGGGTTAATATGTTGGATCTTCTCATCATTAGTATTACAAACACAAATGAAGGAGAAAATTTCTATTTGTACTTTTATTACCCTTGCTACTAGAAGACAAGCCTAAGGTTCAAGAAAACAATGTAAGCTTGGATATTTTTGAGAAAATATGGTTATTATATTAAACATTGTTGTTAAGATTGGTTGTATTAGATATATTAATTTTAGATTCATTGTTAGGTGAAAAAATTAAGATTCAAGACCTCAATGCATCAATGATTAGAATTCAAAAAGAAGAAAAATATGATTGAAGAGATGAATTAATAGAAGGATAAATATGAGCTTTTGGGTTCTTGATATTGGTCACCTGGTAGTAGACAAATGGTTCAAGGTCAGACATAATATGATAAGTCTTACCTTTGTATTTATATTTAAGGAACTTATGAAGACTTAAAAGGATGAACAACATCTCTTGGATCCATGGCCTCCCTAAGAATAATGTTGTAGGTTAAGTCATAACGTATGATATAGAATAGAGTTTTGAGAATACGAGATCTTACTCTAAGGGGTAAGACTATAGTGCCCCTAGCCTCATAATTATTATTATAAAAATTCCATATAATAATATTAGATTTCTCTAAAGCATGTTTTTTTAGCCCAAAAGAACTAGTGAATATTAGGTTATAAAAATTGAGACTAGAGTCGTCATCGACTAGGATTTGCTTGATAAATTTATTGTCAATATGGTCTATGATATATAATAGGAAAATTTCAACCATATAATATTGAGGGATATCATAATAATGGAATTATATAGTTGCATGGTTAACTCCAATGGTTCCTACCATATAAGTGAGATTATTTAGGTTGAGGTTTTAAAAAATTAGTTGTTCCCTCAAAATTTTAAGGAAGATGTTTGTATGGTCAAAGAGGTCCAAAGAAGCTCAAGAAAGGAGATTTTGGCTAAGTTAATTTCAATTTTAAGGAGTAAATTAAAACTACCCTTAGCTTTATCTCCTAATTTGATGATTAATGGAGGTCCTTCGTAGGGAGAAGTTATTTTTGCATGGACCAAAGGAGGTCTAGAAGGTTGATTAGATGAAGGATTTCATGTTTTTGTATGGTTACAACGTAAATGGGAGAGATATGATTGAGCATCCCAACCATCATTTGATTTTATGGTGGGAAATTCTTATAGTGAATATTATTAATTATATTTTCATTCTAATTATGATTAGGCAATATATTTTGGAAAATTCCAAGGTCTTGATTAGAAGAAAAATAAGAATTAGAGCTATTGAGACCAACTTGACCTTTGTTATTAGGTTTATAAGAATCATGAATTTATCAATAACATAACCATTAATGTAGTTTAAGGCACATTACTCATTAGGATGAAACCAAAGAAATATTTTCCTTCTAGGTTGTTAAAGTCTTGGCAAGTGGAAGTTACACCATTTTATCTTTCCAGAGTTTATCTAGGACGGATGAAATAGGTTCATATAGTTAAGAGTACTTCCTCTTAGATTTTAAATTGTATAAGAAGGTGGATTAGTCATCCTATTTTACTACCTCTTCAGTTGAAAAAAGTCTCATCCACCTTCTTATACAATTTGGTTTTAAATTTCCCTCTTTTAAAAAAGATAGTCTCTACTCTCTTTACCTTGTCAATTAAATCTATGAAAGAAGACAATTTGACCATATATAAATAGGAAATTTTCTCATTAATATTACCTATAAATATCTCTAGAAGGTATTTTTGTGAGGGCACATAATAGAGTCTCCCAACTAGCACTCACCATCTTGCTAATAATTTGGTAAAATTCTTGTCTTTAGATTGTTTAAGCTGGTATAGGTCACTAATTGTGACATTTTTCTCAATGTCGATAGACAATTGTTTGACAAACGAATCAAAAAGGTCTCTAAAGTTTTTCAATGTGTCGACATGGAAAATTGACCCATCAAAATGATTTAATCTTTCCTTAGACCCTTAAGAAGCCACATGAACTTGCTAAGTACAAATTTGGGTCCGTTTTCCCCTCTTCCTTTGTCCTTTTTATCTAGCCTTACCAAATTCACACCTGGTCCATATGGGGCATGAATTTAGCTTACAAAATTGGCACCTTATAAGGATGCGACATGAATTTAGCATTTTAGGGATTTTTCTCTCAAAAATCCCTCCTCTTGTCGACCCCTTTTGGCATTGGCCCTTACCCACAATGAATTTTTATTTTATTGCTTTTTAGCCCTCCAAAAATTTTATAATAGAGGATTAGATTCCATATTTTACCCAAATAAATATTCTTGAGAATCCTAATCTTGACTTGTTCATTGTTTATGCTAATAAGCGCTCTTCTGCTATGGAATTGTTGTTTTGTTATTTTTTGCTTTGGAGTTAGCTTCTCTTGGTGAATAAGTGGAGGAGTATTGACTATTGGAAATATCTACCATATTGGGTTGCTTCTTCTATATTCTCATTGTTGCTTACTTCCTCCATAAGATAACCAGGTTCTTTACTTGCATTATTAGTTATTAAATTTGCTTTTCATTGTTTTACATCATATTTTTTGATGTTTTGGGACCCAAAAAGTGCTTTGAACCAAATTCGTGCTCCATATGTATAGGATGTGAATTTTGTGAGCCATATTTATGTTCACCACTTACAGGCCACAACTTTAGTCAATTAGGATTTGGGGGCAAGTTATTGCTTCCCAAAACTCTAATTTGCATCTTACATATCATATTTCCATTATATCCATTCTATCTGCATCTCATTGTATTGTTGCATGTCTATTTCATATTTCTTTTGCTTTTTTCAAAGGTAAAATATCATTTCATTTGCAAATGGTTAGCTAAAATTACCAAGGGACTTGAGTACTACACCTCAAAGCTCAATCATATAGTGAACTAAGTAGGTCCCCAAACACTAATCAATGTTTCTAGGGTTTGTGAAGATATTTTTTAGGATTCAAGTTGTTTAGTTATTCTAGATGCAAGTTAAAGCTAGGATCAACTATCGGATAAGATAAGTACCCTAAATAAGCTTTTAGGCTTTTTTCTTGATTTTTGTCCATTGATCAAAACCTAGATCATAAATAAAAGAAAAATAATCTAGTTCCATTTCCAGGCATTTGAAAAAATAAATAATATAGTTTGCATTCTAGGGTTAATTTTGTCTATGCATTCTTTTAAATCCTTGCTAAAAATAAAAGGATTTATTTTATTGTAAGTTAGGGTTTAGTCATCATTGAAGATCAAGAATCATTCTAGGATTAGTCTTTGTTTTCTTGCATTTCTATTTGTCTTGCATTGCTCTTTCATTTTTCATAGATTAAATTTTAGAAAGGCCAAACATAGGTGTTTGTTCAACACACACATCAAACATTCCATCTTTATACTTGGAACGAATCCTTAAACCATTCATGGTGAACCCTTAAATACCAAAGCCCTTGAATGTAGATAATATAACACACCTCCATGGTCACCTTGGATCCTAGCGGATCCAATTGAGAATCATACTCGATAGGGTACTTTTATCCCTCTACATATTTGGTGAACCTGATGTGAACGCGTCTTAGTGGCCAAGATAGGAAGCCTCTTCCTTTTATTTTTATTTTTGAAAACTTTAAGCCAGACCAGTAATTTTTATTTTCTTAGAATTAGAAAACATTAAAAAAATCATAAAAATTTTCTTGTGTGTTTTCTACTCTATTCTTTCTCTTTATCCCAATGGCTCTCAACCTTAGAAGTAAGTGAAAGATTTCAAAATATGATCAGATTCTCCAAGAAGATGATCATATTGATAGGTAGAATCCCAACCTTAGGATTAAGTGAAAGATTTTAGAATTTAGAATACTGAGGTTGACCTTGATCCTCTTAAGGGGCCTAATGGAGGCCTCACATTTTAATATTATCATCACATCTAGGTTTTCATGAAACTTCATAGGGATGATTTGGTTAAGGCTGTGGATGAAGAAGCCTAACTTGAAGGGGCTAGGACATCTCATCCTCCAACCATTTATCCTTATAATGTTTACAATAATCCTTTTTTTGAATCTTCACATCATGTTAATCCTTTTCATAAACCAACATATGTTACTACTGTAACCACCAATGTTGGAATAATTCCACAAGTTCCTCCAACTAGTAGTGCATATTAATATCATGCTCAATTTACTCCTCATTCTACTCATCTCAATATTCATGATTATGTTCCAACAAATGTCAATTATCCTCCACAATAGGATACCATATATCATAACCCATACCATAATAGTGCCAATACCTCAAATATTAGCCAAAATCCCTTTCAATAGCCTACCTATAACCCTACCTTAGGGAACCTAGGGGTATTGCACAACAAAAATACTGATGTATAAATTTTGATAAATATGGTGAAACAATGGGTCTCAAGAGTGGATATGATTCAACATCTAAGTTTCACCTACAACTATAGATAATTGTGCAATCATCCCTTAGATCCTATCATCACCTCTAGACCCTACCCTAAGAATTTTCCAATGTTGGTTTTACCTATTTATAAGGGAACAAAGGACCTAATTGAAAATTTAAGGTGTTTAGGACAACATGCCATGATATTACATATGATGAGATATTATTACTAAATATTTTTCCTAAGAGCCTTGGAAAATTGGAATTGGAATGGTATTATCAACTACCTCATCATTCTTTGAGGAGTTTTGAAGAGACAAAAGAATTTTTTGTTCAACAGTTCAGAGCTTATGTTGAGAAAAATGTGACTATGAAAGATGTTTATATATTGAAACAAGGTAAGGATAAAAGTTTTTTGGAATTTCTATCTTGTTAAAGAAGTTTAGTTGAATGGTTAAGATATACTCTACCTCCTCGAGACATATTAGAGATCTTTATCATAAATTTACCAGAGCAAATATCTTATGAATTGGAAACAACAACTATCACCTCTTTTGACCAAGCAATATATATAGCAAGAAGGGTAGAGCAAGCATGTATTTGGTGATGGGTTAATGAAAATAAAACCTATTAAGAGTGTTGTTAACACCTTGTAAAAGATTACTCTTAGAACACCTTAAAACCCCCACCATAAATTTTTTTAAGACTCGACCAACCTATTTTGTTGGTCCTAAAGCATCTCTTGGAAGCTAACATGATTGAGTTACCTCCCATAAGGTAATCTAACACAACAACTAATTGGTATAAGCCTGGTAAACATTTTGAATATCATAGAGTGGAAGGGAACATGAAAAATTCATGTAAGATATTGAAACATGTGGTTTAGGACTTAATTGATGTAAGACATCTTGTTATAGAGGATTCTAAAACTACTCCCAACCATAATCCTCTAACAAAATCAACCTCCTACTCAACAAGCACCCACAACTAATAAATAAATGGGGATCTTTCAATACCCACTACCTAAGCATGGGCAAAATATATCTAATCAAGTGTCATATAGTAATGTACCACCTCCTTATAATAATATAGTTTGTATGATAGCAACAACTACAAGGTAATAGGCTCAAGCTAAATCGACTCAATGATCTCAGCAGGATACAAGTTCTACATCCAATAAATCTTCAAAACCACCCTTAGTTTTGAAGAGTACCCAAAAAAGGAGCACAATAGTAGAAAACCCACCCTTATTGTTGAAACCACAAACTAAATGCTCCTTTGACATACAATAGTAGTTATCTAGTACCCCAACCAAGATCTCCCTCTTAAAAATTTTAAAAACTTCTCCTATTCATATGAATGCTTTTTTGAAGCTTCTAAATCAACAATCTGTCCCTACAAACATTTCCCCTAGTGTTATAGCTGATGTTGTAGGTTACCTTGGGATATATCATATAATATTTTTGTATGATGATATTCCTTCCTTAGACTTGTAAGGATATTCTTCCTTCTACATCACTACACTTATTGCGAAAACATTTATCAAGCGAATTTTGATAGACAATGGTTCCTCCCTCAATATATGCACTTATCAATTTTTATAAAATATTGGATTAAAATAGGAGTATTTAACTAAATATGATTTCATCATCAAAGCTTTCAATAATAAGTACCAAGAGGCCTATGATATTATATACCTCCCTTTCAGGGTTGGACCTAATATCTTAGATATCTTGTTTTATGTGGTACCTTACCCACATCTTTTAATATCCTTCTTGGATGCCCTTGGATTCATGTGATGAGGATTGTCACTTCTACTTTTTATTAATGTTTAAATTCTTATTTCAAATATCAACCTATCCCAATAATGGGTGATCCTCATCCATTTTAATATTATTCAATGGTTGAGCAAGCTCAATCTAGTCTCAATTTATACCCATTAGTTTCTTCATATCACCTTTCTAAGCAACTTGAAAATTTAAAGGTAAGTGAGGAACCACTAATCAATGTTTCATCACAATATTAGGTCAATTCATTTCTTTAGAAACCTCTTCTAGATTTAGCCAAGATACCACCTTCACCAAGGACTATGGGTTTACCTCATAATAAGGGTGAATTTGTACACATTGGCACATGTACCTTTATCTTCATGGGTATGTCTCTCAAAGAAAATATCTATGGTAGAAACCCTCTTCCTATAGAGTTTTATTTTGCCCATTTTTATTTATCCAATGATTACCCACTTCCCAAGAAAATTCTATCTAGTATGGGATATGTAGCTAAAGGTTTGGGACCATAACAAAAACATATTCAAGTGCCTTTGGACGTTGATATTTGGCCTAGGATATGTAACATAGGCTACATACCCAATAAAACCAACCTTTTCCATTTAATTATGATGATCACCTTATTACTTATGTTGAATATTTTAATCATCAAGGCTTGGAGTGGAGTGATGAGGATAAGATACTGCCTTTTACCACTAAAATTTAGTTTTACAATGTGGTAACTTTGGTGCATCCAAAGGTAGTTGCAACCCCAAGAGAGTATGCTAAATATTATACTCTTTATGATATGGATCATGAGGATATACTTCAAAACAACTTCTTCTTTGATGGGTCAATCCCTTGTGTTGTGCATGTTGAGTCTTCTAGTTCTCAAGAGGACTTTAGTTCTATATGTCAAGGACCTTGAGTAACCAGCAGTGATCCTCGCTTCACCTCCTTTTGAGGATGAATCTCATATTCTTATTGAGGAGACCAAATATTTTAACAAAGGTTTTGGGGAGAGCCCTAGAATACTTAAGCTAGGCAAAGCCTTGTCCATGGATGAGTAGGAGAAATTGACCAATTTGTTGAAGGAATTTCATGATATTTTTGCTTGGTCATATGCCAACATGCTAGGGATTGATCCCTCCCTTGTTATGCATAATTTGGTAGTGAATCCTAGTGCTAAGCCTATTAAGAAAAAACTTAGAAAGATGCATCCTAAGGTCATCATTTTGGTCAAGGAGGAGCTCCAAAAACTCCTTGATTTTAGTTTTATAAAAGCTATCAACTATTTTGATTGGATCTCCAAGATCATTCCTATGGCTAAGAAGGTAAAAAAATTAGAATATATGCCGATATTAGGGTAATTAACTTAGCATGTCCTAAGGATGATTTTTATCTCCCCAACATAGATATGATTATAAATTTCACTCCCAAATATGGAATGATTTTTCTCATGGATGGATTTTCAAGATACAACCAGATCATGGTTACCCTTGAGTACTAGGCTAAGATAACTTTCATCACTCCATGAGGTACCTTCTTCTATAAAGTTATACCTTTTGGCTTAAAGAATGTCAGTGCCACATATAAGAGGGATATGACTAATATATTTCATGACATAATGCATGATATTCTAGAGGACTATGTGGATGATCTTCTAGGTCATTCCATACATCGAAAGGATCATGTTCATGATCTAAGATGCATCCTTGAAAGGCTCTTACATTTCATTACTCATCTTAAACCATCCAAGTGTGTGTTTGAAGTCACATATGACATGTTAGGTTTCATCGTTTCTAGGTGAGGCATTGAATTAAATATCATTAAGATAGCGACTATCACTTACATACCTCTTCATACCCTAACCAAATTGCATAGCTTATAAGGTAAGTTTCAATATATTTTTTTATTCATAGCTTAGTTAGCTGATAAGTGTTAAATATTCCTTAAGATTATTTAGAAATATATTGTGTTCCAATGGGATTTTGAGTGTCAATAAGCCTTTGATGAACTCAAAAGGTATCTCAGTTCCCCAACTATCTTAGTTCCTCCTATACTAGATAAGCATTTGATGTTTTACATAGTAACCATAGATCATACTTTGGTAGTCTTGTTGGATCAACATGATGATCAAAACAAAGAGCAAGCTATCTACTATATCAATAGAACCTTGGTTAGCTATGAAGCCCGGTACACTCACTTAGAGAAGCTTTGCTTTGCTATAGTATTTTCTTCTTAGAAGTTAAGGCACTACATACTCATCCATAAGATATTGGTTGTTGCAATTTTTGATCCTTTATGCTATTTAATATCTCGGCTTCACCTTTTAGGTTGATCCACTAAGTGGGTTCTAGCACTTAGTGAGCTTGACTTACCTTCATAGGTCGAAAGGCTATTAAGGATCAGGTAATTAATTATTAGTTAGCCTTCATCCCCTTAGATTTAGTCCATACCTTATTCATTGAGTTTCTTGATGAGTACTTTAGTATAGAAGTTGAAGAGCCTGAGTCTTAGAATTTATTTTTTATGGAACCCGATGCCTAAAGGGAACTAGTGTTGAAATAATTCTAGTTACCCTACAAAAGCAACTCATTCGCCTTTCCTTCAAGCTTCATTTCTCTTGCATGAATAATACTATTGAGTATGAAGCCTTGATACTTATTCTTAGAGTAGCCTTAGACTTAAAGGTTAGATTCCTTTTAGTGTTTGGTATCTCTCAACTTGTGGTCAATCATATTAATAATATTTATCAGACTCGGGATGATAAGCTAAAACCTTACAAAGATATTATCACCAAGATTTTATCTATGTTGAATTGGGTAACCATAGAGTCTATCCCTAGATCCGCCAACTACCATGTAGATGTTATGGCTAGTATTGCATCCTTGTTTCCCTTAGAGTTGGATGATGATAAAAAATTGATAATCATTAGATAACTTTGATATCCTGTGTCATTGAGTTCTAGTCTTGTTTTACTAGATTTTTTACCATCGAAGCTTTTCCATCTAAGCCATAATGATATTTTTAATTTACTTAAGGATGGTTTGGTTCTTGATGTTTTAGATTATAATCAGCGTAATATTTTTCATAAAAGAGTGTTTTGATTCATTATAATTGACAATAATTTAAATTGACATTTTTTTGAAGGTATTCTCTTCTGATGCCTTAACTCCGATGAATCCTGACTAGTTCTTAGTAAGGCCCATGAAGGATCATGTGGAGGCCATTTTAGTAGTAATTCCATTGCTAATAAGCTCCTTTATATGGGGTAGTATTGTCCTTCCTTGTATAAATATGTATGTGATCATCTTCGATGTTGCGACAAGTGTTAATGCCATGACAACCTTGTTCATGATACTTCTCAAAATTTTTAGGTTATTTTTATCCTTGGCATTTTTCCATGTGGGGATTGGAAATTATAGGGAATATTAACCCAACATAATTTGATGGTCATACTTTTATCATAATAATGATATAGTACTTCACTAAATGGGTCAAATCCATACCCTTGGCTATGGTTATTGGAGGTCAAGTCTCCAACTTTATGTTCAACCAAATCCTTTGTAGGTTTGGGATTCCTTCGATGATTTTTTCTAGCAAATGGAAATCCTTTCAAGAACAAGGATATCCATAAGCTTTGTGTTAAGTATAAGATTCAACACAAGTGGTCAAATCTGTACTCTCTCAAGGTAATGGGTAAGCCAAAATATCCAATAAGTCTTTGGTCAAGTTCCTCAAGAAGCTGGTTAGTAAGATCCATTGTGACTAGAATATCCAGCTTTATCCTATCTTATGGGTCTATCGTACAAATGTGTGAACTCCTATAGGTGCCTCTCTATAGGACTTGGTCTATGAAATTGAGGTTTTTTTTTTTTGAGTTAGAGACCCCTTTGTTTTGCATATTTCTACCAGATGCCTTGATTGACAATGAGTATCACTTAAATCATTTGAACCAATTGGATCTGCTAGATGAAAAGTGCATTCATTCCTTAGAGCATCTTTGAGCCTATCAAAATAGGCTCAAGTGACCTTATTCCAAGAAAGTTTGCAATCATTATTTTGAGTTTGGTAACCTTATACTCAAGGAGAACTAGAAGAACACCAATGCTCATTCAAATATTAAAGGTAAGCTTTAGCCTAATTGGGTAGGTCTGTTTGTCATAACAACCAATCTTTGCTTAGGATCCTATCATTTAGCTTCTTTATATGGTAAATAACTTAAAGGACCAATGAACTTAATGCATCTAAAGAGATACTATACATGATTCTATATTTTTTTCATATTACATTTGGTTTACTTGATCATATTGCATGACTACCTATCATATTTTGCATGATTTGTCTGATATTCAATCCCATTTACTTTTTGCTTATCATATAATTGCATTGTTGCTTGATCATATTTTCATGACTGCTTGATCATATAGATTTTTTTGGTATTTCATGAGGATGGCAAGTGATGACACCTAGTTAGGTATTAACTCACATGCATTGCACTCACACTAGGGATTTGATGCCTAATAGATTTCCAATCAAGGGCCCATATCCATTCATTTTCATCTTTGCATTCACTCATATATTTATCCCTTTTATTATATTCCTTGACCTTAAAAATATAAAATTACCATCAATTTCTTCTCCAAGTCAAGGGATATAGTTCTTCCTTCTGTATATCCTTGTCCTTTGCATCTTTTATTTATCCTTTTTTATCAATATAAAGGATATACGTTCTTCCTTTTATCTATGAATCTTTCTTTGCTCACACTTTTTTCTTTCTTGATATTTTATTATTAAGGGATCCTTAGGAGAAAGGGTAGATATGATATTAAAATCATTTATGGTGTTCATATGGCCACTAAATATCTTATGTACACCTCTTACTTCTCAAAATTTTGAGGACAGACACACACCTTTCTTCTCCTTTCATTTCTATTTCTTATATCTACTTTCTAATACATGCACACACATGATATGCTTCATTTTTCTCACTCATCTCATGCACACACCACATTCCTATCAGGTAGTGATCATTTTAGAAAATCAATCAAATACATCACACCCCATATAAGATTTTTTCATGGTCATGAGAAAGGGGCAACCTCCACTTGACCATTTGCGAGCATACATCCTGGTGCATATCTCTTCATCTTCAACCATTAGTGACAACTACATCCATAGTGGGTATAGTTCCACACTTGACCATATTTGCAAGCATATCACTCTTATGGGATAACTTCATGGCCACTAGTGAGGGGTAGCCTCCACATACGACCATTTACAAGCACACATCCTCATAGGATCACACTCATTTTTATTTTATTTTTCTTTCTTAAACCTTTTGGAGGTTTGCTTCTTCACTGATTTACTGCTTCACTTCTTTACCTCTTTGTTTTCTTTATGTCATATTTCTTCACTTTCTTGATTCTTCATCATCTTATTCTTACTTTTTTTCTTTCCACCCACTCATCCCTGCATTTTATTTTTTTGCAATCATTTTAGATTTCATTTAGACATTGCATTAGTTAGATTCATTCATGCACTTAATTTAGTTAAGATCATCATGCATTGTATTAATCATGTTTGTGATCACCATACATTATTAAAAATATCACACACATAAAAAGAACACACATTTAATAACACGATAAAATGAAAGTAACATGTATTACTAAAAATATCTAAGTGCATTTTGGTCGATCTATGTGCCATAGTAGAGATCTTGGCACACTTGACCATCCCTAGGGATGCATGCCACAATTAAAATTGACATGTCATCTTGATACCTACCCTATTCGTGTGAGCCTATACCCTCTTCTTTGCTTTTTGGAGGTGGTGGTGGATTCATGTTCATAGATTATGAACAAAATCATGCTCATGATTTTTAGTGACTCTATGATCATAGAGATGATGGTAGAATCCTTTAATTTTCTAGAATGACATGGAAGTATACCATCTTGTAGTAGTCCTCATTTTGCACTACCATATCATATGAATCCTTCACCATATATAGCTCTACCAAAAGTAGGTGGTCTTTTTTGCTCTATTGGCTATCTACAATGACAACCATCCCCTCTACCCAGGCCTATTGTTGCTCTTACTCCAACTAGCTCATATCCCTCTAAGGCATTCTACCTCATCCCTCGTTGTGTCTCAGTCTACTTGGATCTAGTTTAACATTGTGTAGATGGTGTCCATCTCTACCTACATAGCTATCATCATGGCCCATAACACCTCCATATCCTTCACCTACTCCCCTAGATATAGCCTTATTGTGTCCTATCTACACCACTAAGGGGGCAACTCCTATGGTTTCCCCTCCTCCTGAGTCAAATATAATTATGTTGTCCTCATGGATATCACTATCTCTATCAAAACCTATGCTTGAGCTAGTATCGGTGAGACTATACCCCTTTGTTATTTCTCTATGGTGCATTGAGTGTCCTCTTGTAGTACTAGCTACACTCATAGGTTGATAACCTGGCATCTCTACACTAGCACAAGTGGGGAGATCCTTAGGGGCATAATGCTTCTATACCATCTCTTGTACCTAAGGGCCACCCTAATTTCATGCACCTGTATATCCATGTATAGTGGATCATCCAAGTCCTCCACTATCCATTTACCTACATCAAGAGTGCCTTTGACTCCTGATGGGTCTCATCACACCCAATGAAACCAATAGTCCCAAAATCTAAATATCTTATAGAATCTTGAACTAGTGTTATACTTGATCAAATTGGTATAGCTCCTGCTTACCCTTCTTTATGAAAACCCATTGAATACTTATTACCTGAGCCAATTACTTTGTATCCTCTTCCCAATCAGGATGTAGACACCATAATCACCATATGATCTAGTGCTCTCATAGCTCCTATACCACCTACCTCCCTAGTGGTAAGATACTAGTGCATGGCATGTGCCCATTCTCATAATATTATCCCCACCTATATGCTATTGGTTGTTCTATGTTGTACAATGGCCTTGGTAGTGCATTTGGCCTTCAGATAGAACATACGATATCCATGCAAATCCAACACCCTGATCTCACATGTATATGATATATGGTATACGATGCCATGCAACATACTATACAAGTAAGATAGAACACATGGTATCTATGCAAATCCAACACCCTGATCTCTAATGTATACCACTACTTCTACTACTGCTCATGGTAGGCATCACCTGCTGGTATGGCACACCAACATCCCCACCACAACCCCATATAGTATAGATGTCAATGCCCCAAATCCATATCAACATGGCATCTCATCAACATGTAATCCACTCTTTTGGGTAGCATGTTTTGGGTCCCTTTATATCATTTTAGATGCCACCATTAGAACTCATACCATGAAAATTCCTCTCCCTAATGGGGATCCTCAAGATGCACCACATGTCCTCCAATGTGATGATCATCTTCCCTATTGATAACCAAAATGTGATTAATTTTGGATACCATTTCTTTGTTAGATCCATCAATAGTGCCCCATATACCTCAACGTGGGGCATCTCTACCATATGTAATAGCCCCATATTCTCTAGTATCTCCCTCTATACAATTGTGAGCTCTCTCATAGCCTACCCAAGTGTGCTCGATTACCACTCTCTACTCTCAAGTACATCTAGCTATATAATCAAGATTAAAATATTTATCATTTTTTAATTCATCTCATTATGCTTATTAATAAAAAAAAAAATTCTTTTGCAATACCAAATTTGCATCTTGAGATGACGGGGTGCAAGTTTGGCATGGCTACTTGACCAAATTCATACTCCATGGTGAATTTTTGCAAAAAAATTTAAAAAATGCTATAACTTTTAAATTTTTGCAAGTAAATCCTAATTCTAGCCTAAACTAGAAATGGTCTCGATATGTACATTCGCTCGATCTACAACAATGCCAATATTACCTCTCACCATGGTAGCATGATGAGTTGGGAGTGTCATTCTCCTCTTTCTTCTCCAAGGCTCTTTTCTCCTCCTTGTGTGGTTAAAATGAGCTCCTTTTCCCTCCTTTTTCATATTTTCTTCCATCCTTCCTTTTCCCTTTCTTTTTTCTCTCTCTTCAATTTCTTCCCTCTCCTCCCCTTTCTTTTTCTCTCTCCTTATTTTTTCTCTTTTCCTTAACTGCTTTTATTGTTTTTGATATCTTTGTTCACCCTTTTTGAGTTTTTAGAAATTTTGTATTCCTTATAAAACTTGAGAGGGCACCCTAGCCTTAGAGGTATTAATGGTAGTAATATATAGATTTGTGTATATTTACAATATTCAGGATGACACATCTTCTTTGCACTGCCCTTCTGTACAAACCTAGCCACCTTTTTTTTGTGTTCATCATCTTTTCCCATAGGCATCTACTTATTTGATGTATTTATCTAACCATAAATACATCAAAGAGGGGGAAAAATATAGACATAGAAAATTGACCCATCAAAATGAGTCAATATTTCCTTAGATCCTTAGGAAGCCACCCAAACTTGCTAAGTACAAATTTGGGATCCTTTTCCTCTCTTCCTTTGTCCTTTTTCTCTAGCCTTACCAAATTAATGCTTTATCCATACATGGCATGGATTTGTCTTGCCAAATTTGCATCCTATAATAATGAGGTACACATTTGGCATTTTAGGGATTTTTCTCTCAAAAACCCCTATCTTCATCAACCCCTTTTGGTGTCAGTACTTGCCCACGATAACCTTTTATTTTCCCTCTTAGCTACTCTGCTGTGGGATTATTATTTTGTTGTTTTCTAATTTTGTGTTAGCTACTCTTGGTTAATAAGTTAAGTCTTTATGATTAAAGAGATTTTCCAACTTCCATATTCTCATTGCTCCTTACTTCCTCCATTAGCTAACTAGGTTCTTTACTTGCATTATTAGTTATTAACATTGTTTTGCATAATATTTTTTGATGTTTTGGGACCCAAAAAGTGCTCCAAATCAAATTAGTGTCCTTTTTTTATACAAGGTGCAAATTTTATGAAATAGATTCATGTTCACCCCTTAAAGGGCATACATTTGGTCAATTAGGGCTTATGAGCAACTTATTGCTTACCAAAACCCTAATTTACATCTTGCATATTAGATTTATGTTATATACATTATGTCTGCATCTAATTTCATTGTTGCATATTTTTTTCATATTATTTTTGCTTGTTCCAAAGGTCAAATATCATTTAATTTTCAAATGGTTACATAAAAGGACCAAGGGGGCTTGATTGTTATGCCTCCAAGCTCAGTCATATATTGGCCTAATAAGGCCCCCAAATGTTCATCAATTTTTCTAGGATTTTGTGAAGTTGTTTTGTAGGTTTGAAGTTGTTTGGATATTCTAGATGCAAGTTAAAGCTAGGCTCAACCATTAGATCAATAAGTGCCTTGAATAAGTTTTTTGGTTATTTGTTTGTTTTTTGTCCATTAATGTTCAAAACCTAGATTATAAACAAAATAAAAATAGTTTATTTCCATTTCTAAGCATTTGAAAGGAAAAATCATATAGGTTGCATTCTAGAGATAATTTTGTTTATGCATTATTTTAAACCCTTGATAAAAATAAAATGTTTTATTTGATTGCAAGTTAGGTTTTAGTCATCATTTAAGATCAAGAATCATTCTAGGATTAGTCTTTTTTTGCTTGCATTTCTATTTGTCTTGCATTGCTCTTTTATTTTTCATATATTAGATTTTAGAAATGCCAAACATAGGTGTTTTTTCAATATACACATCAAACATTCCATCTCCAGACTTGGAATGAGTCCTTAAATAGTTCCTAGTGAACCCTTCAATCACTATGCCCTCGAGTTTAGAGAATATAACACACCCCTACGATCACCTAAACTCCTAGTGGATCCATCCAAGAGTCATACATGACAGGGCAATTTTCTCCCTCTATATAAGGAATACCTTGGTATTTATTAGTACCATTCCAAGGTAGGGACATTAAGGATATTAGGAAATATATTGAGTAGTCATGATTTACATTAATAATTATCACTACAAGTAATTATAAATAACCTAAGGGGGTTGAGGAGATCTTCCTTCTCTTTTTCCCTTTGAAACTTAGGAGTTTAAAAATTGAGAGGCAAAGGGTGCCTAGCTACAAAATAATCTAAGGTTTTGTTACACAAGTCATCATAAGAGTACTTTTAACTAGAAGAAGACCCTTATATGAGAACCATTTGTTTTTTTAATAAATCTAGTTGAGAATTTAGAGTTTAAATTTTAAAATAAATAGAATTTGATGGCATAAAGGGTATGTGCTAAAATATAGAAAGAATTTGATAATTGACATAAGGAGGTTGATACACATGGGTGTAAGATATTGATGTGGGAATCATATGATTTGTTCCCAAGGTATTTAAGATGAAATAATTAGAATATGAAGGATGAAATATTATACGATTAAGATTTAGAGGGAAACCCATAATCATGCTTGTGAGGTTAGAATAAAGGTTTTTTACATAAAGATTAGAAATTGGAACACTTGATGGTACCTCTTAACTAGGAATGTAGCTTGTACCTACATTTTGTGATATTAGACAACTCAAATTACCTTGTAATAATTCTATAAGAGTAGAAAAATATGAGTAACACTTCACAAATGGTGAATTTTTTACCTTTGGACTCCACAAAAGAGCAATAATAGGAGGATTTAAATTTAAAAAAATTAAAGTTTATGCATTAAGGTTTGTATTTAAATATCCAAAGGATGGATCCAATTGGTTTAGAGGTAAATGGATTGATCTAGGTTGTTGAGGATGATCCTTGAGTGAACCTTCCTCTAAAAATATGCCTAGGATATCATGAAATTTCATAAGAAAATATTCCACAACCTCCCTATGCTTCTATAAAATTAAAGTCATGTAAATAGTAGATTAGAAATCCACTCTTCCTTACACATCATGGATAGAGCTTAGAGAACTCAAAAGTATAAAAACCTCCTCCTTGTCCTCAAAATTTGAGTTTTCAATGGTGGGTTGGTCATCATGAACTTCTATTGGAGGTTTTTTTTTAATAGCCAATTGATGAGTGGCACTATGGGTTAGGTAGCATCTTTTCTCCATAGGTCTGAAGGAAAGAATTCAATTGGTTAAATTTTAAATTTTATAGAGTTGAATTGAAAATAAAGAGAAGATTTTTTAGAAACTTTATATCCTCTTTGCTGATATACTAAATTTGATTTATATACCTCAATGGCATCCCTATATAACAAAGGTCCTTATACCCGATTCCTCTATATATATTAGTCAATATGTGAGAGAAATCCAATACATGGGTTAAAAATAATACATGGAAGTGATTGCTTTGAAATATGGCCAAGATGGTATATGAGGGATAGTAGCATTCCTCCCCATGACTCCCACTAGCCCACTACAATATAGTCCTTACTAGGCATCAGTACCTATGAGATCTTATGTGGGAAATTGGTATCCCAGACTTACTTTATATCCAATATAGCCTAGTAGCTCATACAAAAACTACTCAAATTATCATGAAGACACTTAGTAGGACTAGAAATTATTATGGTAATGTTATCTAATATAAATAAACAAGATTAAATTATCTTTATTAAAGTTTGATAAATTTTAGTTTGATTAAGGTTTAACTTGGACAAAGTAGATCGTGTTGCCCAAAATGGTGCTCATATTAGGTTCACAAAAATGTGAGAAGGATATAAGATCATAAAGGGCCTATTAAGGATCTACCATGACTCTTCATCTCCTCTCCTCAATATTAGGGATAGTTTGTAAGATTAGATATATGTGTTTGATATATTTGTTTGAAGAACACCTATGTTTCTCCTAACATACTTTTTTAACTAATATTAATAATAATATAGCCCTCATGCAATATACAAATGCAACAATCAATGCCTGAAGCTAAAATAATTTTGCTTTTTGATAGGGAAGTAAATGAAAAAATTTCATTTAAGAGGCAAAGGTGCAAGAGAGATGTAGCAATAAAATCCTAAATCCAACTATGTGTGATTTTAATTTGATGTTAAATCTTAAAGATTTAGTTGATACCCTATATGATTAAGACTAAACTAGCTTTTTATTTCCCATTTTGCATATTTGTTAAATGAATATAAATATAAACTAATTTAATCAAACAAAAGGTAAGATTTTAGTCTTAAATATTGAAACAAAAAGAGTTATGGAGCAAAGAAACTAATTTTTCTATTGATACAAAAGCACTGTGCATAAAAGCATTGCCAATTATTTTGCTATCGATGGTACTTTCACTTTCCTACAAGATAGATAGAAAAATATATTATTAGTGGTAAAGGGTATTTATCGAGTTGGTAGATAATGTTAGACTCCCTTGAACAAAAATTAGGCCCTATTTAGACAAATAAGAAATATAACAAATATACTGAATGCATGAAATTAATGCTAAGTGGAAAAAGTGCTATAGGTTGATGATAACATTGTTGGTGCTTTTAATCTATGTAAACCAAAGAATGATAGGGCCACTAGAACTATAATCTAACAACACTTTCACATATGAGAGCAGTGAAACAGAATTAGCTAAAAGAAAAGTTGATTTAATAATTGAATTGATGAAAGTATTTGATTTAGAAATACATAGACTTTGTCAAATAACAAGAAAATGTTAGCTTTTGATACTCTAATATATAAATCCTCATAAAAAAATAATCACAGGATATAATATAATGAAGTTGCAATATAATGGATCCAATAGTAATATTGTAACAAAGATAAATGAGCCAACTAATATGTAATATCAAGGCTTAATAATATACCAAATAACATTCAATAATATGCTGAAATATGAATGTAAAAGCTTGAATCATACACAATAGTAATATTTACAATACTAGTTGCTAAAATGTATGTAAACTTGTATTACTCCACTTTCTGTTACAAATATGTCATAGTTATGACTCTTTGCAAAATGTAGATCACTATATTGATGATATAGATCACTATATCTTTTCTTCATCCTATGGAGTAATAAATAGCATTTCTATGATGACTCTTTGGTTACCATGACTCTTCCTTTCCATATGCCAAGCCTTATGACTCTTGGTTTCTATACTTGACACTTGCATACACATGACACTATGTTGTAAGCACACTTGGATATGAATCTTCATATAACTCTTTTTAATCTAATAATACATGTTCACACTTAAATATTAGACACTTGCATACATCTACACTCATAAAACTTGCACACATATTTACATGACACTTGTGCATTTCCTACACATTAGTACATCACATAAAATATTAACTCACTTACTAATCTATGACACAACCCATATCTAATATCTACAATAATGTACCAAGGTGGCACATTGGCATGTACCAAATAATGTGATATTTTCTAACACCCTCTTGTATTACGTTATTTTGTTATTGAAGACTTTAGTCTTCAATATGGTCTTCATCTTTATGTGACTTTGCAATGGACTTGAGCTTTAACTGGTTCTGCTTCCTCTTGATTGTTTTCATATTTTTCTTCTTTAATTTGTAGATGTATTTGTAATGCAACCTATTGTTGTCCTCTCATTTTCATCATCTTGAATTTTGGTTTTACCCAATATATTTGATATGATCTTAGTCCTTGAGCCTTCTCTAAGTAGCCTTGTTTAACAAGAGATCTCATTATATTACAAGTCAAAATTGGATCATAATTAATCCATTTTATTTCCTTGGTTCTCTGTATGACTTTCCTTCCTATTCTTTAGAAATTCCATCCTTAAATTCATTGTTAGTAAATGCTTCAAAAATGAGAACTTGAAAAAGATAATCTAATCTGAATATTAATGACTTTTCAAATCTTTTAGTACTTGTCTTTGTGATAATAAAAATAGATGAGGGATATTTTCCTCTACAATTACATGGATGAATATTCCAATAGTTTGCTTTTACATGACTAGTCCTATTGCAATAAGCTTATTTTGAAATTATGTTCACTTCCTTGTTAATCTCTTTTGAATTTTCAAGTTCTATTTTCTTGATAAAACAATATAACCATTTGTGTACAACCAAAATGTTGGACATTTTGAGTCAAAGTTGTCATTGATGTCAAGGAACGAAGTTGTCATTGATGTCAAGGAATAAGCTACCGTTGATGTAAAAAGGTCAAAAGGAACAATGCAAAGGTTAATGGCAAAAGAGCTTCATAATATTTTTAATATTATGTGGAAGCATAAGTAGGAGGGTTTTTATTAAAACCATGGATGAGCAAAAATAAAAGGTTTTTCATAAAAGCCCAAGGAAGTTTTAATATTTATTTTATAAAATATTTAAATTCAAATTGAATTTAAATTTTATAAATAAATATTATTTATACAAAGTGGTAAAATCAAAGAAGGCTTTAATAAAGCCAAAAGGATTTAAAAGTTAATTTATAATATTTAAATTCTAAAGAATTTAAATAATTTATAAATTAATTATTCAAATTTTGAAGGCGTCGACGTTCAAGTTTAAAGGAGGTAATTGGTATATAAACTATATGCCTTAGTGGCATTTAAATCATCCTTCGTTCGAACAAATAAAAGAGGCAAGTGTTGTGTTGTGAGAATTTGTGCAAAGAAGAAGACAAGTTTCTTGTCTTAAGCGCCAACGAAAAAGGGATAAAGTTGTCGAGGGCCAAAATTCAATAACCAACTAGGCAGCGTGGCCTAGTGGCAAGTGGTCATGAGTTAAGGTGCTTGGGTGCAGAGTGGTCCGCGTTCGATTCACGACAAGAGCGTTTTGGTAGTGTTAAGGTTGAAGCATCGAGGAAGGACACATGTTTTTATTTTTGATTGGGCACCAACGAAGAGGATATAGAGCACGTGGTGCTCTTTGGTTTTCAAACGAGCGCCTAGCACTCACGATAGCCGAGGCCACGGCTAGGACACACGAGGAGGCGGCGTCGAGGGTTCGAGTCTCACCTAGGTGAAGGTAATAAATTTTGCATTAATTTTAATTGCCTAAGGTGTAAACATAAGGTTTAGGGAGCTATAAGGGGTTATGAAAAGGTGCTTATTTTAATTATTAATTTTTTATTAAATGAAGGTATAAGGTGTTAAACTTTATTTTAAATAAAGTTATTGTGACATTTTTGATTTATCAAAAGGTGAATTGAAGAGTGATTAAATTTGAGAGGACTTATTTGAAGGTGACATTGTTGACATTATTTTTAGTGGTAAATATTATTTTTAATTGGGAGATCATAAGGTGTAAATGGTCAATTGATTTTTGTATATGTTGATGGATGCTTTCTTCAAGATGGAGTAATAAGGTGTATGTATGTTTTGATATTTGCATTGTAATCTTGAGAGAGAGTTTTATCATCTTCTAACCTTCCTTTGAGCTTGGCAAAGAAGTGTTTGTGGTTGTGGCAGATGTTTGAGGTTCCTTCATCATCAAGAAAAAGGTATGAGCACATTCTTCCATAGTTGAGTTGATTGGTTGGTTTTCTAGAAAATAAGTTTGGAGTGAAAAGGACTTGATTAGGGTTTCCTTATTGAGTGTGTTGAGTTAATGCTTCAAGTTTTTCTGGAATAAAGAGTTGTTGTTAAAACCTTGTTTTATAAGCATTGTTGTTGAAGCCATTGGTTGAGTGAAGAACTTGAACTAGGGTTTGAAAATAACATGAGTATCATTGTTATGTGAAGATTGTCTTATAAGCATTGTTGTTGAAGTGAGTTGTTGAGTGAAGAACTTGAACTAGGGTTTGAAAAGAACATGAGTATCATTGTTATGTGAGATTGGTTGATAAGCATTGTTGGAAATATTTTGAGTGAAGGATCATATGCTTGGACTAGGGTTTGTAAGCAAGGATTGTTTCATTGAGTGATTGGTTGAGTAGATTTGGTTGAGCCTAGTCAAGTGGATGTGTGAAGTGATTGTTCAAGTTCCATAAAAAAACTATTCTATATTCTGAATTGATTTGAGAAAGTGATTGAGTATTGAGTTGAATTTGAAGCATATTGAGTCTCTAACAATTCTTTGTATGTTTCTAAAAGAGTGATTGAAAGTGATTGAGTATTGAGGTGAATGTGAAGCATATTGAGTCTCTAACAATTCTTTGTATGTTTCTAAAAGAGTGATTAAGCATTGTGATGAGTATAGAGCATATTGAGTCTCTAAAAATTCTCTTTATGTTTCTATGAGATTGGACAAGTTCTAGTGTGGACTTGTTGAGCAGATTTGAGGTAAGTCTTTGAGAAGACTTGTGGACAGATTTGGGTAAGCTTTTGTGGAAGCTTACAATACAGATTGAGAGCAGATTTGGATAAGTTCTTGTGAGAACTTATTGAGCAGATTGGACAAGTTCTAGAGAGGACTTGAGGATAGATTGGTGTGAGATTTTGTGGAAGCTTACAAAGTAGATTTGAGATAAGTCTTTGAGAAGACTTGAGAGCAGAGTTGATTGATTGATTTGTTCAAACCTTGAGTTAAGGTTTGGGGCAGATCCAATAGAGTTGATTTGAGATTGAGTCAAGCTTTGAGTTAAGGCTTGAGGATAGATATTGAGGATAGATTTGTGCTAGACCGAAGGACTATGTTTAGTACAGATTTGAGGATAGATTTTGGTGCAGATTTGAGGATAGGTTTGTGCCAGACCTGAGATAGATATTGAGGATAGATTTGTGCTAGACCGAAGGACTATGTTTAGTATAGATTTGAGATAGAGCTTTGGAGGTGACAAAGTTGAGGATAGAGATCTCCATCTAGATCAGGGAGGACAGGTGTCTTCTATGGATAGAGTTCCATTTTCTAAGGGCAGTGGAGGCAGAGGTCTTCTAGAGGATCACCAACTAGAGCAGAGTTAGGAGATTGGTGTCTCCTATGGATAGAGATCCATGAACTTGATTAGGGGATTGGTGTCTCCTTTGGATAGAGGTCCATAAACATTGTAATAGGGAAAGGATTCCCAAGAGATTGATTGAGAAAGTTTTAGTAAAATATTTTCTCCGTGGAGTAGCCCACATTGGGTGAACCACGTAAATTTGGTGTCTCTATTGTGTGTGGTGATTTATGCATTGCTTTGATTAATGCTATTGATATTGCTATCTTTACATTGCATAATATTGATTGGGAAAGAAAAGTAAAAAGTGGTCTTATATTGTTCACCCTCCCCTCTCAGTATAAGCTTGTGTTCTTCAATTGGTATCAGAGCGGGTTTCTTCGAAAGAGTTTAACAACTTGAAGGAAAAGCTTACAAGAACACAATGGATTCTAAGAATGGATCATCAGATAATTCAGCACTAGTATTTGATGGAAGTGATTATATATATTGGAGTATGAGAATGAAGATTTACCTGATGGCACTTGGCAATGAGATTTGGGAAGCAGTTGAAAATGGATACATACCACCAGTTGATCCACCTATGAGATAAGGAAGGTAAGCTTCTACAACATTACAATTCAAAAGCAATGAATGCAATTTTGAGAGGTTTGCATAGAACAGAGTCCATAAAAGTTATGCATTGTCAAGATGCAAAAGGAATGTGGGATAAGTTGCAAAATATATATGAAGGAGATAAAGGTGTCAAGAAAGCAAAGATACGAAATCTCAAAGGACAATTTGAAGAGTTAAGAATGAAGGATGAGGAAAACATTAGTACTTATCTACTTCGAATCGATGAGGTTGTTAATGCTATGCAAGGACTTGGACTTAAGGTTGAAGAATCAGATGTTTGTGATAAGGTCTTAAGATCTCTTCCAAAAATATTTAGTGAAAATATTTCTGCTATAGAAGAATCAAAGGATGGTGATTCTTTGACAAGAGATATGTTGCTTGGTATTCTTACAACTTTTGAGTTGAGAACAAAAGAACCTAATCCCCAGAAGGAAGCAACCTTCAAAGCAATCAAGAAGACAAAGGGTAAGAAGTCAGAATCAAGCAATGAGTCATCCAGTGATGAAGAAGCTAATTATGGCAAAAGGAATAAGGATTCAAGAAGATCTAGAGATGCAAAATCTGTTAGATGTTTCAATTGTGGAAAGTATGGTCATTATGCAACTGATTGTCAAGAAGCTAAGAATAACAATGATGAAGAAAAATAGGATCACAAAAATAGGGAATCAAAAAGATACATGCATCAAAAGAAAAGCAAGGATGGACAAAGCAGACAAGGAAAGAAGTTCTTTCAAAGGCAAAAGAGGAGCTACTATGCAGACAAGGCAAGTAAGTACTCAAGTGATAGTGATAACAGTTTTTCAGATAATGATAAAGATGAAGTCCTATTTATGATTGAAGAAAAAGAAGTCAAGAAAAGGTCACCAATAATTCTCAAGTGTTTTAGATGTGGTAACTTTGGACATCTTGAAGATAGTTGTACAAGAAATGGTTTTAGTTTTAGTGATGATGAATATGAAGATACACTTGAAGGACCAGAAGAGAATATTCTAATGGCTCTAGAGAAAGAAGAAAGTGATCCTATAGAAGACAAGTCAAAAGAAAATGAAGATGTGGACAAAGGCAAACAAATAGAGGAAGAATCGGATAAAGAAGGATATGATCTCAAGGGAGAACTTATTTATGCTCTTGACATAGTAAAGAAGGTAAGAAAGCAAAACTCTAAACTTGAGTTTCAGTTTCAAGAATGTGATGAAGAGAGAAAAATGCTTATAGAGGATCTAGACAAATCAAAGGCTAAGACAAAGAAGTTCAAGGATAAGTTAGAAGCAAAGGTCTTAGAATGTGAAAGGCTAGAACAAGAGGTAGCTTCATTAAATATGGAAGATTCAGAAAAGTCCAAGAGTCAAGCTACAAGGGTTCAAAAATAGCTCAAAGAACTTAGATAAGTTCATCAAGATACAAAAGCCTACATCAAGCAAGATAGGTCTTGGATTTGAAAAGGAACAAAAGAAATGGGAAGAGAAGTCAACCTCAAGTTCTGAAGGAGAAGAAACTTCAAGAAGAAACTTTAGAAGAAGACAATGTAAGAGAAAGTGAGACATCTGAGGATGAGTTGGACAACAAAAAGTTCAACAAGGATAGGAATAATGCACAAAGAAGAAATAGATGGAACAACAATCAGAATAGGTCAAGAGAGACTAAGAGACCAATGAGGTCAAGACAAGGGAACTTCAATGGAAGATGTTTCTCATGTCATAGGTTTGGGCACATGGCTTCATAGTGCAGGACACATGAAAGATAGGAATATGGGAACAGATAACTTTTCCATGGGTATTGCTACTCATGTAATCAGTTTGGTCACAAGGCAATGAATTGTAGGGTTCATGATAGAAAAGGATATGGCTTCACTAGGAGAAATCCTAAGACATTTGCACCTCCAAGGAATAATAACATTAAGTGTTATAAGTGCAATAATGATGGTCACACAACAAAGTGGTGTAGAGCAGACATTCTAGAATCAAGTATGAACAGGAACAGGAACAAGAAAAGGGATATGGATATGAACAGGAACAGGAATAGGAACATGGATATGAACATGAACAAGAATAGGAACATGAACAAGAACAAGAATATGGACATGAACAGGAACATGGACATGGAAAGGAACAGTCAGAGGAATCAGAAGGATCAGATAAGAAGAAAAGAGGATAAAGGTAAAGACCAGTGCTTGCTGGGAGTAGAAATACTCCCACCCCAGAATTAACCACCTCAAGAAGAGGTGGGGGAGGGGCTAAGCTAAGAGAATCATTCTTAGCCTCGAGCCCCAAAGGTGACCCTTTGCCATTGATGTCAAAGGGGGAGAGATTTGAGTAAGGGGGAGAGATTTGGTATTTGAGTAAAGAGGAGAGATTTGAAAAGAGCATTGAGCTAGGGGGAGCAATGTCCCAGGGGGAGCAGAACAAAGAAAAGGTTAAGTTTTTGGTAAACAGAATTTGGGTTGCCATCAATGACAAAGGGGGAGATTGTTGGACATTTTGAGTCAAAGTTGTCATTGATGTCAAGGAACGAAGTTGTCATTGATGTCAAGGAATAAGCTACCATTGATGTAAAAATGTCAAAAGGAACAATGCAAAGGTTAATGGCAAAAGAGCTTCATAATATTTTTAATATTATGTGGAAGCATAAGTAGGAGGGTTTTTATTAAAACCATGGATGAGAAAAATAAAAGGTTTTTCATAAAAGCCCAAGGAAGTTTTAATATTTATTTTATAAAATATTTAAATTCAAATTGAATTTAAATTTTATAAATAAATATTATTTATACAAAGTGGTAAAATCAAAGAAGGCTTTAATAAAGCCAAAAGGATTTAAAAGTTAATTTATAATATTTAAATTCTAAAGAATTTAAATAATTTATAAATTAATTATTCAAATTTTGAAAGGTATTGACGTTCAAGTTTAAAGGAGGTAATTGGTATATAAACTATATGCCTTAGTGGCATTTAAATCATCCTTCGTTCGAATAAATAAAAGAGGCAAGTGTTGTGTTGTGAGAATTCGTGTGAAGAAGAAGACAAGTTTCTTGTCTTAAGTACCAGTGAAAAAGGGATAAAGTTGTTGAGGGCTAAAATTCAATAACCAACTAGGTAGTGTGGCCTAGTGGCAAGTGGTTGTGAGTTAAGGTGCTTGGGTGCAGAGTGGTCCGCGTTCGATTCGTGACAAGAGCATTTTGGTAGTGTTAAGGTTGAAGCATCGAGGAAGGACATATGTTTTATTTTGATTGGGTGCCATTGAAGAGGATATAGAGCACGTGGTGCTCTTTGGTTTTCAAACGAGTACCTAGCACTCACGGTAGTTAAGGTCGAGGCTAGGATGCATGAGGAGGTAACGTCGAGGGTTCGAGTCTCACCTAGGTGAAGGTAATAAATTTTGCATTAATTTTAATTGCCTAAGGTGTAAACATAAGGTTTAGGGAGCTATAAGGGGTTATGAAAAGGTGCTTATTTTAATTATTAATTTTTGATTAAATGAAGGTATAAGGTGTTAAAATTTATTTTAAATAAAGTTATTGTGACATTTTTGATTTATCAAAAGGTGAATTGAAGAGTGATTAAATTTGAGAGGACTTCTTATTTGAAGGTGACATTGTTGACATTATTTTTAGTGGTAAATATTATTTTTAATTGGGAGATCATAAGGTGTAAATGGTCAATTGATTTTTGTATATGTTGATGGATGCCTTCTTCAAGATGGAGTAATAAGGTGTATGTATGTTTTGATATTTGCATTGTAATCTTGAGAGAGAGTTTTATCATCTTCTAACTCCTTTGAGCTTGGCAAAGAAGTGTTTGTGGTTGTGGCAGATGTTTGAGGTTCCTTCATCAACAAGAAAAAGGTATGAGCACATTCTTCCATAGTTGAGTTGATTGGTTGGTTTTCTGGAAAATAAGTTTGGAGTGAAAAGGACTTGATTAGGGTTTCCTTATTGAGTGTGTTGAGTTAATGCTTCAAGGTTTTCTGGAATAAAGAGTTGTTAAAACCTTGTTTTATAAGCATTGTTGTTGAAGCCATTGGTTGAGTGAAGAACTTGAACTAGGGTTTGAAAAGAACATGAGTATCATTGTTATGTGAAGATTGTCTTATAAGCATTGTTGTTGAAGTGAGTTGTTGAGTGAAGAACTTGAACTAGGGTTTGAAAAGAACATGAGTATCATTGTTATGTGAGATTGGTTGATAAGCATTGTTGGAAATATTTTGAGTGAAGGATCATATGCTTGGACTAGGGTTTGTAAGCAAGGATTGTTTCATTGAGTGATTGGTTGAGTAGAGTTGGTTGAGCCTAGTCAAGTGGATGTGTGAAGTGATTGTTCAAGTTCCATAAAATAAACTATTCTATATTCTGAATTGATTTGAGAAAGTGATTGAGTATTGAGTTGAATTTGAAGCATATTGAGTCTCTAACAATTCTCTGTATGTTTCTAAAAGAGTGATTGAAAGTGATTGAGTATTGAGGTGAATGTGAAGCATATTGAGTCTCTAAAAATTCTTTGTATGTTTCTAAAAGAGTGATTAAACATTGTGATGAGTATAGAGCATATTGAGTCTCTAACAATTCTCTTTATGTTTCTATGAGATTGGACAAGTTCTAGTGTGGACTTGTTGAGCAGATTTGAGGTAAGTCTTTGAGAAGACTTGTGGATAGATTTGGGTAAGCTTTTGTGGAAGCTTACAATATAGATTGAGAGTAGATTTGGATAAGTTCTTGTGAGAACTTATTGAGTAGATTGGACAAGTTCTAGAGAGGACTTGAGGATAGATTGGTGTGAGCTTTTGTGGAAGCTTACAAAGTAGATTTGAGATAAGTCTTTGAGAAGACTTGAGAGCAGAGTTGATTGATTGATTTGTTCAAACCTTGAGTTAAGGTTTGGGGTAGATCCAATAGAGTTGATTTGAGATTGAGTCAAGCTTTGAGTTAAGGCTTGAGGATAGATATTGAGGATAGATTTGTGCTAGATCAAAGGACTATGTTTAGTATAGATTCGAGGATAGATTTTGGTGCAGATTTGAGGATAGGTTTGTGCTAGACTTGAGATAGATATTGAGGATAGATTTGTGCTAGATCGAAGGACTATGTTTAGTACAGATTTGAGATAGAGCTTTGGAGGTGATAGAGTTGAGGATAGAGATCTCTAGCCAGAGCAGGGAGGACATGTGTCTTCTATGGATAGAGTTCCATTTTCTAAGGGTAGTGGAGGTAGAGGTCTTCTAGAGGATCACCAGCTAGAGTAGAGTTAGGAGATTGGTGTCTCCTATGGATAGAGATCCACGAACTTGATTTAGGGGATTGGTGTCTCCTTTGGATAGAGGTCCATAAACATTGTAATAGGGAAAGGATTCCCAAGAGATTGATTGAGAAAGTTTTAGTAAAATATTTTCTCCATGGAGTAGCCCACATTGGGTGAACCACGTAAATTTGGTGTCTCTATTGTGTGTGGTGATTTGTGCATTGCTTTGATTACTGCTATTGATATTGCTATCTTTACATTGCATAATATTGATTGGGAAAGAAAAGTAAAAAGTGGTCTTATACTATTCACCCCCTCTCAGTATAAGCTTGTGTTCTTCAATTGGTATCAGAGCGGGTTCCTTCGGAAGAGTTTAACAGCTTGAAGGAAAAGCTTACAAGAACACAATGGATTCTAAGAATGGATCATCAGATAATTCAGCACCAGTATTTTATGGAAGTGATTATATATATTGGAGTATGAGAATGAAGATTTACCTGATGGCACTTGGCAATGAGATTTGGGAAGTAGTTGAAAATGGATACGATACCCCCAGTTGATCCACCTACAGATAAGGAAGGTAAGCTTCTACAACATTACAATTCAAAAGCAATGAATGCAATTTTGAGAGGTTTGCATAGAACAGAGTCCATAAAAGTTATGCATTGTCAAGATGCAAAAGGAATGTGGGATAAGTTGCAAAATATATATGAAGGAGATAAAGGTGTCAAGAAAGCAAAGATACGAAACCTCAAAGGATAATTTGAAGAGTTAAGAATGAAGGATGAGGAAAATATTAGTACTTATCTACTTTGAATCGATGAGGTTGTTAATGCTATGCAAGGACTTGGACTTAAGGTTGAAGAATCAGATGTTTGTGATAAGGTCTTAAGATCTCTTCCCAAAATATTTAGTGAAAATATTTCTGCTATAGAAGAATCAAAGGATGGTGATTCTTTGACAAGAGATATGTTGCTTGGTATTCTTACAACTTTTGAGTTGAGAACAAAAGAACCTAATCCCCAGAAGGAAGCAACCTTCAAAGCAATCAAGAAGACAAAGGGTAAGAAGTCAGAATCAAGCAATGAGTCATCCAGTGATGAAGAAGCTAATTATGGCAAAAGGAATAAGGATTCAAGAAGATCTAGAGATGCAAAATCTGTTAGATGTTTCAATTGTGGAAAGTATGGTCATTATGCAACTGATTGTCAAGAAGCTAAGAATAACAATGATGAAGAAAAATAGGATCACAGAAATAGGGAATCAAAAAGATACAGGCATCAAAAGAAAAGCAAGGATGGACAAAGCAGACAAGGAAAGAAGTTCTTTCAAAGGCAAAAGAGGAGCTACTATGCAGACAAGGCAAGTAAGTACTCAAGTGATAGTGATAATAGTTTTTCAGATAATGATAAATATGAAGTCCTATTTATGATTGAAGAAAAAGAAGTCAAGAAAAGGTCACCAATAATTCTCAAGTGTTTTAGATGTGGTAACTTTGGACATCTTGAAGATAGTTGTACAAGAAATGGTTTTAGTTTTAGTGATGATGAATATGAAGATACACTTGAAGGACTAGAAGAGAATATTCTAATGGCTCTAGAGAAAGAAGAAAGTGATCCTATAGAAGACAAGTCAAAAGAAAATGAAGATGTGGACAAAGGTAAACAAATAGAGGAAGAATCAGATAAAGAAGGATATGATCTCAAGGGAGAACTTATTTATGCTCTTGAAATAGTAAAGAAGGTAAGAAAGCAAAACTCTAAACTTGAGTTTCAGTTTCAAGAATGTGATGAAGAGAGAAAAATGCTTATAGAGGATCTAGACAAATCAAAGGCTAAGACAAAGAAGTTCAAGGATAAGTTAGAAGCAAAGGTCTTAGAATGTGAAAGGCTAGAACAAGAGGTAGCTTCATTAAATATGGAATTCAAAAACTCCAAAGTCAAGCTACAAGGGTTCAAAAATAGCTCAAAGAACTTAGATAAGTTCATCAAGATACAAAAGCCTACATCAAGCAAGATAGGTCTTGGATTTGAACAAGAACAAAAGAAATGGGAAGAGAAGTCAACCTCAAGTTCTGAAGGGGAAGAAAATTTAGAAGAAGAAACTTTAGAAGAAGACAATGTAAGAGAAAGTGAGACATCTGAGGATGAGTTGGACAATAGAAAGTTCAACAAGGACAAGAATAATGCACAAAGAAGAAATAGATGGAACAACAATCAGAATAGGTCAAGAGAGACTAAGAGACCAATGAGGTCAAGACAAGGAAACTTCAATGGAAGATGTTTCTCATGTCACAGGTTTGGACACATGGCTTCACAGTGCAGGACACATGAAAGACAGGAATATGGGAACAAATAACTTTTCCATGGGTATTGCTACTCATGTAATCAGTTTGGTCACAAGGCAATGAATTGCAGGGTTCATGATAGAAAAGGATATGGCTTCACTAGGAGAAATCCTAAGACATTTGCACCTCCAAGGAATAATAACATTAAGTGTTATAAGTGCAATAATGATGGTCACACAACAAAGTGGTGTAGAGCAGACATTCCAGAATCAAGTATGAACAAGAATAGGAACAGGAAAAAGGATATGGATATGAATAGGAACAAGAACATGGATATGAACATGAACAAGAACAAGAACAGGAATAAGAACAAGAATATGGACATGAATAGGAACATGGACATGGAAAGGAACAATCAGAGGAATCAAAAGGATCAGATAAGAAGAAAAGAGGATAAAGGTAAAGACCAGTGCTTGCTAGAAGTAGAAATACTCCCACCCCAAAATTAACCACCTCAAGAAGAGGTGGGGGAGGGGCTAAGCTAAGAGACTCATTCTTAGCCCCGAGCCCCAAAGGTGACCCTTTGCCATTGATGTCAAAGGGGGAGATATTTGAGTAAGGGGGAGATATTTGGTATTTGAGTAAAGAGGAGAGATTTGAAAAGAGCATTGAGCTAGGGGGAGCAATGTCCTAGGGGGAGCAGAACAAAGAAAAGGTTAAGTTTTTGGTAAAAATAATTTGGGTTGCCATCAATGACAAAGGGGGAGATTGTTGGACATTTTGAGTCAAAGTTGTCATTGATGTCAAGGAATGAAGTTGTCATTGATGTCAAGGAATAAGCTATCATTGATGTAAAAAGGTCAAAAGGAACAATGCAAAGGTTAATGGCAAAAGAGCTTCATAATATTTTTAATATTATGTGGAAGCATAAGTAGGAGGGTTTTTATTAAAACCATGGGTGAGCAAAAATAAAAGGTTTTTCATAAAATCCCAAGGAAGTTTTAATATTTATTTTATAAAATATTTAAATTCAAATTGAATTTAAATTTTATAAATAAATATTATTTATACAAAGTGGTAAAATCAAAGAAGGCTTTAATAAAGCCAAAAGGATTTAAAATTTAATTTATAATATTTAAATTCTAAATAATTTAAATAATTTATAAATTAATTATTCAAATTTTGAAGGTACCGACGTTCAAGTTTAAAGGAGGTAATTGGTATATAAACTATATGCCTTAGTGGCATTTAAATCATCCTTCATTTGAATAAATAAAAGAGGCAAGTGTTGTGTTGTGAGAATTCGTGCGAAGAAGAAGACAAGTTTCTTGTCTTAAGTGCCAGCGAAAAAGGGATAAAGTTGTTGAGGGCTAAAATTCAATAACCAACTAGGCAGCATGGCCTAGTGGCAAGTGGTCATGAGTTAAGGTGCTTGGGTGTAGAGTGGTCCACGTTCGATTCATGGCAAGAGCATTTTGGTAGTGTTAAGGTTGAAGCATCGAGGAAGGATGCATGTTTTTATTTTGATTGGGCGCCAACAAAGAGGATATAGAGCACGTGGTGCTCTTTGGTTTTCAAATGAGCGCCTAGCACTCATGGTAGCTGAGGCCATGGCTAGGATGCACGAGGAGGCAGCGTCGAGGGTTCGAGTCTCACCTAGGTGAAGGTAATAAATTTTGCATTAATTTTAATTGCCTAAGGTGTAAACATAAGGTTTAGGGAGCTATAAGGGGTTATGAAAAGGTGCTTATTTTAATTATTAATTTTTGATTAAATGAAGGTATAAGGTGTTAAAATTTATTTTAAATAAAGTTATTGTGACATTTTTGATTTATCAAAAGGTGAATTGAAGAGTGATTAAATTTGAGAGGACTTCTTATTTGAAGGTGATATTGTTGACATTATTTTTAGTGGTAAATATTATTTTTAATTGGGAGATCATAAGGTGTAAATGGTCAATTTATTTTTGTATATGTTGATGGATGCCTTCTTCAAGATGGAGTAATAAGGTGTATGTATGTTTTGATATTTGCATTGTAATCTTGAGAGAGAGTTTTATCATCTTCTAACCTTCCTTTGAGCTTGGCAAAGAAGTGTTTGTGGTTGTGGCAGATGTTTGAGGTTCCTTCATCATCAAGAAAAAGGTATGAGCACATTCTTCCATAGTTGAGTTGATTGGTTGGTTTTCTAGAAAATAAGTTTGGAGTGAAAAGGACTTGATTAGGGTTTCCTTATTGAGTGTGTTGAGTTAATGCTTCAAGGTTTTCTGGAATAAAGAGTTGTTATTAAAACCTTGTTTTATAAGCATTGTTGTTGAAGCCATTGGTTGAGTGAAGAACTTGAACTAGGGTTTGAAAAGAACATGAGTATCATTGTTATGTGAAGATTGTCTTATAATCATTGTTGTTGAAGTGAGTTGTTGAGTGAAGAACTTGAACTAGGGTTTGAAAAGAACATGAGTATCATTGTTATGTGATATTGGTTGATAAGCATTGTTGGAAATATTTTGAGTGAAGGATCATATGCTTGGACTAGGGTTTGTAAGCAAGGATTGTTTCATTGAGTGATTGGTTGAGTAGAGTTGGTTGAGCCTAGTCAAGTGGATGTGTGAAGTGATTGTTCAAGTTCTATAAAATAAACTATTCTATATTCTAAATTGATTTGAGAAAGTGATTGAGTATTGAGTTGAATTTGAAGCATATTGAGTCTCTAACAATTCTTTGTATGTTTCTAAAAGAGTGATTGAAAGTGATTGAGTATTGAGGTGAATGTGAAGCATATTGAGTCTCTAACAATTCTTTGTATGTTTCTAAAAGAGTGATTAAGCATTGTGATGAGTATAGAGCATATTGAGTCTCTAACAATTCTCTTTATGTTTCTATGAGATTGGACAAGTTCTAGTGTGGACTTGTTGAGCAGATTTGAGGTAAGTCTTTGAGAAGACTTGTGGATAGATTTGGGTAAGCTTTTGTGGAAGCTTACAATACATATTGAGAGCAGATTTGGATAAGTTCTTGTGAGAACTTATTGAGCAGATTGGACAAGTTCTAGAGAGGACTTGAGGATAGATTGGTGTGAGCTTTTGTGGAAGCTTACAAAGCAGATTTGAGACAAGTCTTTGAGAAGACTTGAGAGCAGAGTTGATTGATTGATTTGTTCAAACCTTGAGTTAAGGTTTGGGGTAGATCCAATAGAGTTGATTTGAGATTGAGTCAAGCTTTGAGTTAAGGCTTGAGGATAGATATTGAGGATAGATTTGTGCTAGACCGAAGGACTGTGTTTAGTACAGATTCGAGGATAGAGTTTGGTGCAGATTTGAGGATAGGTTTGTGCCAGACTAGAGACAGAGATTGAGGATAGATTTGTGCTAGATCGAAGGACTATGTTTAGTATAGATTTGAGATAGAGCTTTGGAGGTGACAGAGTTGAGGATAGAGATCTCCATCCAGAGCAGGGAGGACAGGTGTCTTCTATGGATAGAGTTCCATTTGCTAAGGGTAGTGGAGGCAGAGGTCTTCTAGAGGATCACCAACCAGAGCAGAGATAGGAGATTGGTGTCTCCTGTGGATAGAGATCCATGAACTTGATTAGGGGATTGGTGTCTCCTTTGGATAGAGGTCCATAAACATTGTAATAGGGAAAGGATTCCCAAGAGATTGATTGAGAAAGTTTTAGTAAAATATTTTCTCCGTGGAGTAGCCCACATTGGGTGAACCACGTAAATTTGGTGTCTCTATTGTGTGTGGTGATTTGTGCATTGCTTTGATTACTTGCTATTGATATTGCTATCTATACATTGCATAATATTGATTGGGAAAGAAAAGTAAAAAGTGGTCTTATACTGTTCACCCCCCTCTCAGTATAAGCTTGTGTTCTTCACAAAACTATTATATATTTATTTTCTTTGTATATATGTTGTAGATGCTGAAGGTTTTCAACATTTCTAGAGAAATTTATTTTCCAAGTTGTCACTACAGTAACAAGATTCAATGGTATGTCTACTTGATTATTATAAAATCTTATTGCATCCTCAATTGTATTTCTAAGCCATTTTGGTGTTTTCTTCTCTTCATTTAGTTTTTGAGAATAAGACTTAAGTGCATGCAACATGTATTCACTATCCTCATTAGATGCATTCTTAACAATTTCATCCATGAATATCCTTTGATGTATTCTACCTTATATCTCCCTAGGTTTTGAATGATTTTTCAAGTTTCTAAAATTTTAAAAAACCTATGATGTTGAATTCCTTATGTCTCCCTAATTAATTAGAAACTAAAAAATAAGAATTTTGCAAACATAATATTCCTAAATTTGAAGTAGATTTCCTTATCTCTCCAAGATTAAATAATTTGCAAAGATTTTATAAGCCTTTGTATTTCAAAAAATATTTAAATAATACTTTCAAAAACTTTAATAAAAACTTCTCACAAACTTTAATAAAACCTTGACTACTTATCACTCAAAAAATAAAAAACTTAATTAAAATAATACTAAACCTAAAACTTATCACTCATTAATCTAAATAATAAAATTATTAATCAAAATTAAACAAATTAATAACTTATTCCTTATATCTACAATTAACTTTAGGTATAAAATCAAATATTAATAATATTATGCCTTCCTTTTATGCACTTACTTCTTGACCAATCTTGCACTTGACGATCCTTCTCCATTTTTCAAATACCTCGTTGCCTATGCACTTTCTTCTTGATAACCTTACACTTGGTGCTCCTTCTCCCTGACTAAGAACATTACATTATGCTCGAAATATGATGCTACTCATGCAAGTGATTCTCTAACCTCCTTATAATGTTCCATTTTGAAACGATTTGCTTGACTTATCAACATGGCACTTCAACGTCTAAAGGTTCTCCAACTTAGGGTGTTTTGAGAAACGATCACCTATCTACCATTTCACTTGACAGTAACATTGCATTCAATTATGGCACTTTTTTACTTTATCCTATCAATGTCTTTGAAAAAAATTGATACTTCATCTGAGGTACTTAAAACACCTAGAATTATTGCACCTCTTTGAATGATGCTCACTCTCTAGGAACTTGATTGAATGACATTTCACTTATTTAGATGCTTTGCTATCCTTTTACCTTATTTTAATATAGGTGCTTCGCTATTCCTTTGTCCTTGCAAAATAATATTTTAGGTGATTGTTTCCTTGAGCATGGTGCTCTATGTGACACTTATATTTCCTTGTATATGCCATGTGTGGTCCTTGATTTTAGTGGGTGCTTGACTTCCCTATGGTGCTTGACTATTCCTTCAACTTCCTATAGGTGGTGCTTGTAGCACAGGGGTGCAGTATTCCTCATGGGAAGGTGATTTTCTAGTTCTTATAATGATCAATGTACTATCTCTAACTTTTTTATCAAATCGTACGACCTTGCAGTCCCTAAAACTACCCTTTTATGCCCGTTGAACAACTTGTACGGAAGTTAGTTTGACACACTGTACGATCTAAAATTGTACAATGGCATGGCTTGTATGATTCTCCACTCAACCAATACTTCAAATTCTATTTTACAGTTTTATGTATACATTTGTGTAATTAATAAGTTGATTCCACAAAACTACCAAATTGAGTAAGTTTCCTTCTATCACATAAATTGCCAAATTAGGTAAATCATATTTGTACAATTTGTATGAACTCTAATGTAATATCTGTACGAAAAGAGGTAAATTAGATATTATAATGGACCAATATATCTCAGATAGATTTTGTGAGGTTTTAATCTACAAATTAATCCTTTTCTTGCAACATGCAAAATATATCAAATGGGCTTGAGAGAGATGCAATTTCCAAGGCTACATCTAGAAATTATACAACAAGGTTCACAACATCTTTAGTAACATGGACATCAGCATAGACCATTCCAAAAAACCTCACCAGTACTAGATTAATCCGTTCTATCACAACAAGGCATAAACTAACCAAAGCAATCACTAGGAAGCACATGCAACATCAGTAAGCCATCAATTGTCATTAATTCATGCAAGAAATCGTACACAACCTAGAAAATATAACTATGCTCAATTTTATATTATTCTATCAATATTTCACTTACAACATGGTTGATCTACAACAATCATGTCTAGAACTCATAATATAATAGCATAATTTAGTTAGATTACAACCAGTAAATACCTAACAACATCCAGACCTATAAAATTGAAAATGGGGCCTTATATAATGTTGCCCATGCCATTAAAAAGTGGTTCTTGAGGCAATTATTTATTTTAAAATTGCCCATGCATAATAGAATGTATTGATTAAGGATTTTACTAAGTCTAAAACTTTAATTATCAAACCTATGTGCCATTTCAACCTGAAATTACATTTCCCATGCATTTCATTGTATTTCAGTGTGCCTTGTACGATTTTCCCTCCTAGTTGTACAGTTTGTCCTCCTTGTTGTACGGTTTACTCCTACCTGTATTATTTACAAAACTTGTACTAACTATCAAAATTGTCAAAATTGAGCAAATCCATTTTATCACTTTCTCTTCTTCTAGGAGGTGGATTTGTTGCCTACATCTTCCCTCCCATTTACTTTGGTCAATGTCCTTGCTAATTGTCCTTTATACTTTAGTTGTACCTCTTAGTCTGTGACTAACTCCTGCAAGTCAGTCACTTTGGTTTGAATAATTACACGTTCATTCTTCAACTTGGTTGCATAGCTTCCCATTTCCACTGCTTTCACCCCATGGAAATTAGCCTTCTCTTTAGAAATCTTCAAGAATTCCATAATTTGCTTTTCTTGATTAGTGGTACTCCTCTTCAACCTCTCCTACAAGTGAGTTTTTGTTCGAGTCGCTGCCTGGAGTTCTTCATTCTTCTCAAAAATGATCTCTAAATGGTTATTGATATATGCGTCCAAGGCATGAACATTATATTCTCTAGCCTTCAACTGTGATTGCTTCTCCAAGACCAATTCATTGTATCTTTTGTTGTACTTTTGAAGTTATTCTATCTACTTGGCCTATGTCACCACTTGCTCATTTTTTTGAGCCAATTGTGTTATCATCTGTTCATCCTTTTCCTTGAGTAGTGCCTCCAACTCCTTAATCATGTCTTCTGTTGTTTGTGAGATCTATCGCTTTTCCTATTCAAGCAAATTAAGTCTGGTTTTAGACTCATCCTTTATGCTTATCATATCTTCCTCTAATTTCTTTATTTTCTCCTCTGTTGTAGCCTTACACTTTTGTAATTCTTCCTCCATTGCAATCATTTCTTTCCGAGTGGATTTCATCTCCTCCTTCTGAGCTTCCTTGAGCTGATAAATCTACTCCAATATGATGCTCAACCACTCTATCCAATGTGTGAGAAAGTTCAACTTCCTCAAAGTGATAGCCAAATCTATAGTGACCCTCTTGTTTTCCAATTCTCTTGTGTTCATTGGACAATTTGGGTGATTGGTTCTATCCAAGTACAACCTCAGATGCTGCCTGTAGTTTGTTATCACTCATTTTGGAAAGTCTTCTCTTATTGGTTACCTCTTCCCTAGGTAATTTCTATGGGTGCTATACATGAATATCTATGATTTTCCTTGTACGCTCCTTGTTACTCACCCATTCTGTTATTTTCTCCAATTCAAGAGACACTTGTTCCTTCCATAGTTTTAATTCTCACATGCATACAATACAAAACTATAATTTGGCATTGGATATTGCATCACTTATCTATGAGAAGTGTTCCACATAATCTTCTACTCCTTTCACCTCCTCTTTCATTTTGATCTTGTTGAACTACGATACCTTCAAAAGGTAACTTTTTATCATTCTCCATCATTCCTCTTCTATAGGATTTCATTCTTCCTCTTCCTCCATGTGGTAGCTAGATCTTCCTCTAAGCTCTCGAAGTGCTCTCTCTATGTCTATATTTTCCTGGGATGAAGTCCATTCTACAATCTTCTTCGGTTTGATTTTTTCGAATGAAAAAAGTTCTCCTTGGTGCAAATTCGAAAATGGGTCACAAATTTATCTATAGGTTACTAATGAGTTTTAATGCCCATGTGATCCTCTTCATTTGATTGCATGCTTTTAACCTCTGTCCTCTTGAAAAAATTGAATTCTCCTTTGTACGATTTCAAGAAATTACCAATTTATCCTCTATTTAAATTGTTCATCAAACCCTAACTGAACCCTAACTGCTTTGTTTTCAAAATAGTGCCACTTTGCATATTTTCCATCCTCTTAGCATGGATGATCAACAACTCAACATTTTATTTGAAAATTTTATCTTTTCTTGCTTTTTCTCCAACCACCTCTTAATTCACACATGCGACATTAAATGGGGTAGTTGAAAATCGTACATTCCACCTAAAATTATACATTGTATGACTCAAATCATACATGTTCTCTTGTATGATTTCCCATGTGCTTTTTCCAAGGTCCCCTTATACGATATTTCTTTTGTACTTTTTGAAATTTAAAAATGGCTTTCTACGATATAGTACTTGTGCTTTTCCATCTTTGATTTATACGGTCTTATACTTAGAGAATTTATCATTTTTCTCTCTCTCTAAAGAGGTCGTTGTTTTTGGTTTTCAACCCACTTATTTTTAATTGCGTCTCGAGGGATTTTCAAAATTAAGGTATTTTATTTTTATTTTATTTTTCAATCCTAGCCTATTTACACTTACCATCGTGGCAATCGTACAATGACATTCACATGTACGATCCCATTGTATTCTTCTCTTAGATGTTCGACTATGACATTTTGAGTGGTTGTGTCACCTGTTGGTACTTTCTCCCTAGGCCAATTCATCTCCACTTGTGATGTTACTAAATTTTTTTGGCCTTCCCCTTCCATGTGTACAATTTGGAATTATAAAATTACAAGCTAGAGTATCTTCACCTAGTGTCCTTTCTCCTTGTTGCACATGTGATTGGTTCCTTGGTAGTGATGTCCTTACTACTCTACTATCATTCGAATGACTTCTCCGCCTATCCCCTCAGACCAATTATAGTTCTAGACCTGACGATCAAATTATTAGTTGTCCTTGGTTTCTTTCATCTTTAAAATGCACTCTTCCTCTACTAGAAAGGCCTCTCCCACGTGTCTTCCCTGTCTTATTCCTCTTTATGTTGGTTTTCTCTATGCCAATGGTGATTCCTCCCTTTCTTGGAGTAATCCTCTACCACCTACCATTCTTTGGCGTCCTCATTGAATTATTGGTGGTCATCCTACTTGATATTGCCTTGTGGGGCTAGGTAAGATTCCTCTCATTTGTGGTAACCCTCAAAGATTCCTTGTCCAGTTCATACAGGCTAAAGGTGTATCTCCTAGACATCTAGGAGTAGGATGTTGGAACCTTCCTCATCCTCTTCCTCCTCTAATTGTAATATCACCTTGTACTTGCTCATTTTGTAGTTAAATACCTCCTCCCCTTCCTGGATGAAGCCTTAGGGGTCTTTCTCTATTCCTTCCTCACATTACTTGATTATCAGGAGTTATATCTACCAATTCAATGTTGGCTAGTGGACTTCTACTTCTTCTTGTGCTTGGTGGGAATTATCATAGTGCTCTGATTCTATGATTCACATGTGCTATGTGATGTCTTCATATTCCTTCCTCGAAGCTTCTTTATGGAGATGAGGTTGCCAAGACCTCTCTATATGCGTCAAAAAAGTCCATCTCAGAACTTGAGTTATTCTAATTCTCTTATCTCTATTTCACCCAAACTATTGGAAAATTCATCAATATCTCCAATATTCATAATTTTCTCCTTTGTCTTCTCAACTGTTGATAGGATATTATGTATGCTTGCAGGTCAAGTTTGGTTTGATGGCCTTGCAATATCCCTAGTTGTCGTTGTGTTGTACATGTTGGGGGATCTCGATTAGCTTGAGTATTTTGAGGGTTCTCTAGGCAATCCTCCTCATCACTACTTTTTGTACTAGGTTTCATTACTAACCAAGGTATTCCTTCATTACTGGAGTCACTCAAATTGTTGGCAATTTTGGGTATGTTGCCTAGATTCATGGTTGTGAGTTTTCATTGATGTCAAAAGGAGTTTGTGTTGATATCAAAAGGAATTTGTGTTGATGTCAAAAATATTTTGGTGCCAAAAATATATTGAAAGTTCCATGATGCTTGTTTAACGGTTTTTATTAAAACCATGGTGACAAGGTTAAAGTTTTTTCTTAAAATAATCTAGACTCATTAAGGGTTTTTATTAAAACCATCTTGGCTTAATGAAAAGGTTTTGCTCCTTGAAAAAACCTTAAAAGTCCATTTTGATTATTAATAAATATATTTAATTCAAACATTTGAAAAGGTTTTAAGTTAAGTTTATTATTAATAAAATAAAAATTATTAATTTAATAATTATTATTGAAAGGGTTTCTAAACCCTTAGCGGCGCTCATGTAAAAGACTTACCTCACCGACGTCAACTTGCATGGGATGAAAAACACAATGTTTGAAAGGAGCGCCGATGTCAATTTGCATGGGATGAAAGACTATTAAAGGGAATTATTTCCTAAGGTTTTAAGCACCTCTGATTTGCACGATTACCTTCGAATTTGTATTGCTCTATGACCTTCAATTTCGTATTGCTCTGTGACCTTCGATTTTGGATTGCTCTATGATTTTCGAGTTTTGTATTGTTGTGTGTTTAAGTTTCGATTTTGTATGCCTGTGAGGAATACAAATCTGTTTATCTTTAATTTCTACGAGAAAATAGAAGGTAAAATGATGAGTGGCGCTTGAGATTTTCATTGGGCACTTGTGCTCCAAAGGTGGAGGTAGTGGAGCGAAGGTGCTCACTAGGCAGAGGTTTCGAGATCGATTCGCGTCGGGCGTGTTTCATTTTTTGTCGTGGATTATTGTGCATGTGGTACAAAATTTGCCTTGGGCCATGAGTTTGGAGGAGGAAGCGCTTTGGCGCTTATGTTGGTGTCTCCACACTTCTCCTAAGGTTGGAGAATTGCTTTTTGGCCAAGGTAGATCTTTTGTTGATAATGTGGAATATTTGATTTGAATTGGCAAATTATTGTTGGTAATTGGATGGAGGTATAAGGTTAAATAGAAATATTTCTTTGAAATTGTTATTATTGATGCTTAATGTTTTTGTGGTAAATGCTTTTAGAAGTAAATGCATTTTAGGAGTTATAAGGGTTTAAGGAATAATTGTGCTTAATGTCATATTGGGGTTAGAAAGCCTTTGGAGTTTTTTTTTTTAAGTGAAAAACCCCTTACGGGGCCGCCTTGATCTAAGAGACCATGAACAAGGGGTTCTACACCGTCAAAGTCACCCGGGAGTTGCACCCGACCCTGCCCGCACCAACATTATCAATTGGATTTTGGATACCAAATTCAGCTTTTTTTTTGGTATGGTGGAGATTTGAACCTGGGACCTCCCTTGGAGGATTGCCCTCTCCTCTCCAACTCACCTACAACACCTGGGTGAAAGCCTTTGGAGTTATTGAGTGGATATTCTCTTGTAATTATTTTTGAGATTGAAGTTATTTTGTGATATATTAAGTAGGAGTTATAAGGTGTAAAGGAATATTGTTGATATGTATATTTGTGAGTTTTTATTATTGATGAGTTGGAGTGATAAGGTGTTAATAGGAATCTTATCATTGTGCATTATTCCATTGTTGCTAACTCTAATTTGTGGAAAATTATGAGTTAGTGTTGTGACAGATTTTGAGTTCTCCTTCTTCATCAAAGTAAAGGTATGGGTACATTCTTCCATGGTTATTATTGATTGATGGTTTTATAAAAATAAGTTTGGAGTGAAAAGGATTAAATTAAGTTTCCTTATTTGGAGTGGATCTTATTTTTTGAAAGTGGAAGTATTGATTATGCATTATGATATCATGACGAGTTTATGAGTTATTACATAATTCTGGTTTATGAGAGTAGAAGCATTTGAATTTTGCTTTAGGGTTTTTGAGTGAGAAGCTTATGCCATTGCTATAAGTTGTTGAAACCCTAATTGAGTTGTTTGGTTGTTGAGAGTTGAAGGATAGAACATATTGAGTCTCTAACAATTCTCTTTATGCTTATATGATATTGATTTGATTTGAGATTGAAAGTTGAAGGATAGAACATATTGAGTATCTAACAATTCTCTTTATGCTTCTATGAGATTGATTTGAGTTGAGATTGAGAGTTGAAGAATAGAACATATTGAGTCTCTAACAATTATCTTTATGCTTCTATGATATTTATTTGATATTATTGGATGAAACACATTGGGTCTCTAACAATTCTCTTTGTGTGTTCACTTTGGGCAAGTTTCTTGGTAAACTTGCTTAAGTTGATTTGGGCAAGTTCTTGGTGAGCTTGCTAGGACTGATTTGGATAGGTTATTGTTGAAGAACTTGTGGACATATTTTATGAAGTCTTGGTGAAGACTTGTGAGTAGTTGTGATTGATTTTTTCAAGCTTTGGCTTAATATTGGGATAGATATGACAGATATTTGAGAGCAGATTTGTGCTGGACTAGAGGACTGGGTTTGGTGTAGATTTGTGACAGAGTTTGAGAGGACTTGTGCTAGACCGACTGACTATGTTTAGTACAGGTTTTTATGAGCATCTGTGGAGGTGATCAGTGAGGACATAAGTCTCTAGATACAGAGAAAGGAGGATAGGACATCTTCTATGGAAATGAGTTCCACCTTCTAGTGGCATAAGAGGTAGTGATCTTCTGAAGTATCATTTCTAGAGCTTTGGGGGATAGGAAATATCCTTTGGGAAGGAGGCTCATAAATACTTGTTGAGGGGATAGGAAATATCCTTTGGGTAGAAGGCTCATAAATACTTGTTGAGGGGAAGGATTCTCCTTTGGGTAGGAGGCTCATAAATACTTGTTGAGGGGAAGGATTCTCCTTTGGATAGGAAGTTCATAAAATTTGTAATAGGGAAAGGATTTCCCAAAGAACTTGATTGAGAAAGATTTTAGTAAAAATATTTTTGTGGATGTAGCCCATCTTGGGTGAACCACGTTAAAATGGCTCTTCTTTATGTGTTGCTTTCTATTATGGTTAATGTTATGGTGATGCCACTACAATCTAAAGTAAAAAAATTTAAATAGTTGCATCTTACACTGTTCACCCTCCCTCTCAGGATAAGTCTATGTTCTTCACAAATCTAGTCGTACATTGCCTTGTGATTCAGGTGATGTTGTTGCTTCATTCATCATTAGGGAATCACTTTGTGGTACTTGTAAACTTGTGCTTGCTCCATTATTTCTTATACTGCTCCTTAGAGTTATCCCCTCATCATCCTCAGGTTATCCTTATAGTTCTTATAGCCTAGTTATTCTTTGCTCATCCAACCTTCATATTGTACTATCCAATTCCTAGATGATTTGTTCTCTCAACCTTACATTCCAACGTCTGGTATTCTTCTTGCAATTGTTGAGTCTGTAACTGCATTATTTGATGTAATATCCCCATCTAAGCCAATGGAGTAAGTCTAACCAATTCTTTATCTATGGTCTCATTCCTATATTCCTCTAGAACTTCCATTTCAAAGGTGTCCACTCTATCCTTGTATCATATTGTTAACTGCATCTTTTTTTATCCTTTCACTTTCTAGGGAAGTTCCCTCCATTCTACTTGAGGATACATCATATTTCTACATACTGGAGGTGCTTCTTCTCGCCTTCCCCTATTCCTAGGTAATGATACTATCTCCTGATGTCCTCTCTCATTAGAGAAATCCAATATTCATCTTCATATTATACTCGCTCAGTCCCATCAACAAATCTAACATGTACTCATAATATTATTCTTTCTCCGGGTCGAGGTGCCAACTCTTGATGTTCTATGATTGGTCGTGTCTCCTTCCCTTCTACAAATAAATATGTGAGTCCTATGTCAAGATCCTCCTGTGATGGACCTGGCTCACTCTGAGATTTACTTTGAGCTTCTTCTCATCTTCCTTGTTCAATATCTTCTGAATAAATGAATAAGCATTGTACCTTGTAAGGCTTCAACTTTGATCTATTTACAGTTTTAGGCACCTCTATCCCATTCAAGTTCTGTAACTTGACTGCTCTATTATTCATTACTTCAAATAATTAATTAAGAACATGTGCTTATACTGAGAGGGGGGTGAATAGTATAAGATAAAACTTTTTACTTTTTAATCCAAATGATACCATCAGCAATATTAAAGTAGTAAAAATCACACAAAGCATCACACACATGAGAGGCATGATTTAATATGGTTCACCCAATGTGGGCTAATCCATGGAGAAAATATTCCATATAAATTTTTCTTAAATAAATCTCTTGGGAATCATTTCCCTACAATGTTTATGGACCTCTATCCAAAGGAGACACCAATCCCCTTAATCAAGTTTATGGATCTCTATCCACAAGAGAACTCCTTTCTCCTCTACTCTATTTTATGATATTATATAAGAATGGTTGCCCCCACTGCTATGGATAATAGATATCTATCCACTAAATACACCTATCCTCTACCTTGGCTAATGGATATCTATCCACTAGAGACTATCATCCTCTATACTCTAACACCTCCAAATATCTGTCTCAAATCTACACTAAAAATAGTCCTTCGATCTAGCACAAATTTATCCTCAATCTCTATCTCTGATCTGACACAAACCTATCCTCTAATCTATACAAAATTTTATCCTCAAATATGTCCTCAATATCTATCCTCAATCTCTATCCTCAAATATCTATCCTCAAATATTTATCCTCAAATCTATATTTGTAAGCTTTCACAAAAGCTCACACAACTTTATCCACAAGTTCTCTCAAGAACTTGTCCAATCTACTCTCAACAAGTCCTCACTAGAACTTGTCTAAATCTTCTCAATAAGTTCTCACTAGAACTTATCCAAATCTGCTCTCAAGTCTTCACTAAGACTTACCTAAAATTTGCTCAACAAGTCCACACTAGAACTTATCCAAAACTCATAGCAACATAAAGAGAATTTTTAGAGACTCAATATGCTTCACACTTATCACAATGCTCAATTACTTTCAATTACTCTTTTAGAAACATATAGAGAATTTTTAGAGACTCGATATGCTTCACACTCATCAAAACTCAACCTCTTTCTCAAATCAATTCATAATATAGAACAATTTGTTTCATAGAATGACATTAACACATACACTTGACTAGGCTTAATCAAATCTACTTCAACCAATCACTCTATAAAATAATCCTTGCTTAGAAACCGTATTTCAAGCATATGAACACTCACTCAAATTTTTCCAATAATGCTTATCATCCAATCTCACATAACAATGATACTCATGTTCTTTGCAAACACTAGTTCAAGTTCACTCAACTTAATCACTTTAACAACAATTCTTATAGAACAAGGTTTTATCAACAACTCTCAATTCCAAAAAATCCTAAAGCATTAATTAAAAATACACTCAACAAGAAAAAACCTTAACCAAATCCTTGTCACTCCAACTTAGTATTCATAACATTCAGCAATCACTCGCTAGGAAGAATATGCCTATACCTTTTGTTTGATGTAGAAGTGCCCTTGGAAAACCTGTCTAAATCATAATTTTCTTCTTTCCAATTTCAATGGTTAGATGACAAAAATCTCACTCTAACCACTTTCTCAAATATTTGTTAGACACAAAAAGACTCACAGCTCAATTATGCCTTATTGCTCCCAACCATCAAATCATACATGAAAATAATAATTCCTTGGATACACCTTATAAACTCCAACTTAAAATAATATCCAACACCACACAACTTCCTAAAACACCTTACTACCCTTTCCAAATACTAAGGTAAATAACACCAAAAATTTAATTTTGCATAACCCTTATAGCTCCCCTAACAACCTTACAAACCAAATAAAATGCAAAAATTAATTTTCAAATGCTTAACTAACCCTTCTGAAATTTTTAACACTAAATTTCAATGCATACCTCTTACTTCCCCAAAAAGGGGTTTCGACGTAATTTGATCCACCATCTCCCCAAGCCTAACTGCCTTAGCGCTTGGGAGTCCACTGCGTGGCTAGTGATGCCCACGTGAAGGAAGAAACACTTCCTTTACCTTATGCCTTAGTATGCCATTGACTTCCATGAAAATCACAATGCTCACTCATTGCTTGGATGTAGCACAATTCATAAGGTTCACATATTGCTTGGATGTAGCACAATTCATAAGGTTCACATGTATTAAAAATTGAAGGCATGGTAATTTTTCTAAGGTAGGTTGATCCCCCTTTTTATACACGTTTTTGGAATTTTGCTCCTACATCGACACTTGGAATTCAAATTATAATTTGATAGCCCACCTTAGGGTTATAAAAATTAATATAAACTAACCTATAATTAATATTAAAATTAATTAATAATTAATTTAAATAAAATAAGTTAAGTAAATTAAATTATAAATTAATTTATAATAAAAATTATATTAATTAATTTATAATTAATTTAAAACTTCCCTTTATAATATTATAAAAATATTATAATATTATTCACTTGGGATTCTTCTTTTACACTTTGGACCACATATGAATTCCTGGAACCGGGTCTTGATTAATTGAAAATGGACTATCCTTTTGCACTTATTAGAGAACCTGAAACTGATGCTGCCCACTAAAACTGCCACTGACTAGTGTTGAAAGCTTGACATCAATGACCACTCAATATTGACATCAATGAAAACTCATCCACTCAAAATATCCAACACTTTATAAGGACCTAGCCATAACATCTTCAACTTATCAGGCTTGATTTCCCACTTCCTGTTAAACTTTAGAACCAAGTCACCTGGACTAAGTTCTAACTTCCTCAAGTGTTTGTCATGCCACGCATTCTATATTTTCTGAGCTACTTCAATCACCCATTGTGCCATGACTGTTCTTTCATCAAGTTTGATCAGTGTTGTCAGTCACTCTTCCAAAATCTCTTGATCATCCAAGTGATGCTCTACCATAACTCTCAAACTTTGTTACATACCTAACATAGCTAGTCGGCTATGTTAGGTTTCCAAGGATTTTTTATTAAATTTATTATTAACATAGGTTCTTGATTTAATTTGAAATCATATTTTATCCCTAATTATTCATTTGTGCAATTGTAGAGGACTGAGCCATCCAAGTGGCAAGGACCAGCCCTTCTTAAGTGGCAGATTAAATTAAATATATTTCATTTATTTTCGTATCAATTCCATGTCTATTCGGTTTGTGGTTTCAATTTGATATTCTATTACTTGTGGTTCTGTTGGTTAATTATTAATTTATTGGATCGAATCATGGATTATTACTTGGCAAAATAAGGGTAGGAATACCCTTGCATGTGGTATCTAATTTTAGGCTGAGCAGGTAAGGTAGGGGTCTTCCGTCTATTTACAACCTACATAGTCATCTGGCGGTAATTGCAGCAAGATTCAAACTCATTATTCAACAACCGAAGTTCAAGGAAACATTTAGTGCAAGATTCAACAATCAAGGATAGTGTGTAATTTCAACCAGAGATCATTAGAGATAAGCGGTATCGATTCATCAGAGACAAGCGTCTTACCAGTCGTTACGAAAGATATCGTAATAGCGTGTCTCTCCACAACATCACTACAACCTTATGCATTATCGGGTATGAAGAATCAGGTATCAAATGGCACTCAAAACATCATCAAATCATCAAAACCATCATCGAATCATCGAGAAACTAGAGCAAATGCAGCATTCTACAGATGCAAAGCTGCCAGTCAATCAGATTGTAAGGAAATTGCATTATCATTTTATAACCTAAAGTAAAAATTGAAATTTAATTTCTTTTATTATCTATCGGGGATAATTAGCCCACATACTCTGTGTTGAAGGTAGAATAGTAGTTTATAACATGGTCACCGCACTTATCAAGGTGTAAATTCGATTACACGGTCACTAGTTTCTTCATGCGCATGTGTAACCTTTCGCTTGTCTCCCATGTCATCCTCTCACTGGATTTTGTGGGATTAGATATCTTCTATCTCTTGTGTCCTTCGCTCGTTGGGTTTTATTGTCCTAGTTGTCCTCTATATTTTATGTCACTATTATGTGTCGTTGTGGTCCCACCTGTCTAGTCAGTTGGGTGTTGTATCTTTGTTTTGTATTATCACTTATTTGGTTCTATGTCATTGGGTCCCACTTGTCTAGTCTAGTGTTTGTCCTTCCTCCTATTGTCTATTCATTGTTCATGTCCATCCTTAGGTCTAGTCACCATTTTGTTGTCATCATTGGTCATGTCTGTCCTTTGGTATAGTTTGTTTCATTGGTTGTCATCGTATCCCCTGAATCTTCATCGACTAGTCGTGGTCATCGTGTCTCATGTGAATCATGTTGTTGCACATCAAATTACTTGTTATCCATTGGAAAAGTCACAGTTAAAAGTAGCCCTTGGGAAAATTCAAATTCAAAAATAGTCACTGGAGCTTCAAATTTCAATTGAAAGATAGTCGTTGAGGAAATTAGTCGTTGAGTTCAAATTTCAAATAATCCATGCCACAGTTGGAGCGATAGTTGAAGCATAAAACAAACGATTTTTGGCCTATTTAACCAAAAAAATATTTATAAAAATAAAAGGTGAAATTAAGCAGGACTTATTGACAAGTGCATGAGTGGGAAATGGACCAAAGGACCAAATGGGAGATTATCTAGCACGGATAATACCAACGATTATTTCTTGAAGTCTTCCAGAAGACCTCCACGAAAAAATGTACACACTATAATTCCCATTTATGCATTAATAGTTTTGATTATGATCATCCACTTCTTAACACCATGGCTACCAATCCTTCTTCTACCTTTTCCCATGAGAATATCACACATGAAAAAATAGAAAACCCTAACACAAACAACCCAAATATGCAAAAATTACTAGATGGTATGAATAAATTTACTATATTGTTGAACAAACTAGTGGAAAACCAAAACCAAACAACCCCTCCTACCCCAAATTGCTTCCATATAAAATGGAACAATGAGTATTAGGATGGCGAGGATGTTTATGAACAACAAAGAGCTCCTACTAGTGGTGCCCAAAATCACTTCTATAGATAGAGGAATAATGAGGATCAGGATAGTGAGGAAGTTTATGTACAACAAAGAGGTCCTACTGGAGGTGCCCAAAATCGCTTTCATAGGCAGAGAAATAATGAGGATCAGGATAATGAAGAAGTTTATTAATAGCAAAGAGGTCCTACTAGAGGTGCCCAAAATTGCTTTCATATACAAAGGAATAATGAGGATCAGTATAGATCAACAACCAAGATGTCCATATGGTGTCAATTTTCCATGCATTGATATACCCACCTTTGAGGGCCATGATTCATATGGTTGGTTAGCTAAAATAGAAGGAATTTTAGATTTATACCGAATTCCCAATTTCGAGAAAGTTCCTTTTGCTTCCTCCAAAATTGGTACTGAAGCTTACCAATGGTTTGCATGGCATAAACGTGGCACTACGTAGCCCATATTTTGGGATGAATTCAGCACACTTTTTCTTAATATATTTGATGAAGGATCCGCATATTCATACATGGTTTGATTGTTATCACTTAAGCAAATAGGATCAGTAAGAGAGTATGGCGGTGGTACATGCACTCAAAAATTAGAGATGTTATTCACTCAAACTAAACACTAGAGTTTAAGGTGTATCTTTTTACAACCCTTATTATATGTAAAATAACACCGATGGGTAGAGTTCCTAGTAGAGTATGATTTTGGCATTGATTATGTAAAGGGTAAGGAACACAAGATAGCAAATGCCTTATAGAAATTCAAAAGGGATCAACAAAAAGATGACAACTATAAAAAGTATAGAGTACAAGCTGAGTAAGAACCTAACAAGAATAAGGATTTTGTAGTTAGAGATGATTTACTATCCCAGATAATGGTGGCATGATGGATACTATTCTAAAATAAGAATATTATACATCCCATCCACTCAGGTGGGACAGAGATGTGATAAATTTTAGGGGAAACCCTTTGTTGATAAGAAATGAAGAAATGTATTTTGTTAGGTGTTAGGAAAAGACTGAATATATACAACCAAAAGGTTGTATCCACATACTCTTTTCCTAAAGGTGGCAAATTATTGCCTATGGATTTGTTATAAATCTATCAAAGTTATATGGTGGTAGATAGATTTACACCTAAAAATATATATAGGATCATACATCTATTTAATTGCGTGAATTTATCATTTTTGATAGAGATATCAGAGTTAGGAAGATGGTCAATCAAGGAGAGTTGACCCAACATTTGGAAGACACAAGTCATCATGTGGAAATCTAAAAAAATCAAGAGAGGATCAAACTTAATATTATCTCGAAGATGGAAGAATTACCTAAAATAGTTGAATCAAATTCCTAAAGGGACAATGCACTTCAAAGATCACTATGGAAATTCTCTATACAAAGGTAGATATTTCATAAGGGTGAAATTCAAAAAAGAAATATAAGATAAGAGACCACTATGGGAATCCTTTGAAGGAAGGCAGAGTTTCCATAAGGGTGGAATTCAAAATTTTAAAGAAAATATACTATAGAATGGAAAGCAACAAAAAATCTTCTATCATGGGATAATCCAAAAGATAAAATCGAACACTATCAAGAAGATAGAGGAATGATTAAAAAGGATACATCAAAAGAAATACCAAATCAATAAAAAGAGCTATGCAAATCTCAAAAGGACCTCAAGGGAATTCTCTATGGAATATAGAGTCTTATTAAGAGTGAAACCTACAAATAAACATCATTAAGTCGTCTAAACTTGTCCCTGGATTTGTAGGATCCTTTAAAATTGTTAGCAGGATTAGTCCTATTACCTATAATATGGCTTTGACATCTAGTTGTCAAAAATCCATAATACCTTCCATGTGTCCCTCCTTAGGAAGTATCTTGTTGATTCATCTCACATTTGAAATTTTCTTATTGCAAATGTTAAAATCCCTCCACCTTGGAGATTGTCTTATCTTGATGTTAATATTTAGTATTCAAAAAAATTTAAAAGCAATATTATAAAAAAAATGTCATGTAGAAGAATTTGATAATATAAAGAAACAAAGAAATAAATAAGAAACAATTTCATATATTTTGAATATTTCATGGATTTATGAATAAATATACATTTTGCATACTGCTTGGAATTGTATTAAAACATAGGAACTGTGTTTATTTCTAGTGGGGGAGAATGTAACAACCCTATTAGCACAACTATTATTTATAGATGAATTGATAAACTATGTTTGCTATCTACTTCTAAAATATGGTATTGTTGATGAATTTTGTGATTGTAGGACCAAGTACCCTCCTTTAGGTGAGAATATGAAGGTCGATCGCAAGAGGTAAGGAATGATATAATGGAGGTGTAAAAAATCACAACTCGTGAGTACATGGCAGCTCACACAATTGCATTCATATATGTGCATTTAAAAAAAAAATATTTGTATCATGTATATGTCTTGTTTATTGGATTACATGTCATATATCCTGTGCTTTTAAAAAAATAAATATTTTAAAACCTCCAATGACAAGGAAAGTGCCTAAGCAAGGGAGCTATTCTCTTATGGCAAATGGTGATATCAGATTACCAGTATGAGAATAATAATTGGAGGCATAGCTTAATTTGGTATTTGAATAATTGATTTATGCTTGATTTTATAATTTGTTATTTAATTAATTTAAAATATGAAATGATTTAATAAAATAAAAATATTTTTATTGACTTTATTTTAGCTAATATTAAAGCATATAATAATATAAATATCTTTTATTTTGTAAGTATGTATTTCATTATATTGAGTATGAGTGTATATGATATGCATATAATCCTTTATAGTTGGAAGATAAAATTTATATCCACTTGGTAAAATCTAACGAGGTAACAAGGTGGTTACGTGCATGTAAAACAAGATGTCAAATTAATCTCCATTGTAATCTCTTTATAAACTATTATGTAAAACTAGGTGTCAAATTAATCTCTTTATAAGCTATGTTATGTTATGTTTGATTATTACACCCGGTTGTGAAGATTGGTTTTGGATAAGTAGTTGCTAAACCCATCAAAATACAAGTTAGGCTTTCTATGGATTAGTACTATCAAAATTGTTTGATGATATTTGAAAAGAGATAAGTAGTTTTTTTAAGGAATAATATATGAATTACTTTTTGTGTGTTCTATTTTATTTAATTCATTTGAATATCTCCTTCTATGAATGGTGTCATCCATGGTTGTATAAAATCCGTTGAAAATATTGTGAATGAAATATTTACTCTTTGTTTAAGTTGTGATGTGAGAAATGCCTGACGTGATGTCTTAATGGCAGTTGAAAAATTGTGTGATACATGAAATATGTTTGTTTCCTCAAATGTTGTACTTAAAACCATTAACATGGACTATTGTTCGATTAGTAAAATCTGACGCATAAGGATTGGGTGGTGTTGGGTGTGTCGTAGCAAAATGCTTTATGATTGTTATATATCTCCTTAGAAGTTCAAATATTGTTTTTTGTGTTGTGTGAGTGATAAATGTTTTTACCTGTGCTATGATGTTTCTATTTTGTGTTAAATGTTTTCATATTTATACGTACTTGCATTGTGGATATAAACTATTACATTTAGTACTTGCATACATAATTTCCATGTTGAGTCGTTTTGATCCCATGTGGTATCATCTATACCTCTATTTACTAGCCACGATGATGGAAGAAGTTGTTCGAGAGGGATGGCTATCCAATTTATGTCTACTCAATATTAGCAATGGAGTCTCTTTTTGAAAGAGTGAATGGATTAATTTTAGTGCGTTGAGAGGGCACACTTGAATCTATGAACTTGGGCTTTTATTTTTATTTTTAAAAATTTTATTATAAGCCTTGATGGAGACATCCATAACTACCATTTGATAAAATATTCTATAATATGGATTTGCGCGTAAGTTATACTTTCTCTTCTCAGGAATGCCTTTTTTTATTTAAAAATCTATATGCAACTCCTTTCCCTTTATAAATTTGTAAAACTTTTGTATTTTCCAATGCCTTTATTTTATATGTGGTTTACGGGTTTTAAATTATCGATGTCTCAATTAATATTAATCAAAGCATAGTGAAATATTGGCCACTAAATTATTCATTAAAAAATTATTAATATCTCTTATCAATTCTCGATAAATGAATATGTACATATAAAATAATATTATAACTATAACCAACCTCTCAGGACGCGCAATACCGCATATAATAGCCATCTGATCAAAAGAAGGAAGTGAATGCCATCTCCATCATTAAAGGGAGTACAAATATTTATATTAGGTTACTCTCACCCACACTCGACCTTAAAAAGTGACCTCGTATCATAATTTTTAGGGGGTAATCTTATTCTTAGATATATGTGTGTTTGTTTTTTTGAATTGAAGTCATGTAAATAAAAGTAGTATTTTTTCTTATCATTTATTTATGGGCTTATGTGTCGAGTTAAAACCATTCAGAGGGATGAATGAGGGAAGAAAGCAGAGAGGGGAGGGCTCTGGTCCCTTCCCTACTCCCCCTCCCCTGGATCCTGGATCCTGCCCAGTCCCTGGTTCAATCCAGGTCATCCCTCCCTGAGAGTGGTTGTTTGCAGATGATCTCCTAGGGGGAGATCCTTCTCCATTTTCTGTGCCCCTCCCAGCGGGCTCGGGCTTCCTTGGTTGTTCTGGTGGCCTGGTGCTTCCCAGGGATCCCTGTTTGTTTGGGGATCCCTTCCCTTTTTTCCCTCAGGCTTCCCCCTGGGGTTTTTTTTGCAGGTTATTCGCATGGATCTGGTCCCCTGCGTTTCTCTGAGCGGTGGAGGTGATGGTTTAGGGTTTGACAGCTTCCTAGGGTCTCCCTTGAGGTCCTCACAGCTTTGGGGGTGGTCTGGGGGGGCCTCTTTCCTCCTTTGCTTGTGAATCCTCGACGGGATCCTGTGGCTGCTGTTCTTCTCGCGTGGAGGCTTCTTTGTGTTGGTTCTGCGCCTTGGTGGACACCCTGGGCAACTGGTTTGGCCTTGGGGGGGGCTTTCCTCTGCCTGGGTTGTTCCCATTCCCAGTCCCAGTTCCCTGAAGCTGCTTCTGTGCTTGGACAGGATCCTTGGTCCCTGCTGTTGGGTTCCTATGGTTTCTGCTGCATGTTTCTTTCTTGGGGGGGTCTGATCTATGCATGCAAACCTTAGATCCCACTTGTATGGCTCCTTGGGATCCTTTCCCTGTGACTGTTTTCCTCTTCCTGCTCGATATTCCTAGCCCCTGGATCCCTGTTTCCTTAACCTGCTTTCCTTGCTGTTTTCCCAGGGCGGGATCCTCGTGGTGAAGTTGTCTGTGTGCTTCCCACTGGGCCGGATCCTGGCTCTCGGCTTCTTGCTAGGCGGGATCCCCCTGTCGCTGGGCGGAATCCTCTGGGCGGGATCCACATTTTTCGCTAGTTTTTCGCTAGGTGGGATCCGCCAAATCTGCTAGGCGGGATCCGCAAAATCTGCTGGTTTTCCCGCTGGGCGGGATTTTCACCTTTTTGCTGGTTTCCCGGATGGTGGGATTTTCCTGGTGAAGTTTTTTTGATGCTTTTCGCTAGGTGGGATCTTCTCTGAGGTGCGTTTAAGCTGCTTCCCGCTAGGCGGGTTTCTCTCTTTGGTGGTTTCTGACTGCTTCCCGCGAGGCGGGATTTTATTGTAACGGTTTTTCTATGATTCCTGCTAGGCGGGATCTTCTCATTGGTGGTTTTTGGCTTCTCCCCGCTGGGCGGGTTCTGTTTTATTATTTAATTGTCTTTGGTGGGATCGTCTGCTATGTCAAATTTTTTTGTAATTCGGTCTGAGATGTGGTTTCCTGTCTTAATCTTGCAGCCCTAAAGGTGCTCTCCTTCTATTGTTATAAGGTTTTGGGATCCTCTTAAAAAACCCGCTATGTATATAATGTTACTTACCAAAAAAAAAAAACCATTCAAATGAATTAAAAGTCATGAAGTGCTTAAAAGACTTAAATAATAATTTACTTATTAACTAGAATTATTATAGTCAAGCTCTCCATAAATATTCCAACCGCAACTGTTTTCCCTCGAGCATAGTAGCCGTTCATTAAGATTCACTTGTTCGACGTTTTCTAGATTAAAAGGCTCAAAGATAAATTTTAGATAACCCAAGCCTGGCAGATTGATAATATATTTGACGACATCACATAATGGTTCGTAAGCTCATGATATAATTAAAAATTATAATCTATGCAAAGGTTGGGTTTTATGTTTGGGATAGATTAAATTCAAGCTATGAGAAAATTTTAAAGTATCAGTTGTAATAGCTTTGGTTTTGATGAATATATTGTATTTCAAAGTGTTCAAATCTACAATGAAATAAAATATTTTGTGTAGAGTAAGTATTTTATTTTTATTATGAAAGTATTTAATTGGATTATCTTTATGTAGAGTACTTATTTAAAATATCGTTAGTTTATCTTGTTCTAAAAAGACAATGCTTTATCAGATTTATTAATAAATTAAAGTTTTAAGGCTATTAGGAGGTTTTTAAGGAAAGAATGAAATAATTTTTTTACTTAGGGAAGATATAAATAAATTAATTAGGTTACTATTCATTTGTATAAGACTTTTTAAAGATAAATCCATTATAAGTCATTGTGTTGTCATTACTCTAATACAGTTAAAGAAACCATGTTACTTTATTATTAAGTTATGCACATGTTGGGTATTTAGATGACTTTTGTATGGGCTTATAATTCCCTCAGGGAATTATGAACCCAGGTGTTGTAGGTGAGTTGGAGAGGAGAGAGCAATCCTCCAAGGGAGGTCCCAGGTTCGAATCTCCACCCTACCAAAAAGCTGAATTGGGTACCCAAAATCCAATTGATAATGTTGGTGCGGGCAGGGCTGGGTGCGACTCCCGAGTGACTTTAACGGTGTAGAACCTCCTGTTCATGGTCTCTCAGACCAAAGTGGCCTCACAAGGGTTTTTCGAAAAAAAAAAAGAAATTATGACCAAATGTTGTTATGCACTCACTAAAAAGAGCAATGAATTATTGATACTAGCCGAAAAGTAAATGTTTGTTGAAAATGAAAGTTTTTTTTGGTCATATTTGATTTAACCTTATAAAGTTTCTATAGAGGTGTGTTTTAGAAAAATGTGATGTTCTCATTGTTTGAAACTTTATTTAGTTAGGTAAATTTTTTATGGCTTGATGATATGATAGCTAGCTTTTAAATTAAGTTAAAGTTAGAAAGTTATGAGAGCTCTTTAACAAGAGGTATGGAAAGGATCACTATATTTAGTGGTATAACTTTAGAAATAATATGTTATTGTAAAATAAAATGTTTTTTTATTATTATGTTATTTAATTAGTTATGGTTTTGTAAAATAGGATATGATAGATAGCTTTAAAATAAAGCAAGAATATTAAACCTTTTAAAGAGTTAAAGTTTATAAATTTATGTTTTAGAAAATTAAAAATAAGTTTATGAATATATGTCTTCTTTTAATAAAGAAAATAGTTAAAGTTTTTATTAATTTATATTAAAATAGTTTTTTATATTATATATAGATAAAATAAAAGAGACCTTTTTAAGATTAAATATTCTTCTTTGAAATTTGGATAGAATATTAATTGCCCTTGCAATATGGAAATTTGAATCATGTGAAATGAAGATTACTTATGATAAGATGGTTATTTAATTGTAAATTTTAATTTCTGAAGGGAAACATCCTAGGGGTTAGAGTGAATAAACCCGAATAAAAGTTTTGAATCCTTTCTAGAAAACCTTAAATGCATTGTGGATGATGAATAACCATAATATCCATTATCTTCCTAACTAAATCATCATGGAAGATGAAAAACTATTGAATTAAATAACCCAATGCCAATTTTTATATGGAGGTAACAATCCTAAGTTCAGAAAGGTCACTTTCTAACAAAATAGGTCAGAACCCGTGACCCTTGCTAGAACAAGTATTGAGGAACGATATGGGATGTCATGTCTAGGTTATTGTATGAGTAGTAAAGTGATGGATACTTGTACATTATATGAGTAGGAGTAATATAGCATGATAAAATGAGCTAGACCAATCCACGATAGTTGGTATGAGATAACTTGTCGTTATTCATAACATGGCAAGTAAGACTAGGTCCAGAGCCAATGTAATGACATGACCCTAGTTGACTCTAGTAGAGTGGAAAATCAACTAGGCACTAGGCATATATGCTAATCCCTTGTATGTTTAAATTTAGAATAAGAAGTCTAAAATTAAGTCTAAGTTTCTTATGCTAAGGTATGGGAAGAGTATGCATCCACCCTCTAGGTGTTATGGGCCCTAGAGGATAACCCCAATCATGAACCTGCACTTTCATATGAAATGATGATGGGAAGGTAGGTTTACAAAAAGGTACCTCCTATGATATTTGGCCAATATTGTGGACTTGGGAGGCCATTCGTAGTGATCCTAATTCCCAAAATTAGCATACTATACCTTGTACAGATTAAACATTGGGTGATCATCAAACCATTTGATTGAAAATTTTCTCCCTTAGGTCATGTGTGATTAGTAAAAATGGTAAAAAATTTCACCTTGTGGAACCAGTGTGCAAGACTGGGTTGTACAACTAGGTGTGTTAGACTTGGGTTGTTACAATTAACTAGGATATTTTGGTATTTCATGTTAAAATAAGAGGATATGCAAGAAGACAATTTAACCTAAAGGTAACTAAATGACTTTTGATTTATTTATCTATGTGCTTGAAAATGAAGGAAAACTTAAGATATGAGGCTAATATTCCTTAATTGACTAATTTAGATGTGTTTCATCAAGTAATTAGGATGTTTTGTAAAGCATTTAAAGTGTTTTGTAAACAATTTGGGTTTCTACTTAATATTCCTTAATTCCCCAAATTAAATGTCATTTTCAAACACAAAAAAAACAGAAAATAGAAGGAAAACATAGAGAAATGGAAAATGCAGAGTTAAGGAATTGCCAAGTGATAGAATCGGCTCTTTTGGATATTTTTACCAAATTTACTATTGAAACTACCAAATTCACCACTAGAATAGGTGATTTTGGTATCTGCATGAAAAGACCAAAAAAATAAGTTTTCTATTTTGGGAGGTTTGTATGAGTGCTGGGAAAGATGAATTTTTATCTTATCATCTAATAAGACCCACTATTTATGAAAATTTTTATTATGCTTGCCTTTTCGAGTGGATTTTTTACTTTTTACCAAATTTTCCATCGGGTCTTTCCAAATTCACCACTAATAAATTTGGTCAGTGGTGAATTTGATTCTATGTATTTTTGGAAGCCAAATTCACCACTGACTATGCAAGGTGGCAAATTTGGTTAGATTGTGAGATTTTGAATAGTTTGAGGGTTGTTTTGAGTGGATTTGGTGGAATATATAGTGGGAAGTAGGGATGATGTTGCTAGAGGGTTTTACTAATTCTATATCTGATAAAATTAGATATCTAGACCACTAAATCATGTAATTTAATGACTAAATTTAAAATGTATGTGAAAGAGAGTAAAAATTTCAAATATGACTAAAATTTAAATCAAATGGGGATGCAAAGAAGTGAGAAATATATGTAATGAAGTTAGGAATGATCTAAAATAGCTAATAAAACTTCTAATAAAAGCAAATTAGCATTTAGTTAATGAAAACTAATAAGAATGCCAAGATGTGTAAATGCTACCCAAAACTTGCAAAATCTAAAATAGTAAGAAATAAAGTAAAGGGGGTTGCAATAGAGGATGTTTGAAGCTTGGCAAAATATTGAGATGACAAGGCAATAACAACCTTGTATCTTTAACTCCTTGCCTTGAGAGATGAAAGAGGAATGATATATGACTTGCAATATAAAACTACAAGTAATGCATGAAAGGGAGATTGCTAAAAGAAAGTTTATGTTAACCTTATCCCTATAAATGAAAGAAGCATGAAATTATATGAACATGGAATAAAGTGGAGGATGTTAGTATGTTGTCAGTCTAAATAATGACTGTAAAAATTTTACCTTGTGGAACCAGTGTGCAAGATTGAGTTGTACAACTAGGTGTGTTAGACTTGGGTTGTTACAATTAACTAGGATATTTTGGTATTTCAAGGTAAAATAAGAGGAGATGCAAGAAGACAAGTTAGCCTAAATGCAACTAAATGACTTTTGATTTATTTACCTATGTGCTTGAAAATGAAAGAAAACTTAAGATATGAGGCTAAGATTCCTTAATTGACTAATTTAGATGTGTTTCATCAAGTAATTAGGATGTTTTGTAAATAATTTAAAGTTTTTTGTAAACACCCAGGTGTTGTAGGTGAGTTGGAGAGGAGAGGAAAATCCTCCAAGGGAGGTCCCAGGTTCAAATCTCCACCCTACCAAAAAGCTGAATTGGGTATCTAAAATCCAATTGATAATGTTGGTGCGGGTAGGGTTGGGTGTGACCCCCAGGTGACTTTGATGGTGTAGAACCCCCTGTTCGTGGTCTCTAAGACCAAGGCGGCTTCGCAAGGGGTTTTTGCTTTAAAAAAAAGTGTTTTGTAAACAATTTGGGTTTCTACTTAATATTCCTTAATTCCCCAAATTAAATATGATTTTAAAACACAAAACAACAAAAAATAGAAGGAAAACATAGAGAAATGGAAAATGCAGAGTTAGGGAATTGCCAATTGATAGAATTCCCTCTTTTGGATCTTTTTACCAAATTTACCATTGAAACTACCAAATTCACCACTGGAACAGGTGATTTTGGTATCTGCATGAAAAGACCAAAAAAAATAAGTTTTCTTTTTTGGGAGGTTTGTATGAGTGTTGGGAAAGATGAATTTTTATCTTATCAGCTAATCAGACCCACTATTTATGAAACCTTTTATTATGCTTGCCTTTTCGAGTGGATTTTTGACTTTTTACCAAATTTTCCATCGGGTCTTTCCAATTTCACCACTAATAAATTTGGTCAGTGGTGAATTTGATTCTATGTATTTTTGGAAGCCAAATTCACCACTGACTGTGCAGGATGGCAAATTTGATTAGATTGTGAGATTTTGAATAGTTTGAGGGTTTTTTTGAGTGGATTTGGTGGAATATATAGTGGGAAGTAGGGATGATGTTGCTAGAGGGTTTTACTAATTCTATATCTGATAAAATTAGAGGGCTAGACCACTAAATCATGTAATTTAATGACTAAATTTAAAATGTATGTGAAAGAGAGTGAAAATGTCAGATGACTAAAACTTAAATCAAATGGGGATGCAAAGAAGTAAGAAATATATGTAATGAAGTTATGAATGATCTAAAATAGCTAATGAAACTTCTAATAAAAGCAAATTAGCATTTAGTTAATGAAAACTAATAAGAATGCCAAGATGTGTAAATGCTGCCCAAAACTTGCAAAATCTAAAATAGTAAGAAATAAAGTAAAGGGGGTTGCAATAGAGGATGCTTGAAGCTTGGCAAAAGAGTGAGATGACAAGGCAATAACAACCTTGTATCTTTAACTCCTTGCCTTGAGAGATGAAAGAGGAATTATATATGACTTGTAATATAAAAATACAAGTAATGCATGAAAGGGAGGTTGGTAAAATAAATTCTATATTAACCTTATGCCTATAAATGAAAGAAGCATGAAATTATATGAACTGGAATAAAGTGGAGGATGTTAGTATGTTGCAAATATAAATAATGACTGTAAATAAAAAGATCAACAAGTATTAAAATATGAAATACAAGGACATATAATAAACCCCACAAAGAAGTTGATTAGGATGAAAATATTGATGACAAATGCATGTAAGCCTGTAAAAGTGATGTTAGATGATATATAGATATAGAATGATTGAATAAAATACTACAAAAATAGTGTTATATGGCTGCAAACATAATAGTAAATGGCTAAAAAGCAGATATTAGAACCTTGCAAAAAACAATTAGAATCCTAAAATGTAGAAACACCAAAAGGAAAACACAAGTTAGCAAGGCTACAACCTAGAGGACAAAATGCAGTGAAGAAAATATGAATGGAGAGAAGAAATATTCTATGAGAGATATATTTCTTACCTCAAATAAGACCTCCTTGTCCCAAAGTCATCCTTTCCTTGCTTGGCTTGCCTCCAAACTACTTGTAGAATACCTCAAAAGCTTTGGAAAATGCTTGAAAATGGAGAATGCTATGGAAGAAGAACTTAGAAGGAGGATGTTAGAAATTTTAGTAGAGTATAGCTACATCAAGAATTCATGCCAAATGCCTACCTGAGATTAGGTAATAGGATAGAGAGATGTAATTTGTATGCTCTTGGTTTGTACCAAAATATTCTGATTCATTTGGCCAAACTTATCACTATTGATCAGATTTACCACTAGCAAATTTGGTAACCCAAGTGGCAAATTTGGTCAGGAATCAAGTTTGAATTTTTAGGTTTTTAAATTTGCATGTTTACCAAATTTGCCACTAGGCTTACCAAATTTGCCACTAGTAAATTTGGTAAGGAGTGGAAAATTTGGTCAAGGTTGATTTTAACTGTTAAAATTTGATTTTGCAATTTTTTCAAATTTGCCACTCATCTTGCAAATTCACCACTAGTGAATTTGGTAAAGGTAAAAATTGATACCTAAAATGTTGGGTCATTTCCAGATTGAATTTTTCTAATGTTGACTACTTTTGGGGAGTTTTGCCTAGCCAATGTGTCAAAATTGGGTGTCTACATTTTACCCTAGTTTTGATGTGATGTCTGTGAGATTACATCAAAATTTAAGTAGTGATACTCAATTTTGACCTTGTGATGTATTGATGTTGTATTGCTTTGTTGATTTGAAAATATGATTGTGATTTTGTTTATTTTGATTATTTTGTATCATTATGTATACATGCCTTATTTTGCATGCCTTGATGTCTAGAGAAGATCATTTTGCCCCATGTGAAAAGTTTTCCCCCATGGCATAGCCTCTTCCTTGAGAATAATACACCTAATGATACTTGGTTGAGTTGGTGATGACAAGCAGGTAGGTGAAAAATTATGTTGTTGAGAAGATGGTAAATAACCATGGATGAGTACACTGTGCAGATGTCATTAAAGGGATAGTGCATGTGTTAGATCAAGATCGATAGGTACATTCTTGGTCCCAACCCAAAATTTTGAATTTTGAGCAATTTTTTCAATTTTTGTAAAGTTGTGGTAAATTTGGCACCAATGGTGAATTTGGTACCAGTGGTAAATTTAGCACTAGTGAATTTGGCACTGGTGGAAAATTTGTTATTGACCAAAATTTTGATTATGAGGCCTATTGATTGAGTTTTGGACGTGCTTTTAACAAGAAATAAAGGTTTTGGTGAGCAAGGAGCATCGTGCAAAATGCTTGGAGAGCATTTTGACGAGTGAGTAGACATCAAAGTATGTGGGAGTGTTGACCACAACTAGGCTATACTATGTGATGTATATGCCCAAGATAGAGTTTGACCGTCCCTTGTTTTTAACTCTTGTGAAAATGTGGTACCCATCATCTAACACCTTTAGGTTATTGATGGGTGAAATGACAATGACATTAGAGGACATATGGTGTAATCGCAAGGTACTTATTTAGGGTGTTCCCATTCATTTTGGGATAGACACAAAGACTAGGAAGTTGACCTTTCAAATAATGGTAATTTCATAAGGATAGATTCAGGGTTGAGGATTAATAATTCCTACATGGGATGCATATTGATAGATTGACCACATTACTATCATCCATTATGTCAGGTTTGATGATGGGTGATACTAGTAGGTGCTTCATGTTTTGGATACTAGTAGGTGCTTCATGTTGTGGGGATGGGGTGAGATTATTGTTGGATTGAGGTATGATAAAATCATTTATTCTTGGGCTCCTACTATCTTGGTGATATTATACCATACCTTATATAGAGTGGTGTACAGGCAAGGCAAGAGCTTGACATGTTGTACGTTGCTCTAGGTCTGGGTATGAAAGTATATAGCGATCCACTGACCTATTTTGGTGATGAATGGTGGTGAGCCTAAGATACTAGTAGTCTATATATGTGTGAGGTACATCCATCCTTCCTTTTGCTCTATATATTAGGCAAGGAATATGATTGATTATTTGAGGGCAGTGCACATTGTATGGTAACCATGGAGGGATAGGTATGTATGTCCAGATGATAATAAGAAATTATCCTAGGTGAGGTAGATACAGTGATTAGATGATGGGAACAAGACCTATGAGTTGTATCTATATGACCATGTGTTGCACCAACATAGGGAGGTGAAGTGGATATCAATGGTAGGTGAGGTGTGGATGTGATGGGTACGTCATGATATATGGTGGGATTCTATGGACCCTTATACTTATGTGGAGGTCAATTTATATGATCCCATGGTATTGAATCCTACAAGAGATAATGTGGGGGTGATGATGGAGTATATTGATTGGTATGGAATATTTAGGCCTTATCAATTAACAACGAGTCCACTGAGATACTAGATATAGGTATTTTAAAATATGGGAATGCATTGATAGGGGTCAGGCATAATTATAGGAGTGAGAAGTGGAAAATACTGGTAGCTAGGTATATGATCGAGGAGTCATCCAATGCCCCCTTGTATGTGCCACTATTGGTTGTGATTCCACTCTTAGGTTCCCCACTCGTGGAGCAAGATTTAGTATTGCAGGTGAGGTAGGTCCTAGTAGGACTTTGGATGAGGCTATGATGGTATATTTATGGGCTATTTGTCACACCTTGGAGGATTTGATGAGGTAGTTGGTAACTTCTAAGGCCTTATGTGTGGTGGAGGTGACCATGGTTAGAGATGAGATGGCCTAGATGAGGGATACTAGTGAGGAGACCATATCTAAACTCTATTTGACTCTAGATCAAGTTGGGAAGGAGTGGGATATGGACTAGGAAATCATTGTCGGCCTAAGGTTTAAGCTAGAGTAAATGAGATAAGAGAGGTATGAGTCCCAACTGTAGGTTAGGTAGGGCTTGTATGATGTGGTAGTGGATATGATCATAGCGCCACTAGAGTAGAAGCTACAAGGTTCTAGGGCAAAGTTGTAGGTTTTGAGGATCGAGCTATAAGCTTCGAGGATAGAGCTCACCAATCCTATGGTGAGACTGCAACATGCAGAGGTTCAAGCTGAGAGGGAGTGAGGAAGGAACATATACTATCCATAGCTATACCATATAGATATCCCTATAGAGTGGCGAGAACCATCATCTTTGAGATCATAATTGAGGGCTCCATTGATGAGTGACACCTCTTGGAGGTTTGTTAGTTTCTAGCCACCTCTTCCTCCACCAGGAGGTGATGGAGGTGAGATTGGTTCTACTAGTTAGGCATGTTTAGGCATATTCTGGAGTGAGTGTACCAATTTTAGGGATGTGGTACACCCTCCTTTCATGAGTTGAGTGTATCATTTTATTTTCCTTTGTGATACACCTTCTCCAATGGTATGTATGATATGAGGTATTATATATATGATGATACTTGTATTTTGAGTTTGATGTGATGTTTTAACTCTTTGTGGTTTGATTGTGTGATGTTATATATTGAATGTATGATGTTTTTATGTATTGATGTGTTGAGATTATATGATGTATTTGACTAAGTGATTGTAGTCTTGATTGATTGCTTAGCGATGGTTTTGTGAAACCATGATGATGACTAATCACTAAGAGGAGGTAGATGCCCTATTTGAGAGATGTATTAGTTTTTGAATGATAGATAATCATTTAGATGTATGCTATGAGCGATGGTCTCTAGACCTGATATAGGAGAATGCTCATGTATTTTGGGATACTCTATCCCTTGTATGTTTTTGTAAGAGGAAACATCATCTCATCATGTCTAAATGGTGGCCTATGGAGCCATGTAAAAGATAAGCATTTAGGACATGATGAGGTACCTACAATATGTACATGGTATATGTATGTTTTTTCTTCTCATTAATGTTTAAGTATTGCTCTCTATAGACACTTAACTGCATAGATGAGGTACTTGTAATATGTACATGATATATGTATTTTTCTTCTCATCAGTGTTTAAGTGTTGCTCTCTACAAACACTTAACTATGTAGATGAGGTACCTATAATATGTACATGATATATGTATTTGTTTTCTTCTCATTAGTGTTTAAGTGTTGCTCTCTACAATACACTTAATTGCGTAGATGAGGTACCTATAATATGTACATGATATATGTATTTGTTTTCTTCTCATCAATGTTTAAGTGTTTCTCTTTGCAAAAACTTAACTACATAGATGAGGTACCTGTAGTATGTATGTTTTATTCTCATTAGTGTTTAAGTGTTGCTCTCTACAAACACTTAACTATGTAGATGAGGTACCTATAATATGTACATGATATGTATGTTTTCTTCTCATCAATGTTTAAGTGTTGCTCTTTATAGACACTTAATTGCATAGATGAGGTACTAGTATGTACATGATACATGTATTTTTTTCTTCTCATCTATGTTTAAGTATTTCTCTTTTTAGAAACTTAATTGTATATATGAGGTACCTATAATATTTATGTTTTCTTCTCATCAGTGTTTAAGTGTTGCTCTTTATAGACACTTAACTATGTAGATGAGATAGTTTTGATTCTTATCAGTGTTCAAGTGTTGCTCTCTACAAGAACTTGATTGCGTAGATAAGATAGTTTTGATTCTTATCAGTGTTCAAGTGTTGCTCTCTACAAGCACTTGACTATGTAGATAAGATAGTTTTGATTCTTATCAGTGTTCAAGTGTTTCTCTCTACAAGCACTTGACTACATAGATAAGATAGTTTTGATTCTTATCAATGTTCAAGTGTTGCTCTCTATAAGCACTTGATTATGTAGATAAGATAGTTTTGATTCTTATTAGTGTTCAAGTGTTACTCTTTGCAAGCACTTGATTGCATAGATAATATAGTTTTGATTATTATTAGTGTTCAAGTGTTGCTCTCTACAAGCACTTGATTGCATAGATAATATAGTTTTGATTCTTATTAGTGTTCAAGTGTTGCTCTCTACAAACACTTGACTACGTAGATAAGATAGTTTTGATTCTTATCAGTGTTGATAAGATAGTTTTGATTTTTATCATTGTTCAAGTGTTTCTCTCTGCAAGCACTTGACTACGTAGATAAGATAGTTTTGATTCTTATCAATGTTCAAGTGTTGCTCTCTGCAAGCACTTGACTACGTAGATAAGATAGTTTTGATTCTTATCAGTGTTCAAGTGTTGCTTTACAAGCACTTGACTGTGTAGATAAGATAATTTTGATTCTTATTAGTGTTTAAGTTTTGCTCTTTGCAAGCACTTGACTGTGTAGATAAGATAGTTTTTATTCTTATTAATGTTCAAGTGGTATCTCTGATAACACTTGATGATGTAGATAGAAAATTTATTTCTTGCAAAACCTTTTACAAGGATATTGAGATGATTTTATGCTTGCAAACTTTTGCAAGGAAATGTAATGCTTTTCATGATGTTCCTTTGCAAAAAAAAATTCAAAGTACTAAAATGAAATTTTTACAAAATGTTGTGCAATGATTTTGTGATAATTGCAAATGTTTTGCAATGATTTTGTGATCATTGCAAACATTTTGCAATATTTTGTGATGATTGCAAAATATTTTGTAATGTTTTGTAATGATTAGATGCGATGTTGATAATGTTTTCAAAATATATAGTTAATGTGGTGCTTCTAAAAGCATGATATGATATTCACAAATTCTTTTTGTAATGTATTGATATAATGTTTATAAAAGACTTGTAGAATTATTTTGTGTCATTCTTTTGCTTTTGTTGTTTGAAATAAAAATTCTTTGATAAAGATAATGAATTGATATTATTGATTTTCTTAATACATGAGAGAGGGTAACAAGAGTATATAAGTCTATTACCTAACACATATGCAAATATTTACATGTACATGAGGAATTGGACTTAATACTCATTGCCACCTCTGATGTGTTGAAATATTCAAGAATTTGTATGGTAAACAAAATCTTTCAGATTGAGGGTAATGCTCCCATATGGATGATCCAAGAGAAGAAGAAACCCTTCTCCCTTGCTCGATATGTGTACAAAGAATTGTATATGCATAGAGCATGGAAAAAATAAATCTCCTTTTCTAGGAGGTCCATGTGATAGCATGGCCCTTAGTCTGAAGGATCTTGTTGTATGAGGAATAGATAACATCCATGTTGGCTTATAGACCATTAGGAAGCACAAGGATTTGATAATCGACTACTTGATGTAGTCATAAATGATTATGGATACGTGAAGTGTTGATTACCAAATCCCAATGTTCTTAAAGGGTCCATAAGTCAGCCTAGATGTTTTTATTTTGAAGATATTTGAGAAGAAATGATAGTTTATTGTCATATCAAGATGGAGGAAGTTCTCTATCTATTGATTGACATTTTGTACAAATAGATAGAGAATATCTAGCCATCTTAATAAATATTCTTATGTATTTAGATATTTGCATATTTGTATAATAAATAGATTGGAGAATAAAGATCTTGTTGATCCAATGACTTATTAGACAAGTAGTTGATGAAGAGAGTATGATTTGTGAATGTTCTATTGTTGTAGAAGATCATGTGGCTATGAAGACAACATAGATCTAGTATTTGGTGAAGCTTGTAAATGATTGTATGCTCACAAGGCATTGGATCCATGGAGCCTCATAGTTTGATAGATCTATTTGAACAATAGTTTGTGAGATATTGATTTTGTTTGATAGAATACCAATGAAATGAACTAGGTGGTTATGAGGATAATATTGATCTAGTGCCTAGTAAGATTTACAAATGATTATAGATCTACAAGATATTGGATCAATAGGGTCTTCTCGTATCACATGGTCTATCAAAGGTAATCAATGAGATTTATGAAAATGTGATAGCATGTTGATGCAATAAATCAAGAGGAATGTTATGATACCATTGATCCATTGCCTAATGAGACTTGCAAATAATTGTAAAATTCTATAAGATATTGGATCAATGGAATGTTATGATTCTTATGATCTATTGTTAGGATAATGCATGAAGATTTAATTTATGTTTGATTGCATACTAAAATGGTATGTCGAATGGGAAAGACTACCCTTAATCATCCATTCCCATATAAAGTTGACAAGTAATTGTTAATCCATAGGAGAATGGATGATTAAGGGCTTCTTAGCCCATGCGACTTACCGAATGAGTAAGTTGATGATGATTTTTGTATTAGGTATGATTTTTTTGAACTTAGATGATAGGCCAATCAGGGAAGAAAACCCCATTCAACTAGTGACTAGTGAAATTCACAAATGATTATGAATTCATGAGATATTGGTTGAATGTAATTTCCTATCCTTGGATGGTATATCAAATGAGTTGTATTTGAAGAATGTGATGAATAGATATCATGACTTATTTGATAGACTACTCTTAAAATTATGCAATTACTTCATTCTAAGTCATAGGAGAGATGTAAGTGTCCTAGAGGAGTCTATTAAATAATCATGAGTGTTGATTGAAAAAAGGTTTTTTTGTTGAAAGATATTGTAGATATGTATTGTTGATGCTATTATTGTGAAATAATGTTGATATTAGTGATGTGATTATGTATGAAATAGATAAAATTAGGTTATGCATATTACTTATTCTAAAGAGAGGGAAGAAGTATGATGGATGAGAGAGAAGAAGGTAGAAGAGTAAATGTAATTGAATGTTGTTTATTGTTAGGTGTCCCTAGGTTGGGATAGAAGAAAAGGGAAAGGTTATGATATCAAGGCTATGGATGATCATGTCATACATCACTTAACCCAAGAGAGGAGAAGAAGTATGATAGTAGTGAAGCAGGATGTAGAAGAATATTTTGTAGACAAGATTTTTGGACTGAGAGAGTTTACTCAACATATGGTTAGCCTAGGTGGATGCAATGCAGATTTATTTGTAATAAGGATTGGATTTTGCATCATAGTAAACCCTCTTGACTCTATGGTATGATCAAGCAAATTAAGAAAATATGCAAGGGGTGTAGTGTGTATGATGATATGATGATGTTTATCATGCATTCAATCATATGAACAAGCAAATGACTCGATGTTTTATGCATAGTATCATTTAAGATGCATGATGTTGATTGGTTCTTTATGTTCTTGGTCATCCAATGTGGCTAGGTGGTAAGCTTTGGATCCAAATTTGGCTATGATGATGAAAGGTCCTAACCAATTAGGTTCAAAATTTTCTTTGAGGTCATTGTCAGTATTAGTATTTCTTTTATTTTCTTTGAGGACTAGGTCCCCAATTTTGGTTTTTTTTTGGGCTTGTGGGGGGTTTTGGGGGGTTTAAGAATTAAATTTTTTTTTCTAGGGTTCTGGTTGTTGTAAGAGATTTAGGTGATATTCATCTCCTACCAAAGAGTCTTGTAACAAGACTCTTAGAGAGGGTATCTCAAGTTCAAAAGGAAAACTACTTCAGTGCCATAAACTAAGGTGTATGGCATTGCCCCCATGGGAGTATGCACACTTGTGTGATATGCCCATAGGGTTGGATAGAGTTGCAAGTGCCAATCTCGACCATTTTTGTTTACTAGCTTCTTGAGGATTTTGATTAACATTTTGTTGGAGGATTCAACTTGTCCATTTCCTTGTGGGTAGTATGGTGTAGACCATTTTTGTTGAATTTTGTATTTGGTACATATTTTGGCAACTTCCTTATTTTTAAAAGGGGTGCCATTATCAACAATTAAGGTAGAAGGTATACCATATCGATTGATGATTTGATTTAGAATGAATTTTGATACTTGAATTCCTATTGTGGTGGATAGGGGCATTACCTCGACCCATTTAGTAAAATATTCTGTAGCGGTGATAATGAACTTGTGTCCATATGATGATTGAGGGTTGATCTTACCTATGATATCCAATCCCCAAGAGGAGAAAGGCCAAGGAGATGTGATCAATTGTAATTCTTGAGAAGGGGCATGAACAAGGTTGTCATGTCATTGACACTTGTCACATTTCTTAACATAGTTGTGAGCATCCTTTTCCATAGAGGGCCAATAATAGCCCATCCTAAGGAGCTTCTTGGCTATGGCTAGTCCACTAAAATATCCACCACATGATCCATCATGGGCTTCTTTTATGATAGCTTGGGCTTCATTTGTATTTATGCATCTGAGGAGTATACCTTCAAAGGAGCATCGATATAAGATATCTCCAATGATGACATATTTGCAAGATTTTAGCCTAAATTATCTTCACTTTTGAGAGTTGGATCCCTCAGGGAATGTTCCCTCTTTGAGGAATTTAAATATGTCTTGATACCAAGGTTCTTGAGGTATAGATATTTCAATATTGCATATGTTGAGAGGTTGTAGACATGATTCAAGTATGGAAGATTTGTTAATTGATCTTATGATAATAGAAGCCTCTTCATCTTCCAAATCTAAGGGTATGAGAGATGCAATTGTAGCCATAGCATCAGTATGATGATTGCTAGATCATGGTATGGCTTCTATAGTGATTTGGTTGAAGTGAGTTTTCAACATGTCTACAATATCTTTGTATGGTTTTAGCTTCTCATATTTGGTTTGATAAGTATCATTCACTTGGTTGATTACTAATTGTGAATCACCGTATACTATTATGTTTTTGATATTTAGCTTTGTTGCAGCCCTAAGACCTAGGATGAGTGCTTTATATTCTATTATATTGTTAGTACATGAGAAGCAAAGCTTAAAAGATAATGGAATGAGTTATTGTTGTGGGGTGACTAGGATAATTCTTGCCCCTACACCTTTAGCACATCTAGCTCCATCAAAGTACAAGATCCAAGTTTTAGGTTCTTGGGCTTCTATTGAGAAGATTGTTTCATCTAGGAAAGACATGCTTATGGGATGTTTTGATTCTAAAGGGGATGCAACAAGTTGATCAGCTATAACTTGTCCCTTTAGTGATTTTTTATTTATAAATTCTATGTCAAATTCATTGAGGGCTATGACCCATTTTGTAGTCCTACCAGATAGGTAAGGTTTTGACATAAGGTAGCATAATGGGTCTACCCTTGCTAAGATATAGGTCTTTTGACTAAGCATGTAGTGTCTTAGTTTGAGATATGAGAAGACAACTACTAAGAAAATCTTCTCTAGTGGTGTGTAGCGAGTTTCATAGTTCACCAAAGTTCTACTGATGTAGTAGATTGCTCTTTCTTGATGTTGTTCATCGTATTGGGCTAATAAAGCTCCAAGGGCATGCTCAGTGGCTGCTATGTATAGCAATAGTGGTTGGTTTAGGTTTGGTGATACCAAGATGGGTGGTGTCAAGAGGTAAGTTTTTAGAGCTTCGAAGGCTTTTTGACATCCTTCATCCCATTCAAATTTTATCCCCTTCTTCAATAATTTGGAGAAAGGTTGATATTTATCTGCAAGTTGTGATATGAATCTATGAATAGCTTGTAGTTTTCCTTGCAAGCTTCTTAATTTAGTTAAGTTTGTAGGTGGCGACATGTTTGTTATGGCTACGATTTTGGAGGGATCAACTTCAATCCTATGATGGGATATGATGAATCCTAATATTTTTCCTAATGTTACCCCAAAGATACACTTTTGAGGTTTTAGTCTGACTTTGTAATCTCGTAATCTTTCAAAAATACATCTAAGATCTAGAGTATGGTTTTGTCTTTCTTGAGATCGACCTAAGATGTCATCTATGTAGTCTTCTACTATTTTATGCATAAGGTCATGAAATATGTATGTCATGGCCCTTTGATATGTTGCTCCTACATTTTTAAGGCCAAATGGCATGACTTGATAGTAGAAGGTTCCCCAAGGGGTAGTGAAAGTTATTTTAGATTGATCTTCTAGTGCAATCTTAATTTGATTATAGCTTAAGAATCCATCCATTAAAGATAGCATCTCAGATCCTATAGTGAAGTCCACTATCATGTCTATGTTTGGCAAAGGGAAATCATATTTTGGATAAGCATTGTTTATATCTCTGAAGTCTATGTAAATTCGAATGGATCCTTCCTTCTTAGTGATAGGAATGATGTTGGATATCCAATCCGAATAATCTATGGCCTTTATGAAGCCAACATCTAGTAATTTTTGTAGTTCATATTTTACCAAAAGAGTGACTCTTGGATGTATTTTTCTTAATTTTTTTTTGATGGGTTTGGCATCAAGGTGCACTACCAAATGGTGGACTACTAGTGAAGGGTCAAGTCTTGGCATGTCATCGTATCCCCAAGAAAATATGTCAGAGAATTCCTTTAGTAGGTTTGTGTATTCTATCTACTCTTCTTGAGTTAGGACTTTTCCAAGTTTGATAAGGTAAGGATCTTGATCCGTTTCGATGTTGATATCTATCATTTCTTTGATTAAGGCTTGTGATTCATCCTCAAAATGAAGAGGGACATTTATTATCCCTAACTCTTCAAGTTCTTGTGGATCCATAGATGTTTGTTCCAACTCTAGAAGTTGGGCTGAGTTTAAGTTGAAGATTTGTTTAAGAGATTCTTCTATATGATAATTATCCAAAGAATCTTCAAGATTTTCTTTGGTTGCTATTGATTCTAGATGAACCAATTCTAGCATGTTGATGCTACCAAATCGTATGGTTTTATGGGGTGTTTGGTTAAGGAGTGACCATAGTTCTTCTTCATCCTCATCACCCCATTGAGAGCCATGTAGTGACTTAGGATAATTATCCTTATTATCTTCTTTTGATAGAGGAGAAGGTTCATTTTTGTTAGGGATGAATCCAATCCCACATCGTGTTGGCCAAGGTTCGACTTCTAGGGGTTCTTTGATACCCTATTCATAATGACCTAGGCCTTTGCCTTGATAACCCATGTTGGAAAGCATTTGTTTAGCTATAGAGAATGAGGATGATATGTAGCATGTAGCATATGTTCATTCACTTGGCATGAAGTTATACCCTTGAATATTTTCATCAATGGTAGTTCCCCCATGAATGAAAGTACAAGATCCTATTTGGATTTTGAGTCCTTTTCTACTAGGTATGCCTATGTCACGAGGAGATAGGAACATGCTTACTAGTTCTACGAAAGGATCTAAATTTTGATAAATTAGATTGACTTGATCATTGGAAGAGGATGATTGGGGAGTATCCCCTAAGTTTATGAGGGGTTCCTCTAATATTTCCTTTCCTTTGTCTACTTTTGGTTGATCACTTGATATTACTCATTGTATGGAAGGGCAGAGATTAATCTCTTGTAGGTCGATAGAGTTGCACATGGAAAAAGGTTTTGGATCTCTAGGAATATGGATAATCCTCCCTTGATACTCATATTTGAGACATTGATGTAAGGTAGAAGGTACTACCCTCATAGCATGTATCCAAGGTCTTCCAAGGAGCATGTTATATGTTACATCACATGATATGACATAGAAGAGGGTGTTTAGGACATGAGGCCCTACTTTGATAGGTAAAGTAATAGTGCCTATTACCTCTCATTCTTCATTGTTGAAGGCTCTAATGATGAGGTCAGATTTTTGTAAATCATTTTTGTTTAAGTCAAAATTTTGCAAGAATTTGATATTGCATACATTCAAGGTTGATCCATTGTCTACTAGGACTCTTTTGATATATTTATCACCTATTTGAGTTATGATGTAAAGAGGAGAATCTCCTGATATGGTTTCAAGAGGGGTATCTACCTCATGAAATGCTAAGATAGCATTGTTTACTCCAGCTAGTCCAACCATGTTGGCGATATCATTTGGAGATATGTCTTGAGGGACTTCTTGCTCACTTAAAAGTTTTAGCAATATTTCCCTATGAGTGGGTGATGTTTTTAGCAATTCTAAAAGGGAGATCTTTGTAGGTACCTCCTCTAATTGTTGATGAAGATCAAAGGTATGCAAGGTGTTTTGAGAAGGTGTGAGCACCAAAGGTGACTTATTAGGAATGTTGATATTTGTTCTTGGGATAACCAATGGAGGTTGATCCAAAGATTGATTCTTTGCTTGTTGCCTAGTCATGATGTAGGAAGATCTTGATAAATGCATAGTGCCTATGAAGTTGGCTGATTTTTTATCATGTGTTGGTAAGGGATCTTGAAATATCCCCATGTCTTTGTTGGGATTTTTTGGTTTATTGAATGTTATTTTTCCTTCCTCAATGAGGTCTTGGATAATGTTCTTTAAATTTTTTGCAGTGTGTCCCTCTGTTTAGTGAAAATCATAATATTCATCTTGTCTATACCAAATAGGTATTCCTTTGGATAGATCCCAAGGCCTGATAGGTGGAAGTTCCACCAATTTAGAATCAAGGAGCATTTTTAGCATAGATATTTGACTTTGTCTAGTATTTATGTATTCTCTTTGGGGTTTTTCTTATCTTTGGATGACTAACTTTTGAGGAACATTTTGAGTGGTGTTTATGTTGTTGTTTTGATGAGAGTCAGTTACACCATCTCCTACAACATGTTTATTTTTGTATTACCCCTTGTTAGGGGGTTTTTCATCTTCTTTCTTGTTATAGTTGAGTTGCCCTCATCTTATGAGGATGACTTCTACTCTTTTAGCCATATCGATGACTTCTTCAAAAGAGGTTAGGTTTATCATTTCCAAGGGATATGATAGTTGTTCATGAAGGTTTCTTATGAAAATATGCAAGATTTATTTAGGAGGAGGAATATATTGAAGTCTTCCTACTAAACCTCTCCATTTGGCTAAGAAATTCAAGAATTTCTTAGTCTTAGATTGTTTGAGTTGATAAAGGTCATCTATGGTAACCTTATCTTCTATGTAGATTGAAAATTGTTTAATGAAGGCTTCCATAAGTTCTTTGAACTTCTTGATGGAATGATGAGGTATTTGAAAATACCATTCTAAGGCTAAACCACTAAGACTTTTAGGGAATAACCTAAGGAGAAGTTTTTCATCATGATTGATGTCACTACAAGCTATTTGAAATAGCCTTAGATGGTTAATGGGGTCTTGCTTTCCATTGTACATTTGAAATTTGGGAGTTTCAAAGTTCTTTGGAAATGGATGATTAATGATCATTGGATCTAATGGCTCATTGTAGAACTCTTCAAAAGAGTACTTTAACTTAGATGTTCCTTGAAGAGAGGTAATTTGATGCTCAAGTTCTTCGAACTTGGAATCCCTCTTTTCTAAGTCTAAGATTTTAGTGTTGATATCTTGAATATCATTTGATGGAGGGTTTGGTGGTGTAGGCAATGTTATCAATGGTTGCACAAGTGGTTGAGCAAAGTTTTGTGACATGAAAGGTAGATTCATGAGAGTTGAAGTATTTTGATTTGATGTTATGGTGGGAGGGACTTGGCTAAGTCCCATGTTGTGAGTGAGAAAGGGATTTGTAGTATTGATGGGAATTGTATCATTAGGAGATGTTGAAAATGGGTTACCCATGGTGGGCATCCCCATGGATATGGTTGGAGGTGTTGTAGAATCGGTAGGTTGTGCCATAGCCACATTGAGACTTGCCAAGTTGTTTCAAGTTTTATTGATTTGAGCAATGGTTGATTGATCATTAGAATATTCAATATTATCATGCATTGTAGTTGATTCTCTTTCCACTTGTTCTCTAAGTTCATCTCTAAGAACATCTAAAAATATATTTTTATTTCTTTTGATGTATTCTTTGACATGATCTATGGTTTGAAAAAAAATTTGTTCAATAATTTGTTCTTGTTCATGGTGCTCATGGGAATATTCCTCATGAGATGAAGAAGGTATACCCTTGTTTTAGGTGTTGTAAGGATGTTGAGACATGGTTTGAAAGCTTGGTTTTGAAGGAGATTAATTTATTAAAGTTTTGTTTCTAGAGTACTTATAGCAAAGAAGAGAAGATGTTTGAAATCCTTATGTCACCTTGAAAAGTAGCCCTCCTTGTGACTCCCATTAATCCACCATGATATACTAGCCAAAGAAGATTGCTCCCCTAAGGTTTATACTTTGGTTTACTCAAGGGGTCGTTATCCTTCCCCTAGTAGGATTAACAATTGGTTATGTTCTTGTTATCTTAATTTAATGTGATGTAAGCTAAGCAAGCAAATTAGATGATCTTGTTTAGGTTTAACAAACTTTTATCTTTGTTAAGGCAAAAGGAGTGTTCATGTCAAGTTCACCAAATATGTAGATGAAAGGAAAATTATGTTCTTTTCCTCTTAAGTCTAATTTAATGTCAAGTGTGCATGGGGGAGATTCATTGGAATATCTGCTTCCCCACTTGAGGGTCTCTTTCCAAAGGAGACCTTGAGAATATGAATATTCTCAACATGATTAGACTCCTACTCAATGCTTTTTCTCATGCCTTGTAGAAGTTGATGTTATGCTTGTTTGATTGGTGTTTTATATGGGTTTATTCAAAGAAAACACCTAAGGTTTTGGATCACTATCTATCTCGACTCTTTTTTGAGCCTTAATGGTTATTTAAGACCTAAAAATGAATGATCATCTAAATGCATGCTAAGCTTTTATCACACAAATGCAAGAATACAAGAGCTATCTTATATGCTTTTTAATTTTGAATGAGTTAACTAAGGAGATTTTGATATTTCAAGGTAAAACAAGAGGAGATGCAAGAAGATAAGTTAGCCTAAATGCAACTAAATGATTTTTGATTTCTTTGCCTATGTGCTTGAAAATGAAGGAAAACTAAGATTTAGTCTAAGGTTCCTTGATTGATTGATTTAGATGTGTTTTGTAAAGTAATTAGATATTTTGTAAAGCAATTAAAGTTTTTGTAAACAATTTGGGTTTCTAGTTAATATTCCTTAATTCCCCAAATTAAATGTGATTTTTAGATACAAAATAATAGAATATAGAAGGAAAACATAGAGAAATAGGAAGTTACAGAGCTTAAGGAAGTGCCTAGTGGTAGAATCACCTCTTTTGGAGCCTTTTTACCAAATTTACCACTGAAACTGCCAAATTTGCCACTCTTGCCAAATTTGCCACTCTTGCCAAATTCACCACTAGGACTAGTGATTTTAGTATCTACACAAAAGACCAAAAAATTATGTTTTCTACTTTGGGAGGTTTGTTTGAGTGTTTGGAAAGATGCATTTCTATCATAGTAGTTGATCAGACCCCCTGTTTATGAAAAATTTGAGTATACTTTCCTCCTAGAGTGGATTTTTGGCTTTTCACCAAATTCACCACTAGGTATTGCCAAATTTAGCACTAGCAAATTTGGTCAGTAGAAAATTTGGTTTTGGGTATTTTTGGAAGTCAAATTCACCACTAACTATGAAGGGTGGAGAATTTGATCAAATTATGAGATTTTGAAGAGTTTGAGGGTTGTTTTGAGTGTATTTGGGGGAATTTGCAGTGGGAAGTAGGGATGATGTTGCTTGAGGGATTTTCTAGGTCTGTAACTTACAAAATCAGAGATCTAAGCTACAAAATCATGCAATTTGATGACTAATTTTAAAATATATGTGAAAGAGAGTGAAAATATCAAAGATGACTAAAATTTTAATTAAATGGGGATGCAAAGGAGTGAAAAATGTATGCAATGATGTTAGGAATGATATAAAATAGCTAATACAACTTCTAATAAAATCAAATTAGCATTAAGTGATGAAAAACTAATGAGAATGCTAAAATATGAAAGTGCTACCCAAAACTTAGAAATCTACAATAGTAAGCAAGAAAGTAAATGGGATTGCAATGGGGGATGCTTGAAGCTTGGCAAAAGGGTGAGATAACAAGGCAATAATAGCCTTGTATCTTCAACACCTTGCCTTGAGAGATGAGAGAAGAATGATATATGAATGAAATATAAAGCTACATGTAATGCATGAAGAGAGATTGTTAAAAGAAACACTATGTTAAACTTATGCCTACAAATGGAAGAAGGATTAAATTAGATGAACATGGAAGGAAGTGGAGGATGTTAGTATGCTTCCAATATAAATAATATGACTATAAATAAAAGGACAACAAGTATTATGATATGAAATATAAGAAGGAAATGCAATAAAACCCTACAAAAAAGAGGATTATGATTAAAATATGGATGACAAATGCATGCAAGTCTACAAAATAGATGTTAGATGATAAATAATAATGGTATGATTAAATAAAAGGTTGAAAAAAAATGTTATATCGCTGCAAAAATAATGTTAGATGGCTATAAATAGATATTAGAACCCTACAAAAGGAATTAGAAGCATAAAATGTAGAAATGCTAATAGAAAACTTAAGTTAGCAAGGCTACAACCTAGAGGACAAATTCAATGTGAAGCAAATATGAATGGAGAGAAGAAATATTTTGGAAGAGCTATCTTCCTTGCCTCCAAGATAACCTCCTTGCCCCAAAGTCCTCCTTGCCTTGCTTGGCTTACCTCCAAAATGCTTGTAGAATGCCTCAAAAGTTTAGGAAATGCTTGAAAATGGAGAATGCTATGGAAGAAGAGCTTAGAAGGAGGATGCTAGAAATATTAGTAGAGTATAGCTACATCAAAAATTCATGCCAAATGCCTACCCAAGGGGCTGCTTAAATAGGATTTGGAAGGAGAATTGGGGGGAAAGTTGGATAAGATCAAATTGAAATCTATGAATCTGGTGCATTGCTAGGGTATGTGAGATTAGGGTAGAGGATATAGGGATGTAATCTGTGTGCTCCTAGTTTGTGCTAAAATATTCTGAGTCATTTTTCCAAATTCACCACTATCGACTAAATTTACCACTAGCAAATTTGGTAACATGAGTGGTAAATTTGTTCAGAAGGCAAGTCTTATTTTTCAAATTTTAAAATTTGCATGTTTACCAAATTTTCCACCAAGCTTTCCAAATTTACCACTAGAAAATTTTGTAAGAAGTGGTAAATTTTGTCAGAGTTGATTTTGATTGTTAAAATTTGATTTTGTAGTTTTTCCAAATTTGCCACTCATCTTGCCAAATTTACCATTGGCAAATTTGGTCAGGGTGGAAAATTCAATAAAGGTGAAAAATGATGCCTAAAATGTTGGGTAATTGCTATATTGAAGTTTTGTAATGTTTATAACTAGTTTTGGGGTGTTTTGCCTAGTCGATGTGTTAAAATTAGGTGTCTACACCTTGTATTGACTACAAATCTACACGAGTTATTTATTAAATATATGGGCATGATTGTATTTATTACAACAATATTACATCATCTGAACAAATATGCATATATTATTTTGTAAGATTTGAACCTGGTATAAGTTTTGAAAGTTGATGAATTTAATCAATTAAGCCTCAACCATTTTAAAATTTTATATCAACTTATAGATATAGTTAAAAATAATAAAATAAACTCAATCAAATATATTTTTTTATTAGTTATTTGTTTTTAAATATGTTATATTTAAATATTAAATAGTTGTTTTGACCAGAAAATCAAAATGTTAATCAAGTGGCATTAGCTCAACCAATTAGATTCCTCAATGTTTAAGGAGAAGATCCAAGTTCGAGTCTTGCCAAAAATGATATATGGATAATATCCAAGCTTTTTTTGTAATACCACTATGTGGTGATGATGTAATATGGGTGGGATCATTTCAATCCAATATAACTAATTGAAAAAAAGTCAAAATGTGAGATATTATCATTGATAATAATTCAGAGATGAAATTGGTATTGGAAATTATTACAAAACCCCTTTGATTTTAAAGTTTTTATGGTAATATTAGATGCATGTTGATTTCATAATTTAGATTATAATTTGTGTATATGACTTAAAATCCTCATTATTGTTATAATAAAATAATTAGCCATAATTTTTAATAAAAATATATTTTTTAAAAAGTTTATGAAATAGATTTAATTAAATTATCATATTTTAATATAAATTTTACTATTATAAGTAAAAATTTAATATTATTAATTTAGTGGTAGCAAGGAGCCATATTCAAATCCATGAAGAGGCGATGAAAAATGTAACAAGTTTTTGATTCCTCTAGTATATGCAAAAAAAAAAACTTATTAATTCATGTAATTAAAGTTTGAGTGTTAGGAAATTTTGACTTAAAAGGAGTCTAATGGATCTTACTTGTATGTGTAACATTATGAGATATGATGAGGAGGGAGAGCAGGAGGTCCCTCGCTCTGAGCGGGAGGACCTCTTTTCAAATTTCTTGCCTCTTCCTCCCACAGTCCTGTTGATCTCTTGCTAGGAAGATCTCCCTGGGATCTCCCTGTTGCATTTCCAAGACCCCCACGAGACCCTCCTAGGATTTCTAGGATGTGTTGTCCTATTTTTGACGTATTTTATATGGCTTGACTAGACAGTCCCATAGTTTCTTCCCTTGGTGACCTTTGGTGGTGGTTGGATTTTGGATGACTTAGCTTGGAAGAGAAAGATGTGAAGCCTTTCTTGACATACCTTTTTGGTCTTCAGGGGGACCCTATGCTTTTTTTCTATCTGCAGGGAATATTTCCTATGTTCTAATTTAGAGCTAGACTTTCAAAAAGAGATCCTTGCTATCTTTTTTTTTGTCTTGTTTACAGTCTGGAATCTCATCTCTACATTTATTTTAGCCTTTGGGATTAGGCCACAGTTTTATCATCTGTAGATGGGTGGATCATGTAGTTGTTTTCCAGATGGGCTTTCTAGATCAGGTTTAGGATCTTCTAATATATTTTTCAAAAGATCCATTTTTTGTTTATTAAATAACCATTGGAACCATTCTCTACAACTCATTTCTAGTCTTCGGGGTGGACCTACATTTTCTCGTGTAGTTTCACATGATAGTGTCTTCTGGTTTCTTCTTGGAGGGATAGTTTGTGGGACTGGTGGTAATCTGGTATGGGTGATTATATGATGGGCATATTCTATAGTCTTTTTGGTCTTTAATGAGGGATCATGTGCATACTTGTCTACTATAAAAGTTAGTCTTTGATGATAGTCCCTATATGATATTTTTTGCTCTAGTCCTAAGGAACCATGGAGGATAGATGCTTCTCTATGCTTTTCTATCTTGTGGTTATGATTTCCATCTCCTTTACAATGATATCTCATTGCCTGTGGTGATCTCCCTATGTTTTTTTATCATTTTTACAAGCCTTTGGATGAATCCTCTTACGAGTTTTCTAGTTTTCTTCTGTGCGGGATTTGAGATTCATTTCGAGAAGGATTCCTATCTCATTTTTTAGAGGAGTTTTTACTTTCAAATTGGGACTTGGGTTCCCTTATTCACTTTCTTTGTTGCATATCTACTTCAGTTACATGTTGGCTTTCCTATCCTGGTAGGAAAACCTTGCTCAAGTTTCACTCATTTCGATTGCATGTTGGCTTTCCCTTGTCTTGGAGGGAAAACCCTTTTCAATTTTTAGCTCATTTTGGTTGCTTGTTGGCTTTCCCTAGTTCTGGTGGGAAATCCTTTTTCAAATTTTTGTTCTAGTTGTTATTGGTCTTGCAAAGTTTTTATCTTGGATTTAGATGATCTTTGTTTACCTCTGGAAGATAGTCTTCTTGGGCTTGTACCTTTTGTTGTGTTCTCTTTGTAAAAGGGTCGAGGTCCCTTTCAAAATCCCTTCTTTTTAAACCAAATAAAAAAAACATTATGAGATATGGATATCAATGAGTATTGAGAATTTTTGGCTTAAAAGGAGTCCAATAAGTTTTATTTACGTGGGTGAGATATAAATATCATAATAATTAAGTTAAGAATTTTAGGTCCTAATAAACTTTATTTGTTTGGGTATTATAAAAAAGTATGAATATCATAAATATTGAGAAAAAGGTCTAGTAAGTTTTATTTGTTTGTGTGTCATGATAAGAAATGTGTATCATAGGTATAGCATAATTTTTTACTTAAAAGAGTCCAATAATTTTATTTACATGGTTGTTATAATAAGATATAATATTATGATGTAATATTTTGATATATATTTATTCTAATTTTATATAATTAATAAAAATAATTTTAAAATATCGATTGTGAGTTAAAAGTGAGCCAAGAGCAATCCCCACTAGGTAACATGGAAGGAAAGTAATATTTGAAATCCCTAATGAAAAGTTAGGATTAACTACCTAGAAGTATGTATGCCCAAGTTGGAGATAGGAAGAGGAGCAAATATATGCCAAGTTTGATCAAGGGAACAAATGTTACACCATGAGATGATCGAGCATGATATACTAGTTCTTAAAAGTAGAGGTTTAATGTGTAAGTTCCATGGATACTAGTCAAGGTTTTTGTAGATTTAAAATTGGATCAAGTAGATGTGGGTATTGTATTTACATTACGTTATGACTTTTCTTCATAAAGTATTTTTGCCTCATCATCTTTTCCAATTCAAAAATTAGAGATAAAATAATGGGTGGTGGACCATGGTTTAGGGGGAGAGATGCCCTTTATTCAAGACCACGGAGTGATATTTTTTTATCAATATAGAAACTATTAAAGATCTATTAGTGTGGGTTAGGATTTTTGGACATATATATTAGTTTATCAATAAGGGTTTTTTGAAGAATATTAGAAATAATCTAAAGAACACATGCTTATACTGAGAGGGGGATGAACAATATAAGATTAACTTTTACTTTTCTTTCCCAAACAATATTATCCAATATTATCATTGATAATATCAACAATAGTAATCAAAGCAATGGACAAATCATCACACACAATAGAGACACCAATTTAACATGGTTCACCCAATGTGGGATACTCCATAGAGAAAATATTTCCACTAAAATTTTCTTAATAAATCTCTTGGGAATCACTTCCCTATTACAATGTTTATGGACCTCTATCCAAAGGAGACACCAATCCCCTAATGCTCTGATTTGTGGATCTCTATCCATAGGATAACTCTTTCCCCTTTTCTTGGTTTGTGGAACTTGACCCAGGAGAACTCTTTCTCCTCAACTGGTTCATGGATCTCTCTCCATAGAATAACTCTATCTTCCTAGCTGGTTCATGGATTACACTCCACAGGAGAACTCTTTCCCCTTGCTTTGGTTTGTGGAACTCTATCCATAGGAGAACTCTTTCCCCTCTACTCTGGTTTGTATATCTCTATCCATAGGAGAACTCTTTCTTCTCTACTCTAGCTGGTGATCCTCTAAAAGACCTTTGCCCCCACTGCACTGGCTTGTGGATATCTCTCCACAGAAGACCTCTATCCTCACTACCCTTGCTAATGGATCTTTATATATTGAAGACTATTGTCCTCTACTCTATCACCTCCAAATCTTTCTCTCAACTCTGCTTAATCTCTGTCTCAAATATGAACTAAACACTATCCTCGGTCTACTACAAATATTCTTCAACTCCATCTCAGGTCTAGCACAAATTTTCTCACAAATTTGCACCAAAATTTATCCTCAAATCTGTCCTCAAGCCTTAACACAAAGCCTGATCAAATCACCAATCAACTCTACTCAGATTTACCCCAAGCCTTAACACAAATCTTGAATAAATCACCAATCAAATATGCTCAGATTTTCCCTAATCCTTACCACAAATCTTGAACAAATCACCAAATCAACTCTGCATAGATCTGCCTCCAAGCCTTCTCAAAGACTTACTCAAATTTGCTTTCAAGTCCTCTCAATAAATTGCTCAATTCTGCTCTCAAGCCTTCATAAAGACTTTCTCAAATCTACTCAAATACATGTTCAAAAATAGGTCACAAGATATGCTCAATCAATCTCAAATCTTGCACACAATGCTATCAAATGCTTCATCTAATCTTTAAAGTAAACTTTAAGTAGTTTAGACATATTCTATTCAGAATTCGTTTAACATTTGGAACATATAGAGAATTATGTACTCTATAAAAAACTCAATATGTTCTACTCAATCATTAAGTTTGTTGCTTTCACAAATCTGATTTCTAATGTTTGCACATTCACTTTCAATATCACTCAAAACCAATGCTCAAGAATTTCACTCAATCATCCAACCAATAAAACACAACTTGCTTACAAACCCTAAGCAAGTGTTTTCATACTACTTCAAACAAAGAGCACAATGTGGGTCTCAAACCCTAACTTAAATAATCTTCAATCTCTATCTCAAATGTTCTTTAAACATTCACCAATGAAGCATATAAAAACTCACTCAAATATTTCCAACAATTCTTATCAAACAATCTTTTTCACTCCACCTTATGTTTCATACTTTCATTCCAATCACTTATAAATAAAAGATAATGTTCCCATACTTGTTTTATTTGATGGAGATATGTCTTTAAAACTTGTTTTGCTCACAATAAATTCCTTTTGTTCCACTTCCAAGGTTAGATAACAATAGTCTATCTCAAAACCTCAAAATGAATATTTCATAATATTCACAAAATATTCCTTCCAAAATATGCTTAAAAATATACCTTAAAACCCTTCTTTTGATCTCAAGGAGAATGCATTAATGTTTCATCATAATCTCACAAATACTCTTCTTCATCATGCAAAAGGTACAATAAAATTCAACCCAATTTTACACCTTATAACTCCTAGTCTTGCAAATTAAATCAACCCAACAAGATCACAAATCACACAATTAATTTTTCACTATTACACATTTTAAATCCTTTCTTAAAAATATTTTCAATCAAACTATTATACTCCAAATCTCTTTTCAAGATAACACCACATACTTTATTTCATGCATCCCTTTTATCAAAATTAAAAAGTTTACCTTATAACTCCCAAAGCAACATTAATATATGCATACCTTAGAACATAGTACGTTAAGCATTAATTAAAAAATTAATGCGTGCACTACCTCTTGCAGGAATCAAACCCCCACTGCACTCTGTTTCCTATGCCTTAGTCATGGCCTAACCACCATGTGAGCTAACCGCTTACTTGAAACCTTAACTATGCCCACTATGCTTTGTCCTGGTCGTTGGTGCCAAAAACATTTAAAAAATGAAACCTCACTTATCTGCCACAGTTTTGTATTGAACCTGAGACCTCCCTTCTGCAACAACCTAGCACCAAGGGAAACATCATCTGGTCTATCCACCTAGATGGAACCAAACTTTAACGCTGCTTATCCTTGTCCTTTTCCTACCTCGAAGACTAAACCAGTCAAACTTCTTCTTCTTTCTCTTCTGTGATTTGATCGATGATTAGGGTGTATGATTTCTCGATTAATGCACAACTATCCACATTTTTCTTTGCATTATTAATATACATTTTAAGGTATTTACCTCCAACGTTGGTGCATATTAAAAATCAAACTTTGGCTTTGATTTGTCGGGACTATAATGGAATGAACAAGATGAGATATTTTACAAATGAAAAAGGGTTACAATATATAGGCATAAGCCTATATGAAATGCATGACACTTGTCAAGAGAAACTGACAAGTGTCAAGGTGAAGGCATAGTGCACTTTAATTCTAACATTCCCCCTTAAAGTGCACTATCCTAACTAAAGAAAAAACAAGTCAATATTAGGTAACATTCCCCCTTAATGTTGACTTCTCTAAAAAAATTCTATCATCCTCCTTTATTGCTGATTTGGTCTAGGCTCGTGCTCCTTGCGCTTGGCTCTCCAACTATGAATAATGCTAGATTCACTATGTATACATCTCGGTCTGTTGCCTCAAGGTCAGCCACTTCCATGGGTCTGTTGCCACTGGGTCAGCCGTCTAAGTGCCTTAGGGTCATCATGGGTGCCTCAGGGTCAGCCACTTCTGGGTCTATTGCCTCTGTAGGTCATCCTCAGAGGATGTTGCCTCTTGTAGGTCACTAACTAGATTCACCATGAATATCAAATCTCCTCATGGTGAACTCAATCTAGAAGGTGTCGGTCTCTACCAAAAATGCACCTTAATACAAAAGAAATAAGAGCCATGAAATACAATAAAATTGAGCCATAGATCCAAATATGGAGGAGAAAAAGAAGATAATAAGAGAATATTCTAAAGTGTCTTCATCTGTAGTCTTCAAAAGTAGATCCAAAAAAAACTCGGATAGAGTCTAGGGTGTCTATGTCTGTAGTCCCTAGAATAAGTGTCCTTATGGTAGTCACCTCATCTTACCAGAATGCATGGGTAACCAGTCGTTGCATCCGCCAAGTAGAAAGAGGATAATACTAGATACTAGGTTCACTTATAAGTGCCTTGGGAGTGTCGGGTACAACCGAGAGTGCACTCCAAGGTATAAAACTTTGAGGCTTAAAAATACAAATGAAACAGCCTCAGAATTACAAATGGACACCACTAATGTGTTTGTCTCGAAAAAATTTGTCCAACGACTATAAACATGGCTATAGTCAGATTCAATAAGTCCATCCATGAGAAAACAACAGTAACATCACTAAGCAGCAAATAACCCTCACAATGTGGCGGTATCGCATCTCTAGCGAAATTAAAAACATCATCAATTTTCTCTCATAGGGGAATTACATGGGCCATGTGGGCCTTCCATTCTCCATGTTGGCCAATGTCAGCCACGAGCACTCCCTAGTCCCCATACAATTTAAGTGGTTCTTTCCACTTTATAAAAAAACAATGCCCCACTCATGATATATTGCAAAAACAAATATTCCCCCATCATTTTAATTTAAATAACCCCATGCTAGGACCTTTAAAAAAAAATATTATCCCATGCTTTGAAAAATTATTGGCCCAATATAATAAAGTAAAAAATGACCCAATGTTAACTGGGAAGATGTGGGGTCCATGTTTGACTGGTAGCGAAATGGCGCCGATGCCAGCCGAGTGATACCATCGCTGAGTTAAGAATTGTTTTAACTGCACAATGACCAAATCACCAAGCGAGAAGCACACATTTCACCCTTGATGTAGCAACGATGAGCGGTTTTTCTCACCAAGCCTTCAGGGAAAAAAAATTCTTGCACGCCACGGGATTTCAGTGCAATTCCACACCAATTGAGCACCTCGATATTTGACACCAGGATCGTGAAATCAATGCAGGGCATGTTCTGCCCATGTCACAATAGAAGAACATCACTTTAAATGCTTGTTTACCATCCACGTGCTTCATGCTCATATCATGGGACAAAACTAAAACAAAGACTTCAAATATTTTAGTGCCATAGGTATGCAAATCATGCGTAACAAAAAATTCCTTTGTCTACTGTAGTTTTGGCCCAGATCACCACTCATGGGATAGAATGCGTCGAGGTGGAGATAAGATTTACCGCAAGAGCTTCCTGTGCTGACAAAAACAAGTCGATCTACACCAGTTCTAATGAAAACAACTCTAAAATTTTTCGCATGCTTCCAAATTTGGTTTCGATGGCAACATAGGAGGGATGTCTGCGATCTCTACTCTAGAATTAGATTTCAATCTGTATATTTACACCCCCTCAATTGACATAACTCCTCACCATTAATTTTGTTGCCAAAAAATATCAAGCCCATTTTGCAAAATTTATTCCCAAACTTCTACTTCTGGCGGCCAATAACTGGCCCTGTGACCCAGCAACGGCTAATTAAAGCCCAAGTCTCCACTGTCATTTTTCTTATTTTCCACCTGTTAAAATTTTTCTTCAAACTCACTGTTGAATCCATCGCATGAGCGCTAAACTAAATCTCATCGAAATAATTGCTAGAATTTACTAGAGGGCCATTGCAATGGGCAGTTTGCTATCATATGGCAGGATTTCTCAGTGGCATCTCCGATTGGACTGCATTCTTCGAATCAAAAATTAAATATCTGCTAGACGTCACATTAAAAAAAACCACATAGTAATCTTTGCTGGTCCATCCGCAACAAAAAAAAAAATTAGGCATAAATATGTCATAAAAATTCTCCATCAATTTCAAATAATCTTCCTGCTTGGGCATGTGCAACACATATCTTTTCAATTTATGCACTTCCTCGGGAGCTTCTCTTCCATTTGCATACAGTGGGATTGATTCTAGTGAGCTTGCCAAGAGAGGTAGAAGCTATTTACGCTCCATGTGCACAATGCCGCTGATGCCTTGCGGCTTCCACATTAGGGCGGATTGGATTTGTGTTTCGAGTCCAGGGATTCGATGGCGGTCACACTCACACTTCCTCCCTCCCTCATAGCGCTTAAATTCATCCAACATATCATGCATGTGAGTCTTCCTCCCCTTAATACGGTTGGAACTTTCAACAGTACTCTTTACATCTAATATTGCTAGGCCAAAAATGATTTGCGACGTCGGGATCCGACGTTTTTGGGAAGCAACAAATTATCCAGACTGTATTTTCGAAACACCCACATTGACAAACATAATGGAATGAGATATTTTAAAAATGAAAAAGGGTTACAATATATAGGCATAAACCTATATGAAATGCATGACACTTGTCAAGAGAAACTGACAAGTGTCAAGGTGAAGGCAGAGTGCACTAGGTGAAGGCATAGTGCACTTTAATTCTAACATGATTTACATTATATTTTAATTATAATTACTTAAATTTAAATGAATTTAAATATTAAACTTTTCTTTGGGCCTTTCATTAATTTAAAATATTAAACCTCTTTTAGGCCTTTAAGGGAAAACTTTTACCACCATCACCTTAGCAAATATTCATCAAATAACCTTACTATTTTTCCTCAAACACCATGGAACGGAGTTATCTTTTTCTTTGCTACCCTATGCTTCATGTGCCATATCAACCAGTTTGGACATAAAACCTTTTGATACTAATCAAACCTCTTGACATTAATTCCATCAAATTTGGACATCAAACCTCTTGACATCAATGACAACAAAACTTGCTCAAATTTCCAACAATCTTCCCCTTTGTCATTGATGGCAATCCTTTTCTCTTTAAGCATTTCTTTTACCTTTTTCCAATTCTACTCCCCTTGATAAATTGCTCATCCTGACTAAATGCTCTCCCCCTAACTCAAATCTCTCCCCTAGAATGTGCAAATACCTTGAAGTTCCTCCTGGTGAAGTCATACCCATTCCTGTCATGAGCCCTGCAATTAATTGCTTTATGACCAAAATAATTACAAGAGTAACAATACCCTTGAAAGAGATACCCATTTCTGAAATTTCTCTTAGTGAAACCATATTCCTTATTTTCATGTGTCCTGCACTGCATAGCCTTGTGACCAAACCTGTTACATGAGAAGCAACGTCCTTTGAAGAAATATTTCCTTGAACCCATTGATCTCTTAGTCCTTTCTTCCCTATAATGTTTCCTGTTCCATATGTTCCTTATTTATGCATTGTTTACTTCCTTGGTGAGCCTTCTATTTTTCAACTTATCCTCATAAGTCTCACTTTATCCTTCACTTTCTTATTCTGAAGCTTCTTCTTCTTTGGATCTTGAGCTTGACTCCTCTCCTTGTTCTCTTTGTCCCTCTTCAAAACCAAGTCCTGTCTTGTTTGACGAAGATCTTTGTGCACTGATAATCTTATCCAGGTCTTTGAGCTTCTCCAAAATTTGTGTAGCTTATCTTTAGACTCTTTCACTTCTTTCCTTAGTGAAACTACCTCATGCTCTAATATTTAAAATTCTAATACTTTTACCTCTAAATTTTATTTAAATCTCCTTGTCTTAGCTATTGATTTTATCAGATCTTGTATAAGCTTTTTTTTTCTTCATCACATTCCTAAAATTGAATCTTCAGTTTTGAACTCTGCTTTCTAACCTTTCTTAATTACTTAAGAGTAGAAATAATCTTAGCTTCTAGATCTATAACTCCTTCCTCTTCATTTTATGATTCTTTCTCTACTTTTTTGTCTTCAAGAGAATCTTCATACTTTTCATATTTATCTTCAATATGAACATTTCCTTCTTCCTCTATTGCCAAGAAGATGATTTCTTCTTCTTCATTATCTGAGGATCTTCCATCACTATCACTTGAACTCTTGCCTATCTTATCTGCATAGAAACTCTTCTTATGTCTTTGGAAAAACTTCTTTTCATGCTTGCTTTGTCCATCCCTATTTTTCTTTTGGTAACTAGATTTTCCTTCTTCCATGTTCTTATGATATTGTTTCTCTTCACCATTGTTGCTTTCAGATTTTGTAAATTTAGATGCATAATGACCATATTTACCACAATTGAAACATTTTACTATTTTCATACCTTTTTACTTTTATGAATCCCTCTTATTTCTTTTGTCGTAGTTAGCTTCCTCATCACTGATTGACTCATCACTTGAAACATGTTTCTTATCCTTTGCTTTCTTTGTTGCTTTGAAAGTTGCCTCTTTCTTTGGGATAGGATCCTTTACAATTCTCATCACATATGTTGTGAGTGTTCCTTGTAACTCATCCAAAGTCAATTTTTCAAGATCTCTTGTTTCTTCTATGGCTGAAATATTTCCATCAAACCTCATAGGAAGTGACCTTAGAACCTTTTGAAAAACATCGAATTCTTTAACTTTCACATGGAGTTAACAACCTCATCTACATGAAGTAAGTATGTAGCAATGTCTTCCTCATCCTTCATATTCAAATCTTCAAATATTTTCTTGTGATTTTGCAACTTTACCATCTTGACCTTTTTATCTCCCTCATATGCATTCGTTAAATTTTTCCATATCTCTTTTGCTGATGTGCAATGCATAACTTTTACAAATTCTACTTCACGTAATCCATCCAAGATTGCATTAATTGCATTTGCATTATACAAGTGTAAGAGCTTACCATATTTATTTGTAGGAGGACTAGCTGGCGGTGTGTACCCATCCTAAATTGCTTGCCATATCTCAATTCCATGTGCCATCAGGTAAGTCTTCATTCTTACACTCTAAAAAACATAATTGTTCCCATCGAACAATGGTGCCTTATTTTTTGAAGATCCACTTTGAGATGCCATCTGTGTTCTTGTATACTCTTCCTTCAAGCTATTAAACTCTTTTGAAGGAACCCGCTCTAATACCAATTGAAGAACACATGTTTATACTAAGAGGGGGGTGAATAGTATAAGACCAACTTTTACTTTTCTTTCCCAAAAAATATTATCCAATATTATCAATGGTAATATCTACAACAGTAATCAAAGTAATGCACAAATCATCACACACAATAGAGACACCAATTTAATGTGGTTCACCCAATGTGGGCTACTCCAAAGAGAACATATTTCCACTAAAATTTTCTCAACAAATCTCTTGGTAATCACTTCCCTATTATAATGTTTATGGACCTCCATCCAAAGGAGATACCAATCCCCTAATACTCTGATTTATGGATCTCTATCCATAGGAGAATTATTTTCACGTCTCTTGGTTCATAGAACTTGACCCAGGAGAACTCTTTCTCCTCAACTGGTTCATGGATCTCTCTCCATAGAAGAACTCTATCTCCCCATCTATTTCATGAATCACACCCCACAAGAGAACTCTTTCCCCTTGCTCTAGTTCATGGAACTCTATTCATAGGAGAAATATTTCCCCTCTGCTCTGGTTCATGGATCTCTATCCACAGGATAACTTTTTTTTCTCTACTATGGTTGGTGATCCTCTAGAAGACCTTTACCCCCACTACACTGGCTTGTGGATCTCTCTCCACAAAAGACCTCTATCCTCACTACCCTTGCTAATGGATCTCTATCCACTAGATACTATTGTCCTCTACTCTATCATATCCAAAGATTTCTCTTAACTCTACTCAATCTTTGTCTCAAATATATACTAAACACTATCCTCGGTCTAGTACAAATCTACTCCAACTCTGTCTTAGGTCTAAGTAATTTTTTTTTCATAAATTTGTACCAAATTTTGTCCTTAAATCTATCCTCAAGGCTTAACACAAAGACTGATCAAATAACCAATCAAATCTTCTTAGATTTACTCCAAGCCATAACACAAATATTGAACAAGTCACCAATAAACTCTGCTCAGATTTGCCCCAAGACTTAACACAAAGCTTGAACAAATCACCAAATCAACTCTGTGTAGATCTACCTCCAAGCCTTCTCAAAGACTTGATACAATTTACTTTGAAGTCCTCTCAAGAACTTGCTCAATTCTTCTCTCAAGCCTTCACAAAGACTTGCTCAAATCTTCTCAAACACATGCTCAAAAATAGCTCACAAGATATGCTCAATCAACCTCAAATATTGCACAAATCTTCTCAAACACATGCTCAAAAATAGCTCACAAGATATGCTCAATCAATCTCAAATAGTGCACACAATGCTATCATATGATTTGTCTAATCTTCAAAGTAACTCCTTTAACTTGAAGTAGTTTTAGACATATTCTATTCAGAATTCGTTTAACCTTTGGAACATATAGAGAATGATGTACTCTATCAAAAACTCAATATGTTCTACTCAATCATTAAGTTTGTTCCTTTCACAAGTCTAATTTCAAATGTTTGCACATTCACTTTCAACATCACTCAAAACCAATGCTCAATAATTTTACTCAATCATCCAACCAATGAAATACAACTTGCTTACAAACCCTAAACAAGTGTTTTCATACTACTTCAAGCAAAGAGCACAATGTGGGTCTCAAACCCTAACTCAAATAATATTCAATATCTATCTCATATGTGAGAAAATAGACTCATTAGATTAATAATCATAAGAACTTACAATGCTTTTATAGCACTCCAATCAGTTTGAAATCTCTACTATTATGGAGATCTTACTTGCTCCTACTATGTTTAGAAACACTCTAAACAATTCCCTATATGCTCTCACAACAAAACTGATTTCCTCTCAAATAGTAAAGTTGGTGCAACTATATTTAAATGAATGCTAAATATTTAGAACCTATATACTTTAGGGAAGATACTCTAAAGTATGCTCTAGAGTCCAACATTCTCCCCCTTAAAGTTGAGAGGACTGACTAGACAGTCTCTCAGCTTTATATACTGAGCTTTCACAACTCCTTTGGTGAAGATGTCCGCTATGTTGTCCAAAGTGCTGCAATGTCGTAGCTCAATCACCTGTTTCTCCACCATGTCTCGAATGAAGTGATACTTCATGTCAAAGTGCTTTGACCTGCTGTGGTGGATAGGATTATGTGCCAATTGTATGGCACTCATATTGTCACAATACAATATAGTAGGACCACATTGTCTTTCTCCTATTTCTTCAAGTACTTTTCTCAACCATAAAGCTTGGGTACTAGCATTTGTGATTGCTATGTACTCAACTTCAGTAGATGATAATGCTACAACAATCTGCTTTTTGGAACTCCAAGTAATTAGTCCTGACCCAAGACTAAAACAATTCCTTGAAGTAGATTTTCTATCATCTATATTGCTGCCCCAATCACTATCACTAAAGCCAACTAATTTTACAGAATTACATTTGTGGTAATGGATCCCAAAATCCAATGTACCCTTTACATATCTCAAAATTCTTTTAGTTGCTTGTAGATGAAGTTCAGATGGATCAGCCATATACCTTGAAACAAGAGAAACTACATATTGAATATCCGGCCTTGTGTTGGTGAGGAACATTAGACTCCCAACCATGCTCCTGTAAGTGGTCATGTCAACTTTTGGTGCTCCATCTTCTTTGCTCAATTGGATCCCATGACCCGTTGGAGTTGCAACAGACTTGCATTGCTCCATAGAAAATTTCTTTATCATATCTTGAGCATATTTGTGTTGACATATGAAGATCCCTTTACCTATTTGATGTACCTCCATGCCTAGGAAGTAATGCATCAAGCCTAGATCTTTCATTTCAAATTCTTTCATCATGGAGTTTTTGAACTCCTTATTCATCTTAGCACTACTACCCATGAATATTAGATCATCCACATATAAGCATACAATGAGAATATCTTTACCTTGTTTCATGTAGTAGAGAGTAGGCTCACTTTTGCTCCTGGTGAACCCATACCTTTGAAAGTAGCCATCAATGCGTGAGTACCATGCCCTTGGTGCTTGCTTGAGGCCATACAATGCTTTCTTTAATTTGTAGACAAGATGCTCCTTACCTTGTTCTTCAAATCCTTGAGGTTGTTGCACAAAAACCTCTTCATTCAAGTACCCATTAAGAAAGGCACTTTTAACATCCATGTGCTGAATTTTCCACCCTTTGTGAGCAGCCAAGGAAAATACTAGTCTGATTGTCTCCTGTCTAGCAACAGGAGCAAAGGTCTCCTCATAGTCAATCCCATACTTCTGAGTAAACCCTTTTGCTACTAGCCTTGCCTTGTGTCTTTCAATGCTCCCATCAGCATTAAACTTGGTCTTGTAGACCCATTTACATCCAACACATTTCTTGCCTTTAGGAAGCTCCACTAGCTCCCAAGTATCATTCTTTTTTATAGAGGTCATTTCCTCTTTCATGGCCTGTTGCCATACATCATGAGTGCATGCTTTTTCATAACTAGATGGCTCTAGCTCTACACTAGTCATTAAAGCATAGTTTACAACATCACCCTTAGGCTCTTGAGAGTCATCATCACCATACATGTGCAAATTTTCAAGTCTTTTCAAAACTGCATTCATCTCACTAGCTTGGCTTCTAGTGTACCTTTTTTGGAAATTCTTATCCAACATTTGAAAAGAAGGATGGTGCTGAAGTGTTCTCTTACCTCTTGATGGAGAATCAATATCCATTGGTGAAGAACTTACTGATCTTTGTGGAGAAGGACTTGGAGTAGCATCAGTTGTACTTGAAGTAGTACTCATACTTGGGCTTGGAGGAGGACTTCCTTTGCTATTTTTGGGCTGCACTTGCTGCACTTGAGAGGAACTTGCATCATGAGATCCATCATCAACAAAAAGTTTTTGATGACCCCATACTCCCCCTTCATCAAAAATCACATCTCTGGAAATTACAACTTTATGTGTTTTTGGATTGTAGAGCCTATATGCCTTTGAAGACTCACAATACCCAATGAAAATACATGCTTGACTTTTGGGGTCAAGTTTCTTTCTTGTTTCATCAGGAATGTGTGCATATGCAAGACAACCAAAAACTTTGAAGTGTTTTACATTTGGCTTTTTTTCATACCAACCCTCATAAGGAGTCATCCCATCTAAACTAGAAGTAGGACTCCTATTCAAAATGTAAACACTTGTTCTAACAACATCAGCCCAATACATGTTATTGAGTTGCTTTGTTTGAAGCATTGATCTAGCCATTTCTACAATAGTGCGGTTCTTTCTTTCAGCCACACCATTTTGTTGTGGGGTGTAAGCAGTAGTTAATTGCCTTTTGATCCCACAATATTTACAAAATTTGAGAAATGCATTTGAACAAAACTCCCCTCCTCTATCAGTCCTTAATCTCTTTACAACATACTCACTTTGATTCTCTACATTATTTTTGAAATCTTTGAAACATTCAAAAGCTTCATCTTTAGTTTTCAAAAAATAAATCCAACACATTCTAGAGAAATCATCAATGAAAGTGAGAAAGTAAGAATTGTTACCCAAGCTTTTGGTATTCATTGGACCACAAATGTCCGAATGTACCAATTGTAGTGGATGGCTTGCTCTCCATGCTTGTCCTCTTGGAAACTTGGTTCTTGAGTGTTTTCCCAAAACACATCCTTCACACACCTCCTTGTGCTCTTCAACTTTTGGCAATCCACATACCATAGCTTGTGAAGTCAACAACTTCAAGCTTGCAAAGTTAAGATGACCATATCTCAAGTGCCAAAGCACACTTGGATTTTCTATGGCCACATTAGCAAGTTGGGCACCTCCTTGTTCCCCAAACTTAAGAGGAAACAACCTATTATTTGTCATAGGCACTTGTGTAACAACTCTATTACAATTGTTTTTGTCAAAAATTACACATTTTCCATCTTCAAAAACAAGCTTGTAGTTCTTTTCCATTATTTTTCCAACACTAAGCAAATTATGTTGGAGTTTGGGGGTGTAATAAATGTTGTTTACCTTCTTTGTGCCTTCTTTTGTTGGAACCTCCATGGCTCCCATACCTTCAACTTGTAGTGCCTTGTCATCTCCCAATTTGATCTTTGACTTGTAGGTGGAATCCATTGTAGCAAAAAGCTCTTCTTTGCCACTCATATGATTTGAGCAACCAGTATCCAAAATCCAAGTTTCATTGAGATTTTGATCTAATTTTCCATAGGTGAGAAACATATTTGAAGAAGTTCCTTCCTCTTCTCCATAGTTTCCATAGTTATTACCTTTCCCTTCTTGAGAAGGTTTGGACCAACAATCTCTAGCAAAGTGACCAACCTTGCCACAATTGTAACAAGATTTCTTTGATTTGTCACCTCCTCTTCCTCTTCCTTGGTTGCCACCTCTTGATCTACCTCTTCCTTTGCCTCTCCTTTGTCCTCTTCCTTGGCCTCTTCCTTGTCCTCTTCCTTCACCCTCCTTGGATGAGAATGCTTTGTCATCACCTCCATAGCTTGTTGAAGTAGAACCTTGTAATCTCTCTTCATGAGACATCAAAGAACCAATTAGAGCATCAAAAGTTAGAGTAGACAAATATTTAGACTCTTCAATAATGATAGCAATATGGTTCCATTTATGAAGAAGTGTTCTCAACACTTTCTTCACCACTACTTCAGTTTTGATGTCTTCTCCAAGGGTTTGCATTTTGTTTACAATGGCTTTCACTCTAACACAATAATCACCTACATTTTCATCATTTTGCATTTTTAGATTCTCAAAATCCCTCTTCAAGGTTTGAAGCCTCACTTGCTTCACTTGATTTCTCCCTTGATAGCTATCCTTCAAGGCACCCCATGCATCTAGAGCTGATGTACATGAAGCAATCCTTGGAAAGATGCTTTTCTCCAAGGCTGCTTGGAGATGGTAGAGGGCAAATGAGTTTTTCTTTTGGGCATCCTTTTTATTGGTTCTATCAGCTGCACTCAAGGTGGTCCAATATGCAGGTTCATTGTAGCCTTCTTCTACAATATCCCATAACCCCTTGCCTATGAGTAAGGTCTTCATCTTGATAGACCAATACTCATAATCTAACCCATTAAATTCAGGAATGGGAAGATTGTTATTGGCAGCCATTGATGCTAATCAACAAAACTTTGGAATAATATAGATAGCTTCTAATACAATATTTTTGCAATAAAGAGTAGCAACAGATCTTATTTTACTCAATTGACTCAACTTGTTAAGTCAATCTCTCAGAATTAACCTCTGATTGCAAAAATACATGCTTCTTTTTATTTACCAAAATCTCAAGCACCAAATTTATCATAAATCGGCCAATACTGATTGAAAAAAACTAAAATTTTTACTGTAGACTTCTGATATACGTATCTGAAAATCCACTAAATTTCAGAAGCAAATTCACACAAATGAGAAATATGTGATCAATTTACTTTTGCCCTTTCTAGATCTTAGAGTGTTTTTTGAGACAACCTCAATGTTTTTCACATAAATCAATCCATACAGCTCCAAAATTTCTGAAAATTAAAATCTGTATTCCTGAGACAATAATATGAAAACCCTCTAAATTTTAGAAGAAAATTCACAAAGGTGAAAAATATGTGATCATTTACTTTTTCCCTTTTTATCACAATTCCGGATCTAGGATTTTTGAAGAAAAAATCAATATTCACACAAATCGATCAATACAGATCCAAACGACCTGAAATTTTGTCTGAATGATTATTTTATCTAAATAATATTTCTCCCAAAATTTTAGAATCAAATACCCTGTCTTCCACCTTATACAACCATTTTATTTCAAAACTCAAAATGCTAATAAAATCAGCAAATGAGCTCCAAATTACTTGAAATTTTGACTGCGTCCTCTTGATACAATTATCTAACAACCCTCAAAATTTCATCATAAAATACCTCAGGATGCATGATATATGAATTATTTACTCGAGCTCTTCCTTGCAACTCTGTTGAGTGTTGGCCACTTGAGTTTCTCTAACAAAGTGCGTGCTTCAGATCTCTTCACGCCACTCTCCATAGGTTTTGATCCATCTGAGAAAACCTGGCTCTGATACCAAAATGAGAAAATAGACTCATTAGATTAATAATCATAAGAACTTACAATGCTTTTATAGCACTCCAATCAGTTTGAAATCTCTACTATTATGGAGATCTTACTTGCTCCTACTATGTTTAGAAACACTCTAAACAATTCCCTATATGCTCTCACAACAAAACTGATTTCCTCTCAAATAGTAAAGTTGGTGCAACTATATTTAAATGAATGCTAAATATTTAGAACCTATATACTTTAGGGAAGATACTCTAAAGTATGCTCTAGAGTCCAAAAAATGTTCTCTAAACATTCACCAATGAAGCATATAAAAACTCACTCAAATATTTCCAACAATGCTTATCAAACAATCCTTTTCACTCCACCTTATGTTTCACACTTTCATTCCAATCACTTCTAAACAAAATATAATGTGCCCATACCTTTTTGCTTTGATGGAGATATGTCTTCAAAACCTATTTTGCTCACAACAAATTCCTTTTGTTCCACTTCCAAGGTTAGATAACAAAAGTCTATCTCAAAACCTCAAAATGAATATTTCACAATATCCACAAAATATTCCTTCCAAAAATGTGCTTAGTGGAATCTGAAAAATATACTCTAAAACCCTTCTTTTGATCTCAAGGAGAATGCATTAATGTTTCATCATAATCTCACAAATACTCTTCTTCATCATGCAAAAGGTACAATAAAATTCAAACCAATTTTACACCTTATAACTCCTAATCTTGCAAATTAAATCAACCCAACAAGATCACAAATTACACAATTAATTTTTCACTATTACACCTTTTAACTCCTTTCTTAAAAATATTTTTAATCAAACTATTATAATCCAAAACCCTTTTCAAAATAACACCACATACTTTATTTCATGCATCCCTTTTATAAAAATTAAAATGTTTACCTTATAACTCCCAAAGCAACATTAATATATGCATACCTTAGAACATAGTACCTTAGGCATTAATTAAAAAATTAATGCATGTGCTACCTCCCATGAGAATCGAACCCCCACTGCGCTCTTCTGCCTATGCCTTAGCCACGGCCTAACCACCACGTGAGCTAAGCACTCACTTGAAACCTTAACTGCACCCACTATGCTTTGTCTTGGTCGCTGGCACCAAAAACCTTTAAAAAATGAAAACCTCACTTCTCTGTCGTTGCTGTGTCTCGAACCTGAGACCTCCCTTCTACAATGACCTAGTGCCAAGGGAAACTTCATCTGGGCTATCCACCTAGATGGAACCAAACTTCGACACCGCTTATCCTTGTCCTTTTCCTACCTCAAAAATTGAACCACATGAACTTCTTCTTCTCTCTCTTCCATGATTCGATCGACGAATAGGGCGTATGATATTTCAATTAATGCACAATCTTTCCACCTTAGTCTTTGCACTATTAATATGCCTTTTAAGGCATTTACCTCCAACATCGATGCATATTAAAAATCAAACTTTGGCTTTGATTTATATTATATTTTAATTATAATTATTTAAATTCAAATGAATTTAAATATTAAACTTCTTTTTGGGCCTTTCATTAATTTAAAATATTAAACCTCTTTTAGGCCTTTAAGGGGAAACTTTTGCCACCATCACCTTAGCAAAAATTCATCAAATAACCTTATTATTTTTCCTCAAACACCATGGAACGGAGTTATCTTTTTCTTTGTTGCCTTATGCTTCATGTGCCATATCAACCAATTTGGACATCAAACCTTTTGATACTAATCAAACCTCTTGACATTAATTCCATCAAATTTGGACATCAAACCTCTTGACATCAATGACAACAAAACTTGCTCAAATTTCCAACAATCTCCCCCTTTGTCATTGATGGCAACCCTTTTTCCTTTAAGCATTTCTTTTACCTTTTTCCAATTCTTCTCCCCTTGAGAAACTGCTCCCCCTGATTGAATGCTCTCTCCCTAACTCAAATCTCTCCCCCTTTGACATCAATGGCAAAGGGACTCCTTTGGGGCTAAATATAAGACTCTTAGCTCAGCCCCCTCCCCACCTCCTCTCCTTGAGGTGATTAATTTTGGGGTGGGAGTATCTCTACTCCCAGCATACAATGCTCTTTTTCTTTGTCCACCTTCTTCCTCAATTGATCCTTCTGATTCTTTTGAATATCCTTGTTCTTGCTTGTCCCTGGAAATTTTGTTCTACACCACTTGGCCATATGCCCAACATTATTGCACTTATAACACTTAATGTTGTGGTTCCTAGAAGGTGCAAATATCTTGAAGTTCCTCCTGGTGAAGCCATACCCATTCTTGTCATGAACCCTGCAATGAATTGCTTTATGACCAAAATGATTACAAGAGTAACAATACCCTTGAAAGAGATGCCCATTTCTAAAATTTCTCTTAGTGAAACCATATTCCTTCTTTTCATGTGTCCTGCATTGCATAGCCTTGTGACCAAACCTGTTACATGAGAAGCAATATCCTTTGAAGAAATATTGCCTTGAACCCATTGGTCTCTTAGTCCTTTCTTCCCTATGATATTTCCTATTCCATCTGTTCCTTATTTGTGCATTGTTTCCTTCCTTGGTGAACCTTCTATTTTTCAACTTATCCTCATAAGTCTCACTTTCTCCTTCACTCTCTTCTTTTGAAGCTTCTTCTTCTTTGGAGCTTGAGATTGACTCCTCTCCTTGTTCTCTTTGTCCCTCTTCAAAACCAAGTCCTGTCTTGTTTGATGAAGATCTTTGTGCATTGATAATCTTATCCAAGGTCTTTGAGCTTCTCCCAAACTTGTGTAGCTTGTCTTTAGACTCTTTCACTTCTTTCCTTAGTGAAACTACCTCATGCTCTAATATTTCACATTCTAAGACTTTTACCTCTAAATTTTCTTTAAATCTCCTTGTCTTAGCTATTGAGTTTGTCAGATCTTGTATAAGCTTTCCTTTTTCTTCATCACATTCTTGAAATTGAATCTTGAGTTTTGAATTCTACTTTCTAACCTTTCTTAATTCCTTAAGAGCAGAAATAAGCTCAGCTTCTAGATCTACAACTCCTTCCTCTTCATTTTTTGATTCTTCCTCTACTTCTTTGTCTTCAAGAGCATCTTCATACTTTTCAGATTTATCTTCAATATGAGCACTTCCTTCTTCCTCTATTGCCAAGAAGAGGATTTCTTCTTCTTCATTATCTGAGGATATTCCATCACTATCACTTGAACTCTTGCCTATCTTATCTGCATAGAAACTCTTCTTATATCTTTGGAAAAACTTATTTTCATGCTTGCTTTATCCATCCCTATTTTTCTTTTGATACCTAGATTTTCCTGCTTCCCTGTTCTTATGATCTTGTTTCTCTTCACCACTATTGCTTTCTGCTTCTGTATAGTTAGATGCATAATGACCATATTTACCACAATTGAAACATTTTACTATTTTCATACCTTTGTGCTTTCTTGAATCCCTCTTGTTCCTTCTATCGTAGTTAGCTTCCTCATCACTGATTAACTCATCACTTGAAATAAGTTTCTTATCCTTTGCTTTCTTTGTTTCTTTGAAAGTTACCTCTTTCTTCGGGATAGGATCCTTTACAATTCTCATCTCATATGTTGTGAGTGTTCCTTGTAACTCATCCAAAGTCAATTTTTCAAGATCTCTTGTTTCTTCTATGGCTAAAATCTTTCCATCAAACCTCATAGGAAGTGACCTTAGAACCTTTTGACAAACATCAGATTCTTCAACTTTAAACCCAAGTCCTCGCATGGAGTTAACAACCTCATCCACATGAAGTAAGTATGTAGCAATGTCTTCCTCATCCTTCATCTTCAAGTCTTCAAATATTTTCTTGTGATTTTGCAACTTTACCATCTTAACCTTTTTATCTCCCTCATATGCATTCTTCAACTTATCCCATATCTCTTTTGTTGATGTGCAATGCATAACTTTTACAAATTCTACTTCACGTAATCCACCCAATATTGCATTCATTGCCTTTGCATTATACAAGTGTAAGAGCTTACCATATTTATCTGTAGGAGGACTAGCTGGCGGTGTGTACCCATCCTCAACTACTTGCCATATCTCAATTCCTTGTGCCATCAGGTAAGTCTTCATTCTTACACTCCAAAAAGCATAATTGTTCCCATCAAACAATGGTGCCTTATTTGTTGAAGATCCACTTTGAGATGCCATCTGTGTTCTTGTATACTCTTCCTTCAAGCTATTAAACTCTTCCGAAGGAACCCGCTCTGATACCAATTGAAGAACACAAGCTTATACTGAGAGGGGGGTGAACAATATAAGATCAACTTTTACTTTTCTTTCCCAAACAATATTATCCAATATTATCAATGGCAATATCAATAATAGTAATCAAAGCAATGCACAAATCATCACACACAATAGAGACACCAATTTAATGTGGTTCACCCAATGTGGGCTACTCCATGGAGAAAATATTTCCACTAAAATTTTCTCAACAAATCTCTTGGGAATCACTTCCCTATTACAATGTTTATGGACCTCTGTCCAAAGGAGACACCAATCCCCTAATGCTCTGATTTGTGGATCTCTCTCCATAGGAGAACTCTTTCCCCTTTCTCTTGGTTCATGGAACTTGATCCAGGAGAACTCTTTCTCCTCAACTGGTTCATGGATCTCTCTCCACAGAAGAACTCTATCTTCCCATCTGGTTCATGGATCACACTCCATAGGAGAACTCTTTCCCCTTGCTCTAGTTCATGGAACTCTATCCATAGGAGAACTCTTTTCCCTCTACTCTGGTTCATGGATCTCTATCCATAGGAGAACTCTTTCTCTACTACGGTTGGTGATCCTCTAGAAGACTTTTACCCCCACTGCACTAGCTTGTGGATCTCTCTCCATAGAAGACCTCTATCCTCACTACCCTAGCTAATGGATATCTATCCACTAGAGACTATTGTCCTCTACTCTATCACCTCCAAATCTTACTCTCAACTCTACTCAATATCTATCTCAAATCTATCCTAAAAATTAGTCTAGTACAAATCTACTCTAACTCTATCTCAGGTCTAGCACAAATCTACTCATAAATATGCACCAAAATTTATCCTCAAATTTATCCTCAAGCCTTAACACAAAGCTTGATCAAATCACCAATAAACTCTGCTCAGATTTACCCCAAGCCTTAACACAAATCTTGAACAAATCACCAATCAACTTTGCTCATTTACCCCAAGCCTTAACACAAATCTTAAACAAATCACCAAATAACTTCTTCCTCCAAGCCTTCTCCAAGACTTGCTCAAATCTACCTTCAAGTCCTCTCAAGAACTTGCTCAATTTTGCTCTCAAGTCTTCACAAAGACTTGCTCAAATTTGCTCAAACACATGCTCAAAAATAGCTCACAAGATATGCTCAATCAATCTCAAATCTTGCACACAATGCTATCAAATGCTTTGTCTAATCTTCAAAGTAATTCCTTTAACTTGAAGTAGTTTAGACATATTCTATTCAAAATTCGTTTAACCTCTGGAACATATAGAGAATGATGTACTCTATCAAAAACTCAATATGTTCTACTCAATCATTAAGTCTATTGCTTTCACAAATCTGATTTCTAATGTTTGCACATTCACTTTCAATATCACTCAAAACCAATGCTCAAGAATTTCACTCAATCATTCAACCAATGAAACACAACTTGCTCACAAACCCTAAACAAGTATTTTCATACTTCTTCAAACAAAGAGCACAATGTGGGTCTCAAACCCTAACTCAAATAATCTTCAATCTCTATCTCAAATGTTCTCTAAACATTCACCAATGAAGCATATAAAAACTCACTCAAATATTTCCAACAATGCTTATCAAACAATCCTTTTCACTCCACCTTATGTTTCACACTTTCATTCCAATCACTTCTAAACAAAATATAATGTGCCCATACCTTTTTGCTTTGATGGAGATATGTCTTCAAAACCTATTTTTTCTCACAACAAATTCCTTTTGTTCCACTTCCAAGGTTAGATAACAAAAGTCTATCTCAAAACCTCAAAATGAATATTTCACAATATCCACAAAATATTCCTTCCAAAATGTGCTTAGTGAAATCTGAAAATCATACACTAGAACCATTCCTTTGATGTCAAGGAATTTGCATTAATGCTTCATCATAATCTCACAAATACTCTTCTTCATAATGCAAAAGGTACAATAAAATTCAAACCAATTTTACACCTTATAACTCCTAATCTTGCAAATTAAATCAACCCAACAAGATCACAAATCACACAAATAATTTTTCACTATTACACCTTTTAACTCCTTTCTTAAAAATATTTTCAATCAAACTATTATAATCCAAAAACCCTTTTCAAAATAACACCACACACTTTATTTCATGCATCCCTTTTATCAAAAATTAAAATGTTTACCTTATAACTCCCAAAGCAACATTAATATATGCATACCTTAGAACATAGTACCTTAGGCATTAATTAAAAAATTAATGTGTGCATTGCCTCCCACGGGAATCGAACCCCTGCTGCACTTTGCCACCTATGCCTTAGCCACGACCTAACCACCGTGTGAGCTAAGCACTCACTTGAAACCTTAACTATGCCCACTATGCTTTGTCCTGTCATTGGTGCCAAAAACCTTTAAAAATGAAAACCTCACTTCTCTACCATTGCTGCATCTCGAACCCGAGACCTCCCTGCTGCAACAACCTAGCGCCAAGGGAAACGTCGTCTAGGCTATCCACCTGGATGGAACCAAACTTCGATGCCGCTTATCCTTGTCCTTTTCCTACCTCGAAAACTGAACCACACGAATTTCTTCTTCTCTCTCTTCTACGATTCGATCGATGATTAGGGCATATGATTTCTCGATTAATGCACAACTATCCACCTTTGTATTTGCATTATTAATATACCTTTTAAGGCATTTACCTCCAACGTCGATGCATATTAAAAATCAAACTTTGGCTTTGATTTATATTATATTTTAATTATAATTATTTAAATTCAAATGAATTATAATTTAAATATTAAACTTCTTTTTGGGCCTTTCATTAATTTAAAATATTAAACCTCTTTTAGGCCTTTAAGGGAAAATTTTTGCCACCATCACCTTAGCAAAAATTCATCAAATAACCTTATTATTTTTCCTCAAACACCATGGAACAGAGTTATCTTTTTCTTTGCTGCCCTATGCTTCATGTGCCATATCAACCAATTTGGACATCAAACCTTTTGATACTAATCAAACCTCTTGACATTAATTCCATCAAATTTGGACATCAAACCTCTTGACATCAATGACAACAAAACTTTCTCAAATTTCCAACATACCCTAGGAAAATTCATCAAAGAGGAGCCAACTACTAAGGAGTGAAAGCATGCTATATATTCATATATATTGTTGTTGATTGTTCAAATCCTTTGTCACAATCCATTTAGGATCTAATATAAATGAAGAGAATGTTAGCTTTTGAATATAAATACATAGAAAAAAGTAATCTTAAGATCTAAAATAAAGTTACAATATGAAATATATGATAATGGAAATTTGTTAAACATATAAAACTTCATAAATGAATCATATAAATGCCATTGATAAATGCTCATGAAAATATGATCTTTATTGAATAAAGACCTCAAACACATCATACTTCATCACTCTCCTTGTGACTGTATATGATCAATCACTCTATATCTTTCTATATGTTGCTCTCTATCCATATACCCATTTATAGGATAGAATGTGACTCTTCATATGGAAGACTCTTGGGCTTTAATCTTCCTATGAATCTTAATATTCCTATTCTATGGACACATGTACACAGGGATAACTATGCACATTTATATTGCCAAAATACTTTGCACACTTGTGCATTTATTACATTGCATAAAGTAAATACTTTCATCCTAATCTATGACACTCTTTCCTAAACTATAAATGTACCCATGGTGGTACATTGGCATGAACCAAATGATGAAATATATTCCAACACCCCCTTGTATTACATTATTTGGTTATTGAAGACTTTAGTCTTCAATATGATCTTCATCTTCTTTCTCGAACCCGTGCTCTTGTTTTTTTTGCTTTCTACATTTTGCTTCATTTTTGTATCTTGATCAAGTAAAATATTAGTATTTCCATAGAATATTATTTTGTTGAAAGTGATTTAACTTCATGATCTTCTATAATATCTTCTAGTTCTTGTATTTCTTGTATATCTTGAGCTAAGTGCCCCTTTTTATTGCCTTCTCTATATTGTAGTTGAGGTTGATTGTATTGATATTGAAATTGTTGTTGATGTGATCTATATTGGTTCTGATATTATCTAGATTGAGACAACCTATTTGGTTGATTTCCTAAGTTAGTTTGATTCCCTTGATACTAATTCCTTGGATTGAATCTATAGTAATTTATACTATGACCTCTCTTTTTGCAAACTTGACAATATCTCTCATTCCATTTTATTTTGTTTCTTGAAACTGAAGCAACATTTCCTTGTGAGTTATTTTTTGAGACTAATGCATTATTAGTCATTTTATCTTTGACTGAACTCTCTACTTCATAATCCTGTAGTATATTAACTAAATCTTCAAAAGATGCATCCTTACTTAGAAATTGTAAGGATGTGACAATGTGCTTGTAGATTTCTGGAAGGGCTTTACAAAAAACTTGGACAAGAAATTTATCTTCTACTATCTCTCCTAGAGTTAAAAAATTTTCTTTTATATATGTTATTTTTCTTAGAAAGAGTTCTATACTTAAGAGTTCTATACTTTCTCCACTCTTGAATTTTAGATAATGTAATTGGGTTTGTAGATTCATGATAGTGGCTTTATTTTTCCCTTCAAATATCTTAGCTTGTTAGGGTAAAATGTAGTTTACTACTAGATTTTTTTTTTTTTTTGAATTTACATGGTGGAATCGGTAGCCGCCACAAATCCGGGAAGGCTGTCCAATTTTTTATAGTCACCACAGTATTCTGTGTTGTCCGCCCCAGAAGCTGCCACATAGATCTTCGAACAGTCCGCCCCTATAACCACCATGCCATAATCATTTTAAACATTTTACGTCATTGAAAGCACCAGGAAAGGGATAAACGTTCAGTATGACGAGGCCTGAGATTTGAACCTTGGATTTATTACAATATTATTACATTTACTTTTTTATATTAAACATATTCATTGTTTGGAATATCTTCTGGTAAGTAGTTGTAGTCAATTTGACTACATTGTTAGAACCTAGATATTTCACTAGGTTTGTTAGTAGGTTAGTGCATCCAATTTATTAGCGTTAATTAAGGATATTATTTCATAGAATATCCTAATGCTATTCATATCCTACAATTGTATTATTTAAAATCATTTCATTCCTAATACAATGTTAATGTTCATGCTTTGTTTCTCACATTGGTATCAAAGTAGCACTTACCTGTTCCTGTGAGAGTATTTTACAAGGCAGTGTTTTGCTGACAGGCTCAATGGGGCATAATTCTTAAGATGGAACCCCGTCCTATTGCAACCTACATTACACACATCCCAAGGTAATAATTCCTCAATAATTTCTTAATAAATTTATTGGGCATAAAAATCGAGGCATGGGTTCATCTGGTTGTACGGTTATCGAGGCACGAAATTACTCAACATCTGGATTAGAAATCAAGGTGATATTTTGTTGGCTCAAAATTCTACAACAATATCTGGTTCAATTACAAAAAAAAAATGACATTTATTTATAGATCTAACGTCTATGACCTGTTAGCTTGTAAAACTAACAACGCTGACAACAAGGCTATCAACACTAACAACCTGCAATGCGGCTGCCTCCCTGTAGATACTAGCACATTGTCCATGCAATCTAGTTTGGCGAGCATGATTTGACACCATACCTAGGTGCTGATAGCGTCCACTCAAGAACCACGATCCAAAAACTACTGCCACTATCATCTAACACAAGCAACACTGAAATCAGAGTTGAACTTCACACTTCTCTAATGAAGCTCACATCATCTGATTGAGGTACTAAAAACCATGCAACTATTGGATATCGTGATCTGATGAGCACAAATTTTGAGGTAGCCATGTGGTGAATTTATATGATCTACTGACTGGGTGGAGATGTGGCATGACCTCTCGATCTGCTAACTTGGTGGGCTCAAGTTTTGAGGTAGACAACTAGCACTAACATGGCACCACTCTGAGTTTGAGGTGGCATTATAGTTGGTGAATGCATGGCATCCTACGTGGTGGCACTAACTGGGCAATGTGGTGATAAGTGGTGAGTCCTCAATGGTTGTTAACATCGGCAAAAGAGGTTTGTAGTTGTTGATTTCCCGAAGGCAATTAAATTGAAAATGGTGCATCATAGTTTTTAAAAAATATTTGTGCACCTGTAGGACGCATGTGGGATATTATATCCCAAGTCTTTCAAAAGGTTTTTCATATGTTCATGAGATGCGCACTCAACTGAGCACTCAATATTTAAAAAAAAAGGTAAAGGTTTATTTTTTAATATTTATTTTAGTTTATTTTTTATAAATTAAATTTTTTTCATATTTTTTTATAATTTAAATATAAAATATGTTTTAAATTATTTTTTTTAAATTAAATTGATTTATTAACAAATATTTTATTTTTATTATTAATTAAAATGTTCGATGAATTTTATTTTAAAAATTTGCAAATTAAAATCAAATAAAAGAAGACCATTTTTTTGGAATTTTTAATAAAAGAGTGTTTTTGTGTTCTCCAAACTGGTGATGTAACACAAAGAATAACACTTTTTTTTTACAAAATTAGGGAGTTCTCAAAACTTTCTCAAATGTTTTCTAACCCACTAGTTTTGCAAGTAAGAGTTTTTGCTCCTAAAAATTCATGAAGGTGAAGAATAGACCTTGGATCTCCAAAACTCTTCGTCATCTAAGGAACATTCGAAAGAGGAACAGACTTCAAAAAAAAACCGCAAGATCTCATTTTTATCACATGCTTAGAGAGCATAGAAGAAGTTTACCTCGTTTTTATTCTTATACAGATCCTTGGAAGGGTTTGTATCACAGCTATGGTCTCATGAGGATTAGAGAGCCTTTTAATCCTGATGCCCTTCCAATTTTTGAATATTGAAGAATTACAAGTCCTCTAAAACCAAGGTGTATGTCAACTGGTTCTGGATTGCCTTTCAAAAGCTTATCGTGCGTCGACTTGGCTTGAAAGGTTTGCTACCTTGTTAATTTTGCAAAGCAAAGGGGGGTCAAGTAATTGTTTTCCTTTTTTGCAAAATTGTAACACAAGGGGGGGGGAGAAATTGAATATCAAAATTTTTGCAAATAAATAAAAAACTTTTGTTGCAAAAATTACTATAATAAGATGCATTTTCGATATATTTCGACACCTTTTGTTAAAATTGGCATAGATAACTTAGGTGTATTTACGTAGAATCCGAAACCTAGAGTTAAAATTTATGGGCACTTTTGAATGTTTTATTGCACTTAAATTTCTATTTTCTGCAATTACATCTTAAGTTAAAAATCAAAAGCACTTAAGACCCCAAATATTAAAACCTTTTTGTGTAAATTCATTTGCACTGTAGTGTTCGGTATCAACGGTACCTCTGGCCCACACTTACAGGTAATATTATCGTGCCTTGGGGCTATTATATTTACCACCTAAAATAACTACAAAAACAACATCTGATCTTGTTCTCTATAAATCATTGGGGAGAAATAAGGTAGAGCCAATTTTATTTTGATATTCACTCCATAAAAACCTTAATTTACTCTTCTTGTTTGGCTCAATTTCGTCAAACTAATCATCCTTCTTTAAGAGGATTTTTAGGTAGGTGCCATTAAATATCAATTAGAGTGAATTCTCTTTCAATTCTTTTTGTTTGGCTTAAATTTCCTCAAACTAATCATCCTTATTTAGGATGATTTTTAGGGAGGTTCCATTAAATATCAATTAGAGTGAAAGACCATTTTGGTGTCATAAGGAACCTTCACAATGGCTACAATAAACAAGTATCTCAATGATACCCAGTTGCTTAAAGGTTCTAATTATTCTACATGGAAAACCAAAATGAAGGTCATTCTTACTATAGAGGAATTGTGGGATATAGTGACAAAAACTATAAAAAGACCCACTACACTAGGAGCAAATTAGAATGCATGGGATAAAAAGGATAAAACAATTCTCATGCTGATTTTGCTAGCTACTACTAATGAAATTCAGCCTCACATTTGTGATGCTCAACATGGTAAAGAAGCATGGGATGCTTTATCTACCATTTTTGAAGGGAAAAATGAAGCCACAATTCTTAACCTTCAATTACAAATTCATACTCTCCATATGATCAGGAGAAATAGTAGAGTTATTCCTCTATAGAGTGGCAGAAATAAAATCAAAACTAAATGCTTTGGGAGAAAAATTTGAAGATAAGGTCTTGAATTCAGTCATTTTAAGGGCTCTTCCAGACTCCTAAAAAATGTTAATAACATCCCTTCAAGTCTCTCAAAGAATTTTGATGTTTGTTGAGTTGGTAAATTTGCTTCAAACCAAGGAAGTAAATCAGCTACAAAGAGATGAAGTGTCCAATAGTGCACTTTACATAAAAAAATAGGGTCAAAAGAAGAAGGGGGATCATCTTCCAAAGATAAGGTCAAGCAACCTCAATCACAAAAGAAGTTTTGTACAAATTGTAAAAAGGATAACCATAACAACAATCGGTGTTGGTTTAAGAATAGGCAAGACGAAAAGGGCAAAGGCAAACCATAGAGGAGAAATAGAAAAAAACAAGGACATTTGCTATTGAGAATTTTGATTCTAATTCAAAAAGAGCACACAATGTGCTTATGATCCATACAACTTCTACTCAAAAAGATTTTGTATTGTACATTGATACAGGGGTCAAAAAACACATGACTAGTGATAAGAAGTGGTTTGACACATTTGATGCAAAGGAAGGCAAACCAGTAACTATTGTTGATGATAAGACCTATCGTGTCCAAGGAGAAGGGAATGTTTTAGTTACCCTTACAAATGGAAAGTGTCACATTCAAAATGTCCTTCGTGTTCTAGGATTGGAAAATAACTTGTTGTTAGTTCCCCAAATCCTGGGTAAAAACCTGGTTGTTAACTTCATAATTAAGGGGGGAAAGAAACGTTGCTATATCACTAAGAAAGAAAAATACATAGCAATAGGTTCTTACAAACATGGCTTGTTCACCTTAGATGCAGTTTATACACCTCATTTTGCCATGGCGGTCAACATAAAGAAGGCCACTTCTCTTTGGCATAAGAGATTTGGGTATCTAAGTTCTGGATATTTACTTGAGCTAAGTAAATATGAAATGGTAAAATGACTTCCTAACCTTTCACCTACATTTCTCATATGGTCAGATTGCTTAGCAGGGAAGCAACATAGACTACCATTTGAAGCTAGCTCTTCATGAGCTAAGAATCCATTGGAGTTGGTTCATATCGATCTTTTTGGTCCTATGCCACATAGTTTTGGAGGAAAGAGGTATTTCCAGTTGTTTATTGATGATCACTCATGGAAAATGTGGGTTTTCTTCCTACAATTGAATTTTGAGGCATTTGTGTACTTTCAACAGTTCAAGAAACTAGTTGAGAAAGAGTCAGGATGCTACATCAAGACCATTCAAACAGATCATGGGGGAATATACCTCAACTGAATATTATTCATTTCTAACTAAACATGAGATTAGAATGCAGTTGAACACAACCTATGCTCTGTAGGAAAATGGAGTTGCTGAGAGGAGGAATCATTCCATCATGGAGATGGTTTGTTGTATGTTTAAAGGAGCAAATCTTGAGCAACAATATTGGGTTGAAGCTATCACAACATCATCATATTTTTTGAATAAAGCTCCCACAAAAGCTCTTAAAGGTATGACTCCATAGGAAGCTTGGATTGGTAGAAAACCCTTCATATCTCATATAAGAATTTGTGGGTGTAAGGCATTTATGCATATACCAAAAGAAAAGAGAAAGAAATTAGATGAGAAGACCTTGCAATGTATTTTTCTTGGATATGATGAATATTCTAAAGGCTATCGGTTGATAGAACCTATAACCAAGAAGATATACATAAGTAGATATGTGGTGTTTGATGAGGCTTTCAAATCAAATAACACATCTACTGTATACCTGGATGAAGAGGAGCCAAAGCAAGTAACTCCTCCCCAACAGAAAAAGACTCAAAAATGGTATACAAGTATGATGAGAGATTCAAAGTTGACCACACCTCTAGATCTTACCTTAGATCATCCTCAAACTCGCAACATGACTCAATAGAAGAGGGCTTAAGTATCAACTTCAGAGGTTGACAAGCTATGCCAACACTTTGATGAACTTTTTGTAGATCCAAAGGAGGATAGTAGAGAAGATATGGAAGTGGATGATGAAAGGGTTTACATATCTTTATATGATGAACAAGAACCCACCATGGTCTAAGAAGCACTTAGTGAGCCATAGTGGAAGGCGACTATGGATGCTGAATATACATCTCTCATTAAGTACAAAATATGAAAGCTAGTTGATTTACCTTCAGGAAAGAAACCCATTGGCTGTAAATGGATTTACAAACTGAAATACAAGGTATATGGAACTATTGATAAGCATAAGGCCCATCTTGTGGCAAAGGGCTATGCACAAAAATAAGGTATTTACTATGAAGAGACTTTTGCACCAATTGTTAGAATGACTACCATTTGTGTTCTTTGTGCTATGGCAGCATAGTACGGATGGAAACTTCATCAAATGGATGTCAAAAGCACCTTCTTGAATGGTTATTTGAAAGAGGAAGGATACATGACTCAACCATAAGGATTTGTTGAAGAAGACCAAGAACAAAAAGTTTGTAAATTGGTCTAATCCTTGTATGGGTTGAAACAAGCCCCACGAGCATGGTATATAAAGATAAACAATCACCTCAATCATTTAAGAGAAGTCCTAATGCAAAACTCTATTTTATGAATATTGGTTTATAAATAGTGATCCTTGCACTCTATGTAGATGATCTGATCATCACTAGCAGTTTAGATAAGTTTATTGACATAATAAAGGGTGACTTGAAAGAGTCATTTGATATGAAAAATCTAGGACTTCTCCACTATTGTCTTGGTTTAGAAGTGGAGCATAAAAAGAATCACCTTAGGGTGACACAAATGAATTACACCAATATATTGATCGACAAATATCATATAACTGATAGCAAGCCTAAAGCAACACCTACGAAAACAAGGCTATAGTTGTCACAATATGATGATTCTCCTCTGGTAGATCGTACTCTCTATCGACAGTTGATTAGGAGTCATATATCTAACCAAAACTAGACCAAATATTTTTTGTTGTAAATTATCTTTTGAGGTTCATGCAAGAACCTAAATTTAGTCATTAGAAAGCAGTAAAATGGGTTATCCGGTATATCCATGGTACCATTAAATAAGGCCTAGAGTACAAGAGGAATGATAAATTCGTCTTGCAAGGATACACAGATTATGACTATGCTAGATCTGTAGATGACATAAAAACAACTTTAGGGTATATTTTTCATCTAGGATCTGGACCTGTCTCTTGGCATAGTCAAGAGGTAGAATATCATGCAATACGAGGAGCAGTGTGTGAGACAATATGGTTAAGTCACATTTTAGCAAGTATGGGCCTTCCTAAGAAACTTCTAATTCACTTATTTTGCGACAACAAAGGTGTTTTGAACTTAGTCATTAATCCAGCACATCACGAGTGCACCAAACATATTGACACATAATGTCATTTCATTTGTGATGAAGTTCCAAAACACAACATCAAACTCTAATACATTCCCACTAATGAATAGGTTGCAGACATCTTCAAAAAGGTACTTACATGTGTTAAATTTGAGTTGTTTTACAACACTCTTTGTATATCAAAGTAATGTAATAAAGGGGGGATGTTAGGGTAAAATGTAGTTTAGTACTAGATTGTTACATTTACTTTTTTACATTGAAGATATTCACTATTTGGAATATCTTGTGGTAAGTAGTTATAGTCAATTTGAATATGTTGTTAGAACCTAGATATTTCACTAGGTTTATTAGTAGGTTAGCACTATCACTTTGTTAGCGTTAATTAAGGATATTATTTCATATAATATCCTAAGGCTATTCATAGCCTACAATTGTATTATTTAAACTCATTTCATTCCTAATACAATGTTAATGTTCGTGCTCTATTTCTCACATAACTAAGGTATTATGTGCTTTAGTAGAGGTTGCTACTAAACTGATGTAAGGTTGCATATCATCTGTAATTGTAAAAGTTATAATCATAAGTGCTTTTGCTTCATATTCTTCATATTTTTTAATTTCCCTATCATCTTCAATAGGTTTAGATTTTGCTCCCTTGATAATCTCCCAAAGATTTTCTACTATAAGTATTGATCTCACCTTGTTTTTCCATGAGGTGTAATTAGGACCTTTGAGTAGTTGAGATTTTGAAAGAAATAACTTATTTGTTGTCATGAGTAGACTACCTTATATCTCCCTAGTTTAATTAATGTAGTCAAATTTTCTATTCTTTATTTTCTCCTTAGTTTTGAATGATAAGCTAAGGATAAATTTTCAATTGTTGATAACCTTTTATCTTCCTAGTGATAATATAATTATTCAACTTCTATAGCAATTTTACTTTCCTCTTATCAATCAATGCAATTTTTAAATATTACAAAATCTTTCAAATTTATATCTCTAATAATTTTGGATTAGAGATTAATGCAAATTTTCTTTGTCAAGTACTTCTATGTTGAATTCCTTTTATCTCCCAAATTTAAGACTATAATTTTTCAATTCTAAATTTCATAAACTATGTTGATGTTGGATTCCTTATAACTCCAACTCTAGAAATTTAGAAATTCTAAAAATAATATTTGCAAGTTTTGTGTATTCCTAATTTGATGTAGAATACCTTATTTCTTCAAACTTATCAAATTGCAAATATCTAATTTGTTTTATAAATTCAAATGTGCAAATTACAAAACTCCAAAATGAATGCTTTAATTATCAAATTAGTCTTCAATATTTTCAAATTGCAAAATTTTGATTTCTAAGGTTTAAATAATACTTATCTCTCCAATAAAATACTTTTAACTTTAACCTTAGATAATATATTCCTTTACTCCTTATAACTCCTACTTATAAAATTAAATTCCAAAAGTAATAAATATTACCTTTAATATTCTAGGCACTCCCACCTTAATGCTATGTTTGGTCTTTCTTTAAAATTGGGTGCTCTTTCTCTGGTCAACTTCCTTCAAACTGGTCAAGGTGCTTCTTCTTTGGTGTAGTGGAGTCCTTGTTGTGATTAATGAGACTATACCAAAGTAAATTCATCTCATGCACTAAATGGGCACTCAAAGACGTTTCTCCCTCCTTTGTAATGTTTAATATTTTGCAAGATGAGTGACAAGTATCACTAAAGTGCTTCCTCTACCCTTTTAACGTAGCTTGTTGCTTCTTTAAGACTTGCAATGCTCCTCCTCTTACATAACAAGTGGAAAATGTATTATGTGGCTCTTGGATGGCCTGTAGCACTGCTTCTTCATCCTGATAAGTGGCATCAACTGGGTTATAATGTTTATTTTCCTTGTAAATAGACCTATAATGATCTTTGATGCTTTATCTTCCTAGTTGTGTTACATTTTGCTCCTGGGCACTTGGTTGTGTATGTAGGGAATATGTTATACACGTTTCCCTTCTTGGTGGTTGCACAAACCTATCCTTTATTCTTTCTCAATGCCTTTGTACTTCCTTCTTGTTGCTTTATGTTTTTATATTTGTAGGTGGTGCTTCACTTTCTCCAATGGTGGCTCCTTTGCAAGTCCTTATTGTTTTATGTTTTTATATTTGCAGGTGGCGCTTCACTTTCTCCAATGGTGACTCTATCTAATGTGGTGGCTCCTCTCCTATTTGATGGCTACACTTTTAGACAACGCTTGGATGATTTTGGTGGTTGTGCTTCTATATAATTCTTGGAGGCTTTCCCCCTTGTGTTTTTCTATCACTATTGCACTTATCTCTGGTGCTCAATATGTGCAACTCGATGGTGATTTGAGTGGTGGATTTACCACTTTTTTTGGTGATTTTCTTCGCCAACGTATTCTACTAGTTCAGTGCTCTTCTTTGTGTTTTTTAACACCTTAAATTTACCTTAGTTTTGAGGACTATTCAGCCTCACTATTACATAGAATAAATCTACCTTTTCTATTATATAAATATAGCATATGCTACTTTCCTTATCACTCCTCTTTAATACTTTTCAAACTTTAATTCTAGCTGTTTAATTTGTAGATTCTATAATAATAATGGTGTGTAGATAAAATGACAATGGTGTCTCTTTTCTAAGCTTAGAGACACTTTACTAAAACTCTATTTTTCTAGTTCTTAGTATCTCTAAAAATGATGCTCCTTAAAAACGTACAATAAGTACTTTCAAAACTTGTAAAATAGTACTTTGTATGGCATCAATATAACACACCTTTTATAAATTCTTTTGTAGCTCTCCTTCTTGATGGCTTGCTATCTTGAATTTGCAACAATAATCCTTTTTATTTTGTTGTTTGTATACTCTTTATTTTTGCATTTGTAGTTGCTGCCCAAAATTAGCTCTCTTGCCTTCAGATGTGTGCTATCAATCTCCAAAGTTTGCAGCGATAAATGCTACCCTTTTGTTGTCCAAATCTGTAGTGAATATCCTCCTTAGATGCTACTAAATCCTCTTGATATTTTTTGTTCAAATATTTTCCAAATATATTCTAAAACTCCTTCAAAATGCAACTTCCTTTACTCTTTCAATGCTTCTCAAATTTGTAACTTAATTTTTTTTCAATCGCTACTTATAAAAATATGATTTGTTGATGTCCATGAATATTCAAATATGTTGCTCTCTTTTACTATCAAGCCTTCCTTTAATTGGCTATCCAAAAATACTCAAAAATCTTTTCAAAGCTTCTCCAAATTGCAACTATATGCTTTCTTTGATTTGCTATCAACTTTTCCTATGAAAATCAACAAATTCTTATTATTTTTATTATTTTAAATCAACCTAAAAACCTTTGTGGTTGTTCTCAAATATGTGGCCTCTTTAATCCTTCTTCTTTCTTCAATATTATTGTCAAATTTTGACTTCAGATCTATTCTTGTTCGTTGTCTTCTTCCTCAAAAATTTGAATATCTTAAGATCTTCAAAACTTCTCAAAATTTGGCAAACTTCTTGCCAAATCCTTCTTTCCTTTTTGGGCTTGTTTTTGGATGGTGATAATTATCCCAACTTCCTTTTATTAGGATATTCTCCTACTTACAATCTTCTGACATGAAATTTTCTTCAAAACTCCTTCAATGGCCACTAATTCAAATCTACAATGAATTTTTCTCTAGCCTTCTTCTTTTCTAGAATCTTCTTGATACCTCTTCTCTTGGGTCTTCTAATTATGCAATGAGGCTTTATCTAGCCTTCTTCTTCTATAAATATTCTTGAGACATATTTTGGGTCTTCAAATTTTATAGCTACTCAAATATTCTTAATCAATTCTTTAATGAAACCTTACCATGGTTTCTTCAATCTTCCAATTATGGAATTTTTGCAATGAGATCTCCTTTCTTGGATATCCAAAATCTACTGCTTCTCAATTCTACAATAGGACCTTTTTGTAGTCCTCTTTATATTTAATATTCAAACTTTAATCTTCAATCTTAAATCTTCCAAATCTAGAAGTTCTTCAATGTGATCTCTTTTCTAGGTCTCTTCAATCTTCAATTTGTAGTCTACAATCTTCAATGAGAACTTCCTTCTTGGTTCTCCTCAATATTTAATGGGGTCTTCTTTCTTGGACCTCCTTAATATTCAATGAGGACTTCCTTCCTCAATATTCAATGAGGCCTTCTTTCTTGGACCTCCTTTAATCTTCAATGTCTACTTTTCTGCAACAAATATTTAATCCATGCATGAGGAAAGCACATAGAATTTTATGCAATCAAAGGTAAAATTATTCTCTATCTGTTGTAAGAAGGTTATCAACTTTTGAGAACTAATCTTCTGCAACAAAAAACTTAGACAATAATAATCAAATATATTCAAAGTTCCAGAATTCTAAAATCAATCACTAGCTATCTCAAAAACTAGTGAAAGCAAATCTTTGTTGAATCCTAGTCTTCATGAGTTTTCCTTTAACCTTGTGGAAATATTCTAGCCAAATACTAATCTAGAATCTTCTCTCTCTATCAAGATTATCAATAGGACCTCCTTTAGGGGTCTCTTAATCTCTTCAATATCAAGATCTATCTTCAAGACCTATAAATCTTCTATTCCAACTTTGCTCTTGGAATAGGTAAATCCTTAATTATCACCAGTTTTTCTTCAACATAGTGAAATGCTATCTTCTCTAGTTTTCCTTTTCAAAGGTAATTCTTCAACTTTACTGGTTTCTCCTTAACTAGTAGAAATATTCTTTGCAACTAAAAACCTATGCAAGACAAAACCTTGCTATAGCTCTGATATCATTGTTAGCTTTTGAAGCTAAATACATAGAAAAAAGTAATCTCAAGATCTAAAATAAAGTTGCAATATGAAATATATGATAATGAAAATCTATTAAGCATATAAAACTTCATAAATGAATCATATAAATGCCACTAATAAATGCTCATGAAAATATGATCTTTATTGAATAAAGACCTCAAATACATCATACTTCATCACTCTCCATTGTGATTGTATATGACCAATCACTCTATATCTTTCTATATGTTGCTCTCTATCCATATACCCATTTATAGGATGGAATGTGACTCTTCATATGGAGGACTCTTGGCCTTCACTCTTCCTATGACTCTTCATCTTCCTATTCTATGGACACATGTACATAGGGACAACTATGCACATTTACATTGCCAAAATACTTTGCACACTTGTGCATTTATTACATTACATAAAGTAAATACTTTCATCCTAATCTATGACACTCTTTCCTAATCTATAGATGTACCCATGGTGGTACATTGGTATGAACCAAATGATGTAATATATTCCAATAAAAATAGGATGAAGTGGATTATAAAAATATTACATTTTGATGTCGAATTGCTATGAGATTGGACACTAGGCAAGAGATTGCAAAGGGAAAATAATGAAAAAAGACATAAAATTCTAATCATGAGATAAAATTCAAGATAAATCAAGGAAATCATATTGTAATAGAAGTTGGACTAGATCAAGGAGATTCCACTCCAAACAAATAGGCAAAGAAAGAAGAAACAAAGAAATATATAAAGGGGTGAGAAAGTATATTGTACAAGTTCAACTTTAGAAGGAATTAAAGGTGCAAAGGAATATGTGGAGGAAATTTTTTAAAGTAAAGATGATAGTAGAGATCAAGTTTATTCCAGGTAAATTATCTTAATTTTCGTCTAGTATAGATTCCTCTCTTCTCAATAGAAATGGAAGTAATGTAGAGGTTATCCCTTGTACTTTAGGGTTTCAAGAGCAACACAATAAGAAAATTAGGATGAAAAATATAATTATGATAAAGGAATGTCCTTGCACTTTAGGGTTTCTAGGGAAACATAAAGAAGAAAGTGTTTTTGAGGTTATTCCTTGCACTTTAAATCCTTCAAAGAAAGATAAACCTATAGATGATAAGTCTCACTATGAGCAATATACAAAAATTAAAGAGATTGATGAAGATGCAAGTGTTGGTGGGAATAGAAAAAAGACAAGAATACCAAAGAAGCAAAAACAAAGAGAAAAAGAAACTCATAGGGATATTGATACGAGAAAACAAAAGCAAATACCGCAAGTGGTAACAAGAAGTGGGTCAAAACCACAAATAAAAAGTGATGATAAAAATGATATCTTGGAATATTAGGGGCATGAATAATATGCATAAAAAATTAAGTATTAGGGAATTGACAACTTGTCATAGACAAAATATTTATAGAAATGGAAGCTGAGTTGAAAATATTTTAGCCATTTGCAATGTTGATTTACATCTTGGCAAAATTTAAATTTTAGAAAGCAATTGGATGAGTGAGATTTTATCTCTTAATATCATGGAGTTGATTGTGGAAACATAATAGTTTGAGGAAGATGAAAAATATCTTTGATAGAAAGGCAAATTAAGAATATATTTGATTGAAAAACAAGTCCAATATGGTTTAATTAACCTGATAGCAATATAATGAGAATAATATTTTTTGGGTTAGTTTAACGAGAGTGGCCCCCAACAACAACCACACATAACTTAATAATAATAATAATAATTTTTAAAATATATGAATATCATAAGTAATATAAAAAGGAGTCTATAGTAAGTAGAGGGAGCAAGTGCAAGCTAGGAGCAAGGTGGAAGTGTTAGTAAGAAGTAGAAAGCATGAGTAGGAAGTAGGAAGCAAAGTGTTATCAAGGAGAAAGTACCACTTCTCTTGTTCTAGATCTTAGGAGAAATTCAAAAAGTAAAGGATTTATATGAAGAAAATCTAGATAACATGGTAACAAAGTCATTTTTGAAAGTCCTTACTAGAAGTAAGGATGCCCTAGTTGGAAGTAAGGATGCCTTAGGTGGAAGTATGGATGCCCTAGTTAGCGATAAGAAAAAGATCAAGTCTATGAAAAATCCTATCCAAGTAGCAGATACTACATCAGAGGTGATTATTAGGGGTGAGATGATTAATCATGATATAATGGTTCTTAAAACTAAATGGTTAATATGTAAGTTCCATAGATACTGGCCAAGTTTTTTTGAGATTCAAAATTGGATCAAGTGAAAGTGAGGATTGAATTCAAACTACTCCATGACTTTTCTTTTGAAAGGATTTTTTTCTCATTATCTTCTCTAGTTCAAAAATAAGGGATAAAATAATGGATGGAGGCCCTTGGTTTAGGGGTAAAGATGCATTATATTTAAGACCATGAAGTGAGAATTTTTATATGGAGATAAAGACTATTAAAAGGCTTATGGTGTGGATTAGGCTTTTTGGACTTTCTTATCAACTCATCAATAAGGAGGTTTTAAAGAATATTGTTAATACTCTAAGCGAGTTCATCCAAGAGGGACCAAATACTAAGGAGAGAAGGCATGTTGGATACACTTGAATATGTGTTGCCATGGATATTTTAAAACCTTTACCATAGTCCATTAGGATTAAATCTAAGGCAAGAGAATGATTATGAAAACATTGCATTCTAATGTCACAAATATCATGAAATTGGACACATGGCAAGAGATTGTAAATTGAAAATGATGGAGAGAGAGATGGAAATTTGGGCACGAGGTAAACTTTAATGTATAACAAGGAGCTTGTATCATAGGAGAAGTGGGATCAAAGCAAGGATTTTCTACTCCTAAGAAAGTGGCAAGAAAAATCCTTGTGTGTCATTAAATGACAAAGGCTATTATAGTTCACTCAAATAAACCATTAGAAGAAAAAATGACACAAGGTATGAGGAAGTACAATGTGCAAATTTAAATATAGAAGGATTCAAAGGTGTGAAGGAATATGGAAAGACAAATTTTAAAGCAAAGGAATATGGGGAGACAAATTTTAAAGCAAATAAGGTCAATGAGGTCAAGGTTAATATAGGGTTTCAAGAGCAACACAATAAAGAAAAGCATATGTAGGACATGCAAGGAAATTTAGGATTTCCAATGAAGCATAAGAAAGTAATGACTATGGAGGATCATCCATGCACTTTTAAGGTTTTTAGGACAACATAAAGAAGAAAGTGTTTATGAGGCTATTACTTGCATTTCACATTCTTTAGGGCAACATAAATCTTTAGAAGATAAGTCTCATTATGGACAATATGAAAAAGTAGAAGAGATTGATGAAGATGAGAGTGTTAGTGGGAACATGAAAAGGAGAGGAAGGCCATCAAAGCATGAACAAAGAGAAAAAGAAACTCAAAGGGATATTGATTTATGAAGCCAAATAAAAATATCATAGGTGTTAACAAGAAGTGGGGTTAAGCCCACTAAAATAAAAAAGTGATGATGATGAAAATGATACCATAGAATATTAGGGGTATGAATAAGACCCCTAAAAAGAGTTATTAAGGAATTAATAAGTTGTTATAGTCCTAAGCTTATTTAATAAAATAAACAAAATTAAGTAGTGAGGAATGTAAAGATGATTTTAAAAATATTTGGAATATGAGTGATTGTCTAGTAGTTTCTTCTATAGGAGCCTCATGCAATATTGTAACAAAATAGGACAAATGAAAATGGGATGGGTAATTGTTAGAAGCAAAAAGTAAATGGGTTGCTAGACTATTTTGTAGGAAAAAGAAAAACATCAAAGTTAGGTTTATAAATGTATATGATCCAACTATATTTACTTGTGAAAGATGTTAGAAGGACCTCAACATACTTTTATCAAACACAATGAATGATTCATTGTAATCTATGGATTCTTGGGGTGATTTCAACATTGTTTTATCTCCTTTGGAAATGAAGGGTGGTATTCCAAGATGGTCTAAATCAATGTAATATTTTGCTTCATTTTTCAATTCAAATAGACTTTAGGATGCCAGTCCTTCAAGTTTTCAATATGAATGGGATAATAGATGCATTGGGAAAACTCTAGAAATTGAATCCAAGCTCAAAAATTTACAAGAGATAGTAGAAACCAATGGAATGTATTATGATTCTTATATGAGAGGAAAACAACTACTTTTCAATTATCATAATGCATTGAAAAAGGAATCATATTGGTTCCAAAAATCTAAGGAGAAATGGCTCAAGAAAGGAGATAGAAAAAAACATGGTAAAAACAAATTTTTATTTTCATTACATCAAAAATATTTTAACTCTAGATGGAAGAAATATTGAGGAAGAAGAAGATATAAGAAAGGAAGCAATTAATTATTTCAAAAATATTTTGTTAGATACTAGGCAAGATAAGGATCCATAGGATAAGCTTGTGCAAAATATTACATCAATTATCACACAAGGACAAAATAAAAATTTGATGAAGATATCTATGGAGGAGCTACATGAAGCAATTTTCTCTTTCCATCCTAACAAGGCACCTAGCCCTAATGGATTTCCTACAATTTTCTTTCAAAAAATTTGGGATTTTATTGAAGAGTGATATATTAGTTGTAGTTGAAGAGGTTTGGAAAAGGAAGGGTATAATAAATGATGTCACTTTTATTACATCAGTTCCCAAGAAATGCAAGATAAAATATTTTGATAATTTTCATCCAATAAGCCTTTATAATATGATTTATAATATTATTTTAAAAATTATGCCAAACAAGTTGAAAGGTATTCTAGATTTTGTTATCTCAAAGGAACAATGTGGTTTTGTTCATGGTAAAAAATTCTTGATGGTATAAATATTACACAGGAGGCCATACATTCTCTTCATTCCATAAAAAAATCAAGTATGCTTACGAAATTAGATATGAACAAAGCACATGATAGGGTTTCCTAGAGTTTTCATGTACATGATATTCTCAAAAGGTTTGGTTTTGATTATAGTTGGTATGAATTGACTAAATATTGTTATAGCATTGCAAAATATTCTATTTTGATCAATGGTTCTACTTCTCCTCTTGTTTACTTTAAGTCATCTTGTGGACTTTGTCAAGGTGATCCACTATCTCCTTGTCTATTCATTATTCTTGTGGAGGCATTAAGGAGAGATTTCTCCAAGGAAAAAATGGAAGGAAAAATCAAAGGTATTCAAGTTGCAAAAAATGGTCTCTTTGAATCTCATCTCCAATTTATTGATGACACTTTTTTTGGGCCATCTCTCAGTTGATGAGGCCATGGAGTTTAAATCAATATTATCATTATATGAGAAGGCTAGTGGACAATTGGTTAGTACTACAAAACCCTAGATTTTTTCATTAAAAGTACCCTATTTTTACAATGAATTATTGTGAATATTTTAAGGTTTAAAATTGAAAAAATTATATTAACCTACTTGAGTATTCTTTTGTCTCATAAAGGAAATAAAAATGAGCTTTAGGTCTCTTGTTTGGATAGAATGAAAGCTTGTTTGGTAGGTTGGAAAGGTAAGTTCTTAAACATGGTAGGAAGGCTACAACTCATACAAACTACATTACAATCCATCCCTATTTATATGATTCCACTTTCAAGATTACCAATAGGTATAGTATCAAATATTGATAAAATTTAAAGAGACTCTCTTTTGAAAAGGATGCAAGGAAAAATTTTGGTTTCCTCTTTGTAAGTGGGATAGGTTTTGTAAAGGAAAGAATGTTGGAGAAACAGGCTTGTCGGATTATAGACTTATGAGTTTGGCATTAGGGGCAAAGCTTGGGTGGAGACTATTTAGAGATCAAGGAAAGAATTGGGCAAAAGAATTATTTCAAAAATATATAGGTTCTATTGATGTAATGAAGTTATCGAGGAAAATAACCCTACCCAAAGGATCATCAATATGGAACTTCATATCAAATAGTTTACAATTGATAAAAAAAATATATTAGATGGTTAGTCAATGAGGGAATTATGAAATTTTTTTTTTTGATGCTTGGCTAAAGCCTTATCTTCTTAACTTTGACTCAAAATGACAATCATTGGCTTGGGCATGCCTAGATTGTAAAGATCCAAAGGTCAAAGACTATATTATTATGAGCAACAAATCCAGATCATGGATTTCTATTAGTAATCTTGTTGAAGGAGAGGAACTCAAATAAATTATAGATGAACTTCAAAGTATGCTTCAAGAGTTTTATTTATAAATTTTTACAAGAAAGGATGAGTTGGCTTGGAATCTATCAAAAGATGTTGGATGCTCAGTAAAGTTGGGATATGAGGATTTAGAGCAATCAAAATTTCTTACTATCAAATATTTTCCTTGGAAGAATAATTGGTCACTAGAAACTCTCCCTAAGGCCTCAACATTCCTTTGGTTAATAGTTCAAAGCAAGATTCTTATAGGAGAGAGTTTGCAAAGAAGATGTATCATGAACCTTTTAGATGTGCCTTGTGTGAGAAGAATTTATAAACATTAGATCATTTACTTCTTCATTGTCCCTTTGCTCACATCGTTTGAGATTATTTTTAAAAATATGAAAATATATTAGATAGCTCCATCAACATTGAAAGAGTTGAAATGTTGGATTAATTATTTCAAAGCTAAAGCATTAAGTATCCTCACACCATTTGGGATTATTTTTAAAAATATGAAAATATATTAGATAGCTCCATCAACATCAAAAGAGTTGATGAAATGTTGGATTAATTATTTCAAAGCTAAAGCATTAAGTATTCTGTGGAGAATTAGAACTAGCCTTGTCATTATTTGTAAGAATCTATGGCTTGAAAGAAATAATAGAATTTTTAAAAATAAATCTCAATGCTTAAGTTTGAAACTGTATTATTACCTTTATTGTAGAATGCTTATAGATATTATGTTCATCATAGGAAGTTTCAAGTGCAAAAAATAAGTGGTAACAAATTGGTTATAGGATTTGAACTACATGGAAGAGTCATATGTGATAATGACATTAAAAAAAATTATCTACTTTGACCTAGGGTAAAGTGATAATGTTTGAAAATTAGGTTTATCAAAGTTAATATCATGGTGCTTTTAAAGGAAATCCAAGAAAAATCAATGGAGGTGGTATTTTTCAAGATAATAAAGGTAAACTTCTCCACTTGCTCAGAATCATATGGAACTATAACTAATAACTATGCATAGGCTTGGGTACTTCTTATAGGGATTAAAATTGCAAGGAATAATGGATAGAAATATGTTTCAACTAAGGGAAATTCTTAAATTATCATTAATACTATCAACATCAATAGATGTGAAGATTAGATAAAAATAAAGTTTTTGCTAACATCCATAATTTATTGTTGGAGGCAATATCTTGGAAATGTGACCTTATTTATAAAGAAGGAAATTAGGTAGCAAATAATTTAACCAAACATGGTATTTTTTGTCTTGGTGAAATTTAAACTTTAGAAGGCAACTGACCAAGTGAGACTTTATCTCTTAATCAAAATGATGTCAAGGAGTTGATTACGAAAACATAGCACTTCAAACAAGTTAAAGAATATACTTGATAGAAAAAGAAATGAAAAATATTTGTGATAAAAAGACATACTGCATATAGTTTAATCTATGTAACAACAAATATAATATTTTGATATTTTTATGGGAATGACCCCTAATAAAAGCCACATAAACTTATTAAAAAGAAAATATTTTATAGAGTTTTATTTGTTTAGTTGTTATAATAAGATAAGAAAATGTCTCGGGGGACAACGTAACGGTTCAGGCTTTGGCTCTTCTTTGGAAGGTCCAAGGTTCAAACTACAACGTGTGGGGTGGTTGTGTGTTAAATTCCCTATTGATAAGCTCATCTCTCCCCCTTATGAGAGGTCATGGTGGGATGGGGATGCCCAACCATGAGTGTCCGGGTTTCTCACACTAACCAAATCTTAAAAAAATAAGATAAGAAAATCATAAGTAGAAGGAATTTTTTAAGAGGAGTTTAATAATTTTATTTACATGGTTGTTATGATAAAATATAATATAATATTTTGATATAATATTTATTTTACTTTTATTTTATTTTTTATTTTTTTTAGATTTGGTTATTGTGAGAACCGCTCCTCCCATACCTTGTAAAGCGGAGCTATACTTATCAATAGGAATTTACACAAGCACCACCCCCACCCTCCCTTGCCCTCCTGTTTGACCTTGCCTTGTCCCCCCAAGTGCTTATTATACTTTTATTTTATTGATTAAAAATAAATATAATTAAAAATATATATTTAAAAAAAACATAAATATTTTTATATAGAAAAAGCTTTATCAATTAAATTTTTATTGATTTTTTTTTAAATCTGTTGGGGGGGTGAGCCGGGGCATCATTAATTTTTTTATTTTCAATGATTAAATTATTTAATATTCAAGGAAGAAACATTTAAATCTTTTCAAACAATCCATACACATAATTATCAAATTATTATAATACTACTATAAAATCACAATGTAATAAAAGTAAAACTCATTTAAATATCATATAATCAATTAAAAAGAAAAAGTTATAGAGTCGTTTTCTACGCGTAAATATTATCCTTATTTAAATATCATATAATCAATTAAAAAGAAAAAGTTATAGAGTCGTTTTCTACGCGTAAATATTATCCTTATCCTTCATATGGAGAACGTCTAATCATAATCATAATTAGAGTAATGTTGACATACTAAAGTGGGAGAGACGCCCATATTTATTTTCTGCTGGCTTGTGGAAGGGTCATTTTTCTTTTATGTTTTTTTTAACTTAAAGAAAGAAATGGGGTGAACTGCATCTAAGGACAAAGTTTAAATAAATCAAATAACTTATGTGGTATTTTGGGTACCTTTAATTGGTTATATAAGAATTGGTTATAATCTTTATATTTTTTAATAATTAATAAAGGTAGAGTTCAAAGTATAAGGATGTTTTTATTAAATTTATTTCACCTCGAAAACAACTTGCAATTATAGGGTTTAGATCATACTATTACATTTACAAATAAGTTACCTTCGAAGTTTTTTAGTAATACTTCCTATAGGCATCCGAAGTGGGGATTGGGGAAGTGGTCACACCCACCTAGTGTCTTCTTGATAAATGCTTGATAAAAACACTTACCAATCCACTAACCCTCATAAACTACGCAACCTTAATTTTTAATAAGACTAAAATTTATACAACCTTAATTATTAATTATAAAAATAATAACCTTATACTTCGATATCCTACGCCTAAGATGTTAGGGAGGGATAATGGGTGATCACGTAAACAATACATATTATTATTTTTAATTTAAATTTATTAAACTACAAATCAAATTTAATTTAAATCTATTAATCTAAAGGATTAGCGATGAATAATTAGAGATTCTAGTGACTTCAACTGTATTTTTACTTTTTTAAATCCGCATTTCGAAAAAGAAGTTATTTTTTTATTAAACTTGATCGTTTAGAGGAAATGACTTGTGTCTTACGCAACCTGTCCACAGAGGTTTAATCCGTTGGCCACTCGAACTTTTAAATCGCCCCCTCGGATTCGCAGGACACGCTTTTCGACAACATGGGGATTGGGGAGGCATTTCTTCTGGCGCTGCCACATCCGGGACTCCATCGATTTCGAGACACTGACGTCAAGGGTTTAACATGTTTGGAGCACGCGCAGGGACTGAGAAGAGGAGATTAGGACTTTCAGGGCTGTTGAACCTTGCATAAAGACATTACAGGTAACAAATGTTTCTTTTAATATGAAACTCTTATTATTACTGTCATTGTTTGTGATTATTATTACTGTCGTTGTTTGTGATTATTATTACTGTCATCGTCTCCACGGATAAGATTGGCTTGCTCTTGGGCTTTAGCACAAATGTGTTAATACAAATGATTTTTCCTTACTGAATTTATATCGATTTCTTCGGGTAATAGATTTTTCTAGGGCTTAGCAGGTCTCAGAGAAAAAATCGAAAGAAAATAATTGACGGTAAAATTTTCTCTACATTTTTTGAATTCAGAGGAGATTTTTGGCTCGGGATTAATTGTTGATGGTTTTGGCGGACCCACACTCCCTTCCTTCTATATTATATTTGAAAGATAAGTACCTTTTATGCGTCTTCTGTTATAATTTTTTTTATTATGAATAAATGAATTAAATATTTTTTTAATATATATTTTAAATTTTAGTTATAAATTTAAAAAGATAATTATAAAAATCCTAATTAATATAAAATTATATATTTATATAAGATTTTAGATGTGTTGATGTGTTTTAAGTAATTTCAGATGTGTTTTACAGTATTATTTTCCAGTTTTAAGAGATTTTTAAATTCGCTTTTCTTCTTAAAAATTAAACTTTAAATCAACCTTTCTTATACATAATTTATAAATCAAAATTTAAATAATTTATAGATAAACAAGACTAGTAACCCACAAAAATAATCTTTAGATATTTGTTAGTTAAACTGTGGTTTAGTTATGATGCGAAATAGGTTGTGCATTTCAATAGGTTGTGCACGTGAAATGCAACTTGCGATTTGGTAACAGCAGGTTAGGTCAAATATTCGTTAGTTACTGAACATTGGTAAGGTCAAATATTACAGATGGAATTTCAGTTGGCAATTATACCTTTGGTAGACAGAGAGAGGCAACCTACACTAGAGCTGGTTTCTAGCCTTCTTCACCAGTCAACAACAGAATTGGAACGTGCTGTAGAAGAGAAGTGTCTACTTTTTTCCAAGGTCTAGTTCGTTACATTTTCTATGATTTATTGGTCGATGGTTTTGATTGTAAGGCTTTCAAATTTCATTTCTCCATTTTCACTAAGATCTTGGGTTTTGTAGATTCAAGATGTAAATGAGCTTTCAAGACATGAGGTTGATGAAATCATCGAAGTTTATGGCCGTCAGGATTATTTGTTAGCATCTGATAGTATTCGTAAAAGGTAAGATGAAACAAATAATTTAGCATTGACTTCTGTATTTATATCTGTATTTAGAAAACTTGAAAGAGAACTTGATATCATTTTATTGCAATTGGACTAAAGTGAAGTTAAAATATATGACTATCCATTGTTTTTTCTCTTTTTTTTCTCTTTTTGATTTTTTTGTTAGTTGTCTTTAAATATTTAAAAGTTTTAATTGAAACAAAAATAATAATTGAAAGTTGGAAAGCATCCATGTCCTAGATCTCTTTCTCTTTACATTAATGTCTGAAGTCAGGATCACTTTTCATGCCTACATAAATCATTATTCCATGATCTTATACCTAGTGGCTACTTCTGTGTTAGCTTGCGTTTATAAGTCCGGTTTCTACTATTTCTGTAAAATGTGATTAAAATATGCAGTTTTCTAGAAATGCTTCATAAAATTTTTAAATATCTTTCTGCTGAAGGAGGGAAAGATGATTTATCATGAACTATGTCCCACCAAGTCCCCTTTTAGAAGGGGTAAGAAAACGTGGGGATGCAAAAGGGAGAGGCTTGGAAGTTCTCCCAAAATATTAGGAAAAAAAATGGTAAAGGAGACTGACATACACAGTTCATTCTACTATTAACTGAGAAGTTTCAGAAAAAACAATGAAAGTTCATCCTCATTTATGGTGATGCATGATTTATTATGGTGTATCTATGTTCAACCATGGGGAAGGGATGGGGGATGGTACCTATGGGTATCCAGTGTAAGGGATGCATCCTGTGGGACATAGAATAAGGAATATAAAGGTTTATAACAGCCAGTCAATTATCATCGTGACTACTCTCATTCAAAAGACATATTTTCAATGTTCTAGAGGCGCGAGTCATTTGCTGCTGACAGAATTTGGCCATATGTTTCAATCTTCCATCATTTACCAAATTGATTCTTCAATGTGGATCCATTGCATTAGTGTTACAACAAGGCCCAAAGATAGTTTCTCCATGGTAACATGAAAGATGGCATCATTTAGCATTAGATGCAAATGACCTTACCAATGTTCAGTGCTGTTACCACCTAACTGATGATGGTCGTGTTTGCAGTTGCCAACACTTGATATTAGTCATAACTTCCTTTTGACTTTGAAGCACCACATTAGTAGTCAAAACGGCAGACCTTCATGATATCAAAGGCATGTCAACAACGTGTTGCATTGATGGGTTTTAGAAGCAATCCCGAAGACATCATACTCAGGGTTATATGATTTCATGCTTACAGTTTATTGCCTTTCTTGACTCTGGTTGAGTAGAATTGTATCATGAAACAGTAGCCTTCTCTCCTTTTTCTTCCATGGGTTCTTTTCAGTATTCTGTATAGTGGAAAACGTCAACATCTCTTGCCTGCCTTGTGAACTGCAGCCATAGTCAATGTCAGTCAAAGACTGCTCTTCTATAATCATGAACTTAGATACATTTTAATCGTATATAACTTTATTTCCACGAACCTTCTATTTAAAACTTATTTAAACATCTAAAAAATCTTATTTAAAATTTTAAAATCTTTTCTTTAATCTACTTTAATTATATTTAAAAACCCTGAACCTTGTCCGGTCACATCATACAAAAAAGACCACTCAAATTTTACTAAAAAAAAAAAAACAAAGTTTTTGACAAAGAGGTCCACTCAGGTTGTCTTAAAGAGGCAAGTTTGAGCTTTTTTTTTTAAACTAAAAAGTCCATTAAGGCTGCAGGTAATTTTTTTTTTCTAAATTGAAGTTAGCATAAGAAACCTTATGCCCAACATTTAGGGTTGGGCATCCTCATCCTACCCATGACCTCTGATAAAGGATACTTGTCCACATCGCTGTTTGAATCTTGGTTTAAACCAGACTACGAGGGGTCTTAATCTTCTCATACTGAGTGAGGTTTGAATTTTGGACTTCTTGAAGAGAGGTCAAAACCCTTACCATTGGAATAAGCTTGCAGTTCAAAACTTTTAGGTTAGAAAAAAACCTTTAGAGCTGCTCTTAAATGGTCGGCAATACCATCCCATCATAAGTGACTAGCAATGTTGTCTTGCAAAGTTGTCCAACATGCTAGAAGAATATATTTTTTTAAAGCTAGATTAAATTATATCATTGATGAGAACGTTACAATGTTTTGGTGTTAACCCTGATAAATATACATGAGTTAAACGCGTAAAAGAGCTTAAAGTTTTTTGCATGGACTACTAGTGTTTAGTGTTGTCTGTCGACAAGGAGACCACATTGTCAATTGTGTATAAGAAGTATTGATTTAGGGTTTTAGGTTTTCTTATTTTAGGGTTTGATTTATATAAACATCGTATTTTGCTTCTTAGTAACATTCCATTAGAAAGAAGCTCAACTTAAATTGTGTGTTTTTCTTTGTATTTACACTATAAATACACTACTACTTTACTGCGTAAATATTATAGATATTATAACTCGTATAATTTATAAATTCAAAGAACTGTTTTTTCAAATATTATTGGTATTTAGATAGTAACCAAAAAATTCAGTGATAAATTGCTCCAACATAATGATTACATTATTTGTGATGAATTGTTAGTCATTGTCCGCAAAATTGCTTCTGTTGAAAATGTTTGCACCATACTTTTAATTTAAAAGGATAAAAGGTAAATAGTTTTTATATATTTTTTTATATATAGAATTGTCAACTTTTTATACATAGAATTCTCAACGTCTCCATCATTTTATCTTGTTGGCTTGGTTTCAAATTTGAAAAGTTACCTCATTTTATCTTGTTGGCTTGGATTCAAATTTGAGAAGCTATCACTATACCACATCCCACCAACCTCAAGTTGGCAAATACTTAGCCAAAACAACCCAGTATTAGAACCGACCAACCTGACAAACACTTAGGGGAAACAGGTCTATCTACTACCTTTGTCCAACTTTTAACATTTATGAGTGATAGGTTATTTAAGATGGATTAAAGTAAAATAGTTTATATAATAGATAGTTATTTCCATTGTATAATCTATTTTTTAAAGATTTAAATGAAAACTTTATTCATATTTTTAAAGTTTTCATTTTTAAAAGCAAAATATTATGTAAGTTAAAAAATTTATGTATAGAAGGATATGGTCATCTAGTATATAGTATACCAAACTATTTAAAATTTTAAAATCTAAATTTAAAACATGCAACATGAATGACTTGTTTACCATTTAAATACTCTCAAATTGGTGATCAAAAAGTGGTGAATTATTTAGGGTTATTTTTGCTTTAGGTTATAAAAAATAAAATATATAAAATAAAATGTTTTCCTCTTATTTTTAGTTTTGTAGGATCCTATTTTCGATGCTTCATAAGCGTCTGCATTAGGCTAATAACCTATTGCAGGATCGGGTGTAAGTCCCGACCGCTGAACTAGGGGAAGTAATTGGGCCAACATTTGCCCTAAAACTCATTGTGAGGAGTACCCTAGGAAGTTTTTTTTTTAATATTCATTTATTTTTAATATTATTTATTAAATTATTTACATAAATATTTATTGTATTATGATATTATTTTTTAAAATTTGTTATGTAGGATTGATATTGACCCTAATTGTATTATCTTATAACCACACAGTGATATTACAACTTGGCTGCTATACATGTAATTATTAGAACCTTTATCCTAACATTCTATTAATTTGTAATGATATCACATGTTGATGTTGATGGGAAGTTTGGGAAAGCGTGGTATACGGTTCCCATTGGATGACCTTTGGGGATTTTTACCCAAGGTTGACTCCTTGCTTTGGATGTGATCTTTGGTGCTTGTCTTTCCTTTATTGCGCTAACCTATTCTAATCAACTTCTTTAGGGAAAAAGAAAAATGAAAGAAAACATGAAATAATGTAGAAAGTAAATTGCAGAAAGAGAAATCTACCTAGCCTATCTAAGGGTGGCAATGCGTCAAAGACCTATTAAGACCCTCTCGTGTCGTGATAGGTTGAGTGAACACATGCGTAGTGGTTGACAGTGCACGAGGAACATAGGCCCCCCAAGATCGTGTGATAAAATAGAACACCTGCACTAGAACCAGGACAAGGATTTCATAATTATTCACAAATTCTTATTACTGCGAACTCTGAGTTACATACATGCAAAGAAAAGAGGTTTGGAAACTCCTCGACCGACTACACAAGGCTTGAGCTAGGCCAAGACATAGGAGAGAATAAAAGAAAGCACCCCTTAGGAGAACGAGTGGTTTTTCAATAAATTACAATCAGAAGAATAATACATATTTATAGATAATACATGAGGCCCTTTTCCCTCAAATATTCAAAATACCCCCTTTCAAAATTTGTGCTTACAATACTTTTGCATTAATGACGTATAATATCAAGGCTTTAAAATATGTAATTGCTTGAGATTTCTTGCTTACAATACTTTTGCATTAATGATGTATAATCTCGAGGCTTCAGAATATAGAGTTGCTTGAGATGGTCTTCGCCCATGATAGAGATTTGCTACAGGGATCTACCATTAATGAGCTTGAATTTGTAACCACCTCTTTGGAGAACTCGTGATAGTGTCTTAGATGTTATGCCTTCTCATGGAGAAAATACCACCCATCTAGGGAACTGTACACCCCCACAAAATATGTTGGGCTTGTGTTGTTTGTGCATTCCTCGACCTCATTGGCACTCTTCATGATAGTTTCTCCTTTCTGCTTCACCTCGTTATTATGGTTACTACCACTAGCTGGATGATCGGTTATTTGATTTGGTCGGGCGTCCCCGGGCCAAACATCTCTTTTGGGCTTGACCACACGGTATGCTATGGTGCCCTAGAACTTTATTGAAACTTTGATTATGCTTTCTTGATGTGAGCCTTCATCATGTGGGTTTGATTATTGGGCTTTTGTGCTTGCATTCGCTTGCACTCTTCTTTAAGGGGGGTTCGTTCGGTTTCACTTGAACTTCACCCTAACCTAGGATATTTTGAGCTTCTACCGAAACCAACCTTCAAAAAGGGGCCAATTGGCCTTGCTCCACCCAAGTGTAGTGAGAACTCACTATAGTTTTGGTAACTCATGGGGGATCCTCAACTCAATGAGGACAAGGAACCCAAGAAGCCATCGCCTTATCCTTGGGGGTAAGTTAAAAATTTGGGGAATTCTTGTTTTTGTGAAATTGGAAATTTCTTTAAGGCCCACTTATTCTCGAAAGGTGTGAGGAGACCGGGTTGCACCCTTTTTGTTGATCCCTCTTCCTAGCACAATTCTGCCTTTCTGGCTGCTCTTCCCTTCTTATTTTTGGTGTTGCATTGATGCTTCTATGTTGTACCTATGGGTCGCTTTCTCACTTGGGTTGGTGGATTAGCTTGTCTCTGTGTTGCAAGGAGCTTTAGGATGTGCCTTTCGAAACCTTCCCTTATCAGTATTTTAAGCATATTTGAGTCATTGACTACTTGGAACATAAAAGGGGCTCTTGGTCTTCTCATTTTGTCTTGCCCCAAAGCTTTCTTCCTTTTGTGGTATGGAGGTGCAACCAGATAGGAAGGCAAATATTTTGCTAGAAAGGTCACTCTACTAGAAAGCGAATGGGATGCCTAGAGAAGGTCATCCTTATATAGGCTCACCCAAATTGGGTAAGTCATTTATCATTTTCTGCTCTAGTTTGTGTGGTGGTCTTTTGCTACAAGTGAATCAATGATGACAAGATTTTATGCGTTCCTAGTTATTTTGTTGATGTCCATCTTTTGTGGTCCATGTAGCCTTCTCTCATGTGAACTCCTTGGCACACCCTCCTATACCTTTCATGTGTGGGTTGGCCTTGTCTATTTATCCTCTTTACATGTCGCTACCTGGTTTCACCAATGTTAGAATGACGCTTGGTGACACTAGCTTTATTTGTAATGGTCGAGTATTTATACTATGGTATGCAAAACTTGATGCCTTATCTTATGTCATATTTGTCATGTGTCATTCCTTCATTAGAATTTGCAATGTCTGGACCAAAGTGATCTGAACTTCTACTTTTCCCTCATGTTCATCTTCTTGAATACGTGACTTGCTTTTTTCCAAGGTCCTTTGTCTTTTGGCCACATCAGAGAATGAGCCCATAGGTTCGTGCAAAATATTGCATCTGGATTTGGTATGGGCAAGTCATACACTTGGAGACTTGGGTCCCTCATGTTGTTGCTAGACATGTGCAGGTTTTGCTCCTTGGACCATCAACTTTCAATATTTATCGCTCCTTTTGGATTGATTGGTTGGCTCATTTTTTCCTGAGCAATAAAGGCGTCCGATTGGAACTGAAATGCTTCCCCGGAGTGGATGTGAGCAATGGGTTTAGGTTCTCCTAGGGATGGGTTTGATTGGACATCTACCTTTTGATTGTTCATCTTTTGCACTAGAGTGATCTCCTTGTGGGAAGTAGTGGGCTCTTGCTAAGGAGGCATTGGTGTTGGCACCTCCTATTTGTTCCAATCCTTTTTGGTAGTTGTCTTCATCTTGAACCCGTCCATGAGGAGAGTAGCCTGTTGATCCCAATTAGTGATGGGATGGGGAGGGAGGAAGTCAAAAACCTAATGAGCATTCCCTTAGAGAGAGGCTACCAATAACTTTGTAGACAATGGTGAGGACTTCTTGAGATGAGGGAATGATAGTTTTAGTGGGAGGGGATTGGCAATACATGCTAAGGAGCATGTCAATGTCGGCTCGATATTCCTTGTATTAATGTTGTTCAGACAACAAACTCCTGATGACGGATCAACTTGTGACGGATTGCTTCAAGATGAAACTGTTCCTGATGGAATGACTACTGTTGCATGTGCTATGATGGATGTTGGTACCTCAAGACGACATGATGGTACATGCATGACGACAAGACGGATATTGGCACTTCAACAAGATGGATGTCGACACTTCATGTCAGCATAGCCCATGTCAGCTCAAGCTATGATGGCTAGCTGCATGTTGACAATAGAGTGACGACTTGTCTATGTTGGTTGGCTTGTGTTGGCAAGTTTATATCGGCTCCTTGGATAGTTAGATGGTGTCGTCCCTACAACTGCTATGTTCCATCTGAGCACTCCTTCCTATAATACTGTAAAACAACATCGATTCTAACACATACAAGTATTCAAAGAGACATAATTGGCACAAAATAGCACATATAGCACTATCCTAGTTATGTGACTGCAACAATCTCACATATAGCACTATCTCCTTACAATGGTTGCTCTCCTCTACAATGGATATGGATCTAGATGGATTCCTTTACAAAATGAAAGGGGTCTATATATAGTATGGCTCTAGTAATTACCATAATCAACCAGGCCTCAACTACCAAAACTACTTTTCATTTCAGCTTTAACAACGCAATTAACAAATCAGTTAACCATTTGTAAATGACGTCTGATTACATACATTTGATTACATTGCAATTATTATTGCTAATTACTAAATGATATTACATTTGACCACTTTGACTATTTTGCATGCCATTCCTACGTAAAAGCAATGTACAATGTTTTGATGCATAGACATTCTGTCAAACACTTCATTTCTTTTTGGAATTGTTGTCTACATCTATCCTCCCCTTTACATTGGTCGATGTCCTCAACAACTTCCTACATTGTTTTGTTGGGGACTCGACCTCCTTTGGCTCTGATGCTTGAAGTCCTTCCAATTCTTGAACGTGAAGTTTGAAGGTTTCTCGTTCATATTGGAGCTTCTTTGCATAATTGTAGTACTTGGCCCATTCTACACCATATGCATTATCCTTATCTTCCATTTCCTACAATTGTTTCAAAATTTCCCCCTCACATCTAACAAAGATGTCCTTCATTCACTGTTGTGTTAGAGTAGAGGAAGTTGGTTTCCTGTGTTCCAATTTAGTTTTGAGAGTTGCTTCATGTTGTTGTCTGAGCCAACTCTCTAAGCAATGTATGCTTTTGTTTGGTATGTTCCATCTCCTTCAACAAGGCATTCTCATGTTGGTTTTTCTAGAGCCAATAACTCTGCTTGTTGTTGCAGCAATAGTGCCTTCGTCGATTATTGTTGCAACAATTTCTCATCCATTTCCATAATAATTTGTTTCCTATTTTTGAGCTGAGCATGAAGATCTTGTAATTCCTTTTGCTTTACCTGAATTTGTTCCATAGTCTCTTGCAGTTGAATTACATCATTATCCAACTTTTATTCTATTTCTTACAGTTTTTCCTTTGTGACCTGCAGTTGTCCTTCCATACCTTGCAATTATTGGACCAGAGTCCTTTTAGTCATGTGAATCTGCTTGATCCCCTCAGCTAGCCAATATAGCTAATGTGCTACAAAGTTGATCTGGCTTTACATTGGGAATAATTCGGGTACCAGTTCCACCTATGACCTACTTCTTGTCATGCTTCGGGAAGATGTATGAGTACTATGTCCCACCACATACACTTGAGTTGGTTCAAGATAAAGTGTCGGTATCCCCTCAAGCAGTTTCTCCATTCCCTCCATTGTCTTGAGATGTTCAGTGGGCAGATCCCATGATTGTTCTTGGTAAATGTTGGAAATATTTGCTCGCCAGTTGCCTTTTCCAGCCTATTGTACCAATTTATCTAGCTCCTCTTTTGCCATCAACTACCATTGTTTCCACTGTCTGACACAACCCACTTCAAACTCTAGCCTCATTCTATCCATCACATGGGTTAACTTGGTAAAACAAGCAACCGCTTGTTGATTAATGTGTACCCCTAATTTCAATGGATCTTGAAAATTAGGCACTTCTATCATTATGTGGTTAGACGGGTCCTCATCTTCTACATCAAATTCATCCTCTTCAGAATTTACCTCTAGCTCTTTCCCTTTTCCTGAAAGGTCAATTGGCTTCTTAGCTGCTTTCCCTTCTGTAATCATCTTTTGCTTTGAAGGTAAATATGACTAGCTACTTTTTCCAGTAGTTGGTACCGGTTCCCTTTCAGGTATGCTCTATTGTGGATTCTCTTCTTGTGCTGTCGTCACTTCCTGCTGCACATTGGTCAATTCTTCCTCCACTAAAATAGGATTCAACTGAGTTCCTACCAGGTCCTCTTGCCTTTTTAAGTGGTGTTGCTTCTTCACTCTTCTCTTGTTCTACCTCCTTTGTTGTGTCTGGCTCTACAATTTGTCCTATTTCCTCTGCTTCTGTAGCTGCGAGCATTTCTTCAAATGAATAAGCTCGTAATGTTTACGTGACTGAGGTTCTTTCATACCAAAATTTTGAGGGTACATCAGGTGATGCCAAGGATTCCCGAACTTGGGCTTCTACCAAAAATTTTGTAGGCCCAACATGAACAACACTACTTGTTCCCTCTGTTGGTACTGCCTTAAGAGGCTCTGGGATCTCAAAGTCTTCCTCGTGTATCCCCATCACTTCTTGCAATGGTATAGTTTGTGCTTGTTGCAATGATTGCTCAATGTTACGCACCACCGCTTGACTTTTGGTGATTTTCTCCATTGTCATCCTTTGAATAGACTTTGGAAACTGTGATGGCGATGGTACGGGTGGCAAAAACTTCCTCCTCTACCTTGTTGGTGGTGCAACTTCCTTTTCTCTTGGTGCAGTTTCCTCTCTTTCAAATTCCTTGACAAGTCCTTCAAGTGAAGCTTTTTTAAATTGTTGCCTGCTTTTTACTTGGAGTAGGCTTCTTCACTTGTGGTTTAGCATCCATCCACCTCAAAATTGATGGTGCTAACTCTGGTAAGTCCTTGGGAGGGTCCAATCCTGGAATCTACACACCTGCCCTGTATACGACATCCAAAAATAGGCCAATCACATGGAAGACCATTGAGAAGTTCTTGGTGGTACGCATCAAAATGTTCTAGATATGTATGCCAAGTAGGTTGCCCAGTCATAAGCTACCCCCTTCTCGATGCCTTGTAAGTAGGGTATCAACCAAATCAGTAGTTTTGAAGATCGTTGCTCCCTAGATAACCTGGCCATCAGTACATTCATAATGCATTGAAGTCCCTTATGCAACAATTGAGTCGGTTTGACCCCACGACTTCCATGTGACAATAGATTGTCAAGTTCTCCTTCAGAGTCGTGACACTCTAGATCAATTGTTGACTTTTCTTAGGGTTGACTCGTTCATTTACTATAGGTTGTCCCCCTTTTGGCAATCCAAATGTTCTTTTGAACACCTCAGCTAAATACACCACTCGTATCTCCTTGTCTCCCACTTGTACTATACTGGTATGCTTGATCGGATCATACGTTACCAACATTTGCAACAAATACTCCTTATAAAATTCCTTATCAAAATTAGGGACTTGCAAGATAAAATTTGCTTTGGCCTCCTTTAACTTTTGCTTGAGTGCATCCTTGGGTGGTGTTTGCTCCCACCACTGTCTGCAATAGTCCCTAGTGGCATGGATCCACGTAATCTCCTTAAGGGGTATCTGGTCTTTATCAGATTGTCGTATCTCCTTTTCTTTTTTTTTGACACCACTATTTGCGAGCGCATTTGCTTTCCTTGAGTCCGCCCCTTCTCAAGATTTGGTACTTGTTTGTGTGCCTCCCCTTTAGTGCGGGAGTGTTCTTGGTGGTGTCGGAGTCGTTTTCTAGACACTGACTTTGGTTGTGCTTCTTATTGTAGATTTACATGTGCTCTTTCACCTCCAGAGTGCTCTGAATCAGTCACTCCGATTTGACTCGATCGACTTCGACTCATCCTTTCCTGATGATGATAATTCTTTCTCCCTAACTTTGTGATGGTGGTAGCACTAGTGGCTCTCCTTGGTTGACTACTATGGACCTATGATGACTTCCTTTGTTGTTGTTTTCATTAGATGACGATACTGCTCTGATGACAACCTCTCAGTTGACGTGTTTGATGGCTCCCTCCTTACCGACCTACTTAATGACAACTTTCGATGCATATGATGACTCCATCCTTGTCAACATGTTTGATGATAATTATCGATGTGTCTAACGACTCCTTCCTTATCGACCTGCCTGACGAAAACCTGCCAATGTGTCTAATGACTTCTTCCTTGTCGACCTACCTAACGACAACTATTGACGCATCTAACGACTCCCTCCTTGTCGACCTTCTTGACAACTATTGGCATGTATGATGGCTAGGTCGCTTGTTTTGGAAGAAAAATTATGATAGAAGATGTGACTCCTTGCAATCACAAATAAATTGCTTGTTCTTCCATCTCCTTGTGCTTCGGTTGCAATTCTTTGATAAGGTTTTCCGATTGTGAATGTCGTAGCAGAAATATCTTGCAAATGCATAGTGAATTTGGAAATCTCCATGAAGACTTATTATCTGCCAATTGTCTACGACTTAGGGCATCCTTCATTTTGTTTGAAAATTTTTGATGCACAAATTTCTTGCTAGCGAATCTCCAGCTCTAGCTTCACTCGCGCAAATGCTTCAATCTGCAAACAATGAGCATTCCTTCCCTTGGTCATCCTATTTATAACTTGTGCCCATTGTCGTTGTCGCCCATGCAACTGTTTAGCAACTGCCACTTCTTGCTTCAACTATCGCACTTTGCCACTTTTGCATGTAATTGTCATCCTTTTCTAATTGTCTTTTCCTTATTTCATCTTTTTCCTTATTTTATCTTTTTTTACTTGCAACTTCTTCCCTTAAGTCACCGGCGTTGCGTGAAGCGCATGGCAATGCCTATGCGAACTTCCAACATTTTTGTTGACACTCCTTCCTATCGATGACTACCATTTTCCTCACTTACTGAGTCCTCATTGTCATAAATTGATTCTGTCTGTTGCCTACTACGATGGTTCCCTTGACTTCAAGGTATCTTTGATTATTGATCTTACCTTTGATCATGTCTAGTCCTCATAATACGCCAATCCATCCTATCCTCCTCTCCTTGTTAGCATCTTCTATCCATCGATAGACAACGAGAAGATTGAGGATCTATTCTATTATCGTCATCATGATGGATCTCCTATCTATCGTTATCAAGATGAAACGTTTGCTTATTGTCATCATGATGGATCTATTGCTTGTCGTCATCATGATGGATCTGCTACCTGTTATCATCATGACAATACTATGTCATTGACATAACAAAATTCTACCCTGTCCTATCCTTTGATGATGGTTGCCCTATCTGCCATCATTTTGACGGATTACTATCGTCCTATTTGCAGGTTGTCTCCTACCTCTAAGTCTGTTGTGATGTCTTCTCAATTCTACTTCCTCTTGGTGTATCGAATTTTGAACTAGATTTCTTGGAGGTGCTTGATCCCTATTTTGAAATCCTTATCTTCCTTGAAATCGTTTGAAGCATCCTCTTCTTTTTGGTTGAATCTCCCTTGCGTTGGATTGTTGAACTCCTAGCTATTTGGGATTTATCTGGTTCCTCAATCATTCTTGATGACATCTTTGGTTCCCACGGGCTCGATGAGGTAGACCTAGTAGCCCATCCTCATGAACTTGTGTTTGCTTATTTTGTATTGTATCTGTGAATAATCTTGATGGCCTATTCTACTGAGCAGTCGACCTATGGGTAGCAAGAGGGGAATTTATTCTCCTCGAGCTACTAGGAAGGAGACCAACCGAACTCCCCCCTTGGTTAGGTACACTTGGGTTACCCAAAAGTCTTGTCGAACTCCTTGGATTACTCATGTTACCTTGTTCCTTGCTTGATTAATTGATTCTCCTATTGTAGGTTGTCCTTCGTGATTTTGGGTTTCGGGTGACATTTGCCTTAGGAGTCTCAACCTCCTATCTGCTCACAACAATCTTCTTTGCCACCTTGCCTCTTCAAAGTGTCTTTATGGTTCACATTGTGCTAATGCATCCCTATACTGATTTGAGAAGGTAGAGTCAGTGCTTGAATCATTCCCTTTACCTATTGTGTGCATAGGCCACCTAGACATTTCCTGCACTCTCCTTTGCAATCTCCTAACTTCTCATGGTCTCCCTTATGGTCCTCTTATTGATTCATTATCACCATTTGAATCATTTTCCATTCTTTCTTCCTCCTCCTGAGGCATTAATGGTTCATTATTTTCAATCACTTGAACCATTTCGAGAAATCGTACCCCGACTTGTTGACTTCAAGCTTCATCTCTTTGTCTTCTCCGCTCAATATTGGGACTTGGGTATGGAGTGTTAGGATCCCTAGGAAAGTTTTCATTGTTGCTTGAATCTTCTATCCATCCTCCATTCCTAGGTTGTTCACGTACTTCTCTAACATCTCTCCATAAAATGGTAGTAGTTTGTTCTTTGCTCACCCGATGTTCTATACAATTAGTAAGACCTTGTTGAGATTTATTCTTGATTCTTCCTTGAAGTTCAATTGTCTCCTCTTGCTCTGGTGGCATCATGTTCCTTTATCTCCTAGAACGTCTTGTCAATGGGGAGGTAGTACTAGAAGATTTTTTTGTATTCAATTGAATTCTCAACGTCTTTGAAGAGGAACTACTAGAGTCTAAGGAGAATAGGCTACTTTTCGAAGGTGCTTCCTCATTGCTATTTGCACTTTCCCTTAACTCCATCGTTTGTCTCTCCAACTGTTGATCAAATTTGTTCAACTCTACTCTTCGTAATTCTTCTCTTTCGTTCATTCTCTGCATTTGTTTCATCTAGCTTGTGAATCACCTATTCTCTCATTCGTGCATTATGTATTCTCAGGGTTTCATATTCTTCCTGTAACTAATGCATCTCCTTAATCATCTATTGCAGAATCCTTGATTCTTCATTTTGAATCTCATCCCCTTCATTCTCAGAGACCAGGGTCTTGTTCCTGTAATGCGACATCTGTGAGGGTTTGAAGTCTTTCTTCTCCTTCATTATTCAAAAAACTTATGTGAACTTGTAATCGTCTACATTCCTTGTCTCGAGGTTCCAACTTCCTCTGTTCGATTACAGGTTCCCCTTTTGCTCCAAATAGTCATTCTAGGTTCATTTGATCTTCTTCTCTAGTGATTCTACTCGGCTCTCCATGTTCGTAAAATCACATCCCTGGTCGTAGCTCTTCTGTCATTCTTCCAAAAGTTTCTCTTGATGATTCCAAGTTGATTACATTCACCTGTGATTGTGCCTTATACACCTTCAAATTAGAACCATTTACATTTTTGAGGTAAACTATACCATCCAATTTCCTTATTCAAACAACCCCATTGTCCAATACTTCTTCCACTTGGAAGGATCCAAGCCATAAGGTCTTCCATTTTCTTGGCTTGACTTCTCGTTTCCCATTATATTTGAGCACTAAATCACCAACTTTCAAGTCCATTTTTCATAAATGTTTGTCATGCCAAAATTTACGTCGTCATTGGGCAAATATTTGTCGCCCATTGTGCCATCACCCTCTTTTCTCCTAGTTGTACGAGTGTTGTGAGCCTCTCTTCCATGCTCTCCTCATCACTCAGGCGATTCTCAATTGCTACTCTCAGACTCGGTACCAAGAATTCAACTGGTACAATCACCTCTTGTCCATATATCAATTGGAAGGGTGTATGATTTGTTGTTGGCTTGAAATTTGTCCTGTACACCCACAAGACTGTTGGTAATCGTTCTTCCCAATCGGCGCCCTCCGCACCTTGCATGTCTTGTACATGATGGAAACCAAGACCTTATTCATTGCCTTTGCTTGCCCATTTGTCCTAGGGTAGTACAGGCTAGACAATGAGTGGAAAATCTTGAATTTTGTGGTTAGGTTTTGTATAATCTCATTGATGAAACAACCTCCCCTATCACTCGTCAACTGTAGGGGAATCCCAAACCTGGTAATAACCTGTTCATACAAGAAATGAGCAGTGCTTCTTGCAGAATTATCTGGTAGAGCCCTTGCTTCTACCCATTTCATCAAGTATTATGTTTCCACTACAATATATCGACATCTCCCTTTTTGGCTTGTTCAAAGTGGTCCCACAAAATCCAATCCCCACCTTTCAAAAATTTCTTGGGGTTGAGAAGGATGTAATGGCATGAAATCTCTTTTTAATGGCTTCCCCATTCTCTGGCACGTATCACATGCCTTCACATACTCTTTGGCATCGTGATAAAGGGTGGGCCACCACAATCTTGCCAACAACACTTTCTTTGTTGTTGCATCTGGCCCCATATGGCCTCCAACCAATCCCTCATGTGCCTCCTTTAATATTTGTTGTACTTCATCCTCCATCACACACCTTCTCAAGATGTGGTCTTTGCCCATCTTATATAACAAGCCTACAATCAACGTAAATGGTGTCGATTTTGTAATGATCTTCCTTTGCCCTCCTCTCCCCGGTGCTCTCCTATCGATAGATATTCCCTAATATGTTTATACCATGTTGGTATCGCACTTATCATAAATAGTTGTGCATCAGGGAATTCATCTTGTATTCCTCCTTTTGCAGGTTCTCTTGAGCGAGTCCTCAACAGTTGGTCCGCTATTACATGCTTCTTTCCTAGCCTTATTACCACTCAAAACATGAACTCTTGTAGTGTGAGGAGCCACCTACTCACTCATCCATATATCATTGACTTGTTAATCAAGTATAACAACACCTGATGGTCTATGTAAAAAGCAAATGGGTTGGCTAGTAGGTAATGCCTAAACTTTTATATTGCATAAACCATCCCCAATGCTTCTTGTTTCATTGTGCTATAATTCTTCTTCACCCTTGACAACAACTGACTTGCAAAATAAATGGGTTGGTCCAATCCAAACTGCCCTTCTCCCAAGGCATAGCCAATCGCAAAGTTTGAGGCATCTACGTGAACATGGAACTCCTCCCAATTTGGATAAACTAGGATAGGTGCTTTCACCAAATGTGCCTTCAATCCTTCAAAAGCCTCTTGGTGCTCCTCCACCCACTTGAAAGGAACACTCTTATGCGTGAGAGCATCTAGTGGATGGGCAATTTGTGCATAGTTCTTGATAAACCTCCAGTAATAGCCCACCATTCCTAAGAAGGTTTTCATGGAACTTACATCATATGGTTCTTCCATCAACAATATTACCCGAATCTTATCTGGGTCTGGCTTCAAGCCTTCTTGACATACAATATGTCCCAATAGTTTCTCATATGGCACCATCAAGACACATTTTCCTGGATTCAGTGTGATCTGTGCTCTCCTGCACAAACTCATGCATTCTTCCAATGCCTTCAAGTGTTCCAGTCCTTGGCCATACAGGGACCAATCATCCAAAAGGCTTTGAAATTTCCTATGAACATTTTATCAAAAATATACAAGATGATTCTTTGAAAGGTAGTCGATGCATTACATAGTCCAAAAGGCATGCGGTTATATGCATATATGCCATTTTCCACTATGAAAGTGGTCTTCAATTTATCTTCTTCCGCAATGCTGATTTGGTTATAGCTCAAAAATCCATCCAAAAATGAATAGATCTCGTGTTCGGCTACTTCCTCCAATATGGAGTCTGTGAAAGGAATCGAGAAGGGATCTTTTATAGTTACGACATTCAGACTCTGAAAATCCACACAAATCCGAATCTTGTTTGCTTCTCTTTTCAGGGTAATCACTATAGGTGACACCCATTCACTTGTCATAACTTTGAAGATAATGCCTGTGTCTAGCATCTTCTCTATCTCGACATTCACCAAAGCTGCATACTTTGGATTCATTTTGTATGGTCTTCTTCGTACTAGTTGTGCACCTTCGATCAAAGGAATCTTGTGTACACATAGTTCTGGTGGTATTTCTTTCAAATATTTGTAGGTCCATGCAACCACATCTTTATACTCCATAAAGATCTTAAATGTTGCTGCTTTGAGCATAGGATCCCAATCATCTCCACACTTGATCATCTTCTCCTCGCCTTCCTCACCAAGGTTAATTTGCACCATCCTTGGTCCTTCGTATTTGATAGATTTAGGCTCTTCTACCACCTTTAGAACATAAATGGGATGAGTTGGTTTATCTTCAATTACCGCATCACCCATAGTATATTCTACAAAGTTTTTGGAAATGTCCACTTTTCATTTTCCTGGTCCTTCTCTATTGTTGATCTCTTTTTGCTACTCTGACCTTTTTTTGGCTCCTTTTCTTCCTCTTGGATTTCATCTTCTGTGTGGATGCATAAGCATTGAGGTGTGAATACCTCATACTCATAGTCTTCCATTTGCCAATGAAGTAGACCTCTGTCGTCATCCCTCTCGTCTTCCATGTACTCCAATTGCAACACTCCATTAGGTTCATATGTTGTTTCGCCATTTGATGATGAACTTCTTGATTCATCTGAGGTTGCATGGTCTTGGCTGAAAGACTGATTCTTCAAGTTAATCATGTACTTATGTTGGCCTTTCTTAAAAGTGAGATGTTTCTCCTAGTTATGGTTTACTCTCGCCATTCTTAGCCATCCATGTCCAAGCAATACGTCATAAGTAGGTTTTTGCATGACCATCACTACGAAATCCAAGGTGAAATCTTGCTCCGCTATCTGCACTCTTTGATTCATCAGTACGCCTCTCATCTCTATTCCATACTAGTCTACTCCATACAATTTGAAATTTGAAGATCACAATGTGGGTTGTCCAATGCTTTTCCATGTCTTCTTCGGCATCATGTTCACACTTGATCCTCCATCTACGATAACTTGAGTTAGCTTGTGGTCCAATATCTCCATGTGAACCAAGGTTGGCTTCTTTTTGGCTTCGATCATTAGGATTGTGGGATCAATGAATTGCTCCTGTTTGATGTTGGCTACTTCCCGAACTTCTTCTCTTTTCCTTGTCTTTATCATTTCACCAACCATGGTGTATAATTCGGGCACTGCACTAAGTAGACTTGATACTTTAACTTCCATGGTTGTGCTCAGTACTTGTGTCGCCAAGTGTTCCATCGATGCTTGCTTACTTGTCACTATCTCCAACCTTTTCAAGGCTTTCTCTTGGAGTAATATTTCCTATTCTCCTTCTCCAACTCTTCCTTTACCACTTCGTGGGCTTCTTGTCATCGCTCTTTTTCCTTAGCAGGGTTTGGATACTACTCCATTTTCTAGCGTGAACTCTTGTCATTGCTAGTACTTGCTTTTCTTTTTCTTTTTATTGGGTATCACTAACTTCGCCAATGTCAATTAGATTGACATTCTGTGTGTTATCGGTACTTGCTTTGTTTAGGTAATTTACTTCCTTGTGGTTACCTGGTCCACACCATCGACACATATGAGTGACATTGTTTGTGTTTCCTCCAGTCTGCGGCTTGGGGCAACTTTTTGTAAAGTGTCCCCACTCTTGGCAGTTTCGACATTGTATGATAGGTCTTCCATCTGAATCATACTGCAGTCGACTTTGTCCTCCCTACCTTCCACCTCGGTGGTTGTTCCTATATTCACCACTAGTTGCGCCTTATCCATTTCTTGAGGTATTTATTTGTTCCACCTATTGCACCATCATGGTTTGGTGCCTTACTCCCTTCAAATTGAATGGACAATTGGAGACTGGATGGCCTACCACATCGCATATATTGTAATACGTATTCTTAGGACAATTGATATTCATGTGACCTTATTTGCAATCCAAACACCAAATATCTTTTCGTTCCTTTTGTACTTCTCCTTTGACTTCTTTCATGTTCTTGTCAAACTCTTTTCTAAAAGAGTAGATAGCGCTTTGCACCTTGTCCTCTGCATCGCTATCTGAATCGACATTCCTCGAATGCCCCACGATTCTAGCTATCATTTGTTTTGCTTGGCTCTCAAAATTCTTTGCTTTTTCTAGAGCTTCAGCATATGTGGAGGATGACACAACCTTCATCTTCTTCCTATATTTAGGTAGAAGTTCATCTATGAACCAACATTTTACTAGTCCATCTGCAAGTGGCATCTACATTTTATCGACCAATTGCTTTAGTCTCCTATTATAATTTTTAACATCTTTTGACTTTTATTTCATGGCATAAATCCTTGTTATAATTTTAGTTTCATCATAGAGTGGTCATAATTGATTGATGAATTCATCCTGCATTGTCTCCCATCACCTGAATGGTTGTGTACTTTCCCTCTTCAAGTACCAATCAATTGTCATGCCTCGTAGGGTAGCAGTAAATAATTATAACCATTCAGCAGGTTGCGTTACTCCATTTGCCTTTAAAATTGTGGTACAAGTACCAATATGGCATGTTCGATATTCTTTCCCTTCCCCAGTGAAGGGTGGGTATTTTTGTTTACTCGCTCTATTAGCAATGTGTATTATTGGGTCTCTCTCAACCTCCACAATTTGTATTTGATTCCTCCATCGTCGGCCATGAAACCTTGAATTTTGTCATTCACTTCATCTTATCATGCTCACTTCTCTCAACCCGAACTTGATCTAGGAAACGATGCCAAATGTAGACAACGGTGAGGACTTTTTGAGATGAGGAAATGATAGTTTTAGTGGGAGGAAAATTGGTAATACATGCTAAGGAGCATGTCAATATTGGTTTGATATTCCTTGTGTTAATGTTGTTCAAACGAAAAACTCTTGATGATGGATCAACTTGTGATGGATTGCTTCAAGATGAAACTGTTCTTGATAGAATGACTGTTGTCGGATGGGCTATGATGGATGTCGACACTTCAAGGCGACATGATGGTACATGCATGACGACAAGATGGATGTTGGAGCTTTAGCAAGATGGTTATCGATACTTCATGTCGGTATATACCATGCTAGCTCCAGCTATGATGACTAGCTGCATGTTGGCAACAGAGTGAGGGCTTGTCTATGTTGGTTGGCTTGTGTCGACAAGTCTGTGTCGGCTCCCCTGGACAGTTAGACAATGCCATCCTTGCAATCGCTACGTTCCATTTCAGCATTCCTCCCTACAATACTGTAACACAACATAGATTCTAACACATACAAGCATTCAAAGAGATATAGTTGGCACAAAATGACATCCTTGCATTATCATGAGATCAATTACATCCCAGTTATGTGATTGTAACAATCTCGCGTACAACACTATCTTCTTATAGTGGTTGCTCTCCTTTGTAATGGATATGGATCTGGATGAATTCCTTTACAAAATGAAATGGGTTTATATATACTTATAGTGTGGCTTTGGTAGTTACCATAACCAACCAAGACTCAACTACCAAAACTTCTTTTCATTTCATCCTTAACTACACAATTAACAATTTAGTTAATCGTTTGCAAATGACGGTTGATTACATACGTTTGATTACATTGCAATTATTATTGCTAATTACTAAATGGCATTACATTTGACCACTTTGACTATTTTGCATGCCATTCCTACGTAAAAGTAATGTACAATGTTTTGATGCGTAGATATTTCGTCAAACACTTCATTTCTTTTTGGAATTGTTGTCTACAAGCTTGAGTGCTACATCCTACTTGGTGATACAGTGTATATGGTATGTGAAGACCATCTCCTGCAGGTGCTCCAATAGAGTGATTAGTCCTTGTCATATTTTGACAGGACTTCCAGTGCTAATGTTGTTAGCTTTCCCCATTCAACTAGTGGCTCAAGCATCTTGGTTGGAAGTCGTTGATGGAACAACCATGTTGGGTGTCCTTTTGGTTGCAACAAAGGTCAATGTATTTTTTGCTCTTGAAAGTAGGTGGATTGAGGCCTTCATCAGAATCTTGATCTTGTGCTCTTCTCGATGGATTCTTTGGGTTCTTATTTACAATAAAGTCGCCAAGTAATGTCTTGAGAGCTTCAAAAAAATGATGACCATGGCCTTCATCTGAACCACGACGTGACTTCTAAATCAGAAGATTGATTTTTTCTTATTCATGTCCCATCGAGCATGTTAGCTTGAATTATTGGGGCTAGATGCGACCCCTATGCTCTGCAGGTATCGTGACCACCGAGGTTGCGGTTTGACCCTTCGTCTTCCCAAGCGGGTGCGTTCCATGCCCTGCAAATTTCAGGGAAGCGTGGGTCACAACTCCTGTCAGACAACCTTTAGGGGTTTTTACACAAGGCTGGCTCCTTGCTTTGGGTGTGATCTTTGACACTCATCTTTCCTTTGCTACACTAACCTATTTTAATCAACTTCTTTAGGGAAAAGAGAAGATGAATTAAAATATGAAATAATGTGAAAAGTAAATTGCAAAAAGTGAAATCTAACTAGCCTAAGAATGGCAATGCACCAAAGACCTAATAAGACCCTTCTGTGTCGTGGTGGGTTGAGTGGACACATGCGCATTGACTGATAATGCACAAGGAACACAAGTCCCCTCAAGATCATGTAATAAAATAGAACACCCGCATTAGAACTAGGACATGGATTTTATAAGTAGTCACAAATTCTTATAGTTACATACATATAGAGGAAAGAGATTTAAAAAATCTTGGTTGGCTATGCAAGGCTTGAGCTAGGTTGAGATAAGAGAAAATAAAAGAAAGCACCCCTTAGGAGAATGGGTGGCTTTTCAATAAATTACAATGAGAAGAATGATACATATTAATAGACTAAGATAATACATGAGGTCTTTTTCCCCCAAATATTCAACATACCCCCTTTCAAAATTCCTACTTACAATACTTTGCATTGATGATGTATAATCTTGAGGTCTCAAAATTTGGAGCCGCTTGAGATGGTCTTATCACCCATGCTAGAGATCTGTTGCAGGGATATTTTGTCATTAATGAGCTCGAGTCGGTAATTATTTTTTTAGAGAACTCATGATAATGTCTTAGATGTTGTACCTTCTCATAGAGGAAAGACCACCCATTCAAGGGACCGTACACCCCCACATAATATGTGGGGCCTAGGTTGCTTGTGCATTCCTCGGCTTGATTAGCACTCTTTATGGTAGTTTCACCTTTCTGCTTCATCTCATTATTCCAATCACTACCACTAGTTGGATGACCAGTTATTTGATTTGTTCGGACATCCTTGGGCCAAACTTCTTTTTTGTGCTCAAACACTCAGTGTGCTGTGGTGCCTTGGGATTTTATTGGAACTCTAATTATAGCAGGACTTCACAACCTTCCCCAATGTAGATTGCAGTGAGGACTTCCTGAGACGAGGGAATGACAGTTTAGTGGGAGGGGAATTGGTAATACATGGTGAAGAATATATCAATGTCGTCTCAATACTCCTTATGCTAGTGTCACTTAGATGACAAGTATCTGACGACTAGCTTATGATGGCTTACTCCAAGATGACACTGGTCATGATGACAATTGCTGATATCGGATGGCTAATGACATGTCGACTTCCTATGACGACATTGCGATGACGACAAGACGGTATATCAGAACCTCAACAAGATGGCATGACAACATGTTCCATGTCTTCACCGATTATTGTTGCAACATTTTGTCTTCCATTTTCACAATGATATGCTCCATGTCCTTGAGATATTCATGCAAATCTTTCAGTTTATGTGTTACCTAAATTCGTACCATGGTTGCATTTAGTTCTGCCAGATCAGTCCACAACTTCTATTTTATTTCATGTAGCTTTTCCTCCAAACTTCCCTAATGACTACTTCTAGTCGACTGGCCTAGTGGAAGAAAAAAATATGACAACTGGTGATTCCTCACAGTCACGAACAATAGTTTTTAGTGGCCTACTCCTTCGTCTGTATCTCCTTATTTTTGGCTACAATCATTCCTAGGTGACTACGAGTATGTTAACAGAATTACCCTTCAAAGATATGGTTAACTGTTGAAAATATCCACGAAGCCTTACTGTTCGTCAATTGTTTGTGGCTTATGGCGTCCTTTGTTTTGTGCGAAAATCATTGATGCATAGGTAATTTTTTGCTAGCGAATCTCTAGCTATGGCTTCATACGCATGCAAATATTTCAATTTGATCTACAAACAATGAGCGTTCCTTCCCTTGGTTGTCTTATTTTTAACATTCATCCATTTTCGTTGCCTCCCATGCAACCGTTTAGCAACTACCATTGCATGCTCAAACTGTTGCATGTGCATCACCTTGCATGCAATTGTCGTCCTCTTCTAATTTTGTCATATTTTTTATTTTTGTAATTTTTTTCAAATTTTTCTTTTCCTTTTTCCACGTCATCGACATCGTTTGAAGCACATAACAATGCCTATGTGGACCTCCAGCGTCTCTGTCGATGCTTCCTCCTGTCGATGACTACGGTTTTCCTCACTTGCTAAGTCCTCATCATCATAGATTGATTTCATCTGCTATCTATCGCAACGATTTCCTCGGCTTTGGGGTGTCTTTGGTTGTTCTTACCATTGATTATTTCCAGTCCTCACAATACATCAATCCATCCTGTTCTCTCCCTGTTGGTATCTATTTTTATCGATAGACGATAAAAAGATCGATGATTTGCTCCATTACGATCACCATGACGGGTGCCTTGTCTACCATCATCATGATGAGTACCTTGCCTGTTGTTATCATGACGGATTTCCTATCTGTCGTCATCATGATGAATCTCTACCCTACCGTTTGCATAATGGATTTCTACTTTGTCATTTGCATAACGGATCTCTGTTATGATATTGTGATGACGATGATCTGGTTTGCCGTCATTTTAATAAAAAATTGTCGTCATGTTTGCAAGTTGTCTCCTTCCTCTGAAACTGCTAACTTGCCTTCTGAATTTTGCTTCTTCTTGGCATATTGGACTTGGAATTAGAGTTCTTGGAGGTGCTTGGTTTCTATTTTGGAATCCTTGTCTTCCCTAAAATATTTCGAAATTTTCTCCCCTGATCTTCGAGCGAATCTCCCTTGTGCTACACTGCTAAACTCCCAATTGTTCGGAATTCATCTGGTTCCTCAGTTGTTCAAGATGATATCTTCGATTTCCATGGGCTCGATAAGGTAGGTCTAGTGGCCCATCCCCATGAAATTGTGGTTGCTATTTATTTTGTATTACATTTGCAAATAGTCCTTGCGACCTATTTTGTTGATTAGTTGACCTATGGATAGTAGAAAGGATATTTCTCCCCCTTGAGCTATCGAGGAGATCAATAGGACTCCCCCCTTGGTTAGGTTTGCTCGGGTTACCCATAAGTCTTGTCGAACTCCTTGGATTACTCAAGTTACCTTTGTTTCTTGATCCATTGATTCTGCTCTCATAGGTTGTCCTTTGCGATTTTGGATTCTTGGTGAAAATACCTTTAGGATTCTCAACCTTCGATTTACCTACAACAATTGTCTAAACATATTGCCTCTTCAAAATACCTCTATGGTTCACACTGTGCTAGTGCACTCCTGTACTAATCTGAGAAGGCATATTTAATGCTTGAATCATTCCCTTCACCTGTTGTGTGCATAGGCCACCTGGATGTTTCTTGCACTCTCCTTTGCAACCTCCTAACTTATTTTATCTATATTCTCAATTATCTTGTAGCGATTCAATATTTTTGTACCTTTGGTCTACCTTGTGGTCCTTTTATCGATTCATTATCACCACTTGAGTTATCTTCCATTCTTTCTTCCTCCTCTTGAGGCATTAATGGTTCATTATTTTCAATTATTTGAATCATTTTGAGGAATAATACCCTGACTTGCTAACTTCAACCTTTGTCCCTTTGTCTTCTCCACTCAAGGTTGGGACTTGGGTATGGAGTGTTAGGGTCCATAGGAAGGTTTTCATCACTGCTTAAATCTTCTATCCATCCTCTGTTCCTAGGTTGTTTTGGCACTTCCCTAACATCTCTCCATAAGACCGCAACAATTTGTTCTCTACTCACCCGATGTTCTGTACAATCAACAAGACCTTGTTGTGGTCCATCCTTGCTTCTTTGAAGTTCAACTATCTCTTCTTGCGTTGGTGGCATCAAGTTCCTTTATCTTCTAAAACGCCTTGTCAATTGGGAAGTAGTATTAGAAGAATTTTTAGTATTCAATTGGATTCTGAACGTCACTAAAGAGGAACTACTAAAGTCTAAGGAGAAGAGGCTACTTTGTGAAGGTGCTTCCTCATTGCCATTAGTACTACACCTTAACTCTTCCCTTTGTCTCTCTAGTTGATCAAATTCATCCAATTCTGCTCTTCATAACTCTTCTCTTTCGTTTATTCACTGCATTGTTTCATCCAATTCGTGAACCACTTGTTCTCTCAATTGCGCATTATACATTCTCAGGGTCTTGTATTCTTCCTGCAACTGATGTCTCCTTGATCATCTGTTGTAGAATCCTTGATTCTTCATTTTGAGTCTCATCCCCCTCTTCTCCTACACCAAGTTCTTATTCCTGTATTGCGACATTCGTGAGGGTTCGAAGTTGTTCTTTTCCTTCATTATTCAGAAACTTGACATGAACTTGTAATCGTCTATGTTCCTTGTGTTGAGGTTCCAACTCCCTTTGTTCAATTACAAATACCCCTTCTATTATGAATATCCATTCTAGGTTTGTTCGCTCTTCTCTAGTGATTCTATTAGGTTCTTCGTGTTTGTGAAATCGAATCCCTAGTCGTGGTTCTTCTGTCCTTCTAGAAGTTTATCTTGATGATTCTAAGTTAATGATATTCATCTACACCTTTGCCTTATATACCTTCAACTTAGAACTATTTACAATTTTAAGGCAAATAGTACCATCCAATTTCTTTAGTCGGGTAACCCCATTGTCCAGTATTTCTTCCACTTGGAAGGGCCCAAGCCATAAGGTCTTCAATTTTACTGGCTTGATTTCTCGTTTCCCATCAAATTTCAGCATTAGATAGCTAGCTTTCAATTCCATCTTCTATAAATGTTTATCATGCCAAAATTTACGTCGTCGTTGGGCAATCTTCATTTCCCATTGTGCAATCATCTTATTTTCTCCTAGTTGCACTAGTGTTGGACAAGCCTTTCCTCCATGCTCTCCTCATCACTTACGCAATTCTTCATTATTCCTATAAGATGGGTACCAAGAACTCAATTGGTACGACCGCATCCTATCCATATATTAACTGGAAGGGTGTATGATTCGTTGTTGACTTGAAATTTGTCTTGTATGCCATAAGACTGCTAGCAATCATTCTTCCTAATCGATGCCTTCCACACCGCATGTCTTGTACATGATGGAAACCAGGACCTTATTTATTGCCTCCACTTGCCCATTTGGTGCCGTACTTAACATAGATAGTTATGCCTCATACAGGTTCTCCAGAGTGAATCTTCGACAATTGGTCTGTTATTACATACTTCTTTCTTGGTCTCACAACCACTTAAAACACAAAATATTGCAATGTGACAAGCCACCTGCTCATTCGTCTACATGTCATCGGTTTGTTAATCAGGTATAGCAATGATTGATGGTGTATGTAAAAAGCAAATGAGTTGGCTAGCAGGTAGTATCTAAAATTTATATTGCATAAACCATCCCCAATGCTTCTTGTTCCGTCATGCTATAATTCTTCTTCGCTTTAGACAACAACTGACTTGCAAAATAAATGGGTTGGTCCAATCCAAATCGTTCTTCTTGAGCTATGGTACATTCGATCATAAAATTAGAGGTATCTACATGAACATGAAACTCCTTCCAATTTGGATAAACCAGGATATGTGCTTTCACAAAATGCACATTCAATCCTTGGAAAGCCTCTTGGTGTTCCTTCGTCCACATGAAAGAAATATTCTTACATGTGAGAGCGTCTAGTAGATAGGCAATTTTTGCATAGTTCCTGATAAACCTCCTGTAATAGTCCATTTTTAAGAAGGTTTTAATAGAACTTATGTCATGTGGTTCTTCCATCAACAATATCACCCGTATCTTATATGGGTTTGGTTTCAAGTCTTCTTGACATACAATGTGTCCCAGTAGTTTCTCATATGGCACCAACAACACACTACCTTGGATTCAGTGTAATTTGAACTCTTCTGCACAAACTCATGCATTCATCCAATGCCTTCAAATGTTCTAGTGCTTGGTCATATAGGGACCAATCATTCAAAAAGGCTTTGAAATTTCTTGTGGATATTTTATCAAAAATATACAAGATGATCCTTTGAAAGGTAGCCAACATATTACGTAATCCGAATGGCATACGGTTGTATGTATATATGTTATTCTCCACTATGAAGGTAGTCTTCAATTTATCTTCCTCCACAATACAAATTTGATTATAGCTCAAAAATCCATCCAAAAATGAATATATTTTGTGCCCGACTACTTCCTCAAGTATAGAGTCTGTGAATGGGATCGACAAGGGATATTTTATAGTTATGACATTCAGACTCTGTAAATCCACACAAATTCGGATCTTGTTTGCTTCTCTTTTCAAGGTAATCACTATAGGTGACACCCATTCACTTGTTGTAACTTTGAAGGTAATACCTGTGTCCAACATCTTCTCTATCTCAGCATTCACCAGAGCTGCATACTTTGGATTCATTCTATATGGTTGTCTCCTCATTGGTTGCGCACCTTAAATCAAAGGAATCTTGTGTATACACAGTTTTGGTGGTATTTCCTTCAAATCCTTATAGGTCCATGCAAACACATATTTATACTCCATAAAGATCTTGAAGATTGTTGCTTTGAGCACAGGATCTCAAACGTCTCCACATTTGATCATCTTCTCCTCACTTTCCTCGCCAAGGTTAACTTACACCATCCTTGGTCCTTTGTATTTGATGGATTCGGGTTCTTCTACCGCCTTTGGAACATCAATGAGATGAGCTAGTTTATCTTCAATTACCACATCACCCATAGTATATTTTGCAAAAAAATTCAAAAATATCCACTTTTCATTTTCTTGGTCCTTTATTGCAGATTTCTTTTGGCTACTCTGACCTTTCTCTAGTTCCTTCTTTTCTTCATCTCGGGTTTTATCTTCTATGTGGATGCATAAGCATTGAGGTGTGAATACCTCAGAGTGTTCCATTTGCCAATGAAGTAGACCTTTGTTGTCATCCATCTCATCTTCCATGCACTCCTGCAATTGCAACACTCTATCAGGTTCATATCTCATTTTACCATTTGATGATGAACTTCTTGATTCATCTGAGGTTGCGAGGTCTTGGCTAACAGATTGATTTTTCAAGATAATCGTGTTCTTATGCTGGTCTTTCTTGAAAGTAAGATGTTCTTTGTCCTAGTTATGGTTTACTTCACAAATTCTCATCCATCCACGTCCAAGCAATGAGTCATAAGTTGGTTTTTGTATGGCAATTAGTACAAAATCCAAGGTGAAATCTTGCTCTTCTATCCACAACTTTTGATTCATTAGTACGCATCTTGTCTCTATTTCGTATTGGTTTACTCCATACAATATGAAATTTAAAGATCGCAATGCAAGTTGTCTGATGCTTTTACATGTCATTTCAGGCATCACATTCACACTTGATCCTCCATCTACACTTGATAGTTCCAACAAGTAACAGAAAGGCTACTATAAACTATTGAGACCCAAGAACACCTTCATTTTGAAATCCATTAATGCGACCACCATGAAGGAGAGTCACGAATCATAATATTTTGGTCACAAATAGTTGCCCACTTGTCCTTTTGAGTAGCTATCACTTGCACACATGCTTTTTATGGTTCCTCCATATGAAGATGTGTGAGGTCCTCATCCAAGTAATTTTTGTGGATAGTAAAAAGTTTCTTCTTGTCTCTTAAAGCCCTCAAACGTTCTTCAAATGAGTGGAATCGGATAAGAAGAGTTCCATCAGGGACTATCCAAGCTATATTAACATCCTTCATATACAATGTGTTATGCAAAAAATCATGGCCTACCTTTAAGGGATCAATGGGCTTTGGAAGGTCTCGAACTCGAAGGTTACGTTTTTTGGCTTGATGTGCCCTTTCCTCATCAAATTTGGCTTGCATTGAAGTCTTTTTCCCCTTAAAACACTTGAATCCAAGAATTATGTTCTTCAACCTATTTTTTAAGGGACAGTTGATGAGTATTTATCTCATTTTTGAGATTTTGATGTTGGACAAGGATCTTTATTTGCTTATGTTGTATATCACAAACAACCTCTTGAAGATGGTGATGATCATTAGTTGGAGATGCATGAGTTTGTTTAGATTTTTCTATTTTGACAATCTTTTCACCTTGTTCTTGGATTTAATGTTGTAGGGCCTCAATGGTAGCGTCCTTAAACTGAAGTTGATTTTGGAGTTATGATATTTGTCGTTGAAGCTTAATGTAAAAATTCTTGACTTCTACAATCCATTTGGTGGGGTGATTGTACTTGAGTTTTGGACTTAACATTCTCTAAAGAGCATGGGAAGGTGGAGTTTTTATGTTGGATTAGAAACCCCAACTCTAATTAAACGCAAGCTCCAGTTTTCGTTGGAAAAGCAAAACCAAAAAACCTTAGCTCTTGTATCCACAGGAGAAGCAAACCCAGGAAATCCTGGCTCCAATTTTTGCTAGAAAAGCAAACCCAAAAAACCCTAGCTCTAGTTTTTGCTATAGAAGCAAACCCATGAAACCTTGGCTCCATTTTCTGTTGGAGACTCAAGGTGAAAATCCCTTTGGCCCTTATTCTCATTGGAGTAGCAAACCCAAAAATACCTAGCTCAGTTCCTATTGGAGAAGCAAACCTATAAAACCTTGGCTTTGATTCCAAGCCCTAGCTTTAGATCCTAGAAAACCCTGGATCTAGTTCCTGCTGGAGAAGCAAATCTAGAAAACCCTAACCAAATCTCAATGGAGAAGCAAACCCAAAAAACTGTGTCTCTGGTTCCAATTGGAGAAGCAAACCCAAAAAATTTTCTCTTTAGTTCTGGCTACAAAAGTAAACCAAGAAAATCTTATCTTTGGTTTCAACTGGAGAAGCAAACCTAGAAAATTCTAGCTTTGGTTCTCAAAGAAGCAAACCAACAAGACCCTAGCTCAGGTTTCAATTAGAGAAGCAAACCCAAAAGAACCTTGGCTTTGGTTTCGGCTAGAGAAGCAAACCTAAAAAACCCTCATTTTGGTTCCTATTGGAGAAGTAAACCTAGAAATCCTACTCGCTTCCCATTGGAGAAGCAAACTTAGAAAACCTTACCTCTAGTTCTGATTGAAGAAGCAAACCCAAAAAATCTTGATTCCAATTCGCATTTGGGAATCAAACCTAGAAAACCATACCTAGTTCTTGGTAGAGAAGCAAGCCCAAAAAACCTTGCTCTTGTTTCGATTGGAGAAGCAAACCTAGAAAACCCTAGCTTCGTTTTGACTAGAGAAGAAAATCCAAAAAAACCTTGGCTCTAGTTTTCTATTGGATAAGCATACCCAAAAAACCTTGGCTTTGGTTTTGGCTAGAGAAGCAAACCCAAAAATCCCTGGCTTGGATTACCATTGGAGAAGCAAACTCATAAAACCCTACCGAGTTCCCATTGGAGAAGCAAACCTAGAAAACCTTGGCTCCAATTCTATAGAAAAGAGAAAAAAATAAAGTATGATCATCCTTACTCTCATAATGGCCTCTTAGCAAGGATCAACTTTTTTTAGAGGTTCTTAGCAAGGATCAACTTTTGTTAGAGGTTCCCCTCCATATTTTAGGGACTTTTGATACCTCAAGTTGAGCTAAGGTATTTAGGTAGTATGCAACCAAAAGTGGGGTTTAGAAGAGCATCATTTTGTCATCACTTTTGATTTTTAAGATGTAAACGGGAAACAACAAAGGAAAAAATTATTAAGAAATTAAAATAAAAACTGTAGATGGAATTTACTAGAGAATATGAAAAATGCATGAAAAACATTTAGAATTATAATGCTTTACGTAGAAAGTCAGCCTTTGTAAACATAACTATACGGATCATGTCAAAAAGCACTACATAGAATGTATCATAAACTTATCTTTGAGTATTTGAGGTAGTTAAAGAATAGCAACAGAACCATACAACCCAGCTCCAATCAAAGGTGCATGAGGATGTTCATCCTCCTTAATAGCACTTGCAGCCAAGTAAAGGTCTATGTTGAGGTTCATAATCCAATATTTTGATTCTATATTGTGATTCCTGAACTCTTCTTTCTTGGAGGACTCGAGACAAAGATTAAAATGTGCAATAACTAGATTCTTTGGCTGCTTTGATCCCAACTTGTTCCATCTTCATGTTATATAATAAAAGTCAAAAGTTCTGACCCCTTTTTTGGAATTTCTTCTTTGTATAGTTAATTGTATTAATTTAATAAAATATTTTTTTTCCTACCATAGAAAAGGCACAAATTGCTTTATGTTGTTGTTCAAACCTTAGTAGGAGCTTTAATTGAATCTGTCAATGTTGCTTATTTCATGTAACTTTTGATAATGCATTAGGATACAATTTTTTTGCTTAAAGTTGCTTTATTGTTGCATTGAATAAAGAATGCCATTTTTGAAACTTTACCCTTAAAATAATTTTGTTTGTTTATTTGGAATCCATATGGAGTCCTTTGTGATTTAAATGTTGGGTTTTTATATATGAAGTTTTGTAATTTGTTGTGAAGTTGTAACATGGAATATATTGAATGTTAATGATACCAAAAAGTATCAATTGGACCTCAATAGTAAGCTTGAACCCCACTTAATGAATATTGAATTGTATTTTTAAGGATTGTGATTACATTCATCCTTCATAACCTCTCAATTTATATATGATGCCTGCATATTTTCAACAGTGAGCTTGAACTAAGGCTTTGTCCACTTCACATTAAATTATATTTTTGAGGATTATGATTGCATTCATCCTTCAATACCTCTCAATTTATATGTGATACCTGTATTTTTTGTACCTCTAGGCCAAGTGGAGTATTTTATGATTTATTGCTTCATGTTATGCAACTCAAAAGCTGAGCCACTCCAACTTTGTGGCTTGAACATTCCGCAGACAAGTCTAATTCATGAGTTCTTATAATTGTTTGACAAGTTGACTAAATTTGTAAGTTTCCTGTATGCAACATTGTGGAGAACTTTTATGACATTGATATTAATGCTCACATTGTAACCAAACTAAATCTCTTATTAGCATCACCTAACAACCATTAGCAGGATGATGGATATTAAGTTCCATTTGAATCTAGTATATGCATATATGACCATATGATGTCAATCGACAAGGCATCTGTATACAAATACACAATTTGAAATGTTGTGTGATTGGACAAGCTAGTCTTGTCTTCAGGAAGGATAATATTGGCCATAAGATGTTATGTTGTAGGACATGGACATGGAAAATAAAGCATACATACATATTTGAAAGAGAGTGCTTTGGGGACAATTGCCCAACAATCATGTTTTACCTTCAAAATTGTGATGTTTCATACTTACGGAATACCCTATTGAATAAATTATCAATCTTCACATTTCTATGTTTTTATTGTAGCATTATCTTGTTCATGATATTTTTCTTGTCGATTCTTGTTTATGGCTAACATTATAAGCTTCTATATATGAGCTTATTACCTAGTTTTAATTTATTGCTATGATCATAATATGCTGAGAGATAAAATTGAGCATGTTTGGGAATTATCTTTAGAAGAACACTTGGGCACAATTGAGCTTTGAAAAAGAATATGCTATTGATCAAGAATAGTGTTTTATAACATATTTTGTCTTTCTATAATAACATGATCAAGGAAGATTTGTAGGAAATTGATAGTATTATATGGGAGCGATATGAGTCAACCATATTTTTTATGTTTGAATATCATGAAGGTGAGATTGGTGAGCTATAGAAGGACCATGATGGAGTTTCCTTTCAGGAAATTTTTTAATGCCCATGACATTCTTGTGATCCAACAACAATATGTTGTTACTTGTGAAATTTAGATAACTTTGTAAAGTATTGTTGATCTTCCATGGGAAATTGGTAGTACTGCATGGAAGCAGATATGAACCAACCATGTTTTTTATGTTTGAAGACTATGAAGGTGATATTAGTGAGCTATAAAAGGACCGTGTTGGAGTTTCCTTTTAGGAAATTTTATAATGCCCATGTAACACTTGTGATCGAACAACAATATGTTGTTACTTGTGAAATTGAGATAACTTTGTAAAGTATTATTGATCTTCCAGGGTCTAGAGAAAACATGTTTATTTATAATTTTAATTTTCTCTAAATCATGCAAGGTACATGTGGATGGTGGCTTCCCACAGTTCCATGTCAATTTTTAGGTAAGCATAAGAAATTGATGAGAATAGATTTTGGGCTAGATTGACCCTTTGAATTTTGCATAATATATCTTACTAAGAATGCTTTCTATAGATTTAAGTCACTTTTTAAAGGCTTGGGGTGGGTTTTGGTCATTTCAAATAATTTGCCCTGTTTTACGTAGCCTTCAAAAAGCCATAGAATTTATTGGCATGCAACTTTAATTGCTTGAAAATTTTCCAACTCATTTCCTTTAGTTTCATGGATAGCAACTTGATATTTATAATAATTTTTAGTCAAGGTAGGTTTATGTGCATTCTAAACACCAAAGTTTTTCTAATCTAGAAATAAGCAACAGGGTGAAAGTGATGAGGATTGATGTTTGATCACTCATATGACCCCTCTAGTAGTTCCTAGCTAGGTTTGCATAGTTTATTTCTTGCAAATTAATATTGTAAGTGAGTCTCCTTCTCACATGCACTTGTGGGCACTAGTTATCTTCTAGTTGTCATTTAGAGTGTTAGTTAGTAAGTGTGAACTCAAAGTAGGAAGTGTGTACTTCAAGATAGCTAAAATGGATCTTATAGTTAGCATTATTCCTTTCCTCTTAACTTAGAAGTTACGTGCATTCTCCTTTGCACTTTTGTAGCTTATGGTTAAGCATATTGGATCAAATCCATGATTTGATGGGTTTGGTTATGTATTTTGGGCCATTAGAGCCTATATAATGAGTTTGTAAATAATATGAAGTTAGTTGGATTTTCAATCCTTTTCATTGGTATCAGAGCCTAGTTCAAGTTTGCACTAGGGCTTGTGAGGTGAGAGGGTAGGAGATAGATTATTTTTATGAGAAATTCTTTCTCATTGAGGACTCGGTTCAAGCTCAAGGGGAGCTTGAAAACCATTCGTAGAAGGAAGTTCCTTAGGCGTCAAAATCCTCGTTCCAACTTTCTCCGTATGCTCAAGAAGTATAGGAGAAGTTTACCCCGATTTCTGTCTTACAAAAATCCTTTGGCAGGTTTGGATTTCTCCTACGGTGAAATGCGAATTAGGGAGCCTTTTGTTCTTGAGGTTTCTGCCATTGAGGAGTCTTGAAGACTGAGGAGCATCTACACCAGGTCGTGTGTCGACTTGGGTCTGGTTGCCTTTCAAACGTTGGTCGTGTGTCGATCTGGATCTTGAAAGGAGAGCTACTGAAGGGGTCTTGGTGATATTATAGACAATTAGCAATTTGTTAGAAAATTTGAAGGTAATTTACCTTCAAAAATTGCTAATATTTGTAAAAATTTAAGTTTTTCATGTAGTTAAATTAACCTTCTGGTTAATTTAAAATTTCATTTTTTGTTAGCAAACTTAATTTTAAATTAATATATTATTTTTTTAATATATTAATTTTTAAATTTTATTGTAAAAAAAAAAAAAATTTAGCCAAAAGGGCTCATTGAGCCAGCGTTCGGCTGTATCTCAGCAGCTTTGGTGTTTGACCGCCGCAGCGTGCCGGCTACAGTGCAGCGGACGTTGCACGGTCTGCCAGAGGCTAAGTGGAGGCTACACGTGCAGCGACAATGCATGATCTGCGACTCGCGAGTGCTAGAGCTTCTCGTGCGGAAAGCTGCACGATCTGTAGCCGGTAGGGCTGCAGGCTACATGTGCAGCGACAGCTGCACGATCTGCAGCCTGCAGGTGCTGCAGGCTTCTCGTGCAGCGGAAGCTGCACGATCTGTAGCTGGCAGGAGCTGCAGGTTACACGTGCAGCGGAAGCTTCACGCGTTGTAGCCTGCACTGCAGCTTGCACGAGCTACAAGTTTTGCAGTCGCTGCAGGTGCTGCCGGCTTGCAGGCCTAGCAACCTTGCACGTGCTGCAGGCACTGCCGCCGCTGCAGACTTGTTGGCTCTGTGGCCTGCCTGCACATTGGACAGGCCTGTCACAGCCTTGCAATCTGTAGGCTTGGCAGGACCTGTCGTTGCTTAGCGTGCGGCAGGATTGGCCGCCTCTGCAAGTATTTTTTTTTTGCATGGAGAAGCACGATTGGCCGCCTCGAGAAACATGCCAATGAAGTTCAGAAATTCATGCACAGCAAGTGGAGTTCAGTTTACCGAGGGTAAAATTGTAATTTTTTTTTAAATTTTACTATTCTAAGGTTATGCATGTAATTTTTATTTTTTATTAATTTAATTTTTAATAACTTAATTAAATTAATTAATCTTTGATTAATTACAATTTAATTTTTAATTAAGTTATTTTTAAATTAATAAAATATAAATTGTAAACCTTAGGTTAGTTTAAATTTTTAAATTTTGAGCCTTAGGAGTATTTTTCAGGGCACAACATTGTAACAAGGAATTTCCAATTTTTACCTTGATTTTTCAGTGCTTTTCCCTTTTACTCCTGGCTTATACCCGGTCTCACATGGCTTCTGACTTGGCTGCCCAAGTGGCAGAACTTGCACATGTTGTAAATGCTTTAGCAGATAAAGCTAATGATACTACCATGGCAGAAGTTCTTGGTAACCTTGCAATGAAGGTAAATGATATTTCTCTCCATAATGCTTCAACTTCTGCTCATGATTCTCGCCTGAGAGTTCGTTGTGAAGTACCACTTTATGATGGATCCCGAAACCCTGAAGTCTTGAATAGTTGGATTCTTGACATGAGTTCTTGGTTTTCTTACACTCAACTTTCAGATGAGGATATGGTTCCATATGCTAAACTCAAACTTTCTGGTTTAGCTAAAGTACTTGTTGAAAGAAAAAGAGGTCATGATGAACTCACCTCATGGGATGAGCTTGTAGACTGTCTTAAGACCAATTTTTATCCTTCCAATTATTCTAAGGAATTGGTCATTAAGTGGTTTCGATTTCGACAAGGTACTAATATGACCGTGCAGGAATATATCTTTCAATTCAACAGGTACAGGATACTTTTGAATGTGGAGGAAGATATTAAAGCTTTGATTCTCAAATTTCAAAGTGGTTTGTTGGAACATTTGTACAGGGAAATTATGTTTGTTTCTATGGACACATTGGATTCAGTTTTCAACCGAGCGCAACTTGCGGAGGACAAGTTTAAAGCGCATTCACAGGCATTCCGCGCACCTGCTACTCAAGTGGTTGCAAACTCATCAAAAGGGAATAGTTCTTTCTCACCAAAGAAGAACTTTGCTCAAAAGAAGAATTCTTCTTCTCCATCTCCTTCTTCTCCTTCCCCTTCCGCTTCTACTCCTTCTTCTTCTTCTTCTTCTTCCAAACCTTCTTCTAAAAAAAAAAGTTTTGTAACTATTGTAAGAAGAAAGGTCATGAAAAAGCTGATTGTTTTAAGCTTAAGAAGAAAAGTTTAGTCATCACTACTCAAGAACAGGATGCTTCCAAAGGTCCCCTTGAGTCAGTAGGAGAAAGTAGAGTATACACGGAATTACGAGGTAAGCTCAATGAGGTTACCTTGGTAAATGTAAGTTCATCAGGGGGTGCTCGTGATGCTTTGTTCATCACTCGAGCTCATTTGCTCCATAATTTTGCAACAGATTGTATAGTGGATAATGGCTCGCAGAAAAATCTAATTGCGAGGTCCATTGTCGAGCGATTGAAGTTACCTATGGAGCCTCATCCTCAACCTTATTCTTTGGGTTGGAAGGATAGTGGAAGGGGCTCAGAAATCACTCACACTTGCACATTAAAATTTGCACTTGGCCCACATTTCATAGATCAAGTCACTTGTGATGTGACTCCTATGGATTGTTGTGGGATTTTGCTTGGACAACCTTTTCGGTATGATAGGAGAGCTATTTATGATGCTTTCAAAAGAACCTACACACTTCAAAAAGATGGTCGGGTCTTTCTCATTAAAAGCACCAACACTCCTAACATCATTCTAAATTCCAAGCAAACAAAAAGAGTAATTAAAAAAGGTGGTGACGTTGCTCTAATTTTCATTCGCTCTCAAAACACTCCTACATCCACATCCATTCCAAAGCAACACTCTTCAATGGATAAAATATTGCAAAATTACTCACACATATTTCAGGAGCCAAAGTCTCTTCCTCCAATTCGCACAATTAATCACAACATTGAAATCATTCCTGGTTCTTCACTACCTAATGCTCCCATGTATAGACAATCTATTTTGCAAAATGAAGAAATAAAAAGGCAAATAGAAGATTTGTTGTCTAAGGGTTTCATTAAGGAAAGTACTTATGCTTGTGCCTCACCTATTTTGTTGGTTCTTAAAAAATATGGCACTTGGAGATTGTGCATTGATTTTCGTGCTTTGAACAGAATTTCTATAAAGAATAGATATCCACTACCACGCATTGATGATTTATTAGATCAGCTCCAAGGAGCTAAGTTCTTTTCAAAAATAGATCTCAAAAGTGGATATCATCAAGTGCGTATCCAAGTTGAGGATACATGGAAGACAACTTTTAAAACGAATATGGGCCTCTTTGAATGGTTGGTCATGCCCTTCGGTCTTACTAATGCTCCTGCAACCTTCATGAGGTTGATGAATGATGTATTTCGTGATGTACTTGACAAATTTGTAATAATATATCTTGATGATATATTGATATTCTCAAAGACTTGGGAGGAACACCTTAGGCATATCCATCATACACTTGATCTTCTTGCGAAGAATCAATTATATGCCAATTCTTCCAAGTGTTCTTTTGGCAATACTTCAGTTTCTTACCTTGGTTATGTGATTAGTGAAAGTGGAATTCAGGTAGATCCCACAAAAGTTGATGTTTTACTTAAGTGGTCCCCTCCTTCAACTCTCACTGAGTTAAGGAGTTTCCTAGGACTTGCGAATTTTTATCGCAAGTTCATTCCTCAATATTCCACCCTTGCAGCTCCATTGCATTATCTCACTAAGTCTAAAGTTCCATTTCATTGGGAGAAAAGCCAAGAGATTGCCTTTGAGAAACTCAAAAAGAAACTTTGTACAACACCTGTGTTAACTTTAACCGACCTCTCTCAACCTTTTGAGATTGAAACGGATGCCTCTAAAGTTGCCTTAGGAGTTGTGCTCAAACAGAATGGTCATCCAGTTGCTTATCATTCAGAAACTTTTTCTGCTGCTAAGTTGAACTATTCTACATATGACAAGGAGTTGTATGCATTAGTTCAAGCTATCAAGTACTGGAGACATTATCTTTTGGGAAAAGATACAGTAGTACACACTGATCATATGCCTCTCAAGTTTTTACAATCTCAAAGTAAAATTGAAGAGTCAAGACATATGAAGTGGGCCTCTTACCTCCAACAATTTCACTTGGTGATCAAGTACAAAAAGGGGAAGAGTAATACTGTTGCTGATTGTTTGAGTAGGCCTCCTGCCGCTCTTGCCTTAACAGTTATGTCCACTTCACACTTGGGATTTCAGACTTGGCCTAATCGGTATTCACAGGATCCTGATTTTGGGAAAATATTTGAGCAAGTGAGTAAGCCTTCTTCTTCCAATTTGCGTCCTTTCCAAGATTTCTACATCAAAGAAGGACTTCTTTACAAATTGGATAAGGTTTGTGTTCCTTGTGAGCCTAGAGTGTCACTTCTTAAGGAAGCTCATTCTACACTTTATGGTGGTCACTTTGGGAAGCACAAAACACTTCATCACTTGCAAAGATTTTTCTACTGGCCTAAAATGCGAGAGGGATGTGTTGAGATTTCTCAAACAGTGTGCGGTTTGTTGTCGCTCAAAACCAGCTAACAGGAAGTTTGGCTTAGGCATGCCTTTGCCCATTCCTTCCCATCCTTGGGAAAGCATTTCCATGGATTTGGTTAGTGGTTTTCCCATGACAGTGCGACAACATGATTGTGTGTTCGTGGTGGTTGACAGATTCAGTAAGATGGCTAAGTTTATTCCATGCCGCAAGACAAGTTCTACATCAGACTTAGCCCAATTGTTCTTTGACAGCATTTGGCGTTCCTTTGGTCTACCTACCAGCATTATATCGGATCGTGATTCACGCTTTGTGGGTCACTTTTGGCGTTCTTTGTGGAAAATTTTGGGAGTTTCCCTTAACTTTTCCATCGCCTATCATCCGCAATCCGATGGGCAGACTGAAGTGGTAAACCGTACCCTTGTGCAAAGTTTACGAATCTATCATCACGCTTCACCAGCAAAGTGGGACTTGAGTCTCACTCATATTGAACATGCCTACAATAGGGCCCTACATTCTTCTACGGGTCACTCACCTTTTGAGGTTTGTATGGGATTTCAGCCCTTGGCACCTTATGAGTTACCTTTGTCTTTGCCTTCTCCTGTCACTTCACATCTTCAGAAGGAGCAAGACAAGGCCCACTCATTTATTCAGCACTTGCACAATCTTCAATCAAAGGTGATTGAGATTTTGCAAAAGACACAACAGCAGCAGAAAAAGGCCATGGATCGACATCGAATTCCTCATCCATTTCAGGTTGGTGACAAAGTTTGGTTGCATCTTGACAAGCGGCGTTTCTTGATAAGACTCATAGTAAAATCAAACCGATTCGCTATGGGCCTTATACTATTCTTCAACAGGTGTCCGAGAATGCTTTCCGCCTTGATCTTCCCGCACACTTGGGAATTCATGACGTCGTCAATGTAGATCTTTTGAAGTTGTACTTTGACTCTACATTGGAGACCGCACCGGCTATCAGTCATCCTGTGGACGTGGTTCCTGATTCTTAGTTACCATTGGATTCCGATCAGATCTATGACACAAAGACTCGACAGACTCACCAGGGGTCTACCACCTCATATCTTGTGGCTCGACGAGGACAGCTGTCGCATCAGGCTCGTTGGATTTCTTTTCATCAGATGTCCCGTGACTTTCCTACTCTTCTGAAAGCATTGGAGGCCAATGCTTCTATTGTGGGGAGGCATGATGAGGATTGATGTTTGATCACTCATATGACCCCTCTAGTAGTTCCTAGCTAGGTTTGCATAGTTTATTTCTTGCAAATTAATATTGTAAGTGAGTCTCCTTCTCACATGCACTTGTGGGCACTAGTTATCTTCTAGTTGTCATTTAGAGTGTTAGTTAGTAAGTGTGAACTCAAAGTAGGAAGTGTGTACTTCAAGATAGCTAAAATGGATCTTATAGTTAGCATTATTCCTTTCCTCTTAACTTAGAAGTTACGTGCATTCTCCTTTGCACTTTTGTAGCTTATGGTTAAGCATATTGGATCAAATCCATGATTTGATGGGTTTGGTTATGTATTTTGGGCCATTAGAGCCTATATAATGAGTTTGTAAATAATATGAAGTTAGTTGGATTTTCAATCCTTTTCAGAAAGTCCTTAGGTTGTTATGTTAGACTTTTCTGAGAAATATCCCTTTCTCTAGTATGAATGATTCTTAGTGACATTTGTCCATCTCTTCTATTGGGGTGGTTGTCTTAAATATTTGTATCTTAATTACAAGCTATTGACTTGTTGTGTGGCATATACAAATTCCATGCTTCTCTTGCCTTATGATGGTTGTTTTAGTGATGTAATTTTAATTTCAGCCTATTGATTTGCCATGTGGTCTATCCCTTTTCTGGATTTTGCTCCATGTATGTCAACCTTCCACATGTTGGACGTGTGGGTAGCAATTACACATTAATAATAATAATGGAGTGAATTTTTGATCATTTGCATGGTGCAAAGTCCAATCTGTACTTGAGATTAAGTAGATTACCATGTGATACCCCAAAATATTGTGATACTATAGAAGAAGACCCACATAGATAACAATTGTGAATCAAAATGCTAATGAGGCACTTCATGAACCAAAATTTTTACCGATCTAGAAGCAACCATTGAAGTCCAAGTCCTTGGTTGTTGCATTAGGCTTTGTTAAGAAACATTCCCTTCTATGATAGTAACATTACTTTGCAGTGCCTATCCGTGCATACTGGGAACTATATAATTTATTAAAGTTTCTACAGAAATATTTAGATGTCTGTTATATAGACAAGTTTACGTGTATGATTTTTTGTAACTTGCTTTAAATTTATTGGAACATGTACTAGGAACAATGTATGTTGGTAGAAACAGTTCAATGAGACCTTAAGTCATGGCATACCTAGTAGACAAAGATATTGTTCATTTTGAAATCATTTTATAATTTTAATTTCAAGATGGGGTGGGGGGTGTTCAGTGAACTGTCACCCACATAACTGCATAACAACTCACTTCAACCTGTACATTGAATTATGTATAAGTATATGCTTCAATATCGATATGGCAAATGACTAGAAACTGACAAAACAATCTTCTTGTTAGACCTATCTACTATTGCTTTACCACAATTGCAAATAAACCATGTAATTGGAAGCCCTTTGTTTCTTGTGACATGCATACATTAGATGTTAAATACAGATATGAGATGAAAATAAATTTTAAACTACGTAGATTGATAAGTTTACTGCATATGCAGTTTCCACATTATCTTCACGAACCAGATTGCAACATTGTAGAGGAAACCGTAAATTCCAAAGAAGACTAGAAAATGAACAAATAAATTAGATCCTGTCAAAGAAAAGGATTTTAGATTCTATGAAGATCACTAACAATGCAGGATTAGTAAATGACAACTAATATTGGAAGAGAGATTATTTTAACTTTTATGTGAACTGGGTAGTTTATGTCTTGTCATTGCTAAACCGTTTCCTATGTTTCGCTTCTACCATGTAAAGTAGGCTTTTCTTATTAGAAAAGATATCTCAACCAAGGAATATATTACTATCATATTGGATAGGACCGTGTACTTTGGTTAATATATGATTGATTTATGGTCAGTGTCTTCTCATTCCAATTTCTAAAATTTGAAAAACATTAGTTGTTTTGATTTTGCAGTTCATTAAGGAAGTCATTGCAAAGAATAGTTTGACAGATCTTAAAGAACTAGAAAATAGGATCAGGGGAATGAGAATCCTTGAAAATGAAGACTTTCCAGAATCAGTGGTGCCATTATTTGCTGACCTGTGGAAAGTAGAGGAAGAAGCTGCAAAAAAAACTTCCAAGGAAGATGCTAAAGAAGAATATGAGGAAGTGGATTCTGAACAAAATTCTAAGATCAAATCAGATGAAGAAATAAAAGAACCAATGAGCATTGTTAAACCACCAATATTGGTGTGCATGGTTAGCTTACATGTTATTGCTGGTCATGCAGTCAACGGAATTGTTGAAATACACAGTGAAATTGTAAAGGAAGAGGTCTTCAAGGATTTTTATCAGGTATTTGCTTTTGGTTCTTGATTCTTGTGTAGTGTTCTTCTTTTGCAGTAAGGGATGTGCAGAGCTAGTTTATTTTTTCCTGCTTCAATTGACCTCTATCTTCCATTATTCTTTTCTTATTCTTATTATGTTTATGTTTATATTGCTTGAACATATCTCCAAGTCTCGAGGTGTTCAATAAATTTAATATTTCTGTAGAAATAATGTTTATGAAATAAGCATGAAACAAGATATAGTGTTTTGCATTACTTTATAGAATTATTCAGTTCTGAAAAATAGGTATACTTGTAGCTAAATAGTAGACGATGCATAAATAATTTTGAAAAATTCCAATATTTTTTACAAGAAACCAGATTTTAGTGCATCGAATTTTTGTATGATAGCCAAAACCCAAGAAAGGAGCCATATTATTGGTAGTACTAGGCTTTTTTTGACCATAAAATTAATTCATTTATTTTTATAGACAACTTATGTCAAACTTGCATGTTTTTGCTACTATGTTGTTTATCTAATCACTATTTTTTACGAGTAGTAGAAAGAGTTCTATTGGATTGAGGGAAATTTAATGATAATGTTTCTCATTTTTTAACTCTTTTAGAACTAGCTATAGCTTGAGAAATTTCAAAATAAGACCAATGAGGTGACTCCCAGGCAATGGATTCGATCTCGCAATCTACAGTTGAGCAAAATTTTCACTAAGCGGCTTGGAACAAAAGATTGGATTCTTTAGACTGAATGACTAGCAGAGCTTCCAAAGGTGAAACACATTTCTTTACTAGGATTTTTTCATTCAGTTATATTAAATGTTTACACTTTATTCTTACGGTTTTCTTGTTTCCATTTCATGTATCTATTCAAGTAAAAAACCTTTCTTGATCTCTGCACTAAATGTTGACAATTCATTTTTTTGCAGTTTGCTAACAACAAAGAGCTCCATAAAGAATGGAGGGCTGCAAAAAGAGCCAACAAACTCAATCTTGTTTCATATATTAAAGAGAAAACTGGATATATAATCAATCCAGATGCTATATTTGACATATAGGTACATTATTGAAATCTAGGAAGTCTTCTTGTTCAAGAAGGCTTAATGAAGTTAGGAGAGAGATTATAAGATACTCTTGTGGTATTGATATTTATGTTTCTCTGCAGGTTAAACGTATCCATGAGGACAAGAGACAACTAATGAACATTCTGGGATTTGTATACCGATACAAGAAGATGAAGGAAATGACTCCAAGAGAAGGGAAATAAAAATTTATCCCTTGTGTATGCATATTTGGAGGCAAAGCATTTGCAACATATGTACAAACAAAAATGATTGTAAAATTGATAACCAATGTTGGAGTTACCATAAATCATGACACTGTTATAGGAGATTTGCTAAAAGTCTCATCTTTTCTGATGTACCTGCATTGTTTATGTCTTAGTTGCAGAGATACAAATAGTGTCAATCTTTGTTCTCCCTTTATATTAAAAGTTGTTTACCAAGAATGATGTGATGTGGATATGTTGGTTGGTTTTTGCCCTCTGAGATACAAATGCTCTCTCTACTTGAGAGTACGACTAACTGAGTTCATTTATCAATATTTTAACCAGTGTATTCAGTTTTCTTTTTATGTACATAACAAATCCAGTTTCAACAATCTGAAACCAACACAAGAAAATAATATCGTCTTTACAAACATGGTTAGGCAGGATTTCATCCAAATGTGTTAATTGTTACATTTTTTCACTCTATTTATCATGCTATCATATATTAGGATCTGTGTAGTCATCAAAATCAAGTATATTCAAATGTTTTCAAGTATCCTCTATGCTTGAAAACATGCTTAAATAACACAAAATTTAGTTCAAATTTTGAGTTTTTGATCTGTGAGGCTGAAATGAATGCCCTACCTTTTTCTATTGGTCCAAATTCTAAAGTCATTTTTAGGGAAGACACCTTGACCTAATAGGATCCTTCTGTAACAAGGAATTTTTCAGTGGTAAATACAACCCCCTTAGTCACATGTTTTGATGACTGGTAAGAACATGTGAATACCATCTCTAACTTAAAGGAATCTAGTCCTATCCTAATGAGAAATGCCTAATTTCACTGGTTATCTGTATTGTTTGATATAAGAGGGTATCTATGCATGGACATCTGCTGTTCAGGTGGTACTTTAATATTATTGGTATTGTATGGTTTATGATGTGTTTTACCTCCATTCATAACGTTACAACAATTTTTATGTGTTTTAAGAAGAAGAAAAAGAAGTAATAATGTGGAACAAAATTCCATCTAGGTATTAAGGGAGAGGATAGGAAAGTAAATAATGTGGAACAAAATTCCATCTAGGTATTAAGGGAGAGGATAGGAAAGTAATTTTTATTTTTATATTTCAGTTAATTTTTGTTCCAGATTATATTGTCAATGTTGCATAAATGCTTATTCCTGCCAGTATACTTTCTGAACATATCAGGTACATTCTGTTTAAATTAATTTGATCTTTCTTTTTTTTCCTTTATAATTAAGCTTTCCATAACCATGCATGTCCATTCACCAATTCAAATTCTTAATAACATCAAATCTCTTTGTAGCACAGCTGGAATGGAAGTCAGTGGAACCAACAACATAAAGTTATCTATGAAATACATGAAGAAGAAAAGTTTTTTTTTTTGGTGCTAGGGTTAATGAAATTGCTGGATTAAGAAAGACAGAGCAGAAGGCAAGGTATATGTTCTCCCAACTTCTCAATCCTCTCAAGTTCTGCAACTCAAGGCATTGAATTTTGTTCTTTTATGCGCTGTTTTATATTTCTCAATATTTTAATAAAAGCACTTTTTTTCTGGATCTCTCAACGCCTAAGTTCACTTGTGTTATGCTATTACATGATATATACCCAGATAAAGACATGTTCATCATCTATCGCATAATACATTTATTAGTTCTTCTAAATGCATAATCACATCAAAGTTGTGATCAATGGACGTAAAGCTTGAGACTGAAAAGGCACAATGAAGCTTTCAATTGGTTTTAATAACTTTTCACCTCGGTCTAATATATTTGCAGTTTACTAATTTCTATTTTGTTTTTTAAAACTGTAGATTTATCATAACCGAAACAGCAAGATTACATAGTTCATATAAAAGTAACCATTCATTGGTTTTTTCTTTTCTGAGTTCTTCTCAATGGGATTGCTCATTATAACCTCCATTTCTTGTTTGCATGCAACATCACAAATCATAATTGCTTTTATCAAACTTATAAGCGATAACAACATATGCACAGCATAATTTGGGACAAAGATTCAGAATATTATACTGTACATGGTTCGAAATAGACATAAGCATATTGCATGATTGAGGGGACAGAATTCGTTGTCGATGGCCAGTTTCTGGCTAAGAGTTCTTTATGCAATGACAAGTTGGAAAGTAGAAGCAGTCTTGGCAAATAAATGGGAAACACATATTTTTTAAAGTTTTATTAATTTTTTAAATGTTAAAAATAAGTAGAAGCTTTCACTCTTATATAATGAATTTTATTCGATCCAATACCAAGTTTTTTTTGATGACCTAATTTGATGGCGTGGAGACAGTTATGAAATACTTAATTTTTTTTGACTTGGAAAGGCAGGTCAAGGTAAGGACGAGTAACCGACATTTAGGGTTTTTATTTTCTATATATACATTTGGTATCGCATTGAATTTTGGGTTTAAAGATTTATTTTTCAATAAAATAATGTAGTTTATAGATTATATGAAATACATGTGGTTATTTAATCTTATGATTTAGAATAATTTTTTTTTTTTTTTTTAAGAATTTTAAAGTTTTAATTATTAAGGTATTTGTTTTTAATGTAGATTTAAATTTGTGTAAAAATAAATCTTAATGTGATGATGCTGCATTGTTATCTTGATTTTTTTCTTTAAAAAAAATCTTTTATATCAGCTTTTTATTGGTGTTTTGTCATGACCCTAGGGTATGCAACCGTAAAATTTAATAATGTTTTTAACGGTGCATTTTTTTTTAGGAAAATTTTATTGTAGATGAATTTTAGTTGCAAAATATTTGAGGTGGAAGAAAGTATTTAAAAATGAATTAGAAGAGTATATCATATTGTTCCAAAATATAAATCCTATTATCCCAAAATATAAATCCTGTTATATATTCCACATCATTTGAAGATAAATAAATTTAGTGAAAGAATGTGTAGATAATGTCTTTGCATAAATTGCACTAAGCATGTTATCGAGTCAAACATTTTGCGTTGAACATTATAATGTATAATAAAAAGATGGAAAATTATCCTTAGAAGATAGAAAATGGAGGGAATCATATTGACCATAGATGATGAAAGGCACTCATGGAATGATTATGTAGAACATATATGAGATATTGCTATGGGTAGCTCTCGCTTGAGGAATGACTATAAAATAACAATACCAGTAATCATCAATGAATGTGAAATACACTTCGAAGTTTACAAACATAGATAACCAATGCTGTGGATTTAATGAGACAATTGAATTGTGGGTCCATCTCTAGCCCTTGCTTTAATCCAATTATTGTTGTAAGATTTCAAGATGGGTGTAAAAAAACCTAGCTACACTTTTAGGCCTTTTTTTTGTTATACTATCACCTAGACTATGCTCTTACTAATGTAATTTCTAGAAATAAGTTACTAAGATTTCCCTATAAAATTTGCGGACATCTCTTAGAGGATGATGCTTAAGTTTTGCATGGCTTTAAAAATACCTCCATTCGTCCCAAATTAGACCTATGAGAGGTTTATTGTCTGCATACTTTTCATCTGACATGTCGTATTTGTCAATGTGAAAGAGGAATGGTTGAATACTTGTTTCTCATTGGTGAGCGCTTGCTAATTCTCACATGTATGAATGACAACTTTCGGTTATTTTACTACCTAAACTAGTTACGATACAAGGTTAAAATTATATAGTCTATTTAGATGTATTTGGCATCTAAGATCACATTTTATTGAGACATAATAATCTACATCTAGACACCAACATTTTTTTCATGACAAAACACTGCTAAACTTATAAAAGAAGTTTTCAATAAGAAGGTTTATCAATAATAAAAAACTTGGATTGATGGATAAGGATGACCATCAAATTCCAAGGTTTCTTGAATATGGAATGGTTGGAACATGGCCTTTGCAACCCTCCAATAGAGGCATTTGGAAAGACTTTTGGATTAAAAAATGACCATTGTTGGTAGCCTCTAGTGATTGTAAATATGGTTGGTGTTTATATGTAGATTTATAAATTCATTTAAAATTTGTTTTCTACTTGGATGCATTCCTAGGGATCCTTCTGTAACAAGGAATTTTTCAGTGGTAAAGACAACCCCCTTAGTCACATGTTTTGATGACTGCTAAGAACATGTGAATACCATCTCTAACTTAAAGGAATCTAGTCCTATCCTAATGAGAAATGCCTAATTTCACTGGTTATCTGTATTGTTTGATATAAGAGGGTATCTATGCATGGACATCTGCTGTTCAGGTGGTACTTTAATATTATTGGTATTGTATGGTTTATGATGTGTTTTACCTCCATTCATAACGTTACAACAATTTTTATGTGTTTTAAGAAGAAGAAAAAGAAGTAATAATGTGGAACAAAATTCCATCTAGGTATTAATGGAGAGGATAGGAAAGTAAATAATGTGGAACAAAATTCCATCTAGGTATTAAGGGAGAGGATAGGAAAGTAATTTTTATTTTTATATTTCAGTTAATTTTTGTTCCAGATTATATTGTCAATGTTGCATAAATGCTTATTCCTGCCAGTATACTTTCTGAACATATCAGGTACATTCTGTTTAAATTAATTTGATCTTTCTTTTTTTTCCTTTATAATTAAGCTTTCCATAACCATGCATGTCCATTCACCAATTCAAATTCTTAATAACATCAAATCTCTTTGTAGCACAGCTGGAATGGAAGTCAGTGGAACCAACAACATAAAGTTATCTATGAAATACATGAAGAAGAAAAGTTTTTTTTTTTGGTGCTAGGGTTAATGAAATTGTTGGATTAAGAAAGACAGAGCAGAAGGCAAGGTATATGTTCTCCCAACTTCTCAATCCTCTCAAGTTCTGCAACTCAAGGCATTGAATTTTGTTCTTTTATGCGCTGTTTTATATTTCTCAATATTTTAATAAAAGCACTTTTTTTCTGGATCTCTCAATGCCTAAGTTCACTTGTGTTATGCTATTACATGATATATACCCAGATAAAGACATTTTCATCATCTATCGCATAATACATTTATTAGTTCTTCTAAATGCATAATCACATCAAAGTTGTGATCAATGGACGTAAAGCTTGAGACTGAAAAGGCACAATGAAGCTTTCAATTGGTTTTAATAACTTTTCACCTCGGTCTAATATATTTGCAATTTACTAATTTCTATTTTGTTTTTTAAAACTGTAGATTTATCATAACCTAAACAACAAGATTACATAGTTCATATAAAAGTAACCATTCATTGGTTTTTTCTTGTCTGAGTTCTTCTCAATGGGATTGCTCATTATAACCTCCATTTCTTGTTCGCATGCAACATCACAAATCATAATTGCTTTTATCAAACTTATAAGCGATAACAACATATGCACAACATAATTTGGGACAGAGATTCAGAATATTATACTGTACATGGTTCGAAATAGACATAAGCATATTGCATGATTGAGGGGACAAAATTCGTTGTCGATGGCCAGTTTCTGGCTAATAGTTCTTTATGCAATGACAAGTTGGAAAGTAGAAGCAGTCTTGGCAAATAAATGGGAAACACATATTTTTTAAAGTTTTATTAATTTTTTAAATGTTAAAAATAAGTAGAAGCTTTCACTCTTATATAATGAATTTTATTCGATCCAATACCAAGTCTTTGTTGATGACCTAATTTGATGGCGTGGAGACAGTTATGAAATACTTAATGTTTTTTGACTTGGAAGGGCAGGTCAAGATAAGGACGAGTAACCGAAATTTAGGGTTTTTAGTTTCTTTATATACATTTGGTATCGCATTGAATTTTGGGTTTAAAGATTTATTTTTCAATAAAATAATGTAGTTTATAGATTATATGAAATACATGTGGTTATTTAATCTTATGATTTAGAATAATTTTTTTTATTTTTTTAAGAATTTTAAAGTTTTAATTATTAAGGTATTTGTTTTTAATGAAGATTTAAATTTGTGTAAAAATAAATCTTAATGTGATGATGCTGCATTGTTATCTTGATTTTTTTCTTTAAAAAAAATCTTTTATATCAGCTTTTTATTGGTGTTTTGTCATGAACCTACGGTATGCAACCGTAAAATTTAATAATGTTTTTAACGGTGCATTTTTTTTTAGGAAAATTTTATTGTAGATGAATTTTAGTTGCAAAATATTTGAGGTGGAAGAAAGTATTTAAAAATGAATTAGAAGAGTATATCATATTGTTCCAAAATATAAATCCTATTATCCCAAAATATAAATCCTGTTATATATTCCACATCATTTGAAGATAAATAAATTTAGTGAAAGAATGTGTAGATAATGTCTTTGCATAAATTGCACTAAGCATGTTATCGAGTCAAACATTCTGCGTTGAACATTATAATGTATAATAAAAAGATGGAAAATTATCCTTAGAAGATAGAAAATGGAGGGAATCATATTGACCATAGATGATGAAAGGCACTCATGGAATGATTATGTAGAACATATATGAGATATTGCTATGGGTAGCTCTCGCTTGAGGAATGACTATAAAATAACAATACCAGTAATCATCAATGAATGTGAAATACACTTCAGAAGTTTACAAGCATAGATAACCAATGTTGTGGATATAATGAAATAATTAAATTGTGGGTTCATATCTAACCCTTCCTTTCATCCAATTATTGTTGTAAGATTTCAAGATGGGTGTAAAAAAACCTAACTACACTTTTAGGCTCTTTTTTTTTGTTATACTATCACCTAGACTATCCTCTTACTAATGTAATTTCTAGAAATAAGTTACTAAGATTTCCCTATAAAATTTGCGGACATCTCTTAGAGGATGATGCTTAAGTTTTGCATGGCTTTAAAAATACCTCCATTCATCCCAAATTAGACCTATGAGAGGTTTATTCTCTACATGCTTTTCATCTGACATGTCGTATTTGTCAATGTGAAAGAGGAATGGTTGAATACTTGTTTCTCATTGGTGAGCGCTTGCTAATTCTCACATGTATGAATGACAACTTTCGGTTATTTTACTACCTAAACTAGTTACGATACAAGGTTAAAATTATATAGTCTATTTAGATGTATTTGGCATCTAAGATCACATTTTATTGAGACATAATAATCTACATCTAGACACCAACATTTTTTTCATGACAAAACACTGCTAAACTTATCAAAGAAGTTTTCAATAAGAAGGTTTATCAATAATAAAAAACTTGGATTGATGGATAAGGATGACCATCAAATTCCAAGGTTTCTTGAATATGGAATGGTTGGAACATGGCCTTTGCAACCCTCCAATAGAGGCATTTGGAAAGACTTTTGGATTAAACAATGACCATTGTTGGTAGCCTCTAGTGATTGTAAATATGGTTGGTGTTTATATGTAGATTTATAAATTCATTTAAAATTTGTTTTCTACTTGGATGCATTCCTAGGGATCCTTCTGTAACAAGGAATTTTTCAGTGGTAAATACAACCCCCTTAGTCACATGTTTTGATGATTGGTAAGAACATGTGAATACCATCTCTAACTTAAAGGAATCTAGTCCTATCCTAATGAGAAATGCCTAATTTCACTGGTTATCTGTATTGTTTGATATAAGAGGGTATCTATGCATGGACATCTGCTGTTCAGGTGGTACTTTAATATTATTGGTATTGTATGGTTTATGATGTGTTTTACCTCCATTCATAACGTTACAACAATTTTTATGTGTTTTAAGAAGAAGAAAAAGAAGTAATAATGTGGAACAAAATTCCATCTAGGTATTAAGGGAGAGGATAGGAAAGTAAATAATGTGGAACAAAATTCCATCTAGGTATTAAGGGAGAGGATAGGAAAGTAATTTTTATTTTTATATTTCAGTTAATTTTTGTTCCAGATTATATTGTCAATGTTGCATAAATGCTTATTCCTGCCAGTATACTTTCTGAACATATCAGGTACATTCTGTTTAAATTAATTTGTTCTTTCTTTTTTTCCCTTTATAATTAAGCTTTCCATAACCATGCATGTCCATTCACCAATTCAAATTCTTAATAACATCAAATCTCTTTGTAGCACAGCTGGAATGGAAGTCAGTGGAACCAACAACATAAAGTTATCTATGAAATACATGAAGAAGAAAAGTTTTTTTTTTTGGTGCTAGGGTTAATGAAATTGTTGGATTAAGAAAGACAGAGCAGAAGGCAAGGTATATGTTCTCCCAACTTCTCAATCCTCTCAAGTTCTGCAACTCAAGGCATTGAATTTTGTTCTTTTATGCGCTGTTTTATATTTCTCAATATTTTAATAAAAGCACTTTTTTTCTGGATCTCTCAACGCCTAAGTTCACTTGTGTTATGCTATTACATGATATATACCCAGATAAAGACATGTTCATCATCTATCGCATAATACATTTATTAGTTCTTCTAAATGCATAATCACATCAAAGTTGTGATCAATGGACGTAAAGCTTGAGACTGAAAAGGCACAATGAAGCTTTCAATTGGTTTTAATAACTTTTCACCTCGGTCTAATATATTTGCAGTTTAATAATTTCTATTTTGTTTTTTAAAACTGTAGATTTATCATAACCTAAACAACAAGATTACATAGTTCATATAAAAGTAACCATTCATTGGTTTTTTCTTGTCTGAGTTCTTCTCAATGGGATTGCTCATTATAACCTCCATTTCTTGTTCGCATGCAACATCACAAATCATAATTGCTTTTATCAAACTTATAAGCGATAACAGCAGATGCACAGCATAATTTGGGACAGAGATTCAGAATATTAGACTGTACATGGTTCGAAATAGACATAAGCATATTGCATGATTGAGGGGACAGAATTCGTTGTCGATGGCCAGTTTCTGGCTAAGAGTTCTTTATGCAATGACAAGTTGGAAAGTAGAGGCAGTCTTGGCAAATAAATGGGAAACACATATTTTTTAAAGTTTTATTAATTTTTTAAATGTTAAAAATAAGTAGAAGCTTTCACTCTTATATAATGAATTTTATTCGATCCAATACCAAGTCTTTGTTGATGACCTAATTTGATGGCGTGGAGACAGTTATGAAATACTTAATTTTTTTTGACTTGGAAGGGCAGGTCAAGGTAAGGACGAGTAACCGACATTTAGGGTTTTTATTTTCTATATATACATTTGGTATCGCATTGAATTTTGGGTTTAAAGATTTATTTTTCAATAAAATAATGTAGTTTATAGATTATATGAAATACATGTGGTTATTTAATCTTATGATTTAGAATAATTTTTTTTTTTTTTTTTAAGAATTTTAAAGTTTTAATTATTAAGGTATTTGTTTTTAATGTAGATTTAAATTTGTGTAAAAATAAATCTTAATGTGATGATGCTGCATTGTTATCTTGATTTTTTTCTTTAAAAAAAATATTTTATATCAGCTTTTTATTGGTGTTTTGTCATGAACCTAGGGTATGCAATCGTAAAATTTAATAATGTTTTTAACGGTGCATTTTTTTTTAGGAAAATTTTATTGTAGATGAATTTTAGTTGCAAAATATTTGAGGTGGAAGAAAGTATTTAAAAATGAATTAGAAGAGTATATCATATTGTTCCAAAATATAAATCCTATTATCCCAAAATATAAATCCTGTTATATATTCCACATCATTTGAAGATAAATAAATTTAGTGAAAGAATGTGTAGATAATATCTTTGCATAAATTGCACTAAGCATGTTATCGAGTCAAACATTCTGCGTTGAACATTATAATGTATAATAAAAAGATGGAAAATTATCCTTAGAAGATAGAAAATGGAGGGAATCATATTGACCATAGATGATGAAAGGCACTCATGGAATGATTATGTAGAACATATATGAGATATTGCTATGGGTAGCTCTCGCTTGAGGAATGACTATAAAATAACAATACCAGTAATCATCAATGAATGTGAAATACACTTCAAAAGTTTACAAGCATAGATAACCAATGTTGTGGATATAATGAGATAATTCAATTGTGGGTTCATATCTAACCCTTCCTTTCATCCAATTATTGTTGTAAGATTTCAAGATGGGTGTAAAAAAACCTAACTACACTTTTAGGCTTTTTTTCTTTGTTATACTATCACCTAGACTATGCTCTTACTAATGTAATTTCTAGAAATAAGTTACTAAGATTTCCCTATAAAATTTGCAGACATCTCTTAGAGGATGATGCTTAAGTTTTGCATGGCTTTAAAAATACCTCCATTCGTCCCAAATTAGACCTATGAGAGGTTTATTGTCTTCATGCTTTTCATCTGACATGTCGTATTTGTCAATGTGAAAGAGGAATGGTTGAATACTTGTTTCTCATTGGTGAGCGCTTGCTAATTCTCACATGTATGAATGACAACTTTCGGTTATTTTACTACCTAAACTAGTTACGATACAAGGTTAAAATTATATAGTCTATTTAGATGTATTTGGCATCTAAGATCACATTTTATTGAGACATAATAATCTACATCTAGACACCAACATTTTTTTCATGACAAAACACTGCTAAACTTATCAAAGAAGTTTTCAATAAGAAGGTTTATCAATAATAAAAAACTTGGATTGATGGATAAGGATGACCATCAAATTCCAAGGTTTCTTGAATATGGAATGGTTGGAACATGGCCTTTGCAACCCTCCAATAGAGGCATTTGGAAAGAATTTTGGATTAAACAATGACCATTGTTGGTAGCCTCTAGTGATTGTAAATATGGTTGGTGTTTATATGTAGATTTATAAATTCATTTAAAATTTGTTTTCTACTTGGATGCATTCCTAGGGATCCTTCTGTAACAAGAAATTTTTCAGTGGTAAATACAACCCCCTTAGTCACATGTTTTGATGACTTCTAAGAACATGTGAATACCATCTCTAACTTAAAGGAATCTAGTCCTATCCTAATGAGAAATGCCTAATTTCACTGGTTATCTGTATTGTTTGATATAAGAGGGTATCTATGCATGGACATCTGCTGTTCAGGTGGTACTTTAATATTATTGGTATTGTATGGTTTATGATGTGTTTTACCTCCATTCATAACGTTACAACAATTTTTATGTGTTTTAAGAAGAAGAAAAAGAAGTAATAATGTGGAACAAAATTCCATCTAGGTATTAAGGGAGAGGATAGGAAAGTAAATAATGTGGAACAAAATTCCATCTAGGTATTAAGGGAGAGGATAGGAAAGTAATTTTTATTTTTATATTTCAGTTAATTTTTGTTCCAGATTATATTGTCAATGTTGCATAAATGCTTATTCCTGCCAGTATACTTTCTGAACATATCAGGTACATTCTGTTTAAATTAATTTGTTCTTTCTTTTTTTCCCTTTATAATTAAGCTTTCCATAACCATGCATGTCCATTCACCAATTCAAATTCTTAATAACATCAAATCTCTTTGTAGCACAGCTGGAATGGAAGTCAGTGGAACCAACAACATAAAGTTATCTATGAAATACATGAAGAAGAAAAGTTTTTTTTTTTGGTGCTAGGGTTAATGAAATTGCTGGATTAAGAAAGACAGAGCAGAAGGCAAGGTATATGTTCTCCCAACTTCTCAATCCTCTCAAGTTCTGCAACTCAAGGCATTGAATTTTGTTTCTATATTTATCAATATTTTAATAAAAACACTTTTTTTTCTGGATCTCTCAACGCCTAAGTTCACTTGTGTTATGCTATTACATGATATATACCCAGATAAAGACATGTTCATCATCTATCGCATAATACATTTATTAGTTCTTCTAAATGCATAATCACATCAAAGTTGTGATCAATGGACGTAAAGCTTGAGACTGAAAAGGCACAATGAAGCTTTCAATTGGTTTTAATAACTTTTCACCTCGGTCTAATATATTTGCAGTTTACTAATTTCTATTTTGTTTTTTAAAACTGTAGATTTATCATAACCTAAACAACAAGATTACATAGTTCATATAAAAGTAACCATTCATTGGTTTTTTCTTGTCTGAGTTCTTCTCAATGGGATTGCTCATTATAACCTCCATTTCTTGTTCGCATGCAACATCACAAATCATAATTGCTTTTATCAAACTTATAAGCGATAACAACATATGCACAAGCATAATTTGGGACGAGAGATTCGTAATATTAGACTCGTACATGGTTCGAAATAGACATAAGCATATTGCATGATTGAGGGGACAGAATTCGTTGTCGATGGCCAGTTTCTGGCTAAGAGTTCTTTATGCAATGACAAGTTGGAAAGTAGAGGCAGTCTTGGCAAATAAATGGGAAACACATATTTTTTAAAGTTTTATTAATTTTTTAAATGTTAAAAATAAGTAGAAGCTTTCACTCTTATATAATGAATTTTATTCGATCCAATACCAAGTCTTTGTTGATGACCTAATTTGATGGCGTGGAGACAGTTATGAAATACTTAATTTTTTTTGACTTGGAAGGGCAGGTCAAGGTAAGGACGAGTAACCGACATTTAGGGTTTTTATTTTCTATATATACATTTGGTATCGCATTGAATTTTGGGTTTAAAGATTTATTTTTCAATAAAATAATGTAGTTTATAGATTATATGAAATACATGTGGTTATTTAATCTTATGATTTAGAATAATTTTTTTTATTTTTTTAAGAATTTTAAAGTTTTAATTATTAAGGTATTTGTTTATGAAGATTTAAATTTGTGTAAAAATAAATCTTAATGTGATGATGCTGCATTGTTATCTTGATTTTTTTCTTTAAAAAAAATCTTTTATATCAGCTTTTTATTGGTGTTTTGTCATGAACCTAGGGTATGCAACCGTAAAATTTAATAATGTTTTTAACGGTGCATTTTTTTTTAGGAAAATTTTATTGTAGATGAATTTTAGTTGCAAAATATTTGAGGTGGAAGAAAGTATTTAAAAATGAATTAGAAGAGTATATCATATTGTTCCAAAATATAAATCCTATTATCCCAAAATATAAATCCTGTTATATATTCCACATCATTTGAAGATAAATAAATTTAGTGAAAGAATGTGTAGATAATGTCTTTGCATAAATTGCACTAAGCATGTTATCGAGTCAAACATTCTGCGTTGAACATTATAATGTATAATAAAAAGATGGAAAATTATCCTTAGAAGATAGAAAATGGAGGGAATCATATTGACCATAGATGATGAAAGGCACTCATGGAATGATTATGTAGAACATATCTGAGATATTGCTATGGGTAGCTCTCGCTTGAGGAATGACTATACAATAACAATACCAGTAATCATCAATGAATGTGAAATACACTTCAGAAGTTTACAAGCATAGATAACCAATGTTGTGGATATAATGAGATAATTCAATTGTGGGTTCATATCTAACCCTTCCTTTCATCCAATTATTGTTGTAAGATTTCAAGATGGGTGTAAAAAAACCTAACTACACTTTTAGGCTCTTTTTTTTTGTTATACTATCACCTAGACTATGCTCTTACTAATGTAATTTCTAGAAATAAGTTACTAAGATTTCCCTATAAAATTTGCAGACATCTCTTAGAGGATGATGCTTAAGTTTTGCATGGCTTTAAAAATACCTCCATTCGTCCCAAATTAGACCTATGAGAGGTTTATTGTCTGCATGCTTTTCATCTGACATGTCGTATTTGTCAATGTGAAAGAGGAATGGTTGAATACTTGTTTCTCATTGGTGAGCGCTTGCTAATTCTCACATGTATGAATGACAACTTTTGGTTGTTTTACTACCTAAAGTAGTTACGATACAAGGTTAAAATTATATAGTCTATTTAGATGTATTTGGCATCTAAGATCACATTTTATTGAGACATAATAATCTACATCTAGACACCAACATTTTTTTCATGACAAAACACTGCTAAACTTATAAAAGAAGTTTTCAATAAGAAGGTTTATCAATAATAAAAAACTTGGATTGATGGATAAGGATGACCATAAAATTCCAAGGTTTCTTGAATATGGAATGGTTGGAACATGGCCTTTGCAACCCTCCAATAGAGGCATTTGGAAAGACTTTTGGATTAAACAATGACCATTGTTGGTAGCCTCTAGTGATTGTAAATATGGTTGGTGTTTATATGTAGATTTATAAATTCATTTAAAATTTGTTTTCTACTTGGATGCATTCCTAGGGATCCTTCTGTAACAAGGAATTTTTCAGTGGTAAAGACAACCCCCTTAGTCACATGTTTTGATGACTGGTAAGAACATGTGAATACCATCTCTAACTTAAAGGAATCTAGTCCTATCCTAATGAGAAATGCCTAATTTCACTGGTTATCTGTATTGTTTGATATAAGAGGGTATCTATGCATGGACATCTGCTGTTCAGGTGGTACTTTAATATTATTGGTATTGTATGGTTTATGATGTGTTTTACCTCCATTCATAACGTTACAACAATTTTTATGTGTTTTAAGAAGAAGAAAAAGAAGTAATAATGTGGAACAAAATTCCATCTAGGTATTAAGGGAGAGGATAGGAAAGTAAATAATGTGGAACAAAATTCCATCTAGGTATTAAGGGAGAGGATAGGAAAGTAATTTTTATTTTTATATTTCAGTTAATTTTTGTTCCAGATTATATTGTCAATGTTGCATAAATGTTTATTCCTGCCAGTATACTTTCTGAACATATCGGGTACATTCTGTTTAAATTAATTTGATCTTTCTTTTTTTCCTTTATAATTAAGCTTTCCATAACCATGCATGTCCATTCACCAATTCAAATTCTTAATAACATCAAATCTCTTTGTAGCACAGCTGGAATGGAAGTCAGTGGAACCAACAACATAAAGTTATCTATGAAATACATGAAGAAGAAAAGTTTTTTTTTTTGGTGCTAGGGTTAATGAAATTGTTGGATTAAGAAAGACAGAGCAGGGAAGGCAAGGTATATGTTCTCCCAACTTCTCAATCCTCTCAAGTTCTGCAACTCAAGGCATTGAATTTTGTTCTTTTATGCGCTGTTTTATATTTCTCAATATTTTAATAAAAGCACTTTTTTTCTGGATCTCTCAACGCCTAAGTTCACTTATGTTATGCTATTACATGATATATACCCAGATAAAGACATGTTCATCATCTATCGTTGAATACATTTATTAGTTCTTCTAAATGCATAATCACATCAAAGTTGTGATCAATGGACGTAAAGCTTGAGACTGAAAAGGCACAATGAAGCTTTCAATTGGTTTTAATAACTTTTCACCTCGGTCTAATATATTTGCAATTTACTAATTTCTATTTTGTTTTTTAAAACTGTAGATTTATCATAACCTAAACAGCAAGATTACATAGTTCATATAAAAGTAACCATTCATTGGTTTTTTCTTTTCTGAGTTCTTCTCAATGGGATTGCTCATTATAACCTCCATTTCTTGTTCGCATGCAACATCACAAATCATAATTGCTTTTATCAAACTTATAAGCGATAACAACATATGCACAGCATAATTTGGGACAGAGATTCAGAATATTAGACTGTACATGGTTCGAAATAGAAATAAGCATATTGCATGATTGAGGGGACAGAATTCGTTGTCGATGGCCAGTTTCTGGCTAAGAGTTCTTTATGCAATGACAAGTTGGAAAGTAGAAGCAGTCTTGGCAAATAAATGGGAAACACATATTTTTTAAAGTTTTATTAATTTTTTAAATGTTAAAAATAAGTAGAAGCTTTCACTCTTATATAATGAATTTTATTCGATCCAATACCAAGTCTTTGTTGATGACCTAATTTGATGGCGTGGAGACAGTTATGAAATACTTAATTTTTTTTGACTTGGAAGGGCAGGTCAAGGTAAGGACGAGTAACCGACATTTAGGGTTTTTATTTTCTATATATACATTTGGTATCGCATTGAATTTTGGGTTTAAAGATTTATTTTTCAATAAAATAATGTAGTTTATAGATTATATGAAATACATGTGGTTATTTAATCTTATGATTTAGAATAATTTTTTTTTTTTTTTTTAAGAATTTTAAAGTTTTAATTATTAAGGTATTTGTTTTTAATGTAGATTTAAATTTGTGTAAAAATAAATCTTAATGTGATGATGCTGCATTGTTATCTTGATTTTTTTCTTTAAAAAAAATCTTTTATATCAGCTTTTTATTGGTGTTTTGTCATGAACCTAGGGTATGCAACCGTAAAATTTAATAATGTTTTTAACGGTGCATTTTTTTTTAGGAAAATTTTATTGTAGATGAATTTTAGTTGCAAAATATTTGAGGTGGAAGAAAGTATTTAAAAATGAATTAGAAGAGTATATCATATTGTTCCAAAATATAAATCCTATTATCCCAAAATATAAATCCTGTTATATATTCCACATCATTTGAAGATAAATAAATTTAGTGAAAGAATGTGTAGATAATGTCTCTGCATAAATTGCACTAAGCATGTTATCGAGTCAAACATTCTGCGTTGAACATTATAATGTATAATAAAAAGATGGAAAATTATCCTTAGAAGATAGAAAATGGAGGGAATCATATTGACCATAGATGATGAAAGGCACTCATGGAATGATTATGTAGAACATATATGAGATATTGCTATGGGTAGCTCTCGCTTGAGGAATGACTATAAAATAACAATACCAGTAATCATCAATGAATGTGAAATACACTTCAGAAGTTTACAAGCATAGATAACCAATGTTGTGGATATAATGAGATAATTCAATTGTGGGTTCATATCTAACCCTTCCTTTCATCCAATTATTGTTGTAAGATTTCAAGATGGGTGTAAAAAAACCTAACTACACTTTTAGGCTTTTTTTTTTTGTTATACTATCACCTAGACTATGCTCTTACTAATGTAATTTCTAGAAATAAGTTACTAAGATTTCCCTATAAAATTTGCAGACATCTCTTAGAGGATGATGCTTAAGTTTTGCATGGATTTAAAAATACCTCCATTCGTCCCAAATTAGACCTATGAGAGGTTTATTGTCTGCATGCTTTTCATCTGACATGTCGTATTTGTCAATGTGAAAGAGGAATGGTTGAATACTTGTTTCTCATTAGTGAGTGCTTGCTACTTCTCACATGTATGAATGACAACTTTCGGTTGTTTTACTACCTAAACTAGTTACGATACAAGGTTAAAATTATATAGTCTATTTAGATGTATTTGGCATCTAAGATCACATTTTATTGAGACATAATAATCTACATCTAGACACCAACATTTTTTTCATGACAAAACACTGCTAAACTTATCAAAGAAGTTTTCAATAAGAAGGTTTATCAATAATAAAAAACTTGGATTGATGGATAAGGATGACCATAAAATTCCAAGGTTTCTTGAATATGGAATGGTTGGAACATGGCCTTTGCAACCCTCCAATAGAGGCATTTGGAAAGACTTTTTGATTAAACAATGACCATTGTTGGTAGCCTCTAGTGATTGTAAATATGGTTGGTGTTTATATGTAGATTTATAAATTCATTTAAAATTTGTTTTCTACTTGGATGCATTCCTAGGGATCCTTATGTAACAAGGAATTTTTCAGTGGTAAAGACAACCCCCTTAGTCACATGTTTTGATGACTGTAAGAACATGTGAATACCATCTCTAACTTAAAGGAATCTAGTCCTATCCTAATGAGAAATGCCTAATTTCACTGGTTATCTGTATTGTTTGATATAAGAGGGTATCTATGCATGGACATCTGCTGTTCAGGTGGTACTTTAATATTATTGGTATTGTATGGTTTATGATGTGTTTTACCTCCATTCATAACGTTACAACAATTTTTATGTGTTTTAAGAAGAAGAAAAAGAAGTAATAATGTGGAACAAAATTCCATCTAGGTATTAAGGGAGAGGATAGGAAAGTAAATAATGTGGAACAAAATTCCATCTAGGTATTAAGGGAGAGGATAGGAAAGTAATTTTTATTTTTATATTTCAGTTAATTTTTGTTCCAGATTATATTGTCAATGTTGCATAAATGTTTATTCCTGCCAGTATACTTTCTGAACATATCGGGTACATTCTGTTTAAATTAATTTGTTCTTTCTTTTTTTCCTTTATAATTAAGCTTTCCATAACCATGCATGTCCATTCACCAATTCAAATTCTTAATAACATCAAATCTCTTTGTAGCACAGCTGGAATGGAAGTCAGTGGAACCAACAACATAAAGTTATCTATGAAATACATGAAGAAGAAAAGTTTTTTTTTTTGTGCTAGGGTTAATGAAATTGCTTTGGATTAAGAAAGACAGAGCAGAAGGCAAGGTATATGTTCTCCCAACTTCTCAATCCTCTCAAGTTCTGCAACTCAAGGCATTGAATTTTGTTCTTTTATGCGCTGTTTTATATTTCTCAATATTTTAATAAAAGCACTTTTTTTCTGGATCTCTCAACGCCTAAGTTCACTTGTGTTATGCTATTACATGATATATACCCAGATAAAGACATGTTCATCATCTATCGCATAATACATTTATTAGTTCTTCTAAATGCATAATCACATCAAAGTTGTGATCAATGGACGTAAAGCTTGAGACTGAAAAGGCACAATGAAGCTTTCAATTGGTTTTAATAACTTTTCACCTCGGTCTAATATATTTGCAGTTTACTAATTTCTATTTTGTTTTTTAAAACTGTAGATTTATCATAACATAAACAACAAGATTACATAGTTCATATAAAAGTAACCATTCATTGGTTTTTTCTTGTCTGAGTTCTTCTCAATGGGATTGCTCATTATAACCTCCATTTCTTGTTCGCATGCAACATCACAAATCATAATTGCTTTTATCAAACTTATAAGCGATAACAACATATGCACAACATAATTTGGGACATAGATTCAGAATATTAGACTGTACATGGTTCGAAATAGACATAAGCATATTGCATGATTGAGGGGACAGAATTCGTTGTCGATGGCCAGTTTCTGGCTAAGAGTTCTTTATGCAATGACAAGTTGGAAAGTAGAAGCAGTCTTGGCAAATAAATGGGAAACACATATTTTTTAAAGTTTTATTAATTTTTTATATGTTAAAAGTAAGTAGAATCTTTGACTCTTATATAATGAATTTTATTCGATCCAATACCAAGTCTTTGTTGATGACCTAATTTGATGGCGTGGAGACAGTTATGAAATACTTAATTTTTTTTGACTTGGAAGGGCAGGTCAAGGTAAGGACGAGTAACCGACATTTAGGGTTTTTATTTTCTATATATACATTTGGTATCGCATTGAATTTTGGGTTTAAAGATTTATTTTTCAATAAAATAATGTAGTTTATAGATTATATGAAATACATGTGGTTATTTAATCTTATGATTTAGAATAATTTTTTTTTTTTTTTTTTAAGAATTTTAAAGTTTTAATTATTAAGGTATTTGTTTTTAATGTAGATTTAAATTTGTGTAAAAATAAATCTTAATGTGATGATGCTGCATTGTTATCTTGATTTTTTTCTTTAAAAAAAATCTTTTATATAAGCTTTTTATTGGTGTTTTGTCATGAACCTAGGGTATGCAACCGTAAAATTTAATAATGTTTTTAACGGTGCATTTTTTTTAGGAAAATTTTATTGTAGATGAATTTTAGTTGCAAAATATTTGAGGTGGAAGAAAGTATTTAAAAATGAATTAGAAGAGTATATCATATTGTTCCAAAATATAAATCCTATTATCCCAAAATATAAATCCTGTTATATATTCCACATCATTTGAAGATAAATAAATTTAGTGAAAGAATGTTTAGATAATGTCTTTGCATAAATTGCACTAAGCATGTTATCGAGTCAAACATTCTGCGTTGAACATTATAATGTATAATAAAAAGATGGAAAATTATCCTTAGAAGATAGAAAATGGAGGGAATCATATTGACCATAGATGATGAAAGGCACTCATGGAATGATTATGTAGAACATATATGAGATATTGCTATGGGTAGCTCTCGCTTGAGGAATGACTATAAAATAACAATACCAGTAATCATCAATGAATGTGAAATACACTTCAGAAGTTTACAAGCATAGATAACCAATGTTGTGGATATAATGAGATAATTCAATTGTGGGTTCATATCTAACCCTTCCTTTCATCCAATTATTGTTGTAAGATTTCAAGATGGGTGTAAAAAAACCTAACTACACTTTTAGGCTTTTTTTTTTTGTTATACTATCACCTAGACTATGCTCTTACTAATGTAATTTCTAGAAATAAGTTACTAAGATTTCCCTATAAAATTTGCGGACATCTCTTAGAGGATGATGCTTAAGTTTTGCATGGCTTTAAAAATACCTCCATTCGTCCCAAATTAGACCTATGAGAGGTTTATTGTCTGCATGATTTTCATCTGACATGTCGTATTTGTCAATGTGAAAGAGGAATGGTTGAATACTTGTTTCTCATTGGTGAGCGCTTGCTAATTTTCACATGTATGAATGACAAATTTCGGTTATTTTACTACCTAAACTAGTTACGATACAAGGTTAAAATTATATAGTCTATTTAGATGTATTTGGCATCTAAGATCACATTTTATTGAGACATAATAATCTACATCTAGACACCAACATTTTTTTCATGACAAAACACTGCTAAACTTATCAAAGAAGTTTTCAATAAGAAGGTTTATCAATAATAAAAAACTTGGATTGATGGATAAGGATGACCATAAAATTCCAAGGTTTCTTGAATATGGAATGGTTGGAACATGGCCTTTGCAACCCTCCAATAGAGGCATTTGGAAAGACTTTTGGATTAAACAATGACCATTGTTGGTAGCCTCTAGTGATTGTAAATATGGTTGGTGTTTATATGTAGATTTATAAATTCATTTAAAATTTGTTTTCTACTTGGATGCATTCCTAGGGATCAAGGATATCAAAGGGCATGGTTGGGGATATGCTCATTGTGTTTCTCATTATCCTTATTTGTGCAAGATATAGAGGGGATTCCTAGGCATCCCCTTGAGGGAGGAGGGAGGTTTAGGTATCCCTTGTATCTGTCCCCATAAATCTAAAAGCTATTTAATTAAACTCAACATTTTCCAAAAAAACAAATAATAATAGTAGAGACAATGCAAGTTTATGTGCAAATGATTACTTTTTTAGAGAGTGCCAATTAGGAGCGACTTGCTCCTCAAGAGCAAGCCTCACCTTTTATTATTTTAGATCTTTGAAGAAGAGTGGGGAATGATTGTTGAAGTAAAAGCAAGAAGTGAGTGTAAGGAGTGAGCCTCTACTTTTTGGTTCTAGATCTTTGGGGAAATTTAAAAAATGAAGTATTCTTATGAGGAAAAGCTAGGTAGCATGAGAGAAAAGTCATTTTTGAAATTTCTAACTAGAAATAAAAATTTCCTAATTGGAATTATGGATATCTTATTTAGAGAAAGGAGGAAGAGTGAGTATACAACAAACCTTATCGAGGTAGTAGACATCATCATAAGTAATTATTAAGGATAATATGGTTGAGCATGACATAATGGTTCTTATAAAGTAAATATTTTATCTCGAAGTTCCATGGATACTAGCCACATTTTTTAGAAATTTAAAACTTAATCAAGTGGAAGCAGGGGTTGAATTCAAATTACTCCATATTTTTAATTTTCAAATGATTTTTATCTCATCATCTTGTTTGGAAACTAGGAATAAAATAATGGGTGTTGGACCATGGTTAGAACTTATATTTTAAAATTTGGGGTTTCATAAGCAACATAATAAGGAAGTTAGTATGGAGGATATCCATAGAAATTTAGGGTTTTTAGGGCAACATAAACAAATAATTATAATGAAGATATTTTTTAGCTCAGGAAAGGTACTTATTATTCAATAAAGATTAGAAGATATATAAGCTATAATTTAGTCGCTACAAGAAGATAAAGAACAAAGGGCTAAAGAAGGTAGAGAACATAGATCTAAAGGTATAACATAGAGAAATGTGAAAAGAACAAGATGTATGGTCATCTCCAGAGAAGAGATATCTAGTTGTCATTAAGAAAACAAAGATACTTAGCCATTAGAAGGTGCAAGTTGCTTAGCCATTTGGCCACCATTATAAGGTACAAGTTGCCTAGTCATTCAAACACCATTAAAAGTTACAAGAGTAACTGACCATTTAGCCACCATTAGAATAAGCAAGTTGCTTGGTTATTCGGTCATCATCAAAATATTAGGAAGACATTTGACCTCCAGTGAAGAAAATATCAAGAGACATTTGGTCTCTTCCAGCAAAGAGAAGACCATGAATACATTTGGCCTCTAGTGAAGAAAAACCAAGAGACATTTGTCCTCCTCCAACAAAGAGAAGACCAAGAAGACATTTGATCTCTAGTGAAGAAAAGATTAGAAGATGTTCAACCTCTTCCAACAAAGAGAAGACTAGGAAACATCTAGCATCTAGCAAAGAGAAGACCAAGAGATGTTTGTCCTCTAGCAAAGAGAATATTGGGAGATGTTCAACCTCTAGCAAAGAGAAGACTAGGAGATATTTGGCCTCCAACAAAGCCTAACGAAGAGAAGTTTGGGAGATGTTTAACCTCAAATGAAGAGAAAGACATTCAAAGCTCTCACAACAAGTAATAATCTAATTTCATCAAGATAAAGGCATTCAAGACCCTTACAACAAGTAATTATTGGCCTTCAAGGAGAGATAAATATTTGAGACGAGTAGTGGAAAGAGCATTCAAGGAGAGACAAGTATTTGAGATGAGTAGTGGAAAAAACATCGAAGGAAAGACAAGAATTCAAGGTGAGGTAGTGGAAAGAGCATTCGAGGTAGGACAGTGGAAAGAGTGAGCAACATTCAAGGTGAGATAGTCAAAGTCATTGAGAAGAAGCATGTGGTGGTAACGCTTCTTTCACAATAGCAGAATCAAAGTTGAGAGGCTTAGGTAACATTATTTAATGGTACATTCTATTTCCATATCATAGTGGAGATTTGAAGGGAAATAGATGTGAATTTGACTTTTTGAAAACCCAGAGAGAGTAATAAGGGTTAAGTATTATTAAGGTTTTAAAAAAAATTAATCTTAATTTGAATTTATGATTTTTATGGAGTGATAAGGTTTGAAGAGTTTAATTTTTTCAAAGGTTGAAGACTAGGAAAAATTAAAGTATTGATTGAATTTAAAAGGGTTTTTAAGATTTTTGAAATTTTTAGAGAGTGGAGCTATTTTTAAGCTTTTGAAGATTGTTTACATTTTTTGAAAGAAGTTTTTAGCTTGAAGTAATTTAAGAAATTTAAAGTTCTTTTTTTTTTTTGAAAATTTTGAAATTTGAAATTTAGCAAATTTTATATACTTGGGAGTTAAAAAGTTTTCAACATTAAAGGATTAGAAATTTTAAAATTTGTAAATTTTATATTTGAGTTACTAATTTTTTAATTAGGGAGATAAAAGGATTACTGCTTCAAAGGAAATTAAAAATATCAATTTGAATAATTATGGAAGAAATTATTAGAAAGGCATTAAGTGAGGACAATGAAGAAATGGTGAACAAGCTTAAGTTTTATTCTCAAAACTTATTAAATGATTTTGATAGAAAGAAGAAAATGACAAATGGTTAAATAGAAAATTATTATTATTTCTTAAAGATGCAAAAGATGAAAAATTCACAACTCTTATAAGCTATCTTCATGAAATATTTTTAGAACATGGTAGAATTCATAAAGCACCATTATAAATTTCCTCAGAAGAATGCTTAATGATGTATTTGCCATTACTCACCTTTGAGATATTTTAATAAAAAGGTCAAAAAGAAGAAAAATGGTAATGATGACTCATATAACTTGAATAAAGTGTATGTCAACTTCAACAAGGAATCATTTAAATAAAGATTGTATTATTATGATGATTTACTAACTCAATGTTTAGAAGACATATCATCAGGTACATAAAAATTTAAGATGAAGAAGAGAAGAAGCAAGAAGAACAAGAGAGGAAAGCACACAAGGAAGGCTAATGGAAAACCTGGATCCAAAGCCAAAGAAGAATCATATACTGAAGATTTAGATAAAGAATTGAAAGAGGTAGATTAAAGTTGAATATGAATCTTAGATAGAGGTTCATGGACAATGCAAGATCACTTGAAGATTGAAGATAAATATGAATACTAAAGTATTCAATAAGCAAATAATATAATACAAGGGGGTGTTGAGGAATATTACATTATTTAGTACATGCTAATGTAGCCCCATGGTACCTTTATGGTACAATTGTAAATATGTAATAGATTAGTTTTGAGTCTATAATTTAGAAGTTTGATTTATATTTTCCCTTTTATGTGAGTGTCAATATGCAAGAAATGCATGTGCCATGTGTATAAATTCACAAGTGTCATGTAAGAGTGCAATTTGTAAAAATATACAAGTATCATGTAAGTTAGAGTGCAAGTGTAGATTGAGAGAATGTGCACAAGTATCATGTATGTAAAATTACAAATATGTAATGTGAGGATGTGCACAAGTGTCTTAGGTTAGGAGTGCATTGTAACGACCCTACTTGGTAGGACTCATTATTGAAAATGAATTATGTATTGGTGTGGACATCTAATGCATACCTTTATTTTATATGTCAATATGATTGGGTAATTGCACTTTATGCTTTGATTCTACTCTTGTAATATGGTATTGCTAATGTGTTTGTGGTTGTAGGACCAGATGATCTTATTGATTGAATAACAAGGATAACCACCTAAGTTGAGATAAAATTTGGGAAATTATGGTGATGACTTGCTCATCGACATCTTAGGGTAGAAAAATACCCTTCATATATGCATTACATTATGCTTATTTCATGTTTACACCATTGGATTGGGAAGTTTCTTGTGCAATGAGTCTCCTTAATAGGTTGGCAATAACAATAGACACTTAAAAGGACCACCTACTTAAGGATAAAATAATGGTGTGTAATAATATTAGTGTAAATGACATGTATGCTTGTGTGCGGTATGCATAGATTTATGGATGAGAACTATTAAAGTATTAATTTGTTGGTAACCTTAATACTTTAGAATATTAGTATCAATAATATTAATTTTAATATTAGCAATTGAAACTACTAAATTAAATTATCAAATTAATTCTTGAGGATGCTTTAATAATTGCTATATTTTTCCTAATATTAAAACATTAAGGAATATTGCATTATGGGTTTGAAAAGCATTAAAAAATAATAATCCATGCTTTATTAATCCCCATAAGTGTTTTAACATTGGTAACATTCTAGAAATAATGTTATGAGTTGAAGGTGGAAAACTCGAGTGAAGCTCATGGGAAGAACATTAGGTTCTTGGAGAACCACCTCAAGCTATTTATAGGGTGTCTTAGATGAGTTTTGGGACATCTTTTGGAGGTAAAAAGAAGGAATTAGGAGTTAGAAGGGAAGCACATGCATTAGAGGAATTAACTAGGACAAGCATAGAGATGTAAGCACCATAGGTGTTGAAGCTTTCCTCTATTGAGGGATGCTATCATATGTGTTGTTTCATATTGCTCTTTGGTTATATGTTGGTTGTGTTTTAGCACTTCCTCCTTTGATTTATTGAATTCTTTTTAAAAGCTTGCTTTTGAGATTACTTGGCGAGATTGTCTTGGTTTGCATTTAGCCTTACTATTGTTGGTGCAACCTCATGTTTACTCGGTATGCTTGATGTGTTGCTATCTGAAGCAATGAATACCATATTAATGCCAAGATTTTAGGTTACTTTCGAGTGCAAGAATTTGTCTAGATTCATGTATAGTATCTCAGGCACCTTCTAGTAGGTTCTTCTTGCTTCTTGAGACTTTACGTTGAGGTGGGGGTTATTAAAACCCAATAATTATGTGTATTTATTTGTTGAGCATTCTTTTATTTAGCCATTAATGGAGATACTGCATGTAATGTTGGTCCCAGTTGCCCAAAAATATTATTTTGCTTTTACTAAGATCTGGTTTGGTTTTACTGCATGTAATGTTAAGCTATGTTTAGCTTTTGCATGTTGGTTTCTATTTGAGTATATTTCCTTGTAATTCATACTTGGGAGGAATGCATGGAAGGTCATGGATGCATATTTTATGGTTTGATTACTCATTAGAACCCAAGAATACCTTTTATCTAGAAAATGAAATACATAGGCATGAATGCATTAAGCAATGAAATACATAGGCATGAATGAATTAAGCAATGATATGTAGGCATGAATGTATTAAGCAAAAGAATATGTAGTTATGAATGCTTTAAGTATATGGAGGGTGTAGGCATGGATGTAAATGGAATGAGTAAGCTTGAATGCTCTAAATGAAAAACATAGATTGTTATAGGGAAAGAAGCCTTATTTTAAAAATTACAATAGGGTAGTAAGGAGTGTTCTTTTTGGTAATAATGTTGGTTTCCAAAAATAAGATATAAAACTATTAAGTTGTTCTTCTTCATGTTGATGTTTCTTAATAAAATGCTAGTAGAGAAAAGTTGGTTTTTCTATTTGATAGTGTTTCTCTTATGGAAAAGCTAGTAGAGAAGAGCTATGATTTTTCTACTTGTTGCTCGAATTTGGGAAAAGGATTTTGGTAGAAGGAATAATAATTATAATGGACTCTTGAGACTTGAGTATGTAAGGGGGCCATTATAGAGAGAAGTATGGGATTCTCTCCTTGTTACTATAGTTTTTTTGCTTGCATCTTATTTTGGAAGCATGTTACAATTTTGGTTTGAAATTATAATGGACTCCTGATACTTGAGTAGGTAAGGGGGCCATTATAGAGAGAAGTATGGGATTTTCTCTTTGTTGCTATAGTTTGTTTGCTTGCATCTTATTTTGGAAGCATGTTATAATTTTAGTTTGAAATTATAATGGATTCTTGAGACTTGAGTAGGTAAGGGGGCCATTATACAAAGAAGTATACGATTCTCTCCTTGTTGCTATAGGTTATTTGCTTGCATCTTATTTTGAAAGCATGTTATAATTTTGGTTTGAAATTATAATGAACTTTTGAGACTTGAGTATGTAAGGGGGACATTATAGAGAGAAGGATGAGATTCTCTCATCGGATGTTTTCTTTATTTTAAAAATATGTATTGTGCATGTTTTCTTGTAAATATATAGAGCATGTTAAGTTGCATTACATCATGAGTTGTCCTAATCCCTAAGTGTTCCTCAAGATCATGGTAAATTCCTAGCATGACGAGGATCATAGAAAGAAGATGGTGTAAATACCACTTAGATAGAATGGCTTTGAAGCACTTTGGAATGAAAAATGGATATGTAAATGAGTATTTGCTTTGTATGGTTTAAAATAAATATTCCAATGATATTTAGAAAATGGTAATTTTTGTAAAAGAAAATAGTTTGAAGGATTTTATGAAATATGATAGTTATCATGCCAATGTGTTCTTATTGCTATTAGAAAAAAAATGTTCTTGTGATCTATATTTAATAGGATAATTTATAAAAATCTCTAAGTATAAATTTATAGCATTTATGAATTTTGGATTAGTGTTCTATTGAGATGCCTTCTTTTACATTGATTTATATTAGCACTTAAATCAATTTAACTTTGTATTTTATAGATTTATATTGAAGCTTATGTTCATTAATAATGTGGTGTATCAATCTATCCTTCCAAGTTTGATATTGTCACAGCCCGCCCGTTGGGACTTCCTAGAAGATATTAATTGATCTAAAGGATCAATTAATACTTGAATTTTAACAATAACCAAACCTTATGTTGCCAAGCATTAATAAAAAGGGATCTAAGTGATAATATCTAGGGATTGGTAAACCCTAATTATTCTATAAAATATCTAATTAAAAACTAATTACACTCTACCAGGTTAACTGGGAGAGAATTGGAAAACAATAAGGATTTTGTAAGGTTTGAAGAAATTAAAAATAAGGCTTTTTTGAAAAGATTAATTTGGGAAAATTATCTTTTACAAAAAGTGACTTAGTTAGGATAAACCTAATTCATTACAATTAGGTGTCCACAAAGATTTATCTAATTTTAAATTGGGCCCAAAAAGAGCAAGGTCATGATTTAATAATAAAAATATACATGTTTGACTAGTGGATGAACTATTCTCCATTCCACATGACTACTTCCAAATAGTGGTAAAGTTGACCTTGTAAGTGGCCCTAGGAAAAAGGGAAGGCAAAAAATGAGTAAGGTACTCCAACCTTATCCTCTCTTGCCCCTTCCCCTAATTTTAAGTATTTTAATAATAAATCCACCTTCTTGCTCATGAAGGAAGAGGAGCTGGAAAAATTATAAAAGGGGAGACAAGCAATGGAATGGAGGAGGAAATCTTGGGGGCTTAAGGAGTATGCTCTCTACCTTGGTAGATCAGAAACCAAAAATCCCTAAGAAATTACTAAGTATTTAGCTAAAGGTCTTTGGGCCATTATGAGTAAAATTAGAAGGCAAATTGGAGAAAAATGTTGGAGAATTTGAGGAAGAGATAGATATCGAAGGCAGGATATTTTTAGGTTGGCTCTTTCATACATTTACTCTGCCTGGTTTACCTTTCTCATAATAAATCATTGACTATACTTAAAGAGTACTATGGGTCTTTTATTGATGAAAGGGGGCAGATTGGATTAATTTATTTAAAGTTAAGTAACGATCGGTCACAACTTTGTTTTATGAATTTGTTAAACCTTTGATTAAAAAATTGTTATCTTTATTCCTACGAATGCAGGTGTATGCTTTAGATTTTTTAAAATAGGTGTGTATGTAATCGACCTATGATTGGTCCTCTTTTCATCCTTTGACTTGAGACAAGTAATCCAAAATACTTTAGTCTCACCTAGAAGCTGCTAGTCGCCCAACCCATTTAAATGGAACAACGAAAGCAGAGAGCCCTATAACACCATTTTAACCACCGATAGCGGCCATCGCTTGGTGGTTACCACCTCATATACATATTAGCACCTTTATTTTATACATTACCCACAATGCAAGGAATGTGGAATTTGAGTTCAAAATTTCCTTGGACTCACAACACCTACTCTTATGTTGTGAATCCCTGACTGGGATATTCCCATGTACCTCCATGGAAGAATGTGTTAATTCACTTATGATGATTAGAAATTTTAACATTCACTATTTCCCATGGGATGGGGTCAACATATCACGTAGAATTTAGAAATAATTAGAGTGAGGACCAATGGAATTCATCTTCGTGTATTTGACCTCATTTTGATAGCTTTCAAACGTAGTTGAAACCCATTGTAACCTCAAATAACTAGATCAAAACCACAAGATAATTAAGTTTAGTCGTAGATGATAAGAATCATTTGTGTTCAACCATAGTTGCATCTCGACCATCCTTGTAATCGGTTTTACGACACCATACAAGGGAAAGGATCTTTGAATACTCATTTCTGGGTGTTTATGAGGGCACTCTATGCTATAAAAGAACCCTAGGTACCGTAGACATGCTTAACAGAGGATTTAAATCCCAATCATAACCAAATTATTTGTGATTTGAACCTTAGATTTAGTTTCATAGGAGGAGACATGGCAAAATATAGATCCATGGTCGATTCTTAATGTCAGTCATACCCTCTGGTGATTTCACAAATAAAATTTGACCATGTGGTCCCACATGGGGTATATCGGGATGATAAACCAGTGTAAGTTAAATAGGCGCCCATATTATAGAATAGTTAAGCATGATGCTTGGTCATCTCGCACTGACTTCTTTCTAGGGCCTCGTAATAGTCACACTACCCTTGTGATCTACTTGCTATAGTCGGGATGTGATAAAATGATTGGTAAACATTTTTTTATAGCCATCCCACATGTTCTCCGCTGGAGCATGTAGTAGTATTTTTATGGAAAAAGTGATCCTATAGTAACGACCATGATATGGTGGTCAATCTAGCCAAGAAGGGCTAGGGCATGAGATACTAGGTGCTTAAAGGAAGTTTTGTTGAGGTTTCAGATCCTCGACGTGTTTATAGGGAGCATAACTCCATAAAATCTCAACCACATGGTTGGCTTAGTGCCAGGTGGAGTCAATTTACAAGACACATGTTGAAGCACCCTTCGATCTTATGTTACCTTTGGTTAACCCCTATATGGCTTGTATGGAGTGTTTAGTCATCGATATTTATGATTTATCGATGCTCGATTGCAAACTAGGCCTTTTAAAACTAATAATAGGATTTATCCCATATTGCTTCTCCGGGAGCACATGAGGGAGTTTAAATAGGGAAAGGCTTCCCTATTTGAATGACCACATGATGGTGATCATGCTAGAGTCTAGTGAGAAGATTATGTCATGGTTGATAGGCGCTGGTTGACTTGCTATTGATTGAATTGAGGATTGTTTGCTTTGTTGTCTTATCTTTTATTAAGGTGTTTGACCCTCTAAAAACTATTTTGATCAAGCAATATGTAAACCTCGAGAATGGAAGGTATTTTGACATGCATATTTATAGCCAATTTAAACAGAACCATAGTACAATCAGAAGGAGAAATTGTAGGTTATTATAGTATAAAAAAAAATTATAAATTCGAAATGGAAATATTATGGAAAATTTATGAAGGGGTTCATTGATAGGAAACTTGGATTGCTATTAATGATGTTACTGAAATCCTCGTTAATTAATAAATTCTATATGGATGGACTTATAATTTGAGGAAATACTGAAATCTTCTTTTATTTATACTAGTATGTGCTCATGGCATGATTTGATCAAAGGAATATTATTGGGAAAAAAGAATAGGAATAAATGGGGGATTTATTCTTAGAAATTTATGGAGTTTCCTTCCCTTGGGGAATAAAATTGAATCAAATTTTGGAGGCATATTTGGTATCATTTGAAGGTTGATTGGGTAATAATCTTGGATCATATTTTAAATAAGTTTGATAAATTAGCGAAATAATAGAATGCATCTATGGATCACATTTTGAAAACAAATTGGATTACAATTTGAGAATCAATTGAATGAATTGAATTTTAAAACTATAGAGTAATATTGTGTGATAGATTATGAGAAAAAATTGTGACAAAATATGTGGGACAAATTAGTGTCAGAATTTGTAGAAACTATAGTATAATCTTGTTTGATAGATTACTTGGGGGCCAAATTTGTAAAGACTATAGTTTAATCATGTTGTAAGATTATATTGCAAATTAAGGCAAAATTTGTGGAGGCTGTAATATAATCTTATGGATTGATCATGAAATAAATTGACGATCAAACTGCGAAAGGTGAGCTTTGGCTAAATATCCTATTAGGTATATCAACTACTTGAGTGTCATCTGCAGTGACCAATTCTCAAGTAAGGAATATCTTGGATGATAAGAAGGGATATTTTGGGATATATATGAGTCAAAGCCCAATGAGTTTAATGAAATAAAACCTTACTCTAAGACTTAAAAATTAACTTAAATAAGCAAGGGTAGACATGAAAATTCTAGATAATATTGGAACACTCTTAGGAGATATAAGAAGAGTGTATGCTCCTCTCTTACAATAGAAGAAATCATATTCTAATGACGGGTATGACACCTTACATGGAGTAAGTGTGGTCATAGGTACTATCAGTGAATGATAGTATGATTGGTATGACACCTTACATGGAGTAAGTGTGGTCATAGGTACTATCAATGAATGATAGTATGATTGGTATGACACCTTACATGGAGTAAGTGTGGTCATAGGTACTATCGGTAAATGATAGTATGACTAGTGTGACACCTTGCATGGAATAAGTGTGGTCATAGGTACTGTTAGTGAATGAAGTATGATTGGTATACATGGAAAGAAATATGAAAACTTTTGCATGGTAGTTGGTACCTTACAAGGGGTAAGTGTGACAATGAGTATCAATATGACATTGTAATCATAGTAAAGATGATTATTGCTATTGGATTTTTTTACTTAGAGACTACACATGTTCAAGTTATTCTCCTCCCACTATTGAGCCACTAGTAAATCAAAGTGGAAGAGCTAAGAGAGCCCTCCAAATTTTGTGGGTCCTAAGTGGTGTACCTAAGGCTCTTTTGAGGATTGCACTTGATATTTGTGTCTCTTGAGATACGAATCTTGAGAAATGATCATGAGTAAGATTTTATTTCATTGAACTCATTGGGCTTTCACTCAGATGTATCCCAAAGTACCCCATATTATCATCCAAGATATTCCAACTTGAGAATTGATCGTTGCAGATGACACTCAAGTAGTTGATATACCTGATAGGATATTTAGCCCAAGCTCCCAATATGATTGGTATGACACCTTACATGGAGTAAGTGTGGTCATAGGTACTATCGGTAAATGATAGTATGACTAGTGTGACACCTTGCATGGAATAAGTGTGGTCATAGGTACTGTCAGTGAATGAAGTATGATTGGTATACATGGAAAGAAAGATGAAAACTTTTGCATGAGGTGCTTAAAGAAATTTTTTCTATGAGGTTTCATACCCTCAACGTGTTTATAGGGAGCAGACCTCCATAAACCCTCAACCACGTGGTTGGATCAGTGCTAGGTGGAGGCACTTTACAAGACACATGTTGATGCACCCTTCGATATTATGTTACCCTCGGTTAACAGCCATATGGTGTGTATGGAGTGGTCATTAGTCATTGATATTTATGGTTTGTTAGTGTTCGATTGCAAACTAGGCCTTTTAAAACTAAATGGAATTTATCCCACATTACTCCTACGGAAGCACATGAGGGAATATATATAGGGAAATGCTTCCCTATTTGAATGACCAAATGATGGTGGTCATGCTATAGTTTAGTTAGAATATTATGGTGCTATTGATAGGCACTGGTTGACTTGCTATTGATCGACTTGAGGATTGTTTGCTTCGTTGCCTTGTCTTTGATTAAGGTGATTGACCCTCTGAAAAATATTTTGACCAAGCAATATGTAAACCTCAGGAATGGAAGGTATTTTGGTATACATATTTATAGCCAATTTAAATGGAACCATAGTACAATTAGAAGGAGAAATTATAAGGTGTTATAATGGAAGAAAAGTTATAAATTCGAAATGAAAATTTTATGAAAATTTTATGAAGGGGTTCATTGATAGGAAACTTGGATTGCTATTAATGATGTTACTAAAATCATCATTAAATACTAAATTCTATATCTATGGGCTTATGATTTGAGGAAATATTGAAATTCTCTTTTATTTATACTAGTATGTGCTCATGGCATGATTTGATCAAAGGAATATTCTTGGGGAAAAGAATAGGAATAAATGGGGGATTTATTCTTGGAAATTTATGGGGTTTCCTTCCCTTGGGGGATAAAATTGAATCAAATTTTGGAGGTAAATTTGGTATCATTTGAAGGTTGATTGGGTATAATATTGAATCAAATTTTAAATAAGTTTGATGAATTGGTGAAATAATAGAATGCATCTATGAATCAAATTTTGAAAACAAATTGGATTACAATTTGAGAATCAATTGAATGAAATGAATTTTAAAACTATAGTGTAATTGTAGTCTTAACATTTTTCACTCCTTTCCTTTAGGCTAATGGATCTGCACCTTAAAGGAAAATGGTAAAATAATGGGTCTACACCTCGAAGGAGAAGCACTTGATGGCGTGCCCTCTTTGGTGATTGTTGACGAATTGCATGGGTTCACCAGGAAACATTTGTATGGTAGTTTCCACACCTAGGTTGGGAGTTGTTTGATGGATTTGTTTTAATTCACTCACATTCACCTAGTTTTGCTAAATGCAAGTAAACCTATACTATATGTAATTTTGATTTAAATGAATACAACACATGGTAGAATACAAAAGATAAAATAGATGCAATACTTAGTATTAAAGAAATTTCAAAAGCTTACTCAATTTGAATGGTTGATTTAAAGTCTTTTTCTTGATATAGGCAATATCAGACATTGCAGGGTGATATCGGATGTTCGATCTGGTATTGGGTGATCCGATTTGATATTGGAAGACCCGATACAGTCAGAAACCTACAATTTCATAGATTGACACTGAAATATAGATTTGCAGCATAATATGCATTCAACTAAACATAAATTAAACTAAATGAAATATTATTTGTAACACTGGCATGAAATTTATATGAATCTATATTTTGATTGCAATTAATGATGTAAATAAGATGTTTAAATGAGATGATAAGTAGCAGATATGATCTTGTAAGTGCAAAATGGAGGGATAGAAATACAAACATTAGTCGAAAGGTACCCCCAAGAAGCCTGCAGACGATATCAAACATTACAGGGTGATATCAAATGTTGCAGTGCGATATCGGATGTCTGATATTGTATCATACCAACCGATACACAGCTCTAGACCTGCAAACTTGCAACAAACACAGAGATAACTAAAATGTAAATGAAAACAAGGGGACAAGAAATGCTTAAGGATCAAGGGGAATCTAGGGAGAGTGTCTGGATTAAATAGACAAAGGTAAGTTAGGGGGTTTGGGCTAAAAAAAAGGGGAGTTATGATTTCTCCTATTTTGGATGATATCGGTTGATCCGATACCGTAACATCTGCACCATTGGCCAGGTACGGATAAGGGGTGTTAGAACAAATTTTGTCATTTTGCTATTCTAGGCACTTTTTAGTTTTGGATGAAATCGAACATTCGATTTCATACAACAAAGTCCGATATTGTATCGAATGACCTATATCGTTCAAATAGAGCCAATACTGTCAGAAGATTAGAAACAAACTTGATACGGGCGTAAAAGTCGACGTAGGAGGTTAGAAAGCAGTTTTAATTAAATTTTTAAATTTTTTTGACTTAGGGTAAATTGACATGGGTCAATTTTAGCCTATTACATTTTGTCCCCTCGTTAACGCATTTTTGAAAAAAATTATTTAAAGAAAAGATATAATATTTTACGAGAAAATAAGATTTTATTGTAAATTTTTTTGAAGTTTCAAGTTTTAATATAAATTGCATTAGGTGTGAATACCCCCTTCGATTTTTTGCGCCAAATTCTATAGTTTGTGGAAAACTCTATTTTTTTGAAATTTAGAGTAATATAGGGGTGATATACCGAGATTGATTTTGTGGTATATACCTTAGTGACTAAGTATGCCGATTTTAGAGATTGTGGCATACCATTTGGCTTCATTTTGTACTTATATGTTTTGAGATATATATATTGATCCTTTTTGTTTATGCAACATTGTATGAATTAATTGGATGATTTATTGCATTTTCTTATGATGGTTATGTTACATAATATTTTGTAATTATGCTTTGATTTTTTTGAACATTTTTTATCATGCTTAACTTGAAAGGAAATGATTTTGCAAAGTGTTTTTTTTTTGGAAAATAAAAGATGTTTTTGTGAAGTGATAAATTTAATGGATTAGCAATGAACCTCAAAAGGATATTGTGTTGTTATATGACTATTCGTGGAGATCAATGCTCACTAGGTCATGAAGTGTATCCTGTTGTGAGGAAGTTTTGTATTGCTAATACCAAAAAATATTGTGGGCTCAAGAGTAACCTTGAGGCTTATGATGATGCAAGGGGATGTCGATTCTATAAGAGAAATTAATTTTGAGAAAATGGCTTGATAAATATTGTGTTTGTGAGGAATATAGAGTGATTTAAGCATTAAAAATTGGGAAGGATGACTTACGCTAGGCATAGAATTCCTAGTATGAATTTTGAAGGGAGAGTTATTACTAGGAATTATACCATCATTGCGAAGTCAAAAATGCAATGCATGATAAAATGATTATGTGTGATTTTTTTTTTGAAAATTTTGAAAAAGCTAGTATTAAAACAAAGATCAATTACAATTTGGGAAGAGACTTTTCCCAGCTGAAGTCAGAGAGAACACATGCTTACAATAGTAAAAGAAGATTTGCAATGGAGCCAAATCTCTTGAACCATTAACTAGCTAACAGGGGGATCAGCATGGTTAGTTGATTCTAAAGCTTAAATATTTAGTTGTTCCTCTATATGATTAAGACTAAACTAGTTTCTTGTTTCCCTTTTGCTTATTTATTTAATAAGTAAAAATAGAGACAAAAGTGTTAATAGTTTGGAGAAGTGCCACCAGTGCTTTTGCCTATTGATGGTGCTTTCACTTTCCTATAAGATAGACAAAAGATATATGATTAGTGGTAGAGGAATCTCTTTGAGTTGGTAGAGAATGTCATACTCCCTTGAACAACAATTAGGCTCATATAAAGATAGATAAGAAAGATGATAAATATACTAAATGCATGAAATAAATGCTAAGCAAAAAAAGCACCATAGATTGGAAATAGTGCTACTGATGAATTTACTAAGGATGAGATTCACAAGATCATGAAAATAATTCGGCATAACCTTACCATGAAAAGGGATGAATTCCTATGATTATAGAGAGATGTTGATAGAATTTTCTACTCAAAATATTTTAATAAAATGGTCACCCCAAGTGTAGTATTATAGAAATTCATGGATCTTTGGGAAAAGAATTAATATGATAATATTGTATATGATAATAATTTAAAAATAGATAAATAATATATTAATGGATAAGGATTGAAAATAACCAATATTGAATTTGGGATTTCTATCAGGAGCTACAAATTGTATCTTAAGGATTTGATCCATAATTGGTGGGAAGTTTGAAGGGTACAAAAATCTTAGGGAACCCATGATACAAGGAGGAACATTAGTGTCGAAAAACACTAAAACATCAACCCTATAGTGTGTTTTAGCCTAAAAAAAAATGCTTAAAGAAGAGGATGATACTTTCATTCAACATCGATGTTATCACACATCGATGAAATTTTCATTGTGTGATGATGCTTTAATGCCTAAGCAACACATTTTTTGCATGGTGGTAGTTTTACCAGTAATGGTGCTTTTGTATTGGGATGGTGATTTTACACCTAAAAGACCTTTTTTATATAATTTTAAGCTATTGATTGTTGATTTTGTTGACTTGTGAGTCTAATATAATTTTTATCTTGGCTTGGATGTAGGAGATATTATAGACTATAGAATATAGAGATAAAATTCATTTGTTGAAGAACATCGAGGGAATACTAGGGTTTATATATCAACCATTTATAGTGATATTGGGGTTGTACCACATAGATATAATACCCAAAATTAGACTCAATCAAATGCTCCTAATGACATTAGCAGATATGGAATTCATAGATAAATATATTCTTACTACCAATAGGAGATATGCCCATCATATTTGAGGACATGTGGAAGATCTTTAGGGTCCCTATCATAAGGGATGAGGTGCACCAAGGATAGGATTAGACGAGGTTCTTAGAGAGGTTATCCAAATATGTAAACTTCTTGAGCGAGTGCACCTACTTCAGGTATGAGCTTGGGATCATATTTTTATTTTGAGACTACCAAGATAGGTAGAAGATTAGGAGATGCCAACAACCTATAGGTAGGGCTAACACTTTAATGGGGGCCATAGGGGTACACTAGTAGTGGCTAGGAGGGCTATAAATGAGCCACAACTAGAGTAGATTATCTAGAGGCCATATAGGCATCATCTAGATTGGTAAGATGATGCCTATAATCTAACCCATTTCAGGTAGATTAAATGGTTAGTGGGACCATGGGGGAGTGGGATATCCACCATTTTGATTGTGTGGTATGCTAGTTTGACATGAGATAGAGGATACCAATGGGCTAGTAGGGTGAAAATATTTTATACAAGAGAGAGGGTTTGGGGGTCCACTAGATACAAAATTATAGGTAGAGATAGACCTCCATGACCCTATGATAACATATTCAAGGTAAATTAATCTTGGTATGATTCTTGATTATTATAGATGGTACCAAACCATCCATCCAATATAAGTTAGGCCTAACAATAATAGAGTGTGATAAGAGTGAGGTAGGTAGCATTAATTTTTTATGGCACTACCAAGACGATGAAAGGTAGAGGAAGGTATAGAGATAAATAGTAACATCACCACCAACAGCAATGGTGTTGCTACTACTAGTGTTAATGATGCCAAGGATAACAAAGTAAATCAAGTATGAGTAGGTCATATTAGTTGACTATTGATATAGAGAAAGATGCCTTGGCTAGGTAGGTGAAGGGCTTGATTATGGAGAGGCACCAGTTGGTGGAACAAGTTGTAGTGGTTGAGTAGATGATCTTGAGTCTATTTGTATAGTGAGATGCAACATTGATAAGAACCATAGTAACAACAATAACAACTATAAGAGGGAAGTTGGTCCAAACACTACTAGACTAGCTAGCACAAGCTCATGGGGATGTGGTGATAGAGAGCGAATGGATGGACCACTATAGGACCATATATCATATAGATATGTTAATATATAGATGCCTATAATCACTAATGATGATATGATCATAAACCCACTCAAGGTCCATGACTTTCCAGTCATAATGGTTGGTACAAATACCACCACTTATGGTAAGAGTAGCACCAAATAAGGGCTCCTAGGGCTAGTTAAATTTGGGTGATTTTTTCTTGCATTTTGGGGATGATTTTAATTTTAATGTATTATTATAATGGTTGTATTACATGATGTATATAGAATCTTGTAAGATATATATCAAAATTTATGATTTTTTGTATATTAATATGTGATTATGAGTTTAATTTAATGGCTTTGTTGTATTTAATTGGTTGAATATTATTTTATGGTTTATGAGTATTTAATGATTGATTATTTTTTATTACGAGTTAATTAAAAAATAATAAAATTATATATTAGATTATTTGATTTGATTTATGATATGATGTAATGTATTAAGATAAATTAATATTGAGATGAAATTTTTGGTTAAATATTGGCTATCAATATGTCCGACTAAAAGGTTTTCAAAATATGAATGATTAAATGAAATGATTGGATATGATGAGAGATGTATGATGTGCCAAACAAGGCATTGCTATAGTACAACTATTTATATAAATATATAAATATGTATAACTATATGCTCAAATATTTCCACAAGGGGAACTTAGTTAGATTTACCTAGAGGACTTCAAATTAGCTTTAAGATATACCCAGGGGCTATAGTTAGCTTTGCTTGATGGACTTATAGTTATTAGCTATGATAAAAAGATATGTACAAAGATGAAAAACAAATGATTTACCTCTAAATAAATGTCAAAAGGGATTATGCTTTGTCTATAGGACTTTTGGTTTAGCTTCATTATAGGTATTTTGATTTAGCTTTACCCATAGGAATTTGATTCAACTTTGACCCTAGGAATTTTGATTTAGCTTTACCTCTAAATTTTTTTATTAGAGATTTTATTTAAAACAAATGCTTAAAGGAATTCTACTTTACCTTTAAAGAAATGCTTAAAAGAATTTTTCTTAGATTTATTTACCTCAGAGAAGTTTCATAGAAGAATTGTAATTGATTGGTGTAATAATAAATGATAACCTTGTTAAGAGGATAAACTCATTGTTGACTAGTTTCCCTATGTATGGAGGTGCATGGAAGATAAAAGATGATTTTATTGATTTTGCTACTAGCAGATACAAACCTTGTAGTATTCATCATGTAGCAATTGATGAGATAGAAGAAATTAATTTTATTAACTTTACCATATACACCTATGAACCTCATAGTATTCATCATGTTTTAAGATATTGGTAGTTTAGAGGAAATAATAGATAAAAATAAGGTTTGAGGTAAATGATATTGAGATAGATATAGATAGAATGATTTTAGAGATAGATGGTTATGTGAATCTTATTTTTATTAACAAAGATAGAATTTAGAGGATCCACTCACATCAGTCACCTAGTGCAATAATAAAAAAGCTATCTTGATTAGGATCATCATTTGCATGTCATTGCAAATCCCTAACTTGAGATACATGTAGTCCAAACAAAGACAAGCACATGCATGCAGACAATTAAGGAGTCAAGAAATATGCAAGTAGGTAGAGATAGATAGTTGAAAGAAAATAGGTGGATAATGTAGACTCAAATGTAATATCATTTAAGATGCATTATATTCACTGGTTCTTTAAGTTATTTTCTATTAAGCATGGCAAGGTGGTAAGCACCTAAACCATACTTTGTGATTATGATTTATGGACCTAGCTAATTGAGCTCAAATTTACCTTGAGCTCAATTTTGGCATTGGTGTTCTTTTGATTCTCTTTGAGAAGGAGATCACCAAGTTCAAAGGAACATGATCATTCCTTGTTGCAATAGGCATGTTTAAGCCTTCGTTGGTAGACTTGTAATTTCTCTAGAATGTGGTTCTAATTTACATCAAGGCATTCCAACTAGCTTAGGTAAGTGAGATGATATTCATATTTGATAGAGAAGTCCTACAAAAAAGTGCATAAGAAAATAACCTCTAGATCAAAAGGGAAGAAAAATTTAATTCCATAATCCAAGCATAGGGTATTGCACTAATGGGAGTTCTAATACTAGTGTGATAGACCCATAAAATGGGATACAACTAGAGATTCCAATCTAACTAGTTTTCTTGATGAGCTTCTTAAGGATATTAACAAGAGTCTTGTTAGAATATTTAGCTTGGTCATTGCCTTGGGGATAGTAAGGCAATAACCATTTATTCTAGATCTTGTATTTAGCACAATTTTACTAAACATCCTTGTTATTGAAGGGTGTTCCATTATCAAATATTAACACATATAGGATACCATAATTACTAACGATTTGGTTAAGGATAAACTTGGAGACTTGGACTCCAATGGTTGACCCATCCTTAGGAGTTTATTAGCAATGGTGACACCATTAAAGTGATCATTTTATGATCCATAGTTAGCCTCTTTAATGAATTCTTTGGCTGTAGATGAGGCTAGGAATCTAAGAAAAATACCATCAAGGGTATGATAGTATAATATATTGGTAATGATGACATACCTATAGGATTGTTGCTTAAATTTCTTGCCCTCATTAAAATTTATATCATAAAGAAACACATCATCCCTAGGGAAATCAAATATATCCTTATACCAAGGATCAAGAGAAGTTTCTTTTATAGAAAAGACTCCTAAAGGAATTTGGCTAGGCTCTAAGGTTGAAGGTTTCTTAATCTATATAATGATGATCATGGCTTATTCATCACCCAAATCTAAGGTGGTAAGGGATGCAACCAAGACCATAACATTAGCATGGTAGCTACCACACTTCGTGGATAGCTTCAATGGTGTTTTTGTTGAAAGAAACCATGAGTTTATCAATAATGTCTTTATATGGCTTAAATTTTTCATATTTTGTTTGAAAAACATCATTGACTTGGTTGAATATAACTTGGGAGTTTCCAAAGGTAGATAATATTTAACCTAAATGGCTAATGCTAAATGGAGCCCTAGGATAAGGGATTCATACTCAATGGTAGTGTTAATAAAAAATTAAGCTTAAAGAACAAATGGATGAGTTGTTATTGAGGAGTGACTAAGATGACTCCTACCCTTTTTCTTTGACACATCGAGTGCCATCAAAGTATAAGGTCCAAGAATCAGGTCAATTTACTTCTAGGGTAAAGACTAACTCATTTGGGAAGTCTACTACTAAGAGATGACTATTTTCTATGGGTGAAATTACTAGTTGGTTAGTAAATACTATATCTTTTATAGACTTTTGATTGATAGATTTAATATCAAATTCATTAAGTGCAATGACCCACTTAGCAGTTCATCTTGAGAGGTGATGCTTGGGTATGAGATAATACAAGGAATATAACATTGCAATAATAGAGGTTTTATGGCTAAGCATGCAGTGGTGAACCTTCTAGGAAAACACTATGATAAGACAAAGCTTATCTAAAGTGGTATAGTGTACATTGTAATTAACCAAAGTTTTGCTAATATAGAAAATGGATTGTTCTCTATGTTGGTCATCATACTGCATCAACATATCATCTAAGGTATGGTTTGTTATTTCTATGTATAGTAACAAGGGTCTATAAGTATTGAGAGGGACAAGGATGATAGTAGACAAAAGGAGGATTTAAGAGCATCAAGATCACTTGATAGTCATCATCCCAACCAAAGACCACATCCTTTCTCAAAATCTTGGTGAAATATTGATACTTATTTGTAATATGAGATATGACTCTTCGTATGGCTTGGATTTTTCCTAGAGAATCCTAAGTTCGGTTCAAGTTTGAAGGGGTAGCATATCAACTATATCTAATATTTTATTAGGATAAACTTTGATGTCATGTTAGGATATGATGAGTCACAAATTTTTTATGTAACCCCAAATATACATTTTTAAGGCTTTAGATATACCTTGTACTCTTGTAGTAACTCAAAGATACACCTTAGATCTCAAACATGATCTTCCTAGTTTAAAGACCAACCAAGAAGATCATTGACATAGTCCTCCATGATGTCATGCATCACATCATGAAAAATGTATGTTATGGCTCTTTGGTTGGTAGATTTTGCATTCCTAAATTTGAAAGGCATGACTTTGTAGTAGAAGGTTCCCCATGAAGTAGTGAAATCTATTTTGGTTTAGTACTCAAGAGTGATTTTGATCTAATAATAGCACAAGAATCCACTCATCAAAGACAAAACTCCACATCCTATAATTAAATTGAGGATTATCTCAAATTTGGGCAAATATAAAACATCCTTAGGATATGCTTATTGATATCTTGAGTATTAGTGTAGACTCTAACACTACCTTTTTTCTTAGCAATAGCGACCACATTAGAGATCTAGTCAGAGTAGTTAATGGATTTGATGAATTTGATATTGAGGAGTTTTTGGAGCTTCTCTTTGTGGTTTTTGTAATTTTTGCTTTATGGGTTTTGGACTAGGAATGACGACAGGGTGGCATACAACTAGGGAAGGATTAAGAATTGATATGTCAACATAGGACCAAGAAAATATGCCTTTGAAATCTGTCAAAATATTATGTATTCCTTATACTCAATTAGGATCAAGACTTTATCTATTTTAAGGATATTGGGTCTTCAAGAATCCCAATACCAATATCAAGAGTTTTGTTAATCATAATACAAGGCTCATATTTAGGATGAGTTATCAACATTCCTAGGATCTTAATATCTATAAGATCTAGAGATGGATGATTGTAATCATTTGGTTATGAGATAACAATCGTAATTGGGAAAAATATCCACTAAAATATAAGTCATTTTGACTTAGATAGTTTGAGGGATCATCCTAAGGAGGATCATTTTAGATATCCTCCACCTCATAGTTATTTTCATCAATAATCATCTCATGATAGACTAGGTTTAAAATATTTACATTGGCAAATTGTGTAAACCAAAAGGATGTAGGATCTATGAGGACTTATGAAATATCATCATCCTCATCACCTCAATCCAATTTATATAAAGAAACAATGTCATCATGTGACACCTTATTAGGAAGGATGGCTTCATATTTGCTATCAAAATATGAAGTGGGTAAAGATTAACTATGATTAGGAATATAATATATCCCATAGTATCCTATATAGGATTTGATCTATAGGAGCTATTTGATGCCCTACTCATAAATCCTTAGTCCTTTATCTTGATATATTGTGTTATAAAGCATCTTATTAAGAATGGAATATTAGTTCAAAAAGAATCATTAAGCTCATTCAACTAGAAAAGGGTTACTTTTTTGGATCCTATCATCATTAGTATTACAAACACAAATGAAGGAGAAACTTTCTATTTGTACTTTTTTTTACCCTTACTACTAGAAGACAAGCGTAAGGTTCAAGAAAACAAGGTAAGCTTGGATATTTTTGAGAAAATTTGGTTATTATATTCAACATTGTTGTTAATATTGGTTGGATTAGATATATTACTTTTATATTAATTGTTAGATGAAAAACTTAAGATGCAAGACCTCAATGCATCAATGATTGGAATTCAAGAAGAAGAAAAAGATGATTGAAGAGATGAATTAATAGAAGGACAAAGATGAGCTTTTGGGTTCTCGATATTGATCACCTGGTAGTAGACAAAGGTTTCAAGGTCAGATATAATATGATAAGTATTACCTTTGTATTTATATGTAAGGAACTGATGAAGAATTAAAAGGATGAACTGCATCTCCTGGATCCATGGCCTCCCTAAGAAGAATGTTGTAGGTTAACTCATAATGTATGATATAGAATAGAGTTTTGAGAATACAAGATCTTACTCTAAAGGGTAAGACTATAGTTCCCCTAGCCTCATACTTATTATTATAAAAATTTCATATAATAATATTAGATTGCTCTAAAGCATGTTTTTTTAGCCCAAAATAAATAGGGAATATTAGGTTATAAATATTGAGACTAGAGTCATCATCGACTAGGATTTGCTTGATAAATTTATTATCGATATGGCCTATGATATATAATAGGAAAATTTCAACCATAGAATATTGAGGCATATCATAATCATGGAATTATATAGTTGCATGGTTAACTCCAATGGTTCCCACCATATAAGTGAGATTATTTAGGCTGAGGTATTAAAAAATTAGTTGTTCCCTCAAAATTTTAAGTAATATGTCTCTATGGTCAAAGAGATCCAAAGAAGCTCAAGAAAGGAGATTTTGGCTAAGGTAATTTCAATTTTATGGAGTAAACTAAAACTACCCTTAGTGTTAGCTCCTAATTGTATGATTAATGGAGGTCCTTCGTAGGGAGAAGTTATTTTTACATGAAGGACCAAAGGAGGTCTAGAAGGTTGATTAGATGAAGGATTTCATGTTTTTGTATGGTTACAACATAAATGGGAGAGATATGATTGAGCATCCCAACCATACTTTGATTTTGTGGTGGGATATTCTTATAGTGAATATTATTCATTATATTTCCTTCTAATTATGATTAGACAATAGATTTTGGAAAATTCCAAGGTCTTGATTAGAAGAAAATTAAGAATTAGAGCTATTGATACCAACTTTACCTTTTTTATTAGGTTTCTAAGGATCATGCATTTATCAATAACATAAAAATTAATGTAGTGGAAGGCACATTGCTTATTAGGATGAAACCAAAGAAATATTTTCCTTCTAGGTTGTTAAAGGCTTGGCAAGTGGAAGTTCCACCATTTTATCTTTCAAGAGTTTATCTAGGATGGATGAAATAGGTTCATATAGTTAAGAGTACTTCCTCTGAGATTTTAAATTGTATAAGAATGTGGATGAGTCATCCTATTTTACTACCTCTTCAGTTGAAAAAAGGCTCATCCACCTTCTTATACAATTTGGTTTTAAATTGCCCTCTTTTGACAAAGATAGTCTCTACTCTCTTGACCTTGTCAATTACATCTATGAAAGAAGACAAGTTGACCATATCTAAATAGGAAAGTTGCTCATTAAGGTTACTTATAAATGTCTCTAGAAGGTATTTTTGTGGGGTAACATAATAGAGTATCCCAAATAGCACTCACCATCTTGCTAATAATTTGGTAAAATTCTTGTCTTTAGATTGTTTAAGTTGGTATAGGTCACTAATTGTGACATTTTCTCAATGTAGATAGATAATTGTTTGAAAAACGTATCAAAAATATCGCTAAAGTTTTTCAAGGTGTAGACATGGAAAATTGACCCATCAAAATGATTTAATCTTTCCTTAGATCCTTAGGAAGCCACCTGAACTTGCTAAGTACAAATTTGGGTTTGTTTTCCCCTCTTCCTTTGTCCTTTTTATCTAGACTTACCAAATTTACACCCGGTCCATATGGGGTATGAATTTAGGTTGTAAAATTATCACCTTATAAGGATACGACATGAATTTAGCATTTTAGAGATTTTTCTCTCAAAAACCCCTCCTCTTGTCGATCCCTTTTGGCATCGGCCCTTACCCACAGTAAATTTTTATTTTCTTGCTTTTTAGCCCTCCAAAATTCTTATAAATAGAGGATTAGATTCCCTCTTTTACCCAAATCAATCTTATTGAGAATCCTAATCTTGACTTGTTCCTTGTTTATGATAATAAGTGATCTTCTACTGTGGGATTATTATTTTGTTGTTTTATGCTTTGGAGTTAGCTGCTCTTGGTGAATAAGTGTATGAGTATCGATTATTGGAAATATATACCATATTGGGTTGCTTCTTCTATATTCTCATTGTTTCTTACTTCCTCCATAAGATAACCAGGTTCTTTACTTGCATTATTAGTTTTTAAATTTGTTTTTCATTGTTTTGCATCATATTTTTTGATGTTTTGTGGCCCAAAAAGTGCTTTGAAACAAATTCATACTCCATCTGTATAAAATGTGAATTTGGTGATCCATATTTACGTTCACCACTTACAGGCCACAAATTTAGTCAATTAGGATTTGGGGGTAATTTATTGCTTCCCAAAACCCTAATTTACATCTTGCATATTATCTTTCCATTATATCCATTTTGTCTGCATCTTATTTTATTGTTGCATGTCTATTTCATATTGCTTTTTCTTTTTTCAAAGGTCAAATATCATTTCATTTTCAAATGGTTAGCTAAAATTACCAAGGTACATGACTACTACACCTCAAAGCTCAATCATATAGTGACCTAAGTAGATCCCCAAATACTGATCAATGTTTCTAGGGTTTGTGAAGCTATTTTATAGGATTCAAGTTGTTTAGTTAATCTAGATGCAAGTTAAAGTTAGGATCAACCATAAGATCAGATAAGTACCCTGAATAAGCTTTTAGGATTTTTGCTTTATTTTTGTCCATTGCTCAAAAACTATATCATAAATAAAAGAAAAATATTTTAGTTCCATTTCTAGGCATTTGAAAAAATAAATCATATAGTTTGCATTCTAGGGTTAATTTTTTCTATGCATTCTTTTAAATCCTTGCTAAAAATAAAAGGATTTATTTTATTGTACGTTAGGGTTTAGTCATCATTGAAGATCAAGAATAATTCTAGGATTAGTCTTTGTTTGCTTGCATTTCTATTTTTCTTGCATTTCTCTTTCATTTTTCATAGATTAGATTTTAGAAAGGCCAAAAATAGGTGTTTGTTCAACACACACATCAAACATTCCATATTTATACTTGGAACGAATCCTTAAACCATTCATGGTGAACCCTTCAATACCAAAGCCCTTGAATGCAGATAATATAACACACCTCCATGGTCACCTCGGCTCCTAGAGGATCCAATCGAGAATCATACTCGATAGAATAGTTTTATACCTCTACATATTTGGTGAACCTGATTTGAACACATGTCTTAGTGGCCAAGATAGGAAGCCTCTTCATTTTGTTTTTCTTTTTGAAAACTTTAAGCAAGACCACTAAGTTTTATTTTCTTAGAACTGGAAAAAATTAAAAACATCATAAAATTTTTCTTGTGTGTTTTCTACTCTATTCTTTCTCTTTCTCCCAATGGATCCCAACCTTAGAAGTAAGTGAAAGCTTTCAAAATCTGATCATATTTCCCAATAATATGATCATATTGATAGGTAGAATTCCAACCTTAGGAGTAAGTGAAAGCTTTTAGAATCTAAAATATTGAGGTTGACCTTGATCCTCTTAAGGGGCCTAATGGAGGCCTCACCTTTTAATATTATCATCACATCTAGGTTTTCATGAAACTTCATAGGGAAGATTTGGTTAAGGCTATGGATGAAGAAGCCTAACTTGAAGGGGCTAGGACATATCATCCTCAAACTGTTTATCCTTAGAATGTTTACAATAATCCTTTGTTTGAATCTTCACATCATGTTAATCCTTTTCATAAACCAACATATGTCACTACTATAACCACCAACGTTGGAATAATTCCATAAGTTCCTCCAACTAGTAGTGCATATTAATATTATGCTCAATTTCATCCCATGAAATTTCATAGGGAGGCTTTGGTTAAGGCTGTGAATGAAGAAGCCTAACTTGAAGGGGCTAGGACATCTCATCCTCCAACTATTTCTCCTTAGAATTTTTACAATAATCCTTTGTTTGAATCTTCACATCATGTTAATACTTTTCATAAACCAACATATGTTACTACTATAATCACCAACATTGGAATAATTCCATAAGTTCCTCCAACTGGTAGTGCATCTTAAGATTATGCTCAATTTACTCCTCATTCTGCTTATCTCAACATTCATGATTATGTTCCACCAAATGTCAATTATCCTCCACAATAGGATACCACATATCATAACCCATACCATAATAATGCCAATACCTCCAATATTATCCAAACTCCCTTTCAATAGCCTACCTATAACCCTCCCTTAGGGAACCTAGGGGTATTGCACAACAATAATCCTGATGTGCAAAGTTTGACAAATATGGTGAAACAATGGGTCTCAAGAGTGGATATGATTCAACCTCTAATTTTCACATACAACTATAGAGAATTGTGCAATCATCCCTTAGATCCTATCATCACCTCTAGACCCTACCCTAAGCATTTTCCAATGTTGATTTGGTCTATTTATAAGGGAACAAAGGACCTAATTGAAAATTTAAGGATGTTTAGGACAACATGCCATGATATTATATATGATGATATATTGTTACTAAATATGTTCCTTGAGATCCTTGGAAAGTTGGTATTGAAATGGTATTATCAATTACCTCATAATTCTTTGAGGAATTTTGAAGAGACAACAAAATTATTTGTTCAACAATTCAGAGCTTATGTTGAGAAAAATGTGACTATGAAAGATGTTTATATATTGAAACAAGGTAAGGATGAAAGTTTTTTGGAATTTCTATCTTGTTAATGAAGTTTAGTTGAATGGTTAAGATATAATCTACCTCCTCGATACATGTTAGAGATCTTTATCAAAAATTTACAAGAGCAAATATCTTATGAATTGGAAACAACAACTATCACCTCTTTTGACCAAGCAATAGATATAGCAAGAAGGGTAGATCAAGCATGTAGTTGGTTATGGGGTAATGAAAATCAAACCTATCAAGAGTGTTGTTAACACCTTGTAAAATATTACTCTTAGCACACCTTAAAAACCCCCACCAAGAAATTTTTTAAGACTCGACTAACCTATTTTGTTGGTCCTAAAGCATCTCTTGGAAGCTAACATGATTGAGTTACCTCCCATAAGGTAATATAACACCACAACTAATTGGTATAATCCTGGTCAACATTGTGAATATCATAGAGTGGAAGGGAACATGACAAATTTATGTAAGAGGTTGAAACATGTGGTTTAGGACTTAATTGATGTAAGACAGCTTGTAATAGAGGATTCTAAAACTACTCCCAACCATAATCCTCTAACAAACAATAAACCTCCTACTCAACAAGAACCCACAACTAATTAAGAAATGGGGATCTTCCAAGACCCACTACCTAAGCATGGGCAACAAATATCTAATTAAGTGTCATATAGTAATGTGCCATCTCCCTATAATAATATAGTTTGTATGATAGAAATAAATACAAGGTAATAGGCTCAAGCTAAATCGACTCAATGATCTTAGTAGGATACGAATTCTACATCCAATCAACCTTCAAAACCACCCTTAGTTTTGAAGAGTACCCAAAAAAGGAGCACAATAGTAGAAAACTGATGCGAGGAGCATCCAAAGGTAGCACAACAATCTTGCATCACCAAAAATATATATATATATATATATATATATATATATATATTCTAAGTGTTTAAAAATGTCATGATATCGCGACATACAAGATGTCGCGATATCGTGACATGTTTTGAAAAATATTCTAAGTGCTAAAAAGATGTCGCGATATCGCGACGTATTTTGAACAAAGGCAAGGGCCAAAGAAAGTGTCGCGATATCGCGACATAAAAGATGTCACGATATCGCGACGTATTTTGAACAAAGGCAAGAGCAAAAGAAAGTGTCGCGATATCGCGACATAAAAGGTGTCGCGATATCGCGACGTGTTTTTACCAAAATTCGGAGCAAAAGAAAGTGTCGCGATATCGCGACATAAAAGGTGTCGCGATATCGCGACGTGTTTTTACCAAAATTCGGAGCAAAGGAAAGTGTCGCGATATCGCGACATAAAAGGTGTCACGATATCGCGACATGTTTTAAACAAAAGCCAAGGGCAAAGGAAAGTGTCGCGATATCGCGACACATTGACAAAGAAGGACCAAAGCCAAAAAGGTGTCGCGATATCGCGACAGGGTGACTAAGGAGAAAAGGTGTCGTGTTTTCACGACCCGAAGAGGAGAGAGAAGAGCGAGATGAAGAGATGTCACGATTTCGTGACATGTTACTTTTTCATGGACCGTTACAGAACGACATTTGACAGTTACCAAAAGTCGTTACAGTAGTTCCAAAAGTCGGTACAGTAGTTCCAGGGGATCGTGGCAGCGGTTACAGAGATCATGACGAACGGTTGCTGCAACGAGAAACTGACACTATAAAAGGAGATTGCTCGGAAGATCTCGGGAGGCTAGAAAGACGAAGACTACGACTTCTTTTGCATTTTTTGTACTTTGTAAAATCTTCCATGGTTCGAAACTGTAAATCTTTCCATGCTTCTGAATAAAATTGAGTCTTTTCTTTGTGTTAAAAATTTGGCTCTCCATCAAGTGGTATCAGAGCGAGAAGATTCTGAGTGTGTAAGCAGAGCGCCGAACGTGAGGCAGCTTGCACCAGGATCTGGGGTTAAGGGTTGTGAGAAGAAGTGAAGAAGAATGCCACCATGAAGAAATCATGGTGCTGGCAAAAACGTGGTTCCTGAAGGAGACTTCAGAGCATTGCAGAGGCAAGTGCAGGCCCTGCAAGAGGAATTGCGAAGAGGAGTAGAGCCAAGAGGAGAAGACCAAAGTGATGATGAAGCTTGCGGGGTTGATGACCCGTCAGAAGAAGAAGAAGAAGCAATGAGTTCTGCGGAATCTCGAATGATTAAAGCCATCTCTCAAATTGGGAAAAGGCCGAAGTTAGACGTCTCCACATATTCTGGAAATCTAAATCCAGAAGAGTTGATTGACTGGATCAACGATATGGAGGAGTATTTTGAATATGAAGAAGTTGAAGATCCGCATCGGATAAAATTTGCAAGAACAAAGTTGAAAGGCCATGCTGGCATATGGTGGAAAGGAGTGCAGCTGGAACGAAATCGACGAGGAAAGGAGAAGATCACCAGATGGGATCGAATGGTCAAAAAGCTGAAGTGGCAGTTTATCCCAGCAGATTACGAATTGGATCTACTGAGGAAAATGCAGAGTTTAAGACAGTCCAAAAAACTGTCAAAGAGTATACCGAGGAGTTCTACAAAATTTCAATTAGAACCGGTCATACATAAGCCAACAAGGAGAGAGTAGCCCGTTACATCAATGGGTTGAGAACCATCATGCAAGAAGAATTGAGTTTGGTTCGAATGAGCACCATTGAAGATGCTTACCAGTTTGCTCTGAAGGTGGAAGAGAAACTGAACCGAAGATTTGACAGTAAACAGAGAGGAAGAGGTCATGGTGGAAGAACTGGTGGCAGAACCAGTGGAGGTAAATATGACGACCAGAAGAAGACTGGTGAAACAAGCAATCACCAGGAATAGAAGGAGGAGAATGCATACCGGCCCCGTAATCAGAACAATGATTATCAAAGGGGAAGAGGTAGAGGTGGACGTGGATATGGAAGAGGAAGATTTCGTGGAACCTGCTTCAATTACGGGGAAGAGGGGCATCGATCATATGAGTGTCCCCAACACCAAGAGGCACCGAATAGAAGGCCTCGAAGCAAATGCTCGAGCTGCGGTCATTGAGGATGGTGTTGAATCTGAGCACTCTAAAGAAGCAGAGCAAGGAGAAGTGATGGTCACACAGAGAACCTTGTTGAACGAAGAGAGGGAACCGGACCAACAAAAAGCCTGTTTCGCACGAGGTGCAAATGTTCAGGTAAAATCTGTAATATTATTATTGATAATGGTAGTACAGATAACTTGGTCTCTGAAGATATGGTGACTAAGTTACGGCTGGAGAGGAGGCAGCACCCGCATCCATACCGGATTGCGTGGTTACAGAAGGATCATAGGGCATTGGTCAGTGAACAATGCTTGGTCAAGTTTCAGATTGGAAGATACCAGGATGAGGTCCTGTGTGATATTTTGCCTATGGATGCTTGCCATTTGTTGCTGGGAAGACCATGGCAATTTGATAGACGTGCGACGCATGATGGGCATGCAAATACCTATTCCCTGACAAAATATGGAGTGCGCCACAAACTGAAGCCATTGAAGGAGGTTGAGGAAAAGGTATGCAATAATGCTAGAATTTGTTTAGTAGATGGCAAAAAATTTTTGGATGGTCTAAAGAGGGATTCAATGTGTTATGCATTAATTCCTACTGTAAAGAGAGAAGAAACTATAGACATTCCAACAGAAGTTGAACATCTATTAGCAGAATTTCTTGATATTATATCAGACAATGTGCCTGAGGGTTTGCCGCCAATGAGGAAGATTAGTCATCAGATTGACTTAATGCCAGGATCTAGCTTACCCAATAAGGCCGCCCATAGAATGTCCCCTGTCGAGAATGAAGAATTGAACCGCCAGGTTCATGAGTTGTTGAAGAAGGGATTAATTCGAGCAAGTTTAAGTCCCTGTGCAAGTACTGTCGTACTAGCACCAAAGAAGGGTGGAGAATGGAGAATGTGCACCGATTCAAGGGCAATAAACAAAATTACCATTAAGTATCGATTCCCATTACCTCGAATGGATGATATAATGGATTGTTTGAGTGGAGCTAAATACTTCACTAAGATTGATTTAAAGAGTGGATATCACCAGATACACGTCTGAGAGGGTGACGAATGGAAGACAACCTTTAAAACCAAAGAGGGTTTGTATGAGTGGTTAGTTATGCCATTTGGATTGACTAATGCACCCAATACGTTCATGAGGCTGATGAATGAGGTATTGCGAGACTTCCTGGAAAATTTTGTGATAGTTTATCTGGATGATATTCTAATTTTTAGTAAAAACTTGGACGAGCATTTGATGCATGTTCGGACAGTTTTTGAAAAGCTATGAGAAGAGCAGTTGTTGATAAATTTAAAGAAGTGCAGTTTTGTACAGAAGGAGTTGATATACCTGGGATTTGTCATCTCAGAGGAGGGTCTGAAAATGGACCCAGAGAAGGTGAAGGCTATCATTGAATGGCCTACCCCAAGGAATGTAACAGAGGTAAGATCATTTCATGGTCTTGCAAGTTTCTATAGAAAATTTATTAGAAACTTTAGCAGTATTTGTGCACCCCTAACAAAAACTATGAGAGGGGACAAGAAAGAATTTAAGTGGACTGCCAAGGCAGGTACCAGTATGGACATATTGAAAAAGAAAGTGACAGAACAACCCATTCTGGCACTTCCATATTTTAATAAAGTGTTTCAAGTTGACTGTGATGCCAGTGGCAGTGCCATTGGAGCTGTATTGAGCCAAGAAGGTAAACCTGTTGCATACTTTAGTGAAAAATTAAATGATGCTAGAAAGAAATACTCTGTTTATGATCAAGAATTCTATGCTATCATTCAGGCTCTTAAGAAATGGAGACATTATTTGCTAGCCAAGGAATTTGTTTTATATACTGACCATCAAGCTTTGCAGTATATAAATAGTCAAGGTAAACTGAACCAACGACATTTGAAGTGGGTTGAATTCCTGCAGAGTTATACCTTTGTCCTGAAGCATAGAAGCGGCAAATCTAATAGAGTTGCAGATGCCTTGAGTAGAAGGCATAATTTGTTGATAGAAATGAGAGTGCAAGTTGTTGGGTTTGATGAACTCAAGAGTTTATACCCAGTGGATCCAGATTTCGTAGAGGCATGGACGGTATGTTTGTCTCCTACTACTGTGGATCGCACTAAGTGGTTGGATTTTGTGATCCAAGATGGGATGCTATTTCGAAAGAACCAGTTGTGCATTCCTAGGAGTTCCATGAGGGAAAATCTGATCAAAGAGAAACATAGCGGAGGACTAGCAGGACATTTTGGTCGAGATAAGACCATTGCTCTAGTTAGTGAAAATTACTTTTGGCCACAGTTGCAGCCGGATGTGACAAAATTTGTGCAGGGTTGTAGAGTGTGCCAGATGGCGAAAGGAGTAAGCCAGAATACAGGAATGTATCAGCCATTGCCTGTACCAGAGAGACCATGGGAGGACATCAGTATGGATTTTGTTCTTGGTCTGCCAAGGACACAACGCGGAAATGACGCCATTTTTGTTGTCGTTGACAGGTTTTCGAAGATGGCCCATTTTATTCCATGTCAGAAGACAAGTGATGTTGTTCATGTTGCAGGCTTGTTTTTCAGGGAGGTCGTACGCCTTCATGGTCTACCCCAAAGCATTGTCTCGGATAGAGATACCAAATTTGTGGGTTATTTCTGGAGAACTCTATGGAAGAAGCTGAAAACAGAATTGAAGTTCAGTTCTGCATACCACCCGCAGACTGATGGACAGACAGAAGTAGTCAACAGAAGTTTGGGTAATCTTCTACGATGTCTGGTAGGCGATAAACCCAAGGGATGGGATCTAATTTTACCACAGGCAGAGTTTGCTTACAATAATTCTGTCAATCGAAGTACTGGTAAATCCCCATTCCAGATAGTGTATGGGAACAACCCGAGAAATGCTTCTGAGTTGAGGCCGATGGATAAAGGAGAAAAGCGCAGTGCTAAAGCTGAAGACTTTGCAGCACACATGAAGAATTTACATGAAGAGGTCCAGTAGCATATCAGTAAAATGAATGCTATGTACAAATCCAGAGCAGATCAGAAGCGGCGTTTCAAGGAATTCTAGATAGGAGATGAAGTCATGGTTCATTTGCGCAAGGAATGGTTTCCTAGCAAAACCTACAACAAGCTGAAGATGAAGAGGTTTGGACCATGCAAAATCATAGGTAAACGAGATTCAAGAAATGCCTATGAAGTAGATCTACCAAGTGAGCTGAATATTTCACCTATTTTCAATATTTTAGACTTGGTCGAATATCATGAAGGAAGTAGCAACGAGACACCAAGTCCGTATTTGTGGAGTATTCCAACGTCTACTCCAGCCAAAGAGGAAATCGAAGACATACTCGACACTCGTGAAGGCAGAAGTACCCGAAACAGACAATATTTCGAGTATTTGGTCAAGTGGAAGGGCCGACCTGTCGAAGATGCAACTTGGTTGTCCAGAACAGAGGTTGATCACCTGGGTTTTCCTCTGACCATCCAGAAGTGAAGATCACTTCTCAATATACCCCGGGTGTCTGATGCAGGAGCATCCAAAGGCAGCACAACAATCTTGCATCACCAAAAACAAAAGAAAAGAAAAATATTCTAAGTGTTTAAAAGTGTCACGATATCGCGACATACAAGATGTCGCGATATCGCGACATGTTTTGAAAAATATTCCAAGTGCTTGAAAAGTGTCGCGATATCGCGACATAAAAGATGTCGCGATATCGCGACGTATTTTGAACAAAGGCAAGGGCCAAAGAAAGTGTCACGATATCGCGACATAAAAGATGTCGCGATATCGCGACGTGTTTTGAACAAAGGCAAGGACAAAAGAAAGTGTCGCGATATCGCGACATAAAAGGTGTCGCGATATCGCGACGTGTTTTTACCAAAAGCTGGAGCAAAGGAAAGTGTCGCGATATCGCGACATAAAAGGTGTCGCGATATCGTGACGTGTTTTTACCAAAAGCAGGAGCAAAAGAAAGTGTCGCGATATCGCGACATAAAAGGTGTCGCGATATCGTGACAGGTTTTAAACAAAAGCCAAGGGCAAGGAAAGTGTCGCGATATCGTGACACATTGACAAAGAAGGACCAAAGCCAAAAAGGTGTCACGATATCGCGATAGGGTGACTAAGGAGAAAAGGTGTCATGTTTTCGTGACCCGAAGAGGAGAGAGAAGAGCGGGATGAAGAGATGTCACGATTTCGTGACATGTTACTTTTTCATGGACCGTTACAGAACGACATTTGACAGTTACCAGAAGTCGTTACAGCAGTTCTAGAAGTCGGTACAGTAGTTCCAGGGGATCGTGGCAGCGGTTACAGAGATCGTGACGAACGGTTGCTGCAACGAGAAACTGACGCTATAAAAGGAGATTGCTCGAAAGATCTCGGGAGGCGGGAAAGACGAAGACTGCGACTTCTTTTGCATTTTTTGTACTTTGTAAAATCTTCCATGGTTCGGAACTGTAAATATTTCCATGCTTCTGAATAAAATTGAGTCTTTTCTTTGTGTTAAAAATTTGGCTCTCCATCAAAAACCCACCCTTATTGTTGAAACCACAACATAAATGCTCCTTTGACATACAATAGTAGTTATCGAGTACCCCAAGCAAGATATCCCTCTTAGAACTTTTGAAAACTTCTTCTATTCATATGAATGCTTTATTGAAGCTTCTAAGTCAAAAATTTGTCCCTACAGACATTTCCCCTAGTGCTATAGTTGATGTTGTAGGTTCCCTTGGGATATATCATATAATATTTTTATATGATGATATTCCTTCCTTAGACTTGTGAGGAGATTCTTCCTTCTACATCACTACACTTATTGGGAAACATTTATCAAGCAAATTTTGATAGACAATGGTTCCTCCCTCAATCTATGCACTGATCAATTTTTACAAAATTTTGGATTAAAAGAGGAGGATTTAACTAAATATGATGCCATCATCAAAGCTTTCAATAATAAGTACCAAGAAGCCTATGATATTATATCCCTGTCTTTCAGGTTTGGACCTAATATCTTAGATATCTTGTTTTATGTGGTACCTTGCCCCACATATTTTAATATCCTTCTTGGATTCCCTTGGATTCATGTGATGAGGATTATCACTTCTACTTTTTAGTAATGTTTAAAGTTTGATTTCAAAGATCAACGTATCCCCATTATGGGTGACCCTCATCCATTTTAATATTTTTCAATGGTTGAGCAAGATCAATCTAGTCTCGATTTATACCCATCAGTTTCTTCATCTCACATTTCTAAGCAACTTGAAAATTTAAATGTAAGTGAGGAACCACTAATCAATGTTTCATCACAAGATTAGGTCAATTTGTTTCTTTAGAAACCTCTTCTAGATTTAGCCAAGATACCACCTTCACCAAGGACTATGGGTTTACCCCATAAGAAGGGTGAAGTTGTACACATTGGTACATGTGCCTTTATCTTCATGGTAATTTCCCTCAAATAAAATATCTATGGTAGAAACCCTCTTCCTAAAGAGTGTTCTTTTGCCCATTTTTATTTATCCAGTGATTACCCACTTCCCAAGCAAATCCTATCTAGTATGGGATATATAGTTAAATATTTAGGGCCACAACAAAAAAATATTCAAGAGCCTTTGGAAGTTGATATTTGGCACGGGAGATGTGACATAGGCTACATACCCAATAAAATCAACCTCTTCTATTTAATTATGATGATCTCCTTATTACTTATGTTGAATTTTTTAATCATCAAGGCTTGGAGTGGAGTGATGAGGATGAGAAACCGCCTTATCCCACTGACATTTAGTTTTGCAATGTGGTAACTTTGGTGCATCCAAAGTTAGTTGCAACCCCAAGGGAGTATGCTAAAGATGATACTCTTTATGATATGGATCATGAGGATATCCTTCAAAATAACTTCTTCTTTGACGGGTCAATCCCTTGTGTTGTGCATGTTGAGTCTTCTAGTTCTCAAGAGGACTATAGTTCTATATCTCAAGGACCTTGAGTAACTAGGAGTGATCCTTGCTTCACCTCCTTTTGAGGATGAATCTCATATTATCATTGAGGAGACCATATATGTTAACAAAGGTTTCAAGGAGAGCCCTAGAATCCTTAAGGTAGGCAAAGCCTTTTCCATGGATGAGTAGGAGCAATTGACCAATTTGTTGAAGGATCTTCATAATATTTTTGCTTGGTCATATGCCAATATGCTAGGTATTGCTTCTTCCCTTGTTATGCATCATTTGGTAGTGAATCCTAGTTCTAAACCTATTGAAGAACACAAGCTTATACTAAGAGGGGGGGGGTGAACAGTATAAGACCTCTTTTTACTTTTTCCTTTATACTTCAAAATAGTAAAGCAATATACCCAAAGCAATATCAAAGCAATGCACAATATCATCCACAAAGTGACACCAATTTTAACGTGGTTCACCCAGAATGGGTGGGCTACGTCCACAAAACTTTTCTCTAAAAGTTATCTCAAAGTTCTTTGGGAATCCTTCCCAATTACAATGTTTATGAGCCTCGGCCCAAAGGAGATACCTTCCCCCAATCAGAATTTATGAGCCTCTGCTCAAAGGAGATACCTTCCCCCTATCTAAATTTATGAGCCTCTGCTCAAAGGAGATACCTTCCCCTCAATCTAAATTTATGAGCCTCTGCTCAAAGGAGATACCTTCCCCTCTATCTAAATTTATGAGCCTCTGCTCAAAGGAGATACCTTCCCCTCTGCTCTGAAATGATCCCTCGGAAGATCAACTGCCTCTACCTCTTGCCGGCCACGTGGAACTCCTTTCCATCGAAGACCTCCTGTCCTCAATGCTTAGCCTAAGAGACCTCTGCCTTCTATGATCACGTCCATAGCAGCTCGGCAACCTATACCAAACACGGTCAGTCGGTCTAGTACAAGTCTTCCTCTGTCTGTCAGATCTGTCCAACACTTGAACAAATCAATCCTCTACACACAAGCCTTCTCAAAGACTTGCCAAATCTGTCCTCGGGTTCTTCTCAAAGAACCAGTGCTCCTCTGTCCTCAAGTTCTCTGATAGAACTATCAAAACTCAGCTCACAAGTCCTCTGCTAGGACCTGTCCAAATCTGCTCACAAGTCCCCACCGAAACCTCCAAACTGCTCACAAGTCCCCGAGAACTGTGCCAAAACGCTGCCACAAGTCCCCACGGAACTGTCCAAACCCGCTCCCAGCCCCACACTGTCCAAAAACTGCTCACAAGTTCCCACCGGAACTGTCCAAAACCTCAGCAAGCTCACCAAGAAAAACTTTCTTAGTAGGAAATCACAAGGTGAATTGTTAGAGACCCAATGTGATTTGTCAAACTCATAGAAGCATAAAGAGAATTGTTAGAGACTCAATATGTTCTATACTCAACTCCCAATCTCAAAACTCAACTCAAATCAACTCAACTCAAACTCAATCTCAAATCTGAAAACTCAACTCAAACTCAATCTCAAATATGAAAACTCAACTCAATATCTGAAATGGATAGGATAGAATGCTTTCTTTCAAGAACATGAAACTCCAACAATTGCCAACTATGCAAAGAATCACATAACAATGATACTCATGTTCTTTTCACCATCAATTAGGGCTTCAACAACAATGCTCATCAAACAAGGTTCAATCAACACCATTCAGCTCAAAACACAACCTTGAAGCATTTCACAATCAACACTAGAAAAGGAAACAAGTAGAACTCCTTTTCTCTCCAATATTGTTTGAACAAAAGCATCCACCAACTCAACTCACAATAGCACACACAACTTTTCAAATCATCAACAAAGGAGTAAGCTCAACACTTTAACCAAGTAAAGAATAGCTTGATTATTACCAATTTAATGAAAGCAAATATCAATCTCAAAGCTGCCCACTTAAGGTTTCACAACTTCACACAAGAAGCAATTGACCTTAAAACATCATGCTTTCATTTCCATAAACAACCAAAAGCACTCTCAACATTACAAGAAATATTTAACCCTTATACACCTTATTTCTCCCTTATAGTCTTATCACAAATAAAATTTATCTCTCATAAGAATGCAATAAGATATTTCAACAACATCTTCAAAAAGAATCTTTTATCAAAATACAAACAAGCTTTAAACTCCTTATAACTCCTAAGTTGTTTTTCCCTCTAACAAACTTCCTCCATCCACAAAAACACTTAGCAAAAATTAATTTCGAAAATACCTTAGCCAACATCAAAAATCGCTATGGAGAAATTTATGCATGAATTCTAACACCACCTGCTGCGTCCACTTCACGACGAAAAAACCCTTTTGCGATATTCGAACGCGGAACCTCCCGTTCGGGTAGCGCGCCAACAGCCTAGCCGCTACCGGTGCGCCAAAGGCACCCGGTGAGGTTTAAACCTCATGTTGTTAACCTTGATCCTTCTGCACCAGGGATAAAATGAAACCACAGTCCCTTCCTTTCCTCTGCCATGACACGACGACAATAAACTTTACGACGGATTCGACAAACGGCGAGTGCAGACAAACGAACAGCGGATCCACAAAAATCAGCGAAGACACAGTCGAATTTACAGCGAGCAACTCCTTTCGAAATTTGGATGGGATAAATCTTTGTTTTCGTCGAGGGAGATTTATATGCAATTTACCATAAGCTCTTTGACGTCGGCGAGGAGTTTAACACGTCGGCGGAGGTCTTGGCTAGCGCCCACAATGTTAAAACATTTGCGCCATGGATTAGGAGAACCCATTGCAAATAATAATTTATTTATTTAAAAATAATTAAATGGAACCTTAACAAGGTTTTTAATTATTTAAATAAATACTTCCTCCTGGACCCAAATGCATTAAACCAATGCATCCACCTGTAATCTCTAAACATGCCAACTTGGGGTTTGCAAAAGACCTTTGAAGCTGTCATGTCGTAACCTTCATCAAAACAAATTATTTGACATCAAATCAAATTCCTTCAAGAGCTTCTTGACATCAATGACAACTTATACACTTGAGCAAAGGCAATGTACCCAAAGTACCCAAAATTGCCAACAATCTCCCCCTTTGTCATTGATGGCAAACCTTTCTTGAAAACACTTCTCAAGAGCCAAAACTGAAACCAACTGTGCTAACAAGGAGAAACTGTGCCCACAGCTGAGAATCTTCCTTTGAAGTTTTGCTCCCCCCGACTTGAAGCTTTCCTCTTCACTTTGAAGCTCTCCCCCTTACTCATATCTCTCCCCCTTTGTCATCAATGGCAAAGGGCCACCTTTGGGGCTCGGGACTAAGAATGAGCCTCTTAGCTTAGTCCCTCCCCCACCTCCTGATGAGGTGATTAATTCTAGGGTGGGAGTAAAACTCCCATTAGGCACTGATCATCATCAGCGTCTATAACTTCCTTGTCGGGCCTTCTCTTGAACTCTTTGTCCATATTCCTGTTCTTGTCACTGTTCTTGTTCTTGTTCTCATCCCTGTTCTTGTCCATGCCTTGATCCTTGGACCTGATCATGCCATTGTTCCTGTTCCTGTATTCTAGAATTTCAGCTCTACATTGTCTGATTATGTGACCTTCATTGTTGCACTTGAAACACTTGACGATGTTGTTTCTCTGAGGTAAACCTGATCTTTGAATCCACTTGTTCGACCAAACTGTTCGACCAAACCTATTCGACCAACCTGTTTTGATCAAACCTGTTCTGTTATTTACCTTGCAATAGACTGCCTTGTGCCCAAACTATTTACAAGAGTAGCAATACCCTTGAAAGAAACTAGCACTTCTGAAATTGTCATTTACCTTCTTCACTTGAGCCATGCAATGTGAAGCCATGTGACCAAACCTGTGACAAGCAAAACATCTGCCTTGAAACTTTCCTTTATTTGACCTCTTGGGTCCTGAAAACTTCTTCTTCTCATTCTGAATTCTGTTTTCTATTTATGTGCATCTATCATTCAAGGACTCCTTTTCTGAAGTACTTTCCTCATCAGAACTCTCTTCCTTTTGGAGTCTCTTACTAGACTCTCCAACTTGTTCCTTGTGTGGCTTAACAAAACCAAGGCCTGTTTTATCTGTTGTCTTTCTTTGACCTTTGATGAGTGACTTAACCTTTTTGGAGCTATCTTGAAACCTGTAAAGCTTATCCTTGTACTCTTTAGTTTCCTCTTTCAAAGAAGCCATTTTCTGTTCTAACTCACTATACTCAAGAACCTTAGACTCTAACTCATCCTTGAGTTCTTGTGTCTTAGCTATAGAGAAGTCAAGACTTTCTATAAGATCATCTCTCTCCATACAACATTCATCTAACTTATCCTTGAGTCTAGCATTCTTCTTTCTTTCCTTTTTCAAAGCACTAAGAGCACTAATAAGTTCACTTTCAAGATCCTTTATTTGATTGCCTTTTGAATCATCAAAGCCTTTTTCAGATTTCTTATCACTAGAGGTGCTACCCTTTTCAAAAACCATACATGCATCTTCCTTATAGTTTTCTGAAGCATCCTCATACATACTAGAAACCAAATCATTATTTGTGCAATCATCCTCAAGGTGACCAAAATTTCCACATCTAAGACATTTCATGATAATGAATCTATGTTTCGGTTCTTCCTCTTTTTTCTGATATGAACAACATCTCATTTTCATTATCACTTGAAGAACTTTCACTATCACTACTAGAACACTTACTTGCTTTGTCTAGGTAGAAACTCTTCTTGTGCTTGTGAGAATACCTCTTTCCTTGATTGTTGTGCTCATCTTTGATCTTCTGTGATGCTTGTGCTTTTCAGAATCCTTGCTCTTAGAATCTTGTTTATCTTCATCACTTTCATTCTTGGGAACAGTAGAGTTAGTAGCATAATGACCAAACTTTCCACAATTGAAACATCTTATATTTTTCATACTTTTGTGTTTTCTAGAGAACTTGCCTTTCTTGTTGTAATATGCCTCTTCATCACTAGAAGACTCATCACTATCTTGAAGTTGTTTACCCTTGGATTCCTTGGTAGCCTTGAAAGCTGCCTCTTTCTTGACATCAACCTTCACTTGAGTTCTCAACTCAAATATTGCAAGTATACTATGGAGCTCATCCTTTTTCAACTTATCCAAATCTTTAGCTTCCTCAATAGCAGAAATATTTTCACTAAATCTATTAGGAAGAGATCTTAAAATCTTATCACAAACATCATTTTCAGCAAGCTCAAGACCTAAGTCTTTCATGGAGTTAACAACCTCATCCATACGAAGCATGTAGTCACTAATATTTTCATCATCATTCATCTTGAGTTGTTCAAACATACCTTTGAAGTGTCTTAACTTGGCTTTTCGACATTTGTATCACCTGTATGAACCACCTTCAATTGTTTCCACATTTCACTAGTTGTCTTGCGGTGAATCACTTTGGTGAGATCTGCTTTTCGTAAGCCTTTTAGGATTGCATTCATTGCTTTTGAATTGTTGTGATGTAGGAGCCTTTCTTCTTTAGTATTAGGACCATGTACGGGAATAGTGTACTCATCTTCAATCACTTCCCATACCTCATTACCAAGTGCCATTAGATGAACCTTCATCCTTGCACTCCAAAGACCAAAATCTGACCCATCAAGAATAGGTGCTGCATTACTACTTGAATGATCCATTGTGTTCTTTACTAGCTTTTCCTTCAAGTTGTTAAACTTTTCGAAGGCACCTGCTCTGATACCAATTGAAGAACACAAGCTTATACTGAGAGGGGGGTGAACAGTATAAGACCTCTTTTTACTTTTTCCTTTATACTTCAAAATAGTAAAGCAATATACCCAAAGCAATATCAAAGCAATGCACAATATCATCCACAAAGTGACACCAATTTTAACGTGGTTCACCCAGAATGGTTGGGCTACGTCCACAAAACTTTTCTCTAAAAGTTATCTCAAAGTTCTTTGGGAATCCTTCCCAATTACAATGTTTATGAGCCTCGGCCCAAAGGAGATACCTTCCCCCAATCAGAATTTATGAGCCTCTGCTCCAAAGGAGATACCTTCCCCCAATCTGAATTTATGAGCCTCTTGCTCAAAGGAGATACCTTCCCCTCAATCTAAATTTATGAGCCTCTGCTCAAAGGAGATACCTTCCCCTCAACGAATTTATGAGCCTCTGCTCAAAGGAGATACCTTCCCCTCTGCTCTGGAAATGATCCCTCGGAAGATCAACTGCCTCTACCTCTTGCCGGCACGTGGAACTCCTTTCCATCGAAGACCTCCTGTCCTCAATGCTTAGCCTAAGAGACCTCTGCCTTCTATGATCACGTCCACAGCAGCTCGACAACCTGTACCAAACATAGTCAGTCGGTCTAGTACAAGTCTTCCTCTGTCTGTCAGATCTGTCCAACACTTGAACAAATCAATCCTCTACACACAAGCCTTCTCAAAGACTTGCCAAATCTGTCCTCAAGTTCTTCTCAAAGAACCAGTGCTCCTCTGTCCTCAAGTTCTCTGATAGAACTATCAAAACTCAGCTCACAAGTCCTCTGCTAGGACCTGTCCAAATCTGCTCACAAGTCCCCAAAACCTGTCAAACTTGTCCCAAAGTCCCCACCAACCTCACAAGTCCCCTCAAAACCTCACAAGTCCCCAGGACCTGTCCAAAACCTCGACAAGCTCACCAAGAAAAACTTTCTTAGTAGGAAATCACAAGGTGAATTGTTAGAGACCCAATGTGATTTGTCAAACTCATAGAAGCATAAAGAGAATTGTTAGAGACTCAATATGTTCTATACTCAACTCCCAATCTCAAAACTCAACTCAAATCAACTCAGCTCAAACTCAATCTCAAATCTGAAAACTCAACTCAAACTCAATCTCAAATCTGAAAACTCAACTCAATATCTGAAATGGATAGGATAGAATGCTTTCTTTCAAGAACATGAAACTCCAACAATTGCCAACTATGCAAAGAATCACATAACAATGATACTCATGTTCTTTTCACCATCAATTAGGGCTTCAACAACAATGCTCATCAAACAAGGTTCAATCAACACCATTGAGCTCAAAACACAACCTTGAAGCATTTCACAATCAACATCTAGAAAAGGAAACAAGTAGAACTCCTTTTCTCTCCAATATTGTTTGAACAAAAGCATCCACCAACTCAACTCACAATAGCACACACAACTTTTCAAATCATCAACAAAGGAGTAAGCTCAACACTTTAACCAAGTAAAGAATAGCTTGATTATTACCAATTTAATGAAAGCAAATGTCAATCTCAAAGCTGCCCACTTAAGGTTTCACAACTTCACACAAGAAGCAATTGACCTTAAAACATCATGCTTTCATTTCCATAAACAACCAAAAGCACTCTCAACATTACAAGAAATATTTAACCCTTATACACCTTATTTCTCCCTTATAGTCTTATCACAAATAAAATTTATCTCTCATAAGAATGCAATAAGATATTTCAACAACATCTTCAAAAAGAATCTTTTATCAAAATACAAACAAGCTTTAAACTCCTTATAACTCCTAAGTTGTTTTTCCCTCTAACAAACTTCCTCCATCCGCAAAAACACTTAGCAAAAATTAATTTCGAAAATACCTTAGCCAACATCAAAAATCGCTATGGAGAAATTTGCGCATGAATTCTAACACCACCTGCTGCGTCCACTTCACGACGAAAAACCCTTTCGCGATATTCGAACGCGGAACCTCCCGTTCGGGTAGCGCGCCAACAGCCTAGCCGCTACCGGTGCGCCAAAGGCACCCGGTGAGGTTTAAACCTCACGCTGTTAACCTTGATCCTTCTGCACCAGGGATAAAATGAAACCATAGTCCCTTCCTTTCCTCTGCCGTGACACGACGACAATAAACTTTACGACGGATTCGACAAACGGCGAGTGCAGACAAACGAACAACGGATCCACAAAAATCAGCGAAGACAGTCGAATTTACAGCGAGCAACTCCTTTCGAAATTCGGATGGGATAAATCTTTGTTTTCGTCGAGGGAGATTTATATGCAATTTACCATAAGCTCTTTGACGTCGGCGAGGAGTTTAACACGTCGACGGAGGTCTTGGCTAGCGCCCACAATGTTAAAACATTTGCGCCATGGATTAGGAGAACCCATTGCAAATAATAATTTATTTATTTAAAAATAATTAAATGGAACCTTAACAAGGTTTTTAATTATTTAAATAAATACTTCCTCCTGGACCCAAATGCATTAAACCAATGCATCCACCTGTAATCTCTAAACCTGCCAACTTGGGGTTTGCAAAAGACCTTTGAAGCTGTCATGTCGTAACCTTCATCAAAACAAATTATTTGACATCAAATCAAATTCCTTCAAGAGCTTCTTGACATCAATGACAACTTATACACTTGAGCAAAGGCAATGTACCCAAAGTACCCAAAATTGCCAACACCTATTAAGAAAAAACTTAGAAATAGACATCCTAAGGTCATCTTTTTGGTCAAGGAGGAGCTCCAAAAACTTCTTGATGTTAGTTTTATAAAACCTATCAACTATTTTGATTGGATATCCAACATAATTCCTATGGCTACGAAGGTAAAAAAATTAGAATATGTATCGATATTAGGGAAATTAACTTAGCATGTCCTAAGGATGATTTTTATCTCCCCAACATAGATAGGATCATAAATTTCACTACCAAATGTGGAATGCTTTTTCTCATGGATGGATTTTCAAGATACAAACAGATCGTGGTTACCCTTGAGGACTAGTGATGTAGGAGCATCCAAAGGCAGCACAACAATCTTGCATCACCAAAAAAACAAAAGAAAAGAAAAATATTCTAAGTGTTTAAAAGTGTCGCGATATCGCGACATACAAGATGTCGCGATATCGCGACATGTTTTGAAAAATATTCTAAGTGCTGAAAAGTGTCACGATATCGCGACGTATTTTGAACAAAGGCAAGGGCCAAAGAAAGTGTCGCGATATCGCGACATAAAAGATGTCGCGATATCGCGACGTATTTTGAACAAAGGCAAGGGCCAAAGAAAGTGTCGCGATATCGCGACATAAAAGGTGTCACGATATCGCGACGTGTTTTTACCAAAAGCCAGAGCAAAAGAAAGTGTCGCGATATCGCGACATAAAAGGTGTCGCGATATCGCGACGTGTTTTTACCAAAAGCCGGAGCAAAGGAAAGTGTCACGATATCGCGACATAAAAGGTGTCGCGATATCGCGACGTGTTTTTACCAAAAGCAGGAGCAAAAGAAAGTGTCGCGATATCGCGACATAAAAGGTGTCGCGATATCGCGACAGGTTTTAAACAAAAGCCAAGGGCAAGGAAAGTGTCGCGATATCGCGACACATTGACAAAGAAGGACCAAAGCCAAAAAGGTGTCGCGATATCGCGACAGGGTGACTAAGGAGAAAAGGTGTCATGTTTTCGTGACCCGAAGAGGAGAGAGAAGAGCGGGATGAAGAGATGTCACGATTTCGTGACATGTTACTTTTTCATGGACCGTTACAGAACGACATTTGACAGTTACCGAAGTCGTTACAGCAGTTCCAGAAGTCGGTACAGTAGTTCCAGGGGATCGTGGCAGCGGTTACAGAGATCGTGACGAATGGTTGCTACAACGAGAGACTGACGCTATAAAAGGAGATTGCTCGAAAGATCTCGGGAGGCTGAGAAAGACGAAGACTGCGACTTCTTTTGCATTTTTTGTACTTTGTAAAATCTTCCATGGTTCGGAACTGTAAATCTTTCCATGCTTCTAATAAAATTGAGTCTTTTCTTTGTGTTAAAAATTTGGCTCTCCATCAAGTGGTATCAGAGCGAGAAGATTCTGAGTGTGTAAGCAGAGCGTCGAACGTGAGGCAGCTTGCACCAGGATCTCGGGGTTAAGGGTTGTGAGAAGAAGTGAAGAAGAATGCCATCATGAAGAAATCATGGTGCTGGCAGAAACGTGGTTCCTGAAGGAGACTTCAGAGCGTTGCAGAGGCAAGTGCAGGCCCTGCAAGAGGAATTGCGAAGAGGAGTAGAGCCAAGAGGAGAAGACCAAAGTGATGATGAAGCTTGCGGGGTTGATGACCCATCAGAAGAAGAAGAAGAAGCAATGAGTTCTACGGAATCTCGAATGATTAAAGCCATCTCTCAAATTGGGAAAAGGCCAAAGTTAGACGTCTCCACATATTCTAGAAATCTAAATCCAGAAGAGTTGATTGACTGGATCAACGATATGGAGGAGTATTTTGAATATGAAGAAGTTGAAGATCCACATCGGATAAAATTTGCAAGAACAAAGTTGAAAGGCCATGTTGGCATATGGTGGAAAGGAGTGCAGTTGGAACGAAATCGACGAGGAAAGGAGAAGATCACCAGATGGGATCGAATGGTCAAAAAGCTGAAGCGGTAGTTTATCCCAGTAGATTACGAATTGGATCTGCTGAGGAAAATGCAGAGTTTAAGACAGTCCAGCAAAACTGTCAAAGAGTATACCGAGGAGTTCTACAAAATTTCAATTAGAACCGGTCATACAGAAGCCAACAAGGAGAGAGTAGCCCGTTACATCAATGGGTTGAGAACCATCGTGCAAGAAGAATTGAGTTTGGTTCGAATGAGCACCATTGAAGATGCTTACCAGTTTGCTCTGAAGGTGGAAGAGAAACTGAACCGAAGATTTGACAGTAAACAGAGAGGAAGAGGTCATGGTGGAAGAACTGGTGGCGAGAACCAGTGGAGGTAAATATGACGACCAGAAGAAGACTGGTGAAACAAGCAATCACCAGGAACAGAAGGAGGAGAATGCATACCGGCCCCGTAATCAGAACAATGATTATCAAAGGGGAAGAGGTAGAGGTGGACGCAGATATGGAAGAGGAAGATTTCGTGGAACCTGCTTCAATTGCGGGGAAGAGGGGCATCGATCATATGAGTGTCCCCAACACCAAGAGGCACCGAACAGAAGGCCTGAAGCAAATGCTCGAGCTGCGGTCATTGAGGATGGTGTTGAATCTGAGCACTCTAAAGAAGCAGAGCAAGGAGAAGTGATGGTCACACGGAGAACCTTGTTGAACGAAGAGAGGGAACCAGACCAGCGAAAAAGCCTGTTTCGCACGAGGTGCAAATGTTCAGGTAAAATCTGTAATATTATTATTGATAATGGTAGTACAGATAACTTGGTCTCTGAAGAGATGGTGACTAAGTTACGGCTGGAGAGGAGGCAGCACCCGCATCCATACCGGATTGCGTGGTTACGAGAAGGATCATAGGGCATTGGTCAGTGAACAATGCTTGGTCAAGTTTCAGATTGGAAGATACCGGGATGAGGTCTGTGTGATATTTTGCCTATGGATGCTTGCCATTTGTTGCTTGGGAAGACCATGGCAATTTGATAGACGTGCGGCGCATGATGGGCATGCAAATACCTATTCCCTGAAAAAATATGGAGTGCGCCACAAGCTGAAGCCATTGAAGGAGGTTGAGGAAAAGGTATGCAATAATGCTAGAATTTGTTTAGTAGATGGCAAAAAAATTTTGGATGGTCTAAAGAGGGATTCAATGTGTTATGCATTAATTCCTACTATAAAGAGAGAAGAAACTACAGACATTCCAGCAGAAGTTGAACATCTGTTAGCAGAATTTCTTGATATTATATCAGACAATGTGCTTGAGGGTTTGCCGCCAATGAGGAAGATTAGTCATCAGATTGACTTAATGCCAGGATCTAGCTTACCCAATAAGGCCGCCCATAGAATGTCCCCTGTCGAGAATGAAGAATTGAACCGCCAGGTTCATGAGTTGTTGAAGAAGGGATTAATTCGAGCAAGTTTAAGTCCCTGTGCAGTACCTATCGTACTAGCACCAAAGAAGGGTGGAGAATGGAGAATGTGCACTGATTCAAGGGCAATAAACAAAATTACCATTAAGTATCGATTCCCATTACCTCGAATGGATGATATAATGGATTGTTTGAGTGGAGCTAAATACTTCACTAAGATTGATTTAAAGAGTGGATATCACCAGATACGCGTCAGAGAGGGTGACGAATGGAAGACAACCTTTAAAACCAAAGAGGGTTTGTATGAGTGGTTAGTTATGCCATTTGGATTGACTAATGCACCCAGTACGTTCATGAGGCTGATGAATGAGGTATTGCGAGACTTCCTGGAAAATTTTGTGATAGTTTATCTGGATGATATTCTAATTTTTAGTAAAAACTTGGACGAGCATTTGATGCATGTTCGGACAGTTTTTGAAAAGCTGCGAGAAGAGCAGTTGTTGATAAATTTAAAGAAGTGCAGTTTTGTACAGAAGGAGTTGATATACCTAGGATTTGTCATCTCAGAGGAGGGTCTAAAAATGGACCCAGAGAAGGTGAAGGCTATCATTGAATGGCCTACCCCAAGGAATGTAACAGAGGTAAGATCATTTCATGGTCTTGCAAGTTTCTATAGAAAATTTATTAGAAACTTTAGCAGTATTTGTGCACCCCTAACAGAAACTATGAGAGGGGACAAGAAAGAATTTAAGTGGACTACCAAGGCAGGTACCAGTATGGACATATTGAAAAATAAAGTGACAGAACAACCCATTTTGGCACTTCCAGATTTTAATAAAGTGTTTCAGGTTGACTGTGATGCCAGTGGCAGTGCCATTGGAGTTGTATTGAGCCAAGAAGGTAAACCTGTTGCATACTTTAGTGAAAAATTAAATGATGCTAGAAAGAAATACTCTGTTTATGATCAAGAATTCTATGCTATCATTCAGGCTCTTAAGAAATGGAGACATTATTTGCTAGCCAAGGAATTTGTTTTATATACTGACCATCAAGCTTTGCGGTATATAAATAGTCAAGGTAAACTGAACCAGCGACATTTGAAGTGGGTTGAATTCCTGTAGAGTTATACCTTTGTCCTGAAGCATAGAAGCGGAAAATCTAATAGAGTTGCAGATGCCTTGAGTAGAAGGCATAATTTGTTGATAGAAATGAGAGTGCAAGTTGTTGGGTTTGATGAACTCAAGAGTTTATACCCAGTCGGATCCAGATTTCGTTAGAGGCATGGACGGTATGTTTGTCTCCTACTACTGTGGATCGCACTAAGTGGTTGGATTTTGTGATCCAAGATGGGATGCTATTTTGGAAGAACCAGTTGTGCATTCCTAGGAGTTCCATGAGGGAAAATATGATCAAAGAGAAACATAGCGGAGGACTAGCAGGACATTTTGGTCGAGATAAGACCATTGCTCTAGTTAGTGAAAATTACTTTTGGCCACAGTTGCAGTCGGATGTGACAAAATTTGTGCGGGGTTGTAAAGTGTGCCAGATGGTGAAAGGAGTAATCCAGAATATAGGAATGTATCAACCATTGCATGTACCAGAGAGATCATGGGAGGACATCAGTATGGATTTTGTTCTTGGTCTGCCAAGGACACAACACGGAAATGATGCCATTTTTGTTGTCGTTGAGAGGTTTTCGAAGATGGCCCATTTTATTCCATGCCGGAAGACAAGTGATGTTGTTCATGTTGTAGGCTTGTTTTTCAGGGAGGTCGTACGCCTTCATGGTCTACCCCAAAGCATTGTCTCGGATAGAGATACCAAATTTGTGGGTTATTTTTGGAGAACTCTGTGGAAGAAGCTAAAAATAGAATTGAAGTTCAGTTCTGCGTACCACCCGTAGACTGATGGATAGACAGAAGTAGTCAACAGAAGTTTGGGTAATCTTCTACGATGTCTGGTAGGCGATAAACCCAAGGGATGGGATCTGATTTTACCACAGGCAGAGTTTGCTTACAATAATTTTGTCAATCGAAGTACTGGTAAATCCCCATTCCAGATAGTGTATGGGAACAGCCCAAGAAATGCTTCTGAGTTGAGGTCGATGGATAAAGGAGAAAAGCGCAGTGCTAAAGCTGAAGACTTTGCAGCACACATGAAGAATTTACATGAAGAGGTCCAGCAACATATCAGTAAAATGAATGCTATGTACAAATCCAGAGTTGATCAGAAGAGGCATTTCAAGGAATTCCAGATAGGAGATGAAGTCATGGTTCATTTGCGCAAGGAACGGTTTCCTAGCAAAACCTACAACAAGCTGAAGATGAAGAGGTTTGGACCATGCAGAATCATAGGTAAACGAGATTCAAGAAATGCCTATGAAGTAGATCTACCAAGTGAGCTGAATATTTCACCTATTTTCAATATTTTAGACTTGGTCGAATATCATGAAGGAAGTAGCAGCGAGACACCAAGTCCGTATTTGTGGAGTATTCCAGCGTCTACTCCAGCCAAAGAGGAAATCGAAGACATACTCGACACTCGCGAAGGCAGAAGTACCCGAAACAGACAATATTTCGAGTATTTGGTCAAGTGGAAGGGCCGACCTATCGAAGATGCAACTTGGTTGTCCAGAACAGAGGTTGATCGCCTGGGTTTTCCTCTGACCGTCCAAAAGTGAAGATCACTTCTCAATATACCCCGGGTGTCTGATGCAGGAGCATCCAAAGGCAGCACAACAATCTTGCATCACCAAAAAAACAAAAGAAAAGAAAAATATTCTAAGTGTTTAAAAGTGTCACGATATCGCGACATACAAGATGTCGCGATATCGCGACATGTTTTGAAAAATATTCTAAGTGCTGAAAAGTGTCGCGATATCGCGACATAAAAGATGTCGCGATATCGCGACGTATTTTGAACAAAGGCAAGGGCCAAAGAAAGTGTCGCGATATCGCGACATAAAAGATGTCGCGATATCGCGACGTATTTTGAACAAAGGCAAGGAGCAAAAGAAAGTGTCGCGATATCGCGACATAAAAGGTGTCGCGATATCGCGACGTGTTTTTACCAAAAGTCGGAGCAAAAGAAAGTGTCGCGATATCGCGACATAAAAGGTGTCGCGATATCGCGACTTGTTTTTACCAAAATTCGGAGCAAAGGAAAGTGTCGCGATATCGCGACATAAAAGGTGTCGCGATATCGTGACGTGTTTTTACCAAAAGCAGGAGCAAAAGAAAGTGTCGCGATATCGCGACATAAAAGGTGTCGCGATATCGCGACAGGTTTTAAACAAAAGCCAAGGGCAAGGAAAGTGTCGCGATATCGCGACACATTGACAAAGAAGGACCAAAGCCAAAAAGGTGTCGCGATATCGTGACAGGGTGACTAAGGAGAAAAGGTGTCATGTTTTCGCGACCCGAAGAGGAGAGAGAAGAGCGGGATGAAGAGATGTCACGATTTCGTGACATGTTACTTTTTCATGGACCGTTACAGAACGACATTTGACAGTTACCAGAAGTCGTTACAGCAGTTCCAGAAGTCGGTACAGTAGTTCCAGGGGATCGTGGCAGCGGTTACAGAGATCGTGACGAACGGTTGCTGCAACGAGAAACTGACGCTATAAAAGGAGATTGCTCGAAAGATCTCGGGAGGCTGGAAAGACGAAGACTGTGACTTCTTTTGCATTTTTTGTACTTTGTAAAATCTTCCATGGTTCGAAACTGTAAATCTTTCCATGCTTCTGAATAAAATTGAGTCTTTTCTTTGTGTTAAAAATTTGGCTCTCCATCAACTAGGATATGATAACTTTCATCACTCCATGAGGTACCTTCTAAATTTATACCTTTTAGATTAAAGAATATCGATGCCACATATAATAGGGATATGACTAATATCTTTCATGACATGATGCATGATATTCTAGAGGACTATGTGGATGATATTCTAGGTCATTCCATACATCTAAAGGATCATGTTCATGATCTAAGATGTATCTTTGAAAGGCTCTTACATTTCAAAATTCATCTTAAACCCTCCAAGTGTGTGTTTGAATTCACATATGACATGTTAGGTTTCATCGTGTCTAGGTGAGGTATTGAATTAAATATCATTAAGATAGTGACTATCACTTACATACCTCCTCCTCATACCCTAACCAAGTTGCATAGCTTACAAGGTAAGTTTAAAGCTATTTGTTTATTCATAGCTTAGTTAGCTTATAAGTGTTAACTCTTCCTTAATACTCTTTAGAAAGATGTTGTGTTCCAATGGGATTTTGAGTTTCTGTAATCCTTTGATGAACTCAAAAGGTATCCCAATTCTCCAACTATCTTAGTTCCTCCTAGAATGGATAAGCATTTTATGCTTTACATAGCAACCATAGATCATACTTTGGGAGTCTTTTTGGCTCAACATTATGACCAAAACAAAGAGTAAGCTATCTACTATACCAATAGAACCTTGGTTAGATATGAAGCCTGGTACACTCACTTAGAGAAGCTTTGCTTTGCTATAGTATTTTCTTCTTAGAAGTTAAGGCACTACATGCTCATCCATAAGATATTGGTTGTTGCAATTTTTGATCCTTTATGCTACTTAATATCTAAGCTTCACCTTTTATGTTGTTCCACTAAGTGGGTTCTAGCCCATAGTGAGCTTGACTTACCTTCATAGGTCAGAAGGCTATCAAGGATCAGGTGACTTATTTATTAGTTAGCCTCCATCCCCTTAAAGTTAGCCCATCCCTTAGTCATTGAGTTTCTATATGAGTACTTTAGTATATAATTTTAAGAGCCAATCTTAAAATTTATTTTTTTATGGAACCTGATGCCTAAAGGGAACTAGTGTTGAAATCATTCTAGTTACCCTACAAAAGCAACTCATTCCCCTTTCCTTCAAGCTTCATTTATCTTGCATGAATAATACTATTGAGTATGAAGCCTTGATCCTTAGTCTTAGAGTAGCATTAGACTTAAATGTTAGATTCCTTTTAGTGTTTGGTATCTCTCAACTTATGGTCAATCATATTAACAATATTTATTAGACTCGGGATGATAAGCTAAAACCTTACAAAGAGATTATCACCAAGCTTTTGTCTATGTTCAATTGGGTAACCATAGAGTCTATCCCTAGATCCTCCAACTGCTATGTAGATGTTATGGCTGGTATTGCATCCTTATTTCCCTTAGAGTTGGATGATGATAAAAAATTGATAATCATTAGATAACTTTGAGATCTTGTGTCACTGAGTTCTAGTCTTGTTCTGCTAGATTTTTTTACCATCGAAGCTTTTCCATCTAATACATATTGATATTTTTAATTTACTTAAGTATGGTTTGGTTCTTGATGTTTTATATTATAATCAACATAATATTTTACACAAAAGAGTGTGTTGATTCATTATAATTGATAATTAAATTGACATTCTTTTGAAGGTATTATCTTGTGATGCCTTAACTACGATGAAGCCTAACTAGTTCTTAGTAAGGCCCATGAAGGATCATGTGGAGGCCATTTTAGTAGTAATTCCATTGCTAAGAAGCTCCTTCATATGGGGTATTATTGTCCTTCCTTGTATAAATATGTATGTGATCATGTTTGATGTTGTAACAAGTGTTAATGCCATGACAACCTTGTTCATGATCTTTCTCAAAACCTTTAGGTTATTTTTCTCCTTGGCCTTTTTCCATGTGGGGATTGGAAATTATAGGGAATATTAACCCAACATCATTTTATGGTCATAATTTTGTCATAAAAATGACATAGGACTTCACTAAATGGGTCAAAGCCATACCCTTGGCTATGGTTATTGGAGCTCAAGTCTCCAAGTTTATGTTCAACCAAATCCTTTGTAGGTTTGAGATTCCTTCGATGATTGTTTCTAACAATGGAACTCCTTTCAAGAACAAGGATATCCATAAGCTTTGTGCTAAGTATAATATACAACACAGGTGGTCAAATTTGTATTCCCTCAGGGTAATGGGTAAGCCAAAATATCCAATAAGTCTTTGGTCAAGTTCCTCAAGAATTTGGTTAGTAAGATCCATTATGACTAGCATATCCATATTTATCCTACCTTATGGGTCTATCGTACCAATGTGTGAACTCCTATAGGTGCCTCTCTATAGGTCTTGGTCTATGGGATTGAGGTTATTTTTTGTTTGAGTTAGAGACCCCTTTGTTTTGCATCTTGCTACAAGATGCCTCGATTGAAAATGAGTATCACTTAAATAATTTGAACCAATTGGAGCTACTAGATGAAAAGTGCATTCATGTCTTAGAGCATCTTTGATCCTATCAAAATAGACTCAAGTGACCTTATTCCAAGAAATTTTGCAATTATTATTTTGAGGTTGGGAACCTTATCCTCAAGGAGAACTAGAATAACACCAATGCTCACTCAGATCTTAAAGGTAAGATTTAGCCCAATTGGATAGGTTTGTTTGTCATAACAATCAATATTGGCTTAGGATCATATCATTTAGCTTATTTAGATGGTCAATAACTTAAAGGACCAATGAACTTAATGCATCTAAAGAGATACTATACATGATTCTATATTTTTTTCATATTACATTTAGGTTATTTTTCATATTACATTTTGTTTACTTGCTCATATTGCATGACTACCTATCATATTTTGCATGATTTGTCTGATATTCTATCCCATTTGCTTTTTGCTTATCATATAATTGCATTGTTGCTTGATCATATTTGCATGATTGCTTGATCATATAGGTATATATATATATTTGGTATTTCATGAGGATGGCAAGTGATGACACCTAGTTAGGTATTAGCTCACATGCATTGCACTCACACTAAGGATTTTATGCCTAACAAATTCCCAATCTAGGGCCCATCTCCATGCATTTTCATCTTTGCATTCGCTCATATCTTTCTCTCTTTTCTTATATTCCTTGACCTTAAAAATATAAAATTATCATCAATTTCTTCTCCAATTCAAGGGATATAGTTCTTCCTTTTGTATATCCTTGTCCTTTGCATATTTTATTTCTCCTTTTTTATCAAGACAAAGGATATACATTATTTCTTCTATCTATGAATCTTGCTTTGCTCACACTTTTTTCTTTCTTGATATTTTATTATTAAGGGATCCTTAGGATATAGGGTAGATATGATATGAAAATCATTTATGGTGTTCATATGGCCACTAACTATCTTATGCACATCTCTTACTTCTCAAAATTTTGAGGACACACACACACGTTTCTTCTCCTTTCATTTCTATTTCTTATATCTACTTTCTAAGATGTGCACACACATGCTATGCTTCACTTTGCTCACTCATCTCATGCACACACCACATCCCTATCAGGTAGTGCTCATTTTTGTAAATCAATAAAATACATCACACCCCATCTAGGATATTTTCATGGTCATTGAAGAACATGTGCTTATACTTAGAGGGGGGGTGAACAGTATACAATAAAAATTTTTCCCTTTTAATCCAAATAGTAGCATAATGATTAATAAACCAGTAAACATCACACAAAGCATCACACACATGAGAGATATTATTTTAACGTGGTTCACCCAATGTGGGCTACCTCCATAGAAAAATATTTCTTCTAAATATTTCTCAAATAATATTTTGGGAATCCTTCCCAATTACAATGTTTATGGACCTCTATCCAAAGGAGATGTTGATCCCCTAAATCTCAAGTTCATGGATCTCTTCCATAGGATAACTCTTTCCCTTTTAGCTCTGGCTAGTTATCTTCTAGAAGACTTCGTCTCTCTACTGCACTGATTGGTGGATATCTCTCCACTTTAAGACCCCTCACTCAGAAGACCTATCTTCAATTGTCTTGGATGCTAGATCTCTATCCATTGAGACTATGTCCTCTATACTCTGTCACTTTCAAATCTTTTTCAATATGTTCAATTAGAACCTTCTCAAATCTGCTCAATAGGTCCACTCAGAACCTACTCAAATCTGCTCAATAGGCCCACACAAAACCTACTCAAATCTACTCAATAGGTCCACATAGAACCTGCTAAAATATGCTCAACAGGTCCACTCATAACCTGCTAGAATCTGCTCAACAGGTTCACTCAGAACCTACTCAAATCTACTCAACAAGCTCACACAAAACTTTTCCAATCTCATAGAATCATAAAGAGAATTATTAGAGACTCAATATGTTCTATTCTCAAAAACTCAATCTCAACTCAAATCAGAATATAGAATAGTTTATTTCATGGAACTTGAACAACCACATGCATCCACTTGACTAGGATTAATCAACTCTACTCAACCAATCACCTCAAGAAACAACCCTTTCTCACAAACCCTAGTCCAAGTATATATCAACCAACTCAAAAAGTTTCCAACAATGCTCAACCATAAATCTCACATAACAATTATACTCATGTTCTTTTCTAACTCAAGTTCAAGTTCTTTGCATAACCAATTGGCTTCAACACCAATGCTTATAAAACAAAGTTTAATCACAACTCTCAATACAGAAAGCCTTGATACATTAAACCAACCACTTTCAAAAAGGAAACCACAATAAATCATTTTCTCTCCAATGATATTTTCAGAAATCAATCACCCAATCAAGTCAATGGACAATATTGCCCATACCTTTTTGATGTCAAGGAGTTGTCCACAAAATTTGTCAAACTCAACACACATTCAAATATTTCCTTTTCAATCACAAAGAGGTTAGAGGACTTGAGTAATATCACAACAATAAAAATAATATCCCAATAACACCTTATTACTCCTACTCAATAAAATTCACCATGTCCTCTCATGAAAGAAACAATCCCCTTTGAAAAAGAATAAATCAAACTCACTTTTGAACCCCTTTAAAAAAATAGAAATATCTCTTTACACACACCTTATTTCTCCTTATAAGAAATTTAATCAAATAGCCCTTGAATCTTTCTCCCTCCCTTTCTTTTTTTTTTTTCTCCGAAACTACTTCCGGGGTCCCCCCCCCCCCCCCCTGCCCCGCCCCCCGCCTTCTCTTTTTTTCTGTTTTTTTTTTTTTTTTTTTTTTTGGGTGGGTTTTTTTTTTTTTTTTTTTTTTTTTTTTTTTTTTTTTTTTTTTTGTTTTTGTTTTGGGCTGTCTTGGGGTTTTAAAATTTAAATTCCTTGTGAATTTAAATAATTAATAAATAATTATTAAACCTCCTTTTTAACCTTTTCAATAACCCATCTTGGGTTTTTATGAACCAATCACTTAACCTGTGCTCCCAATAATATTAAAATATTATGGAGCCTTTTTCCTTTCACTTTTGCACTATATAAACTTTTTCTTGGATGATAGTGACAACCTTGGATGACTTTATTCTTGCCAAATTCCTTGATATGAGTGATAACTCTATCAGGTGACATCAATGACAACTTTGACTTGGATGACTCAAAATTTCCAATAATCATAAGCAAGGGGCAGCCTCCACTTGACCATTTGCAAGCATACATTCGAGTGAGTATCTCTTCATCTTCAAAAATCAGTGAGAACTACATATATAGTGGGTATAGTTCCACACTTGACCATATTTGCAAGCATATCACTCTTATGGGATAACTTCATGGCCACTAGTGAAGGGTAGCCTCCACATTCGACCATTTACGAGCACACATCCTCATAGGGTCACACTCCTTTTTCCTTTATTTTCCTTTCTTAAACCTTTTGGAGCTTGCTTCTTCACTTCTTTACTGCTTCACTTCTTTACCTATTTGTTTTCTTTATGTCCTCTTTCTTTGCTTTCTTGTTTCTTCATCATATTATTCTTCCTTTTTTTCTTTCCACCCACTCATCCGTGCATTTTATTTTTTGCAATCATTTTAGATTTCATTTAGACATTGCATTAATTAGATTAATTCATGCATTTAATTTAGTTAAGATCATCATGCATTGTATTCATCATGTTTGTGATCACCATACATCATTAAAAATATCACACACATAGAAAGAACACACATTTAATAATATGATAAAATAAAAGTAGCATGTATTATTCAAAATATCTAAGTGCATGTTGGTCGATCGATGTGCCACAGTAGAGAGCTTGGCACACTTGACCATCCCTAGGGATGCATACCACAATTAAAATTGACATGTCATCCTTGATACCTACCCTATTTGTGTGAGCCTATACCCTCTGCTTTGTTTGTTGGAGGTGGTGTTCATATACATGCTCATGATTTTTAGTGACTCTATGATCATAGAGATGATGATGGTAGAATCCTTTGATTTGCTAGAATGGCATGGAAGTATACCATATTGTAGTAGGCCTCCTTTTGAACTACCATATCATATGAATCCTTCACCATCTATAGCTCCACCAATAGTAGGTGGTATTTGTTGCTCTATTGGTTATCTACAATGACAACCATCCCCTCTACCCAGGCCTATTGTTGCTCTTACTCCAACTAGCCCATATCCCCTCTAAGTCATTCTACCTCATCCCTCGTTGTGTCTCACTCTGCTTGGGTCTGGTTCAACATTGTGTAGATGGTATCCATCTTTACCTGCATAGCTATCATCATGGCCCATAACAACTCCATATCCTTCACATGATCCCCTAGACCTATAGCCTCATTGGGTCCTACCTACACCACTAAGGGGGCAACTCCTATGGTTCCCCCTCCTCTTGAGTCAAATATAATGGTAGTTATCCTCATGGCTATCACTATCTCCATCAAAACCTATTCTTGAGCCGGTATCGGTGGGACTATACCCATTTTTTATTTATCTATGGTACAATGAGTGTCCTCTTGTAGTCCTAGCTACACTCATAGGCTGATAACCTAGCATCTCTACACTAGCACTAGTGGGGATATCCTCAGGGGCATAATGCTCCTATACCATCTCTTGTACCTAAGGGCCACATTGATGTCATCCACCCCTATATCCATGTATAGTGGATCATCCAAGTCCTCCATTATCCATTTACCCACATCAGGAGTGTCTTTGACTCCTGATGGGTCCCATCACACCCATTGAAACCAATATTCCCCAAGGTCCAAAATCTCTTATAGAATATTGAACTAGTGCTATACTTGATCAAATTGGTATAGATCATGCTTACCCTTCTTTATGACAACCCATTGAATAATTATTACCTGAGATAACTCCTTTCTATCCTCTTCCCAATTAGGATGTAGACACCATGATCACCATATGATCTAGTGCTCTCATAGCTCCTCTACCACCTACCTCCCTAGTAGTAAGATACCAATGCATGGTCTATGTCAATTCTCATAATGTTGGCCCCACCTATATGCTATTGGTTATTCTATGTTATACAATGGCCCTGGTAGTGCATTTGGTCTTCAGACCGCTATGTACTCTCAAGACCACACCTAGAGAAAAGTTGTACAAACTAGGCTTGTCAACCACTTATATACGATGTCATGCAACATCCTATACAAGCAGGATAGAACATATGGTATCCATGCAAATCCAACACCTTGATCTCACATGTATACCACTACTTCTACTACTACTCATGGTAGGCATCACCTACTGGTATGGCACACCAATATCCCCACCACCACCCCACATAGTATAGATGTTACTGCCCCAAATCCATATCAACATGGCATCTCATCAACATGTAATCCACTCTTTTGGATAACATGTTTTGGATCCCCAAATATCATTTTATATGCCACCATTGGAACTTGTACCATAAATAGTCCTCTCCCTGATGGGGATCCTCAAGATGCACCACATGTCCTCCAATGTGATTATCATCTTCTCTATTGATATCCAAAATATGAATAATTTTGGATACCATTTCTTTTCTAGAGCCATCAATAGTGCCCCATCTACCTCAACATGGGGCATCTCTACCAGATGTAATAGCCCCATATTCCTAGTGTCTCCCTCTCTACCATTGTGAGCTCTCTCATAGCCTACCCAAGTGTGCTCGATTTCTATTCTCTACTCTCAAGTACATCTAGCTATATAATCAACATTAAAATATTCATCATTTTAATTCATCTCATTATGATCTTTAATAAAAAATAATTTTCTTTTGCAATACCAAATTTGCATCTTGAGATGACTGGGTGCAATTTTGGCATGGCTACTTGACCAAATTCATACTCCACGATGAATTTTTGCAAAAAAATTACTAAAAATTTAAAAAATTGCTATAACTTTTAATTTTTTGCAAGTAAAGCCTAATTCTAGCCTAAACTAGAAATGGGTATTGATCCGTACATTCGCTCAATCTACAGCAATGCCAACATTACATCTCACCATGGTAGCATGATGAGTTGGGAGTTCCATTCTCCTCTTTCTTCTCCAAAACTCTTTTCTCCTCCTTGCATGGTTAAAATGAGCTCATTTTCCCTCCTTTTTCATATTTTCTTCCCTCCTTCCTTTTCCCTTTATTTTTTCTCTCTCTTCCATTTTCTTCCCTCTCCTCCCCTTCTTTTTTCTCTCTCCTTATTTTTTCTCTTTTCCTTCTTTGCTTTTATTGCTTTTGATATCTTTGTTCACCCTTTTTGAGTTTTTTAGGAATTTTGTATTCCTTATAAAACTTGAGAGGGCACACTAGCCTTAGAGGTATTAATGGTAGTAATATATCGATTTGTGTATATTTACAATGTTCAAGATGACACCTCTTCTTTGCACTGCCCTTCTATACAAACCTGACCACCCCTTTTTGTGTTCATCATTTTTTCCCATAGGCATCTACTTATTTGATGTATTTATCTAGCCATAAATACATCAAAGAGAGGGAAAAATATAGACATAGAAAATTGACCCATCAAAATGAGTCAATCTTTCCTTAGATCCTTAGGAAGCCACCCAACTTAAGTACTAATTTGGGTCCCTTTTCCTCTCTTCCTTTGTCCTTTTTCTCTATCCTTACCAAATTCATGCTTGATACATATAGGGCATGAATTTGGCTTGCCAAATTTTCACCCTATAATAACGAGGTACACATTTGGCATTTTAGGGACTTTTCTCTCAAAAACCCCTCTTCATCAACCCCTTTTGGTGTCAATACTTGCCCATGATAAACTTTTATTTTCTTGCATTTTAGCTCTTCAATCCTATTATAAATAGAGGGTTGGATTACCTATTTTACCCCAAACAATCTTCTTGAGAATCCTAATCATGAATTGTTCATTATTTATGCTAATAAGTACTCATCTATTTTGGGATTATTATTTTGTTGGTTTCTACTTTGGTGTTAGCTACTCTTGGTGAATAAGTGAAGTCTTGATGATTTAAGAGATCTTCCAACTTCCATATTCTCATTTCTCCTTACTTACTCCATTAACTAACTAGGTTTTTTACTTGCATTATTAGTTATTAGCTTTATTTTTTGTTGTTTTGCATCATATTTTTTGGTGTTTTGGGACCCAAAAAGTGCTCCAAATCAAATTAGTGTCCTTTTTTATACAAGGTGTAAATTTTATGAAATAGATTCATGTTCACCCCTTAAATGGCATACATTTGGTCAATTAGGTCTTAGGAGAAACTTCTTGCTTTCCAAAACCCTAATTTACATCTTGCATGTTAGATTTATATTATATCCATTATGTTTGCATCTTATTTCATTGTTGCATATTTATTTCATATTATTTTTGCTTGTTTCAAAGGTCAAATATCATTTCATTTTCAAATGGTTAGCTAAAAGGACCAAGGGGGCTTGATTGCTATGCCTCCAAGCTCAGCCATATAGTGGCCTAATAAGGCTCCCAAATGTTCATCAATTTTTCTAGGGTTTTGTGAAGTTGTTTTGTAGGTTTGAAGTTGTTTGGATATTCTAGATGCAAGTTAAAGCTAGGCTCAACCATTAGATCAATAAGTACCCTGAATAAGTTTTGTTGGTTGTTTGTTTGCTTTTTGTCCATTAATGTTCAAAACCTAGATTATAAACAAAATAAAAATATTTTAGTTCCATTTCTAAGCATTTGAAAGGAAAAATCATATAGTTTGCATTCTAGAGATAATTTTGTTTATGAATTATTTTAAACCCTGGATACAAATAAAATGATTTATTTTATTGCAAGGTAGGTTTTAGTCATAATTTAAGATCAAGAATCATTATAGGATTAGTCTTTTTTTGCTTGCATTTCTATTTGTCTTGCATTGCTCTTTTATTTTTCATAGATTAGATTTTAGAAAGGCCAAACATAGGTGTTTGTTCAATATACACATCAAACATTCCATCTCCATACATGGAATGAGATCTTAAATAGTTCCTAGTGAACCCTTCGATCACTATGCCCTCGAGTGTAGAGAATATAACACACCCCTACGATCACCTCAAATCCTAGTGGATCCATCCAAGAGTCATACGTGACAGGGCAATTTTCTCCCTCTATATAAGTAATGCCTTGGTATTTATTAGTACCATTCCAAGATAGGGACATTAAGGATCTTAGGAAATATATTGAGTAGCAATGATTTACATTAAGAATTATCACTACAATTAATTATAAACAACCTAAGGGGGTTGAGGAGATCTTCCTTCTTTTTTTACCTTTGAAACTTAGGAGTTTCAAAATTGGGAGGCAAAGGGTGCCTAGCTACAAAAGAATCTAAGGTTTGGTTACACAAGTCATCATAAGAGTACTTTTAACTAGAAGAAGACCCTTAGATGAGAACCATTTATTTTTTTAATAAATCTAGTTGAGAAGTTAGAGTTTAAATTTAAAAATAAATAGAATTTGATGGCATAAAGGGTATGTGCTAAAATATAGAAATAATTTTATAATTGACATAAGGAGGTTGATACATATGGGTGTAAGATATTTATATGGGAATCATATGATTTTTTCCTAAGGTATTTTATATGAAAGAATTAGAAGATGAAGGATGAAATATTGTACGATTAGGATTTAGAGGAAAACCCATACTCATGCTTGTGAGGTTAGAATAAATATTTTTGACATAAAGATTAGAAATTGGAACACTTGATGGTACCTCTTCACTAGGAATGTAGCTTGTACCTACATTTTGTGATATAGTACAACTTACATTACCTTGTAATAATTCTATAAGAGTAGAAAGATATGAGTAACACTTCACAAATGATGGAGTTTTTACCTTTGGCCTCCACAAAAGTAGCGATGATAGGAGGATTTTAATAAAAAAATTAAATTTGATGCATTAAGATTTGTATTTAAATATCCAAAGGATAGATCCAATTGATTTAGAGTTAAAGGGGTTGATCTAGGTTGTTGAGGATGATCCTTGAGTGAACCTTCCTCTAAAAATATGCCTAGGATATCATGAACTTTCATAATAAAATATTCCACAACCTCCCTATGCTTCTATAAAATGAAAGTTATGTAAATAGTAGATTAGAAATCCACTCTTCCTTACTCATCATGGATAGGGCTTAGAGAACTCAAAAGTATAGAAACCTCCTCCTTGTCCTTAAAATTTGAGTTTTCAATGGTGGGTTGGTCATCATGAACTTATATTGGAGGTTTTTTTTAATAGCCAATTGATGAGTGGCGTTATGGATTAGGTAGAATCTTTTGTCCATAGGTCTGAAGTAAAGAATTCAATTGGTTAAATTTTAAATTTTATAGAGTTGAATTAAAAATAAAGAGAATATTTTTTAGAAATTGTATATCCTCTTTGCTGATATACTAAATTTAATCTATATACCTCAATGGCATCCCTATATAACAAAGTTCCTTATACCTGATTCCTCTATATATATCAGTCAATATGTGAGAGAAAGCTAATACATGGGTTAAAAATGATACATGGAAGTGATTGCTTGGAAATATGGCCAAGATGGTATATGAGGGATAATAGCATTCCTCCCCATGACTCCCACCAGCCCACTACAATATAGTCCTTACTAGGTATAAGTACCTATGAGATCTTATGTGGGAAATTGGTATCCCAGGCTTACTTTATATCCAATATAGCCTAGTAACTCATACAAAAAATACTCAAAGTATCATGAAGACACTTAGTAGGACTAGCAATTGATTATGTTAATGCTATCTAATATAAATAAACAAGATTAAATTATCTTGATTAAATTTTGATAAATTTTAGTTTGATTAAGGTTTAACTTGGACAAAGTAGATCTTGGTGCCCAAAATTGTGCTCACATTAGGTTCACCAAAATGTGAGAAGGATAGAATATCATAAAGGGTCTATTAAGGATCTACCACGACTCTCCATCTCCTCCTCTCAATATTAGGGATAGTTTGTAAGATTAGATATTTGTGTTTGATGTATTTGTTTGAAGAACACCTATGTTTCTTCTAACATACTTGTTTAACTAATATTAATAATAATATAGCCCTCATGAAATATACAAATGCAACAATCAATACCTAAAGCTAAAATAATTTGGCTTTTTGATAGGGAAGTAAATGAAAAAATTTCATTTAAGATGCAAATGTGCAAGAGATATGTAGCAATCAAGTCCTAAATCCAACTATGTGTGATTTTAATTTGATGTTAAATCTTAAATATTTAGTTGATACCCTATATGATTAAGACTAAACTAGTTTTTTCTTTCCCATTTTGCTTATTTGTTAAATAAATATAAATAGAAACTAATTTAATCAAACAAAAGGTAATATTTTAGTCTTAAATATTGAAACAAAAAGAGTTATGGAGCAAAGAAACCAATTTTTCTATTGATACAAAAGCACTGTGCACAAAAGCATTGCCAATTATTTTGCTATCGATGGTACTTTCACTTTCCTACAAGATAGATAAAAAAAATATTATTAGTGGCAAAGGGTATTTTTTGAGTTGGTATATAATGTTAGACTCCCTTGAACAACAATTAGGCCCTATTTAGACAAATAAAAAATATAACAAGTACTGAATGCATGAAATTAATGCTAAGTGGAAAAAGTGTTATAGGTTGATGATAACATTGTTGGTGTTTTTACTCTATGTAAACCAAATAATGATAGGGCCACTAGAACTACAATCTAACAACACTTTCACATATGAGATCAGTGAAAGAAAATTTGATTTAATAATTGAAGTGATGATAGTATTTGATTTAGCAATACATATACTTTGTCAAATAACAAGAAAATGTTAGCTTTTGATATTCTAATATATAAATCTTCATAAAAAAATAATCACAGGATCTAATATAATGAAGTTGTAATATAATGGATCCAATAGTAATATTGTAACAAAGATAAATGAACCAACTAATATGTAATATCAAGGCTTAATAATATACCAAATAACATTTAATAATATGTTGAAATATGAATGTAAAAGCCTGAATCATACACAATAATAAGACTTACAATACTAGTTGTTCAAATGTATGCAAACTTGTATTACTCCACTTTCTATTACAAATATCTCAAAGTGATGACTCTCTAAAAAATGTAGATCACTATATTGATGATATAGATCACTATATTGTTTCTTCATCATATGAGTAATAAATAGCCTTTCTATGATGACTCTTTGGTTACCATAACTCTTCCTTTCCATATGCCAAGCCTTATGACTCTTGGTTTCTATACTTGACACTTGCATACACATGACACTATCTTGTAAGCACACTTGGATATGAATCTTCATATAACTCTTTTTAATCTAAGAACACATGTGCACACTTACATATTAGACACTTGCGTACATCTACACTCATAAAAATTGCACACATATTTACATGACACTTGTGCATTTCATACACATTAGTACATCACATAAAATATTAACTCACTTACTATTCTATGACACAACCCTAATCTAATATCTACAATAATGTACCAAGGTGGTACATTAGCATGTACCAAATAATGTAATATTTTCTAACACCCTCTTGTATTACGTTATTTTGTTATTGAAGAATTTAGTCTTCAATATGGTCTTCATCTTTATGTGACTTTGCAATGGATTTGAGCTTGACCTGGTTTTGCTTCCTCTTGATTGTTTTCATATTTTTCTTCTTTAATTTGTAGATGGATTTGTAATGCAACCTATTGTTGTCTTCTAATTTTCATCATCTTGAATTTTGGTTTTACCCAATATCTTTGTTATGATCTTAGTCCTTAAGCCTTCTCTAAGTAGCCTTACTGAACAAGAAATCTCATTATCTTACAAGTCAAAATTAAATCATAATTAATACATTTATTTGCCTTGGTTCTCTATATGACTTTCCTTCTCGTTCTTTAGAAATTCCATCTTTAAAAATCATTTTTAGTAAATGCTTCAAAAATAATAAATTGAATAAGATAATCTAATCTGAATATTAATTATTTTTCAAATATTTTAGTACTTTTCTTTATGATAATAAAAAATAGATGAGGTATATTTTCCTCTACAATAATTACATGGATGAAGATTCCAATAGTTTGTTTTTACATGACCAGTCCTATTGCAATAAGCTTATTTTGAAATTATGTTCACTTCCTTGTTAATCTCTTTTGCAATTTCAAGTTCTATTTCCTTGATAAAATAATATAACCATTTGTGTACAACCAAAATGTTGGACATTTTGAGTCAAAGTTGTCATTGATGTCAAGGAATAAGCTATTGTTGATGCAAAAAGGTCAAAAGGAACAATGCAAAAGTTAATGGCAAAAGAGCTTCATAGTATTTTTAATATTATGTGGAAGCATAAGTAGGAGGGTTTTTATTAAAACCATGGATGAGAAAATAAAAGGTTTTTCATAAAAGCCCAACGAAGTTTTAATATTTATTTTATAAAATATTTAAATTCAAATTGAATTTAAATTTTACAAATAAATATTATGTATACAAAGTGGTAAACTCAAAGAAGGCTTTAATAAAGCCAAAAGGATTTAAAATTTAATTTATAATATTTAAATTCTAAAGAATTTAAATAATTAATAAATTAATTATTCAAATTTTGAAGGTACCGACGTTCAAGTTTAAAGGAGGTAATTAGTATATAAACTATATGCCTTAGTGGCATTTAAATCATCCTTCGTTCGAACAAATAAAAGACGCAAGTGTTGTGTTGCGAAAATTAGTGCGAAGAAGAAGACAAGTTTCTTGTCTTAAGCACCAGTGAAAAAGGGATAAAGTTGTCGAGGACAAAAATTCAATAACCAACTAGGCAACGTGGCCTAGTGGCAAGTGGTCACGAGTTAAGGTGCTTGGGTGCAGAGTGGTCCGTGTTCGATTCACGATAAGAGCATTTTGGAAGTGTTAAGGTTGAAGCATCGAGGAAGGACACAGGTTTTATTTTTATTGGGTGCCAACGAAGAGGATATAGAGCACATGGTGCTCTTTGGTTTTCAAATGAGCACCTAGCACTCACGATATCCAAGGTCATGGCTAGGACGCATGAGGAGGTAGCATTGAGGGTTCAAGTCTCACCTAGGCGAAGGTAATAAATTTTACATTAATTTTAATTGCCTAAGGTGTAAACATAAGGTTTAGGAATCTATAAGGGGTTATGAAAAGGTGTTTATTTTAATTATTATTTTTTGACTAAATGAAGGTATAAGGGGTTAAACTTTATTTTAAATAAATTTATTGTGACATTTTTTATTTATCAAAAGGTGAATTGAATAGTGATTAAATTTGAGAGGACTTCTTGTTTGAAGGTGACATTGTTGACATTAGTGGTAAACATTATTTTTAATTGGGAGATCATAAGGTGTAAATGGTCAATTGATTTTTGTATATGTTGATGGATGCCTTCTTCATAATAAGGTGTATGTATGTTTTGATATTTGCATTGTAATCTTGAGAGAGAGTTTTATCATCTTCTAACCTTCCTTTGATCTTGGCAAAGAAGTGTTTGTGGTTGTGGCAGATGTTTGAGGTTCCTTCATCATCAAGAAAAAGGTATGAGCACATTCTTCCATAGTTGAGTTGATTGGTTGGTTTTTTGGAAAATAAGTTTGGAGTGAAAAGGACTTGATTAGGGTTTCCTTATTAAGTGTGTTGAGTTAATGCTTCAAAGTTTTTTGGAATAAAGGTTGTCAAAACCTTGTTTTATAAGCATTGTTGTTGAAGCCATTGGTTGAGTGAAGAACTTGAACTAGGGTTTGAAAAGAACATGACTATCATTGTTATGTGAATATTGTCTTATAAGCATTATTGTTGAAGTGAGTTGTTGAGTGAAGAACTTGAACTAGGGTTTGAAAAGAACATGAGTATCATTTTTATGTGAAATTGGTTGATAAGCATTATTGGAAACATTTTGAGTGAAGTATCATATGCTTGGACTAGGGTTTGTAAGCAAGGATTGTTTTATTGAGTGATTGGTTGAGTAGAGTTGGTTGAGCCTAGTCAAGTGGATGTGTGAAGTGATTATTCAAGTTCCATAAAACAAACTATTCTATATTTTGAATTGATTTGATAAAGTGATTGAGTATTGAGTTGAATTTGAAGCATATTGAGTCTCTAACAATTCTTTGTATGTTTTTGAAAGGGTGATTGGAAGTGATTGAGTATTGAGGTGAATGTGAAGCATATTGAGTCTCTAAAAATTCTTTGTATGTTTCTAAAAGAGTGATTAAGCATTGTGATGAGTATAGAGCATATTGAGTCTCTAACAATTCTCTTTATGTTTCTATGAGATTGGATAAGTTCTAGTGTGAACTTGTTGAGCAGATTTGAGGTAAGTGTTTGAGAAGACTTGTGGCCGGATTTGGGTAAGCTTTTGTGGAAGCTTACAATACAAATTGAGAGCAGATTTGGATAAGTTCTTGTGATAACTTATTGAGCATATTGGACAAGTTATAGAGAGGACTTGAGGATAGATTGGTGTGAGATTTTGTAGAATCTTACAAAGCAGATTTGATATAAGTCTTTGAGAAGACTTGAGAGCAGAGTTGATTGATTGATTTTTTCAAACCTTGAGTTAAGGTTTGGGATAAATCTAGCAGAGTTGATTTGAGATTGATTCAAGCTTTGAGTTAAGGCTTGAGGATAGAGATTGATGACAGATTTGTACTAGACTGAAGGACTATGTTTAGTACATATTCAAGGAGATATTTTGGTGCAAATTTGAGGACAGGTTTGTGCCAGACCTAAGATAGAGATTGAGGATAGATTTTTGCTAGACCGAAGGACTGTGTTTAGTATAGATTTGAGATAAATATTTGGAGGTGACAAAGTTGAGGACAAATATCTCCATCCATAGTAGGGAGGATAGGTGTCTTCTATCGATAGAGTTCCATTTGATAAGGGCAGTGGAGGCAGAGGTCTTCTAGAGGATCACCAGCCAGAGCAGAGATAGGAGAATGGTGTCTCCTGTGGATAGAGATCCACTAACTTGATTAGAGGATTGGTGTATCCTTTAGATAGAGGTCCATAAACATTGTAATATGGAAAGGATTCCCAAGATATTGACTGAGAAAGTTTTAGTAAAATATTTTCTCTGTGGAGTAGCTCACATTGGGTGAACCACGTAAATTTGGTGCCTCTATTATGTGTGGTGATTTATGCATTGCTTTGATTACTGCTATTGATATTGTTATCTTTACATTGCATAATATTGATTATAAAAGAAAAGTAAAAAGTGGTCATATATTGTTCACCCTTCCCTCTTAGTATAAACTTGTGTTCTTCAATTGGTATCAGAGCGGGTTCCTTCAGAAGAGTTTAACAACTTGAAGGAAAAGCTAACAAGAACACAATGGATTCTAAGAATGTATCATCAGATAATTCAACATCAGTATTTTATGAAAGTGAATACATATATTAGAGTATGAGAATGAATATTTACCTTATGGCACTTGGCAATGAAATTTGGGAAGTAGTTGAAAATGGATACATACCACCAGTCAATCCACCTACAGATAAGGAAGGTAAGCTTCTACAACATTACAATTCTAAAGTAATGAATACAATTTTGAGAGGTTTGCATAAAACAGAGTCCATAAAAGTTATGCATTGTCAAGATGCAAAATGAATATGGGATAAATTGTAAAATATATATGAAGGAGATAAAAGTGTCAAAAAGGTAAAGATATGAAATCTCAAAGGACAATTTGAAGAATTAAGAATGAATAATGAGGAAGACATTAGTTCTTATCTACTTTGAGTAGATGAGGTTATTAATGCTATGCAAGGACTTGGATTTTATGTGGATGAATCATATGTTTGTGATAATATCTTAAGGTCTCTTCCAACAGGGTTTAGTGAAAATATTTTAGCTATAGAATAAGCAAAGGATGATGATTCTTTGACAAGAGATATGTTGCTTGGTATTCTTATAGCTTTTGAGTTAAGAATAAAAGAACCTAATCTCTAGAATGAAGCAACCTTTAAAGAAATTAAGAAGATAAAGGGTAAGAAGTCATAATCAAGCAATGAGTCATCCAGTGATGAAGAAGCTAATTATGGCAAAAGAAATAAGGATTCAAGAATATCTAGAGATGTAAAATCGGTTAGATGTTTCAATTGTGGAAAGTATGGTCATTATGCAACTGATTATAAAGAAGCTAAGAATAACAATGATGAAGATAAATAGGATCATAGAAATAGGGAATCAGAAAGATACAGACACCAAAATAAAAGCAAGGATGGACAAAGTTTACAAGGAAGGAAGTTCTTTCAAAGGCAAAAGAGGAGCTACTATGCAGACAAGGCATGTAAGTACTCAAGTGATAGTGATAAAAAAATTTTAGATAATGATAAAGATGAAGTCCTATTTATGATTGAAGAAAAAAAAGTCAATAAAAGATCACCAATAATTCTCAAGTGTTTTAGATGTGGTGACTTTGGACATCTTGGATATAGTTGTACAAGAAATGGTTTTTAGTTTTAGTGATGATAAATATGAAGATACACTTGAAGGACCAGAAGTGAATATTCTAATGGCTCTAGAGAAAGAAGAAAGTGATCCTATAGAAGACAAGTCAAAAGAAAATGAAGATGTGGACAAAGGCAAAAAAATAGAGGAAGAATCAGATAACGAAGGATATGATCTCAAGGGAGAACTTATTTATGCTCTTGACATAGTAAATAAGGTAAGAAAGCAAAACTCTAAACTTGAGTTTTAGTTTCAATAATGTGATGAAGAGAGAAAAATGCTTTTAGAGGATCTAGACAAATCAAAGGCTAAGACAAAGACGTTCAAGGATAAGTTAGAAGTGAAGATCTAATAATGTGAAAGGCTAGAACAAGAGGTAGCTTCATTAAATATGGAAGTCAAAAACTACAAATTCAAGCTACAAGGGTTCAAAAACATATCAAAGAACTTAGATAAGTTCATCAAGATAAAAAAGTCTACATCAAGCAAGATAGGTCTTAGATTTGAATAGGAATAAACTTCAAAAGAAGAAACTTTAGAAGAATATAGTGTAAGAAACTTCAAAAGAAGAAACTTTAGAAGAAGATAGTGTAAGAGAAAGTGAGACATCTGAGGATGAGTTGGACAATAGAAATTTCAACAAGGACAAGAATAATGCACAAAGAAGAAATAGATGGAACAACAATCAAAATAGGTCAAGAGAGACTAAGAGACCAATGAGGTCAATACAAGGAAAATTTGATGGAAGATGTTTCTCATGTCACAGGTTTGGACACATGGCTTCAGATTGCAGGACACATGAAAGACAGGGAATATCGAAACAAACAGCTTTTCCATGGGTATTGCTACTCATGTAATCAGTTTGGTCACAAGGCAATGAATTGCAGGGTTCATGACAGAAAAGGATATGGCTTCACTAGGATAAATATTAAGACATTTGCACCTCCAAGGAATAATAACATTAAGTGTTATAAGTGAAATAATGATGGTCACACAACAAAGTGGTGTAGAGAAGACATTCCATAATCAAGTATGAACAGGAACAAGAACAGGAAAAAGGATATGGATATGAATAGGAACGGGAACAGGAACATGGATATGAACATGAACAAGAATAGGAATAGGAACAGGAACAAGAATATGGACATGAACAGGAACATGGACATGGAAAGGAACAGTTAGAGGAATCAGAAGGATTAGATAAGAAGAAAAGAGGATAAATGTAAAGACCAGTGCTTACTGGGAGTAGAAATACTCCCACCCCCGAATTAACCACCTCAAGAAGAGGTGGGGGAGGGGCTAAGCTAAGATAATAATTCTTAGCCCTGAGCCCCAAAGGTGACCCTTTGCCATTGATGTCAAAGAGGGAGATATTTGAGTAAGTGGGCGAGATTTGGTATTTGAGTAAAAAGAAAATATTTAAAAAAAGCATTGAGCCAAGGGAGCAATGTCCCAGGGGGAGTAGAACAAATAAAATGTTAAGTTTTTTGTAAACATAATTTGGGTTACCATCAATGACAAAGGGGAAGATTGTTGGACATTTTCAGTCAAAGTTGTCATTGATGTCAAGGAATAAGTTACCGTTGATGCAAAAATATCAAAAGGAATAATGCAAAGGTTAATGGCAAAAGAGCTTCATAATATTTTTAATATTATGTGGAAGCATAAGTAGGAGGGGTTTTTATTAAAACCATAGATGATAAAAATAAAAGGATTTTCATAAAAGCCCAAGGAAGTTTTAATATTTATTTTATAAAATATTTAAATTCAAATTGAATTTAAATTTTATAAATAAATATTATTTATACAAAGTGGTAAAATAAAATAAGGCTTTAATAAAGCCAAAAGGATTTAAAAGTTAATTTATAATATTTAAATTCTAAAGAATTTCAATAATTTATAAATTAATTATTCAATTTTGAAGGTGCCAACGTTCAATTTTGAAGGTGCCAACGTTCAATTTTGAAGGTGCCAACGTTCAATTTTAAAGGATGTAATTAGTATATAAACTATATGCCTTAATGGCATTTCAATCATCCTTCATTCAAACAAATAAAAGAGGTAAGTGTTGTGTTGTGAGAATTCATACGAAGAAGACAAGTTTCTTGTCTTAAGCGCCAACAAAAAAAGAATAAATTTGTCGAGGGCCAAAATTCAATAACCAAATAGGCAGCATGGCCTAGTGGCAAGTGGTCATGAGTTAAGGTGCTTGGGTGTAGAGTGGTCCGCATTTGATTCGCGGTAAGAGCATTTTGGCAGTGTTAAGGTTGAAGCGTCAAGGAAGGATGCATGTTTTAATTTGATTGGGGACCAACAAAGAGGATATAAAGTATGTTGTGCTCTTTGGTTTTCAAATGAGCACCTAGTGCTCGCGGTAGCCAAGGCCATGACTAGGATGCACGAGGAGGTAGCGTCGAGGGTTCGAGGCGAAGGTAATAAATTTTGCATTAATTTGAATTGCCTAAGGTTTAAACATAAGGTTTAGGGAGCTATAAGGAATTATGAAAAGGTGCTTATTTTAATTATTAATTTTTGACTAAATGAAGGTATAAGGTGTTAAAATTTATTTTAAATAAATTTATTGTGACATTTTTTATTTATCAACAGGTGAATTGAAGAGTGATTAAATTTGAGAGAACTTCTTATTTGAAGATGACATTGTTGACATTATTTGGTAAATATTATTTTTAATTGGGAGATCATAAGGTGTAAATGGTCAAGTAATTTTTGTATATGTTGATGGGTGCCTTCTTCAAGATAGAGTAATAGGGTGTATGTATGTTTTTATATTTGCATTGTAATCTTGAGAGAGAGTTTTATCATCTTCTAACCTTCCTTTGATCTTGGCAAAGAAGTGTTTGTGGTTGTGGCAGATGTTTGAGGTTCCTTCATCATCAAGAAAAAGGTATGAGCACATTCTTCCATATTTGAGTTGATTGGTTGGTTTTCTGAAAAATAAGTTTGGAGTGAAAAGGACTTGATTAGGGTTTCCTTATTGAGTGTGTTGAGTTAATGCTTCAAGGTTTTCTAGAATAAAGAGTTGTTAAAACCTTGTTTTATAAGCATTGTTGTTGAAGCCATTGGTTGAGTGAAGAACTTGAACTAGGGTTTGAAAAGAACATGAGTATCATTGTTATGTGAAGATTTTCTTATAAGCATTGTTGTTGAAGTGAGTTGTTGAGTTAAGAGCTTGAACTAGGGTTTGAAAAGAACATGAGTATTATTGTTATGTAAAATTGGTTGATAAACATTATTGGAAACATTTTGAGTGAAGGATCATATGCTTGGACTAGGGTTTGTAAGCAAGGATTGTTTTATTGAGTGATTGGTTGAGTAGAGTTGGTTAAGCCTAGTCAAGTGTATGTGTGAAGTGATTATTCAAGTTCCATAAAACAAACTATTCTATATTTCGAATTGATTTGAGAAAGTGATTGAGTATTGAGTTGAATTTGAAGCATATTGAGTCTAACAATTCTCTATATGTTTCTGAAAGGGTGATTGGAAGTGATTGAGTATTGAGGTGAATGTGAAGCATATTGAGTCTATAAAAATTCTTTGTATGTTTCTAAAAGAGTGATTAATCCTTGTAATGAGTATAGAGCATATTGAGTCTCTAACAATTCTCTTTATGTTTCTATGAGATTGGATAAGTTCTAGTGTGAACTTGTTGAGCAGATTTGAGGTAAGTGTTTGAGAAGACTTGTGGACAGATTTGGGTAAACTATTGTGGAAGCTTACAATACAGATTGAGAGCATATTTGGATAAGTTCTTGTGAGAACTTATTGAGCAGATTGGACAAGTTCTAGAGAGGACTTGAGGATATATTGGTGTGAGCTTTTGTGGAAGCTTACAAAGTATATTTGAGACAAGTCTTTGAGAAGACTTGAGAGCAAAGTTGATTGATTGATTTGCTCAAACCTTGAGTTAAGGTTTGGGACAGATATAGAAGAGTTGATTTGAGATTGTGTCAAGCTTTGAGTTAAGGCTTGAGGACAGATATTGATGACAAATTTGTGCTAGACCGAAGGACTATGTTTAGTACAGATTCAAGGATAGATTTTGGTGCAGATTTGAGGACAGGTTTGTTCCAGACCTAAGATAGATATTGAGGATAGATTTGTGCTAGATCGAAGGACTATGTTTAGTATAGATTTGAGACAGATCTTTGGAGGTTATAGAGTTGAGGACAAATATCTCCAACTAGAGTAGGGAGGATAGGTGTCTTCTATGGATAGAGTTCCATTTGCTAAGAGCAGTGGAGAGAGGTCTTCTAGAGGATCACCAGCTAGATCAGAGATAGGATATTGGTGTCTCCTGTGTATAGGGATCCATTAACTTGATTAGGAGATTGGTGTCTCCTTTGGATATAGGTCCATAAATATTGTAATAGGGAAAGGATTCCCAAGAGATTGATTGAGAAATTTTTAGTAAAATATTTTCTCCGTGGAGTAGCCCACTTTGGGTGAACTACGTAAATTTGGTGTCTCTATTGTATGGTGATTTGTGCATTACTTTGATTACTACTATTTATATTGCTATATTTATATTGCATAATATTGATTACAAAAGAAAATTAAAAGGTGATCTTATATTGTTCACCCCCTTCTCAGTATAAGCTTGTGTTCTTCACAAAACTATTATATCTTTATTTTCTTTGTATATATGTTGTAGATGTTGAAGGTTTTCAACATTTCTAGAGAAATTTATTTTTGAAGTTGTCTCTATAGTAACAAGATTCAATGGTATGTCTACTTGATTATTATAAAATCTTATTGCAGCCTCAATTGTATTTCTATGCCATTTTGGTGTTTTCTTCTCTTCATTTAGTTTTTGAGAATAAGACTTGAGTGCATGCAACATGTCTTCACTATCCTTATTAGATGCATTCTTAATAATTTCATCCATGAATATCCTTTGATGTAGTCTACCTTATATCTCCCTAGGTTTTGAATGATTTTTCAAGTTTCTAAAATTTTCAAAAACCTATGATGTTGAATTCCTTATGTCTCCCTAATTAATTAGAAACTAGAAAATAAGAATTTTGTAAATTTAATATTCCTAAATTTGAAGTAGACTTCCTTATCTCTCTAAGATTAAATAATTTGCAAAGATTTTATAAGCCTTTTTATTTCAAAAAATATCTAAATAATACTTTCAAAAACTTTAATAAAAACTTCTAACAAACTTTAATAAAACCTTATGACTACTTATCACTCAAAAAAAATAAAAAACTTAATTAAAGTAATACTAAACCTAAAACTTATAACTCATTAATCTCAATAATAAAATGAGTAATAAAAATTAAACCAATTAATAAATTATTTCTTATATCTACAATTAACTTTAGATATAAAATCAAATCTTAATAATATTATACCTTCCTTTTATGCACTTACTTCTTAACCAACCTTGCACTTGGTGATCCTTCTCTATTTTTTAAATATCTCTTTGCCTGTGCACTTTATTCTTGATAACCTTACACTTGGCGCTCCTTCTCCCTGACTAATAACATTACATTATGCTCGAAATATGATGCCACTCATGCAAGTGATTCTCTAACCTCTTTATAATGTTCCATTTTGGAATGATTTTCTTGACTTATCAACATGGCGCTTCAACGTCTAAAGGTTCTCCAACTTAGGGTGTTTTGAGAAACGTTAACCTATCTACCATTTCACTTGATAATAACATTGCATTCAATGATGGCACTTTGTTAATTTATCCTATCAATGGCTTTGAAAAGCATTAATACTTCTTCATCTGAGGTACTTCAAACACCTAGAATTATTGCACCTCTTTGAATGATGCTCACTCTCTAGGAACTTGATTGAATGGCATTTCACTTATTTAGATGCTTTGCTATCTTTTACGTTATTTTAAAAATGGTGCTTCGCTATCCTTTTTCCTTGCAAAACAAGGTTTTAGGTGCTTGTTTCCTTGAGCATGGTGCTCTATGTGACACTCATATTTCCTTTTATATGCCATGTATGGTCCTTGATTTTAGTGGGTGCTTGACTTCCCTATGGTGCTTGACTATTCCTTCAACTTCCTATAAGTGGTGCTTGTAGCACAAGGGTACAGTATTCCTGATGGGGAGGTGATTTTATAGTAAATATAATGATCAATGTATTATCTCTAACTTGTTTACCAAATCGTACGTCCGTATAGTCCCTAAAACTACCTTTTTACGCCCATTGAACAACTTGTATGGAATTAGTTCAACACACTGTATGATCCATGTTGTGGGCCAAACAAGGTTAACTTCTTTCCTACTTTTGTCACATGCCCGTGCATTTAATTTATCAACCCAGGGAGCTTCGTAAACTTGTGAAGGGTCTTGAACAAGATTGCTTACAATACCACTTGAGATGAGTCCGCTAGTTCTACTATTGGGGGGTGTTTCAATGGTCGTCAATCATTCATACACTCCTCAATAATTTACGTAAAAATAATTAAATCTACAAAAAGGAAATATTCACGCATTCCTAGAAATAAACCTATTGCAATACGAGAAATAACAATGCGATAAACAATCTTATAAAAGTGGTAAACTAATCTAGAAAACATAGGAAAAATAGGGGAAGAAATACTGGCTTGGAGTGGGCCCAGGCTCCAGCAGCTTCCTCCTAGCTGAACACGCACTTAGAAACTCTTAGAACTGTATTATAATTATCAAAGTATTACAATGCTTCTTTTGTATATCTCTCTACATTTACTATCAAAATATTCTATATATCCTCAGAGAGGTCTGCATGTGTTTATATAGCACACCCACAGATCTTCTATTACAAAGAAGTTATAACAGTCGATTCATTCTAGACTAAACTAAGACAGTCTGGTAAATGTGATCGACGTCTACTAAAATTGGCATTCATTTCTAATGGTGGCATGTTCACTGATTGGTTTGTGCTTCGCCTGGCATTGGTAGGATGTTCTCATATGTCGGTGTGATCCCCAATTTAACTCTACATGATGTAGAGTTGGAACTGCACCAGTCTTTGTTGTCCACGTCATGCTTGTCTGGTCAACGAGCGAAGAACATGGGTGCCTTCCCTATGAGGAAGGTGCCTAAGTATGTCGAGCGCCTTCTCTATGTGGAAGGTGCCTTACTACCATTGGCACCTTCCTGGAAGAGGAAGGTGCTTATCTTCTGTTGGCGCCTTCCTATGAGAGGAAGGCGCTTGCCTTCTAGTGGTGCCTTCTTGTCGATGCCTTCCTTATGAGAGGAAGGTGCTTGCCTTCTAGTGGCACCTTCCTATCGGCGCCTTCCTTATGAGAGGAAGGCGCTTATTTTCCTTTGGCGCCTTCCTGGAAGAGGAAGGCGTTGGCCTTCTATTGGCGCCTTCTTGGGAGAGGAAGGCGCTTGTCTTTCCTTGGCACCTTCCTGGAAGAGGAAGGCGCCTACTTACGCTTGGTGCCTTCCTGGAAGAGGAAGGCGCCTACCTTCTCTACATTGATTCCAAAAGAAACAAAGTGCCAGGTCCATGAAAAGACCTCGACTGATCCAAATCTGACTAAATCAACTACAATTCCACAAAAACACACTGAAAACACATGAATTAGATAACACGCATAATTTCATCAAATAATTATATAATCATTCATAAACATATGCAATCCTTATTATACAACCGCATAATAATCAAGAAAATGTATACAAAATATGAGCATTTCTGATGCTCATCATCCCCCCATGCCTAACATATGCCATGCCCTCATGGCATCAAAACTATAGGTAGCCCTGTTGACCCCTCATCATTGTCGTTTCTTGGTGGATCCAGATGTACCTATGGCCCGTGTCTGCCTCTTCTGCGCATTGGCATCTGGAGGTGTGGCTCCTCTTTTTCTACGCGGGGCTATGGGTGTTGCTGTCTACTTTGCTTTCCTCATCCTGGCCGCTATCAGAGGTGATCTAGTCAACATCATCTCTGCTACATAAAATGCAGCTTCTACAGCTTGCCATAGGTCAGCATTCGGAGGTATGACCGTTGCAAGAGGGATATCTGAATTATCCCTCTTGAGATGAACTACTTGGGCTTTGTACAATCGGGCTGCTTCAGGAGTAAGCCCTGCATTCTCCTTTGCAATGGCAGTGGTTTCCAATTCGGGGCCATATACCCCCCATCGTTCAAAATACCTTCTTATCTTGGAGGGTCATCCCCGGGATGACCCATAAATCTCCTAGAACTGGCTGTCCTCTATCGGATTGACGTAGATACCAGAGTCCCCCTGCATCCTCGAGGTTGCCTTCCTGGTCTCCTTAGCTATTGTCATCTCTTTGAGTAGTCGTTCGAACTATTTTTGCCTCTCTGCGAATGGCTGCATATCCCACTCATCTTCTTCTGGCTCGACGAAGGTCACCTTCACCTTCTTTCGAGCCGTCCTGGGCCCTTTTCCTTTGGCCTCTACAAAAAATGTGGTGGCTCGAATAGGGGTTTTCCCTTTCTCCCTAGCGGACATCTTCTCGCTCCGAGGGGCCTACTCTGCGGTCCCTGGAGCATTCTCTTCACTCTGGGGGACCTGTGCTGCCATCCCTGGGGGTGCTTCTTCGCCCCCTATCTATCCTATACTGACCCCTCAGGTTATTCTCTTTATTCCTTAGGTTTGGGGAGTTCTTCCTTATCCCATGGTCCTATCTGTTGCTCTGTATCACTCAGGTCGATGACAGGGGGTGTTGTGGGACTTCTTTCCCCTTCACTCCCAAAAATAGAGGAATTCTCCCCTGCCTCCGGGCTGCTCTGTCGAGCGTCCGATCAAAATTCTCCCGAAGAGAATACTCATTCTGTAGATGTGGGAGAATTCATCGGGACCTCTCTTGCCCAGTCAGTTTGGGTCGATGCATCCCTTCTTTCTGTTCCCCTATCCTGGAGTTGCTGGTTCTCCTCCCGCAACTACTGGACCAGCTGCTCGAGCTGGGTGATTCATATTTCTCGTTCTTCCAATTCCCCTCTATGCTCATTCTGGTAGTCCTCCAAAATTTTTTGGGCCATCCAACAATTGGTCTGCCACTCCAGCGCTTCCTCCAAGGTTGCGTCGACCTGATCATTGCTCTCGAAAGTCCCTGCATCTTGTGGGCTCCAGTTTGTCAATTCCTAGAGGGTTTGGGCTGCCACGTCGACTTTCGGGTCGTTCTCTTCTTCTTCTACTGAGAGGAGGAGTCACCGTAGGTATTTCCTCTTGGGGACTAGTTCTAGCGATTGAAACTCGGCCTCGCTGCTAATAAGTGGTGCTCCTTCCTCTTCATACTCGGGCACTAGGGAATGCCCTCTTTCCTCTGTGCATTCGGGCACTAGTGAATGCCCTCTTTCTTCCATGAAATTGGGCAATGCCAATTGCCCAATACTTGCCATCTCCTCTGTAGGGCTTCCCTCTTCTTGCCCTATTTTGGCAATAGCATCCTGTTGCCTTTCTTGGCCACCATCTCCCTCTGCATTGGGGTTCTGCCTCTACACTTCTGCATGGCGGACCAGTGCTGATATCAGCCCATGGTGGGCCAAGGCGGACGGTGCTCCCTTCTGGTACCTAGCCGCTTCTTCCTTCAGGGCATTTTCTAGGTAGAAGGGCACGTTCAACTTCCTTCCATGCACCAGGTGATTCATAAACTGCACATGGTTAGTGTGCAAATGGGTATACTTCTCGGTGCATGTAAAGAATCGAGCAACCTGCTCGAATATCTTTCATAGATTCATGGGAAGGCTGCTTTTGGGTAGCCCTTCCTTATCTATCTACACATTTTCTCCTAGCAGTAGCACTTCGACGTATGGCTTCAGTAGTCTGCCTTTGTATATGCATTCACCTATGAGGGGCAATCCAGTCGCCTGTGAGATGTATTCGGGGGTGACCAAAATTTCTACCCCTCGCACTTGAGCTATGTCGCCCCTCAAGGAGGTAGCGAATTCCTTGGCTGCCTCCATATCCTGGCCCTGACTGACTAGGGTATAGTATTCGAACCATCCCTCGGCCTCGAACTATGTTTTTACCGTCCCCCTGATTCCTTTCGTATCACTCGGCTCATTCTTTTTCACCGCATGATTCTTCGACCTTCCTCCCATGGCGCCTTCCCTTACTATTGCGCTTCTTCTTTTTCTGTCCTTACTTCTTCAGGAAGGCACCTTCTTATAGGGAAGGTACCTAACCTTAGCATTTAATTCTAGGGTACACCTTTCGAGCCATATCATTGGCACGTGGTTCCGACCATGGGGGTATATGATTTTTATGACGGCAATATTTTTTTGGTATTGCATAATTTATGAATAATTATATAAAGATTTGAGTTAGTATGCGCATACCTTATTTGGTGTTTCATGCATCGTGAAGAGCATTGATTCACTGATTTGTGACATGGGGGAGGGGTATGGTAATCTGATGTCACTCGTTCGTGTGGTGATTTCATTTCGATCGAGGCATCCGTGAGACTTAAGTGTTGGTTGTACGTGGAAGGTGCTCTTTGGTACCTTCCTAATGTGGAAGGCGCTTATGTGGTGCCTTCTCGATGTGGAAGGTGCTTATATGGTGCCTTCCCGATGTTGTCGGTGCTCTTTGAATGGATGCACCTTCCGATGGTGGAAGGCGTCTCTGATTGGATGTGCCTTCCGGTGGTGGAAGGCACCCTTTTGATGATGGTGCCTTCCTGCTATGAAAGGTGCTTCTGAATGGGTGTGCCTTCCTGATGTGGAAGGCGCTGTTGAATACCTGCACCTTCCTAGGGTGGAAGGTGTCATTGTATACCTGCACCTTCCTAGGGTGGAAGGCGCCTCGGTCTGTATGCGCCTTCCTGATGTGGAAGGCGCCTCGAGCTCTTTTTTTTTTTTTGTGGCGCCTTCCCGATGTGGAAGGCGCCTATTTTTTCTTTTTTTTTTTTTTTGTGCACCTTCTTTATAAGGAAGGCGCCTTCTTCTGGCAGGGTGCCTTCTTCTGGTGGGGCACCTTCTTTATAAGGAAGGCGCCTTCTTCTGTGGGGCACCTTCTTTATAAGGAAGGCACCTTATTTTGGCGGGGCACCTTCTTCATAAGGAAGGTGCCTTCTTCTGCGCCTTCTCAATGTGGAAGGCGCTTTATTCTTGGCAATCATGTTGCGATTGACTAGGAAAGGGTGATCAAGCCTTCTCAGTCTCGCTTCACGCTGCCTCAGCTTCTACCTACGAGTGCCGGTGTCGGAATGCTGAGCTGAATCAGGCCTAGTTTCCCAGATACCTATTCCTCATGCTGTCAGGTCCTCCACCTACAAAAAGCAAATGAAAAGAAAGAAAAATAAAGGCAGTTAGATGCATTCCATGCCTGTTAGGCCCTGGATTAGGATGCCTGTAGCTTGCATGCGGGCGTCGTCCCTGCAAAACACACCGTAAGAAAAAAACTAAATTAACTGATTTTGGTGAGCACCTCCATGCCCACCGTTTTTCCTGTTAAGAGTTTGGTCCGGATCTAACAAGATGGGGTCTCCCCCACGTCTATTTTGGATTCCACCTGTAAGGTTTCGGATGTGTTATAGGGGCACAATCGGTGGCCATTGACCATTAACACGGTGTTGCTATCGTCAATTGTTCTAACGTGCACTACCCCATTCTTGATGAGCTCTACCACCTCATATGGTCCCATCCATCTTTGCATTAATTTACCTTTTCTTTCCTGGAATCGAGAATCGTACAATAGCACCCATTCTCCTTCTTGGAACTGCTTCAGTTTAATGTGGCGATCATGCCACCGCTTTCTTTGCTTTTGTATGATTTTCATTCTCTGCAAAGCGTCCATTCGGATTTCGTCCAGCTGATCTAGCTATCGAATCCTTTCTTTTTGAGCGTCATCCAAGCTCAAGTTCAATTCTGAAGCCATCCTCAATGTCTTGATTTCAAATTCAATGGGCATCATCGCACTCTTCCCATAGACCAGTTGGAAGGGTGTGAAGCCTGTGGTGGATTTCCACATGGTATTATACGCCCAAACTGCCTCCGACAACCGTGTAGCCCAATATTTTCTATGTTGTTGCACGGTCTTCGTCAGGATGTTCTCTATTTCTCTATTCATCACTTCCACTTGCCCATTTTCCTATGGATGGTAGGGTGTAGTTTTATTGTGCCAAAATCTGTATTGCTCCATTAGCTCCTTGATCAACTTGGAGGTAAATTGAGGCCCTTGGTCTATTGTTATCTCTCTAGGGACCCCAAATCATGTAAAAATGTGGGCAAATAAGAAATCGATGACTGTTCTTTCTTTTGAATCTCTCAACGCTTGAACTTCAACCCATTTGGTGACGTAATATATACAAACCAAAATAAACCTCCTCCCTATTGAAGGTGGATTAATTGGTCCCACGAAGTCCATGCCCCACTTATCGAAGGGTTCCAGGTGTACCTGAGGTTGGAGGGGCATTTCGTCTTGATGGGTTGGTCTACCCATTCTTTGGCATTCATCGCACTTGTTGGCGTATGCAGCCGCATCCTTGAACAGAGTGGGCCAAAAGTACCCAGCCTGTAGGATTTTGTAGGCAGTTCATTTCCCTGCAAAGTGTCCTCTGCATGGTTCATCGTGACACGCTTTGAGTACTTCTAAGAACTCCTGTTCTGCTATGCATCTCCTTATAATCTGGTCATGTCCTATTTTGAACAGGAGGCCATCAATCCATAGGAATGATGCGCTTTTCTCTATGACCGCCTACTTTTCTCGAAAAGAGAGAGCAGGTGAGGTTCTTTCGGTGGCCAAGTAATTGGCTATATCTACGTACCATGGGATTTGCTCACTAATGGTGAACAAATGTTCATCCAAAAATTGGTCTTCCACTGCTGTATGGTCTGTCGGTATCAATCTGGATAGAAAATCTACTACGATGTTGTCTTTGCCTGGTTTGTCAACTATTGTGATGTCAAATTCCTACAGTAACAAGAGCCACCTGATAATTCTTCTGCCAATGGTCGGCTTGCTCATCAAGTATCTGATAGCCGTGTGGTCCGTGTGGACAAATACCTTATACCCGATGATATAATGGTGGAATTTGTTTATGGCATGCACAACTACAAGGAACTCCTTCTCCATCACCATGTAGTTGAGCTCGGCTCCTGCCAAGTTTTTGCTGACATAGTAGATGGCGTAAAATTCTTCGCCATCCTTCTGTCCGAGGACTGCTCCAATCGCATTGTTGGATGCATCACAATAGATATGGAATGGTATGGCCCAATTTGGTCCTCTTAAAATCGGTGTGGATATCAGTTTCTCTTTAAGCAACTGAAACGCTTCTTCGTAGTCTTCCATCCAATTGAACTCCACATCTTTAGATAATAGAGTGTGCAATGGTTTTGCAATTTTGTTGAATTCGATGATAAATCATCGGTAGTACCCGGCTGATCCAAGAAAAATCCTCACCTCTCTCTGTGTTCTAGGGCTGGGTAGGTCTCTGATGACCTCAATTTTTCTTTTATCAACCTTTATTCCTTCTGCGGAGAGGTGGTGTCCTAGTACGATGCCTTCTTGCATCATCATAAAGCATTTCTCATTGCTCAGGGACAAATTGTTTTCCTTGCTTCTTTCGAGCACTCTTTCCAAGTTCGTCATTGCTTCGTCAAAGGTTTCTCCATAGACGGTGAAGTCATCCATGTATACTTCGATCGCATCTCCCATCATGTCTAAAAATATGCTAAGCACCGCCCTTTGAAAGGTGGCAGGTGCGTTGCATAATCCGAAAGGTAATACCCGATAGGCAAACGTTCCCCATGGGCAGGTGAACATTGTCTTATCCTGATCCTCTTCTCCTATCTGGATCTGGTTGTATCCACTGAATCCATCCAGGAAGGAGAAATACTTCCTCCTAGAGAGTGTATCCAAGACTTGATCAATGAACGGGAGCAGGAAGTGGTCCTTCTTGGTCACTTTGTTTAACGCTCTGTAGTCCACACATATTTACCACTTCCCATTATTTTTAGGGACTACCACTAACGGTGATACCCACTCGTTGTCAGAAATTGGATAGATGAATCTAGCAGTCAAGATTTTTTGCAATTCTTCCTTGACAATGTCTTTCATTGTCGAATTCATTCTTCTCTGTGGTTGCCTGCTTGGAGTTGCTTGATCATCTAGGTATATACGATGGGTACAGATATCTGGGATGATACCCTTCATATATGAGTAATCCCATGCAAATTCTTGTTGGTGTCTAACCAGGAGCTCTTCTACTTTCATCAATTGTGTGGGAGTCAACCCACTACTGACATTCAACGTTCTTCTGTTGTTGTGGGGGTTGGAATAAATTTTGTTGGGGGTGAGCTAGTGCTACATTCTATGGAGCCTGATTCCACGTAGTGTGGCCTCTCCACTATTGCCCAGGATATGGATATGGCATCCATGGTTACTAGTTCGAGAATATTGTTGGGGGTGCGTTGGACCAGGGTGATGGCCCCCACCACCCCATGTTAGGTGGTTGAGGTGGGCCTTGGGGCATGTATGGTCCTCCCCCATATGACGGCATTTCGGTTGGCATAAGTGGCCAACTCTTTTGATTGCCTTTGAAATAGGCATCCACGCTTTTAGCATCCTCCTGATTACTAGGCAGTTGTAGGCACAATCGAGTTTTATGGTTCAGCCTGCAAACTATGCATACTCTAACTTTGTTCTCCGGGCATGCATTCTTTGCATGCTTCCCTCTACATTTTGGATAGAAATAAGCCAATGTTGCTTCGTTTTCTTGCTTATTTTTCTCTAACAGTAGTGTATCCATCTGCAATGCTAGAGATGAGAGCATTTCGCTCTTTAAATCTTCTAGCATGTTACCTATTTCTATCTTCGTGACTGAAGCAGTCACTTTCATGGTTCTAGAAGTGGTCTTGCCTCTCCTTCTTGAGTAGTTCCAGCATAGTTTTTGGATGTCTTCCATAGCGTGCTGGTAGACATCACCTCCAAAAATCATGTTAAGAGCCTCCAGTGATTCATTGGTAAGTCCTCTCAAAAATATGCTTTTGAGGGACTTATTAGATAGTTTCGTGTGAGGAGATCATTGAAGATTGAAGTTGAATCTCTCCCAGTATTCCTCGAGAGACTCATCTTCTTTCTGCGTCATGCTCAGGACCTCTTCTCTGGAGTATCTTGCTCTCCCAAAATCTTGGTATTGCTCTAAAAAGAGCTTCTTCATTTGATCCCAAGTGGCAATGTGTTTGTCTCCCAGATCGATGAACCATCGCAGAGCTGCATCGTCCAATGTGGAAGGAAAGAGTTTCAGCTTCTGCGTATCATATTTGTAGTCCACAGACCTGCATAAGACATCAAACTTAAATAAAAATAGGTCAGGGTCCTCAGTTGGGTATCCTCTGAAGGTCGAAAGGTGAGCAGGGGATATGTTTTTCATTTTGGTATCTCCTACTCCTTCATCAATCGGGAAACTAAAGCCATATGAGACTTCTTCGTTGTCAGCCATTTTTTCAGGAAATGCGGTCTCTAATGTAGTATTTATGGCCTTACGGTCGTTTAAGACTTTCTGAGTCAAGGCTCTAAGGTTGTCTGGTGTTATCGTCCGATCTTCTATAACTTTCCACAATAGGGCTTCCTCTAAGGGTGTCCTATTAAATAGGGGATTTATGATGATTCATTCTTCCCCAAGTTGATGGGATGAGGAGGCACTTTGCACAAAGTGCGGATCCTCACTCCAATGGATTGTTGGTGGTGGGTCGGGTGAGTCTAATTCAAATTTAGAATGTTCGGCTGACTCAGGTTCTAGTGGATTGGTTTTTATAAACCGACCGTCAGGTCCTCTTCTTCTCGAAGAACTCATACAAGGTCAGATGGAAGGTTTCTAGGTATTGTAAATAATCTAGTTGAGATGCTTCCCTGGCAACGGTGCCAAAATGTTGTGGGCCAAACAAGGTTAACTTCTTTCCTACTTTTGTCACATGCCCGTGCATTTAATTTATCAACCCAAGGAGCTTCGTAAACTTGCGAAGGGTCTTGAACAAGATTGCTTACAATACCACTTGAGATGAGTCCACTAGTTCTACTATTGGGGGGTGTTTCAATGGTCATCAATCATTCATACACTCCTCAATAATTTACGTAAAAACAATTAAATCTACAGAAAGGAAATATTCATGCATTCTTAGAAATAAACCTATTGCAATACAAGAAATAACAATGCGATAAACAATATTATAAAAGTGGTAAACTAATCTAGAAAATATAAGAAAAATAGGGGAAGAAATACTGGCTTGGAGTGGGCCCAGGCTCCAGTAGCTTCCTCCCAGCTGAACACGCACTTAGAAACTCTTAGAACTGTATTATAATTATCAAAGTATTACAATGCTTCTTTTGTATATCTCTCTACATTTACTATCAAAATATTCTATATATCCTCAGAGAGGTCTGCGTGTGTTTATATAGCACACCCATAGATCTTCTGTTACAAAGAAGTTATAACAGTCGATTCATTCCAAACTAAACTAAGACAGTCTAGTAAATGTGATCGACGTCTGCTAAAATTGGCATTCGTTTCTAATGGTGGTGTGTTCACTGATTGGTTTGTGCTTCACCTGGCATTGGTAGGACGTTCTCATACGTCGATGTGATCCCCAATTTAACTCTACATGACATAGAGTTGGAACTACACCAGTCTCTATTGTCCACGTCGTGCTTGTCTGGTCAACGAGCGAAGAACAAGGGTGCCTTCCCTATGAGGAAGGTGCCTAAGTATGTCGAGTGCCTTCTCTATGTGAAAGGTGCCTTATTGTCATTGGCGCCTTCCTGGAAGAGGAAGGCGCTTATCTTCTATTGGTGCCTTCCTTATGAGAGGAAGGCACTTGCCTTCTAGTGGCACCTTCCTGTCGGTGCCTTCCTTATGAGAGGAAGGTGCTTGCCTTCTAGTGGCGCCTTCCTATCGACGCCTTCCTGTGAGAGGAAGGCGCTTATTTTCCTTTGGTGCCTTCCTGGAAGAGGAAGGCGCTGGCCTTCTATTGGTGCCTTCCTGGGAGAGGAAGGCACTTGTCTTTCCTTGGCGCCTTCCTGGAAGAGGAAGGCGCCTACCTTCTCTACGTTGATTCCGAAAGAAACAAAGTGCCAGGTCCATGAAAAGACCTCGACTGATCCAAATCTGACTAAATCAACTACAATTCCACAAAAACACACTGAAAACACATGAATTAGATAACACGCATAATTTCATCAAATAATTATATAATCATTCATAAACATATGCAATCCTTATTATACAACCGCATAATAATCAAGAAAATGTATACAAAATATGAGCATTTCTGATGCTCATCAATCCAAAATTGTATAGTGGCATGGTTTTTATTATTATCCACTCAACCAATCCTTCAGATTCTGTTTTTCAGGTTGTTGTATATATTTTTGTAATTAATAATTCGATTCCATAAAACTACTAAATCAAGTAAGTTTCCTTCTATCGCCTAAATTGCCAAATCGAGAAAAATCATATTTGTACGATTTGTACGAACTCTAGTGTACGATATGTACAAAAATAAAGTGCAGCCAAATGCTAAATTAGATATTCTAATGGACCAATCTCTCTCAGATAGGTTTTGTGAGGTTTTAATCTGCCATTTAATCCTTTTCTTGCAACATGCAAAATATATCAATGGGGCTTGAGAGATGCAATTTCCAGGGCTACATACAAAAATCATACAGTAAGGTTCACAAAATTTTTAGTAACATGGACATAAGCATATATCATTCCACAAAACCTCACCAATACTAGATTAATCCATTCTATCACAACAAGGCATAAACTAACCAAAGCAATCACTAGGAAGTACATGCAATATCAGTAAGCCATCAATTGTCATTCATTCATGCAATAAATCGTACACAACCTGGAAAATATAATTGTGCTCAATTGTATATTATTCTGACAATATTTCACTTACAACATGGCTGATCTACAACAATCATGGCTAGAACTCATAATATAATAACATAACTTAGTTATATTACAACTAGTAAATAACTAGCAACATCTAGACCTACAAAATTGAAAATGAGGCCTTATATAATATTTCCCAGGCCGTTAAAAAGTGGTTCCTGAGGAAATTAGTTATTTTAAAACTGTCCATACATAATAAATACATTAATTAAGGCTTTTCCTAAGTCTAACACTTTAATTATCAAACCTATGTGCCATTTCAACCTGAAATTATATTTCCCATGCATTTCATTGCATTTCAGTGTGCCTTGTATGGTTTTCCCTCTTGGTTGTACAATTTATCCTCTTGGTTTTACGGTTTAATCTTACCTATATTATTTGTAAAACTTGTACTAACTGTCAAAATTGTCAAACTAAGAAAATCCATTTTATCACTTTCTCTTTTTCTAGGAGATGGATTTGTTGCCTACATATGCCCTCCCATTTACTTTGGTCGGTGTCCTTACTAATTGTCCTTTCTACTTTAGTTGTGCCTTGTATTCCATGACTAACTCCTACAATTCAGTCACTTTTGTTTGAATAATTGCACATTCATTCTTCAACTTGGCTGCATAGCTTCCCATTTTCACTGCTTTCGCCCCATGTAAATTAGCCTTCTCTTTAGCAATCTTCAAGAATTCCATCATTTACTTTTCTCAATCAATGGCGCTCCTCTTCAACCTCTCCTTCAAGTGAGCTTCTGTTCGAGTCACTTCCTGGAGTTCTTTATTCTTCTCAGATATGGTCTCTAGGTAGTTATTGATATTAGCTTCCAAGGCATGAACAATATCTTCTCTAGCCTTCAACTGTGCTTACTTCTCCAGGAACAATTTATTGTATCTTTTGTTGTCCTTTTGAATTTATTCTATGTATTGTGCCTATGTCACCACTTGCTCATTTTTCTTAGCCAATTGTGTTATCATCTATTCATCCTTTGCCTTGAGTTGTGCCTCCAACTCCTTAATCCTATCTTCTATTGTTTGTGAGATCTGTCACTTTTCCTCTTCAAGCAAATTAATTCTGGTTTTAGAGTCAACCTTTATGCTTATCAGATCTTCCTCTAATTTCTTTATTTTCTCCTCTATTGTAGCCTTACACTTTTGCAATTCTTCTTCCATTGCAATCATTTTTTTCCAAGTGGATTTCATATCCTCCTGAGCTTCCTTGAGCTGATAAATCTACTCCAATATGATGCTCAACCACTCTATCCAATGTGTGAGAAATTTCAACTTCCTCAGAGTGATAGCTAAATCTATAGTGACCCTCTTGTGCTCCAATTATCCTGTGTTCATCAAACAAGTCGGGTTATTGGTTCTATCCAAGTACAACCTCAAATGCTTCCTGTAGTTGGTTATCACTCATTTTGGCAAGTCATATCTTCCCAACATTGTTGTTACCTCTTCCCTAGGTAACTTCCATGGTGCTATACATGAATATCTATAATTTTCCTTGTACGCTCCTTGTTACTCACCCATTCTGTTATTTTCTCCAATTTGAGAGACACTTGTTCCTCCCACAGTTTTAATTCTCCCACAAATCCAATATAAAATTGTAATTTGGCATTGGCTATTGCATCGCTTATCTATGATAAGTGTTCCACATCATCTTCTACTTATTTTGCCTCCTCTTCCATTTCAATATTTCTGAACTACGGTACCTTCAAAAGGTAAATTTTTCTCATTCTCCATTGTTCCTTTTCTATAGAAGTTCATTCTTCTTCTTCCTCCATGTGGTGGCTAGAGCTTCCCCTAAGCTCTCGAAGTGCTCTCTCTATGTCTATATTTTATCGGGGTGGAGTCCATTCTACAATCTTCTTTGGTTTAAATTTTTTGAATGCAAAAATTTCTCCTTGGTGCTAATTCAAAAATGGGTCACAAATTTATCTATAGGTTACTAATGAGTTGTAATGCCCATGTTGTCCTCTTCATTCGGTTGCACGCTTTTCACCTTTGTCATATTGAAAATTTTGAATTCTCCTTTGTACTATTTCAATAAATTACCAATTTACCCTCCAATTAAATTTTTTATCAAACCCTAACTGAACCCTAACTGCTTTTTTTCTAAAATAGTGCCACTTTGCATATTTTCCATCCTCTTAGCATGGATGATCAACAACTCAACATTTTATTTGAAAATTTTGTCTTTTCTCACTTTTTCTTCAACCACCTCTTAATTCACACATGCAACATTAAATGGGGTAGTTGAAAATCGTACATTGTATGGCCTAAATCGTACAACATGTTCTCTTGTATGATTTCCCATGTGCTTTTGCCAATGTCCCCTTGTACGATCTTTCTTTTGTACTTTTTGACTTCAAAATTGGCTTTGTACGATCTAGTACTTGTGCTTTTCCATCTTTGATTTGTACGGTCTTATACTTAGAGAATTTTTCATTTTTCTCTCTCTAAAGAGGTCATCGTTTCCGGTTTTCAACCTACTTCCTTCTTAATTGCATCCCGAGGGATTTTCACAATTAAGGCATTTTATTTTTCTTTTTATTTTTCTTTCTTTTTTTCAATCCTAGCCTATTTACACTTATCGTTGTGGCAATCGTACAATGACATTCACATGTACGATCCCATTGGATTATTCTCTTGGATGTTTGACTGTGACATTTTGAGTGGTTGTGTCGTCTATAGGTACTTGCTCCCTAGGTCGATTCATCTCCACTTGTGATGTTACTAAATTTCTTTACCTTCCCCTTCCATGTGTACAATTTGGAATTGTACAATTACAAGATGGAGTATCTTCACCTAGTGTTCTTTCTCCTTGTCGCACATGTGATTGGTCCCTTGGTAGCGGTGTCCTTACTATTCTACTATCATTCGAGCAACTTCTCCACCTATCCGCTGGAGCAATTGTAGTCTAAAATTGGTGATCAGATTTATAGTTGTCCTTGGTTTCTTTCGTTTGCAAAATGTACTCTTCCTCTATCAGCAAGGCCTCTCCCATGCGAGTGTCTTCTGCATCCTATTTCTCTTGATGTCGGGTTTCTCTATGCCAATGGTGATTCCTCCCTTTCTTGGAGTAATCCTCTACCACCTACCATTATTTGGGGTCCTCGTCAAATTAGTGGTGGTCCTCCTACTAGATATTGCCTTACGGGGCTAGGTAAGATTCCTCTCATTTGTGGTAACCCTCATAGATTCCTTGTCCAGTTCATACAGGCTAAAGGTGTATCTCCTAGCCATCTAGGAGTAGATGGTTGGAACCTTCCTCATCCTCTTCCTCCTTTGATTATAACACCACCTTGTACTTGCTCACTTCGTAGTCGAATACCTCTTCCCCTTCCTAGCTGAATCCTTAGGGGTCTTTCTTTGTTCCTTCCTCCTATTGCTCGATTATCAGGAGTTATCTCTACCAACTCAATGTTGGATAATGGACTTCTACTTCTTGTGCTTGGTGACAATTATCGCAGTGCTCTGATTCTATGATTCACATGTGCTATATGATATCTCCATATTCTTTCCTTGAAGCTTCTTTATGGATATGAGGTTGCCAAGACCTCTCTATATGCATTAGAAAAGTCCATCTCAGAACTTGAGTTATTATGATTCTATTCTTTCTATTTCACCCAATCTATTGGAAAATTCATCAGAACTTGAGTTATTTTGATTCTCTTCTTTCTGTTTCACCCAATATATTGGAAAATTCATCAATCTCTCCAATATTTGTACTTTTCTCGTTTGTCTTCTCAACTGTCGATAGACTATTATGTATGCTTATGGGTCAAGGTTGGTTTGATGGCCTTGCGATCTCCCTAGTTGTTGTTGTGTTTTACATGTTGGGGATCTCGATTAGCTCAAGGATTTTGGGGGTTCTCTAGGCAATCCTCCTCATCACTACTTTATGTACTAGGTTCCATTACTAACCAAGGTATTCCTTCATTACTGGAGTCACTCAAATCCAGTCATACATTGCCTTGTGATTTAGGTGATGTGGTTGCTTCATTCATCATTAGTGGATCACTTGGTGGTACTTGTAAACTTATGTTTGCTCAATCATTTCTTATACTTCTCCTTAGAGTTATCTTCATCATCCTCAAGTTCTCCTTCTATCTCTTGTAGCCTAGCTATTTTTTGCTCATCCAACCTTTGTATTGTACTATCCAATTCCTAGATGATTTGTTCTCTCAACCTTACATTATGACCTCACAACATCTGGTATTATTCTTGTAGTTTTTGAGTCTGTAATCGCATTCTTTGTTGTAATATCCCTATCTAAGCCAATGGAGTAAGTCCAACCAATTCTTGATCGATGGTCTCATTCCTGTCTTTCTCTAGAACTTCCATTTCAAAGGTGTCCACTCTATCCTCGTACCGTAATGTTAACCATATTCTTATTTATCCTTCCACTTGCTGGAGAAGTTCCCTCCATTCTACCTGAGGATACATCATATTTCTACTTACTAGAGGTGCTTCTTCCCACCTTCCCCTATTCCTAGGTAACGGTACTATCTCTTGATGTCCTCTATCATTTGGAGGAATCCAATCTTCATATTCTTCTTCTACTCGCTCAGTCCCATCAAAAAATCTAACATGTACTTGCAACTTCTTCTTTCTCTGAGTTGAGGTGCCAACTCTTGTTGTTCTGTGGTTGGTCATGTCTCCTCCGCTTCTACAAATAAGTGTGTGAGTCCTATGTCAGGCTCCTCCTGTGATGGACCTGGCTCACTCTTAGCTCCCCTTTGGTCTTCTTCTCATCTTCATCGTTCAATATCTTCTGAAGAAATGAATAAGCAATGTACCTTGTAAGGCTTCAACTTTGAGCTATTTATAGTGTTAAGCACCTCTGTCCCATTCAAGTTCTGTAACTTGATTGCTCCATTATTAGTACTTCAACTAATTTATGAAGAACATGTACTTATACTGAGATGGGGGGTGAACAATATAAGATTAAACTTTTTTCTTTTTAATCTAAATGATACCATCAGCAATATTAAAGTAGTAAACATCACACAAAGCATCACACACATAAGAGGTATGATTTAACTTGGTTCACCCAATGTGGGCTACTCCACGGAGAAAATATTCCTTATAAATTTTTCTCAAATAAATTCTCTTAGGAATCCTTTCCCTACAATTTTTATGGACCTCTATACAAATAAGACACCAATCCCTTTAATCAAGTTTATGGATCTCTATCCATAGGAGAACTCCTTTCTCCTCTACTCTGGTTGATGATCTTCTAGAAGAATGGTTATCCCCACTGTTATGGCTAATAGATCTTTATCCACTGAAGACACCTATCCTCACTACCCTGGATAATGGATCTCTATCCACTAGAGACTGTCATCCTCTATACTCTATCACCTCCAAATATTTATCTCAAATCTGCACTAAAAATAGTCCTTCAGTCTAGCACAAATCTATCCTCAATCTCTATCTATGATTTGGCATAAACCTATCCTCTAATATATACCAAATTATATCCTCAAATATGTCCTCAATCTCTATCCTCAAATTTATCCTCAATTATGTCCTCAATATTTGTCCTCAAATATTTGTCCTCAAATATTTGTCCTCAAGTCTATATTTTTAAGCTTTCACAAAAGCTCACACAACTCTATCCACAAGTCCTCTCAAGAACTTGTCCAATCTACTATCAAAAAGTCCTCACTAGAACTTGTCTAAATATTCTCAATACGTCCTCACTAGAACTTATCCAAATATTTTCTCAAGTATTCACTAAGACTTACCTCAAATCTTCTCAACAAGTCCACACTAGAACTTATCCAAAACTCATAGAAACATAAAGAGAATTGTTAGAGACTCAATATGCTTCACACTTATCACAATGCTCAATTACTTTCAATCACTCTTTTAGAAATATATAGAGAATTGTTAAAGACTCAATATGATTCACATTCATCAACACTTAACCTCTTTCTCAAATCAATTCAGAATATAAAACAATTTGTTTCATAAAATTTGAACTATCACCTTAACACATCCACTTGACTAGGCTCAATCAACTCTACTTCAACCAATCACTCAATGAAATAATCCTTGCTTACAAATCCTAGTTCAAGCATATGAACACTCACTCAAATATTTCCAATAATGCTTATCAACCAATCTCACATAACAATGATACTCATGTTCTTTGCAAACCCTAGTTCAAGTTCACTCAACTTAATCACTTTAACAACAATGCTTATAGAACAAGGTTTTATCAACAACTCTCAATTCCAGAAAACCCTGAAGCATTAATTAAAAACACACTCAACAAGAAAAAACCTTAACCAAATCCTTTTCACTCCAACTTAGTATTCACAACATTCAACAATCACTCACTAGGAAGAATATGCCCATACATTTTGTTTGATGTAGAAGTGCCCTTGGAAAACCTGTCTAAATCATAATTTCCTTATTTTCAATTTCAATGGTTAGATGAAAAAAATCTCACTCTCAACACTTTCTCAAATATTCCTTAGACACAAAAATACTCAAAGCTCAATTATGCCTTATTGCTCCCAACCATCAAATCATACATGAAAATAATAATTCCTTGGATACACCTTATAAAATCCAACTTAAAATAATATCCAACACCAGAAACTTCCTAAAATACCTTACTACCCTTTCCAAATACTAAGGTAAATAACATTAAAATTTTAATTTTGCATAACCCTTATAGCTCCCCTAACAACCTTAAAAACCAAATAAAATGCAAAAATTAATTTGCGAATACTCAACAAACCCTTCCAAAATTTCCAGCACTAAATTTTAATGCATACCTTTTACTTCCCCCAAAAGGGGTTTCGGCATGATTCGATTCGCCGTCTCCCCAAGCCTAAGTTCCTTAGCACTTAGGAGTCCACCATGTGGGCTAGTGATGCCCACGTGAAGGAAGAAATGCTTCCTTCACCTTATGCCTTAGTACGCCATTGACTTCCACGAAAATCACAACGCTCACTCTTTGCTTGGATGTAGCACGATTCACAAGGTTCGCATGTATTAAAAATTTAAGGCATGGTAATTTTTCTAAGGTGGGTTGATCCCCCTTTTTATACACCTTTTTTATTTTTTTCTCCCACGTCGGCACTTGGAATTCAAATTATAATTTGATAGCCCACCTTAGGGTTATAAAAATTAAAATAAACTAACCTATAATTAATATTAAAATTAATTAATAATTAATTTAAATAGCATAAGTTAAGTAAATTAAATTATAAATTAATTTATAATAAAAATTATATTAATTAATTTATAATTAATTTGGATACCCCTGCCTCCTTGGGTCTTACCCGAAAGTGGCATCCCTTTTGGGATGTTTTCCACAAATAAAAAAAAATTATAATTAATTTAAAACTTCCCTTTATAATATTATAAAAAATATTATAATATTATTCACTTGGGCTCCTTCTTTTACACTTTGGACCACATATGACTTCCTAGAACCGGGTCTTGATTAACTAAAAATGGACTATTTGTTTTGCACTTACTGGAGAACCTAAAACTGATGCTGCCTACTGAAACTGCCACTAACTGGTGTTGAAAGCTTGACATCAATGACCACTCACTCTTGACATCAATGAAAACTCATCTACTCAAAATTTCCAACACTTTATAAGGACCAATCGATAACATCTTCAACTTACCAGGCTTGATTTCCCACTTCCCGTTAAACTTAGAACCAAGTCGTCTGGACTAAGTTCTAACTTCCTCAAGTGTTTGTCATGCCACACATTCTATCTTTTCTGATCTACTTCAATCGCCCATTGTGCCATGACTCTTCTTTCATCTAGTTTTATTAGTGTTGTCAGACGCTCTTCCAAAATTTCTTGATCACCCAAGTGATGCTCTACCGCGACTCTCAAACTTTGTTACATACCTAACATAGCTAGTCGGCTATGTTAGGTTTCCAAGGATTTTTTATTAAATTTATTATTAACATAGGTTCTTGATTTAATTTGAAATCATATTTTATCCCTAATTATTCATTTATGCAATTGCAGAGGATTGAGCCATCCAAGTGGCTAGGACCAGCCCTCCTTAAGTGGCAGATTGAATTAAATATATTTCATTTATTTTTGCATCGATTCCATCTCTATTCGATTTTTGGTATTCAATTAGATATTATATTACTCGTGGTTTTTTTGGTTAATTATTAATTGATTGGATTCAAATCATGGATTATTGTTTGGCAAAACAAGGGTAGGAATACCCTTGCATGTGGTATCCAATTTTAAGCCGAGCGGGCGGGGTAGGGGTCTTCCATCCATTTACAACCTATGCAATCATCTGGCAGTAATTGCAGCAAGATTATAACTCATGATTCAACAACTGAAGTTCAAGGAAACATTTGGTGCAAGATTCAACAATCGAGGGTAGCGTGTAATTTCAACTAGAGATCATCAAAGACAAACGGTATCGATTCATCAAAGACAAACATCTTACCAGTCATTATGGAAGACACCATAATAGCAGATGTATCTCCATAACATCACTACAACCTTATGCGTTATTGGGTAGAAAGAATCAGGTATCAAATGGCACTCAAAACATCATCAAATCATTGAAACCGTCATCGAATCATTGAGAAACTAGAGCAAATACAGTATTCTATAGATGCAAAGCTGCCAGCTAATCAGATTGCAAGGAAATTACATTATCATTTTATAACATAAGGTAAAAATTGCAATTTATTTTCTTTTATTATCTTTCAAGGACAATTATCCACATACTCTGTGTTGAGGTTAGAATAGTAGTTTATAACATGGACGTCGCACTTATCAAGGTGTAAATTTGGTTACATGGCCGCTAGTTTCTTCATGCACATGTGTAACCTTTCACTTGTCTCCTATGTCATCCTCTCACTAGGTTCTGTGGGCTCAGCTATCTTCTATCTCTTGTGTCCTTCACTTGTTGGGTTTTATTGGCTTAGTTGTTCTTTATATTTCATGTTTCTATTCAGTGTCGATGTGGTCCCACCTATCTAGTCGATTGGGTGTTGTATCATTATTCTATATTATCGCTTGTCTGGTTCTATGTTGCTGGGTCCCGCTTGTCTCATCCAGTGTCTATCCTTCCTCCTATTTTCTAGTCATTGATCGTGTCCATCCTTGGGTCTAGTCACCATTTTATTTTCATCATTGGTCATGTTCGTCCTTAGGTCTAGTTTGTTTTGTTGGTTGTCATCGTGTCCCCTGAATCTTCATCGACTAGCCATGGTCATCGTGTCTCGTGTGAATCATGTTGTTGTGCATCAAATTACCTGTTAGCCATTAAAAAAGTCATAGTAGCCATTGGAAAAGTCATAGTCAAAAGTAGTTGTTGGGAAAATTTAATTTTAAAAATAGTCGTTGAAGCTTCAAATTTCAATTGAAAGATAGTGGTTGAGGAAACTAGTCATTGCGTTCAAATTTCAAATAATCGATGTCGCAATTGGAGCGACAGTTGAAGTGGAAAACAAACAATTTTTGGCCTATTTAACCAAAATCAAATTTACAAAAATCAAAGGTGAAATTAAGTAGGACTTATTGACAAGTGCATGAGCGAGAAGTGGACCAAAGGACCAAATGGGAGATTATCTAGCACAGATAATACCAACGACGAGTTTTTGAAGTCTTCCAAAAGACCTCCATGAAACAAAGGTACACATTATAATTCCCCTTTACGCATTAATAATTTTGATCCTGATCATCCACTTATTAACACCATGGCTACCAATCCTTCTCCTACCTCTTCCCATGATAATCTCACACATGAAGAAATGGAAAACCCTAACACAAACAACCCAAATATGCAAAAATTACTAGATGGTATGAATAAATTGACTGTATTGTTGAACAAACTAGTGGAAAACCAAAACCAAACAACCCCTCCTACCCCAAATTGCTTCCATAGACAATGGAACAATGAGGATCGGTATGGCGAGGATGTTTATGAAAAACAAAGATCTTCTACTAGTGGTGCCCAAAATTGCTTCCATAGATAGAGGAATAATGAGGATCATGACAGCGAGGAAGTTTATGTACAACAAAGAGGTCCTACTAGAGGTGCCCAAAATCATTTCCGTAGGTAGAGAAATAATGAGGATCGGGATAATGAGAAAGTTTATGAATAGAAAAGAGGTCCTACTAGACGTACCCAAAATCACTTTCATAGACAAAGGAATAATGAGGATCAGGATAGAGAGGAAGTTTATTAACAACCAAGAGGTCCTAATGGTGTCAATTTTCCACACATTTATATGCCCACCTTTGAGGGTCATGATTTAGATGGTTGGTTAGCTAAAATGAAAGGCATTTTAGATTTATATCGGATTCCCAATTTTGAGAAAGTTCGTTTTGCTTCCTCCAAACTTGGTACCGAAGCTTACCAATGGTTTGCATGGCATATACGTGGCACTATGTAGCCCATATTTTGGGATGAATTCAACACACTTTTCCAAAATATTTTCGATGAAGGATTTGCATCTTCATGCATGGTTCGATTGTTATCACTTAAGAAAATAGGATCAGTAAGAGAGTATATTTTAGAATTCACCGATATACTCTCCTACACAAGAAACTTACCATCCGATGTGGTGGTATCTACTTTTAGAAATAGAGTGAAAGAGAATATTCAAATCGAAGTTGACCTACAAGATCCAACTTCTTTAGATGCCTGTATAAATATTTCCAAGTTGGATTATGGAACATCTGTCCATCGTGATTCCTATAATAGATATCAATATCGCAACTTTTTTTGTAGAAATGACCAACCATCAAGATATTATTGCTTTAAATATCATAATCACCATCCAAAATATCAAGCATGTGTACCAAGACAAAACTTTCAAATAGAATATGCTGACAAAGAAGATGAGGAGGAAATAGTGGATATCAATTTACCTGAATCTCCCATAATAGAAGATAAAATTGAACAAGGGGAGGTGGTAGTTGAATAGGACAAAAGAAGGTAAATGTGTTGATTGATTCAGGAAGTACTCATAATTTTATTGATACAAAAATATCCAGGGCATTAAACTTACACATTAACTCCTCCAATCAAGATAAGTTTCAAGTTATAATTGCAAACAGAGAAAATGCTCAATGTATCGGTAGAACATCTCCAATTTCATTACAAATGGGAAATTATACCTGGCATGGGCCTCTCTTTGTTATGAATTTAGGGAATTCAGAAGTCATTTTGGGATTTGAATGGTTAGAACAATTGGACACGATCAGTTTTAATTACAGACAACGCTTTGTGGAATGGAAAGAAAAGGGAAAGACCATTCACCTCCAAGGAATTCCAAAACCTCCATCAAGGGTAGTAAGTTCTCACAGCATGGAGAAAATATTAAGAAAGAAATTACTGATTCATTGCTCAAATTAATTGTATGGAATGACAAGCACAAGCCATGCCAAAAATTCCATCAAAAGATCTGCAAAACATTGTGGCTAACTATGATAATGTTTTATAAGAACCCAAGGGACTACCTCCCAAAATATCCCATGACCATACCATACACCTTGTTCCAGGAAGTCTTCCTCCTAATGGTCGTCCTTATCGATATCCCCAACCTCAAAAAATAGAAATTGAGAAAATTATCCAATAACTATTAGAACATGGAGTCATCCATCACAGCACTAGTCCCTATTCCTCACCAGTAGTTTTGGCCCATCACAAAGACAATTCTTAGCGTATGTGTCTAGATTTTCATCCCCTTAAAAAACACCATCAAGGATAAATTTCCTATACCTATCATTGATGATTTACTAGATGAACTACATGGTGCAAATTATTTTACAAAATTGGATTTACGTTTTGGATTTCACCAAATTAGAGTTAGGGAAGAGGATATTCACAAAACAACTTTTCATACTCATGAAGGTCACTATGAGTTTTTGGTCATTCCTTTTGGTCTCACTAATGCCCCATCTACATTCCAAAGTCTCATGAACCATGTGTTTCGTCCATTCCTTCACAAATTTCTCCTAGTCTTTTTTAATGACATACTCATATATAGTAAATCATGGAATGATCATCTGATGCATGTGGGAAGGGTTCTTCATATACTACACAAGGAAATTTTATTTGTCAAACGCTCTAAATGCTCTTTTGGTGTTCAATAAGTTGAGTACCTGGGTCATATAGTTTCTTAGGAAGGTGTTAAAGTGGACCCCAATAAGATAAAGGTAATTCAAGATTGGCCCTTACCTAAAACTGTCAAGAAACTTCACATTTTTTTGGGTCTCATCGGTTACTATCACAAGTTTGTGCGTAACTATGGAAAAATTGTAGCTCCTCTCACAGCTCTTATAAAAAATGATGATTTTCATTGGTCGAAAGCAACCACTCAAGATTTCGAGGCTCTCAAAGAAGTAATGTGTACTACTCTAGTATTGGCAACTTTAGATTTTCACAAACCATTCGTGATCGAATGTCACTTCAGGAACAGGTATTGGGGAAGTATTAATGTAGGATGGTCATCCCCTGACATTTGAAAGTAAACAAATTTCAAGAAAAATTTTGGGAAGGTCCACATACGAGAAATAAATAATGGCTATTCTACACGTAGTGGATAAATGGAGATATTACTTAATCAGTTGTCATTTTATTATTAAAATCGATCATAGTAGTCTCAAGCATTTTCTAGAACAATGAGAGCAAAATAAGTGGTTAACAAAATTATTGGGATATGATTTCGTTATTGAGTAAAAGAAAGGGAAAGAAAACGTGGAAGAAAATGCATTATCATGAAAATATGAAGATGAAGTGGTTATTAATGCTCTTTCAGGTCCATGCTCCTAGTGGATTTCTCAACTGCAAGAAGAATGGTTGTCCAATATAGAAACTACTCAAATAATTCAAGAATTATTGTTGGGTTCATCTAAGCATCCTCTTTTTCCTATGATGACAAGGTGTTAAGAAGAAATAATTGCATTTAAATTCCAAACAATTCTACAATCAAATCAAGGATTCTAGACGAATCACATGCTTCTCCATCAGTAGTATTTCTAGATTGTGAATGGGAATATATTTCAATGGATTTTATTGAAGGTCTTCCTAAATTAGAAGGCAAAACAGTATTTTTTTGTGGTAGTGGATCGCCTCTCCAAATATGCTCATTTCTAGGCTTTACAACATCCATTTTTTGTAAGCAAAAGTGGCTAAGGTATTTATGGACTCAATTTTTAAATTGCATGGGCCAAAAAATATTGTAAGTGATCGTGATCCCATATTTACTAGCAATTTTTAGAAGGAATTATTTCATCTTAGTGATACTAATTTGAATATGTCCTCTGCATACCATCCACAAACATACGGCCAAACTGAGGTAGTTAAAAAATATTTGGGTACCTATATAAGATGTTTTATTCAGGATAAACAATATCAATGGAGTCATTGGCTTTCCTTGGCAGAATGGTGGTACAACACTTCGTACCATTATTCCATTAAGATGTCTCCATTTGAAGCATTGTATGGAATTAAACCACCAACAATAGTAGATTATGTACCAGGATCTTCCAAAGTGGTCCAAGTAGATGATTGGTTCCAACACCGACAATCAATGCTCAACATTCTCAAAGATAACTTGGTCTAAGAACAAAAAAGTATGAAGCAACATCAAGACACACACCGTTCAGAAAGACAATTTAATGCAGGTGATATGGTGTTCCTACATTTGCAACCCTACAAACAATTGTTATTGAAGATCAAGACCAATCAAAAGTTGGCTCCATGATTTTATGGCCCTTACAAAATAGTGCGTCGCATTGGAGAAGTGGTATATCAACTAGAGCTTCCTCCCTCATCTCGTATACATTCATTATTTCATATTTTCTATATCACAAAGGTCATTGACCAAAAAGTATAGTCTCATTTAGAGTTACCAATACTCGATGAAGAAAGACATATATATCTCCAACATGAAGTAATTTTACAAAGTATAACATGTATGCTAATATATCATCACATCCAAGAATTACTCATCAAATGGTAGGACCTACCTAAAGAAGATGCTACATGGAAACCTAAAGGTATTTTCTAGATATTTCTAGATTTGAAGACAAATATTTTCAATGAGGGGAGCCATGTTACATACCTAACATAGCTAGTCGGCTATGTTAGATTTCCAAGGATTTTTTATTAAATTTATTATTAACATAGGTTCTTGATTTAATTTGAAATCATATTTTATCCCTAATTATTCATTTTTGCAATTGCAGAGGACTGAGCCCTCCAAGTGGCGAGGACCAGCCCCCCTTAAGTGGTAGATTGAATTAAATATATTTCATTTATTTCTGCATTGATTCCATCTATGTTCGATCTATGTCATTCAATTTGATATTCTATTACTCGTGGTTCTGTTGGTTAATTATTTTTTTATTGGATTTGGATCATGGATTGTTTCTTGGAAAAACAAGGGTAGGAATACCCTTGCAAACTTGGTATCAAGAATTCAACTGGAACCACTACCTCCTACCTATACATTAATTGGAAATGTGTATGTTTTTTTGTAGGTTTAAAAGTTGTTCTATATACCGAGAAAATAGACGGTAGCCTTTCCTCCCAATCTTCTCCCTCTATTCTACAGGTTTTATATAGAGTAGATACCAGGACTTTATTTGTTGCTTTCACCTACCCATTATCTCTGGGATAATACGGACTAGACAATGAGTGTAAAATCTTGAACTCTATCATCAGTGTTTTGATAATTTCATTGATAAAATGTCCTCCTCGGTCACTTGTTATCTGTAGTAGAATATCAAATCTTGTGATCACCTGCTCATATAAAAGTATTGCTATTTTATTTCGAGTTGTCAGGTAATGCTCTTGCTTCGACCCATTTTTTTAAGTATTCCATTGCAACTACAATGTATCTACACTTCCTTCATCGAGATGTTTTCAATGGTCCAATGAAGTCTAATTCCCATCGCTCAATTTTTTCTTGGGGTTGCGATGGATGCAAAGGCATAAAGTTCCTCTTTACCAACTTCCCTGCCCTTTAGCACGTATCATATGCTTTCACATACTCTTTTGCATCATTATACAATGTGGGCCACCAAAGTCTAGCTAGTAATATTTTTCTAGCTATCGCATCTGGTCCTATGTGCCCTCTTGCTAAGCCTTCATGAGCTTCAATGTTGCTTCAATTTCTTCTTCCATCACATATCTTCGTATGATACCATCGCTTCCCATCTTATATAGCAATCCTGCTATCAACTAGAAGGGTGTTGACTTCATGATCACTTTATTTTTCTTGGTTGTCGTCATTTCTTGTGGCAACTCACGTGTGGATAGGTACTGGCCAATCAACTTGTACCATTATGGAACAATGTTGATGGTGAATAATTGTGCATTTGGAAATCATCCAAAACTCCTGTTCCTATAGGCTCTCTTGATCTTATCTAAGACAACCGATCCACAATGACATGCTTCTTACCAAGTCTTACTACTACTCAAAATATGAACTCCTATAGGGTGAAAAGCCACCTACTGACCCATCCTTGTATCACCGGATTATTTATCAAGTACAACAGATCCTGGTGATTGATGTAGAAGGCAAAGAGATTTTCCAATAGGTAATACCTAAACTTTTGAAATGCATATACCATTCCCAAAGCTTCTCTTTCTATTGTACTATAATTTCTCTTTGGCCTTGACAAAAGGTGACTAGCAAATAAAATAGGTTGATCTAGCCTAAACTGCCCTTCTTGTACAAAATCACATCCAATTGAAAATTTTGAAGCATCAATATGGACATGGAACTCCTTATCCCAGTTTGGGAACACCAAAATTGGACTACTCACAATCTTAGCCTTCAGCTCCTCAAAGGCTCCTTGGTGCTCCTTCATCCATCTGAAAGGAATATTCTTCTTTGTCAACAAATACAATGGGTAGGGTACATGTGCATAATTCCTTATAAACCTTTGATAATATCCCATCAATCCTAAGGAGGTTTTAAGTGAACTCACATCATACGGTTCTTCCATGTGCAATATCACACAGATCTTATCAGGATCTGTTTTCAATCCTTCACTACACACTATGTATCCTAACAATTTTCCATATGGTACCATTAGGTAGTATTTCCCATGATTTAATGATATCTATGCATTTTTGCACCTACTCATACATTCACTGAGGAAAATAAGATGCTCCTTGATCTTCTCGTAAATGGACCAAGCATCCAAAAATGCTTTAAATTTCCCTATTACCAACTGATCAACTATATACATTATGATACACTAAAATGTAGTTGGGGTATTATAGAGCCTAAATGGCATTCGATTGTATGCATAGATGCCATTATCCATAATAAATGTGGTCTTAAATTTATCCTCCTCG